>JANAVB010040818.1:23291816-23586816 GCA_029216955.1 Iris pallida | reverse complement strand
ACAGTGCTGGACAAAGAAATGACAGCCTGTAGCCACAACAATGAAGTGCCACCGTGTAGGTATCATATTCTTTTTCCGGCTCAATTAAGACACCTCCAACCTGTTGGAGTCCAGTCTGGATTTTGTAACAATATATTTGTGGAATCTAAATCTAATTAAATATTTGATTTGATTTGATTAGATTTGGATGTCCATAATTGATGTTGTGCTATTTTAGATATAATAGGATTCTTATTTTAGGAAATCCTATTATGATCTAAAATACAGTATTCTAAAAATCGCTAGGTGGACTCGGTGCGGCGGAGGTCCGCCTAGAACTTTTTTTTTGAAATTTTTGAAACTTTGAAATTTGAAATTTCAATGTTCTAAAATCCAAATACTATCTTAAAACCCAAACAAATATCCAAAATACAGAATAAACAAAATCAAAAAAAAAAAAATCAAAAAAATAAAAAAACATAAAAAAAAATCAAAAAACACGGCCGCCTAGGGGCGCCTAGGCCCGCCTAGCCGCCTAGCCCACTGCCTAGGGGGTTTTCAGTGCGGTGGGCCGGCGCCTAGCGCCTAGACGGGCTAAAATAGGATATTGATGGACTATTTTAGGTGTAATAGGATTCTTATTTGAGGGCTTCCTATTTAAGAAATCATATTATGACCTAAAATATGGTTTTCTCATCCTATATATATGGGATGAGAGTGGAGGCACAAAACACAGTACAAAGTGGAGATTCAGAGTGCTTGTCCACAAAAAAATCTAAGAGAAAGTCCGTACTTTGATCTTAGGACTTCGCCATCCAAAACAGAAGGAAGACGAAGATCTAATCGATGAGTCATCAACTTCGGTTAGGGAGATTGCTACAGGTTGGTGAGTGATCTCAATTGTAATCTTCTGTTTTTCTTCTTGGGAGTGGTGAGAGGGTTGAACCTATTAGGACAAAGGGTTCAATGTGAGTTTGTCAATCTTGTAATTTTATCTGAATTATTAAAGGTTGAAATTTGTCCAGGTGACATACATTACCGCCATATAGTTGTCTTCATCTTGTGCTTGGTTTCCGTTAGACGGGAGTTGGTTTTGATCAGGTGGGTTGGCAAACGCTTTCGCACGCGCCCAACAATTGGTATCAGAGCTTTAGAGGTTCTGGCAACCATGTTTACGGAACAGGTGAACATTCGTATAATCACCCTCATAGGAGGGAACTGGGCGATTTGGAAGCCAATGATGGAAGATCTACTCTGGTGCAAAAACTTGCATGGTCCGTTGGAGGGCGACAGTGCAAAGCCAACGGACAAAGCTGCTGAAGACTGGAAGTGACTGGATCGGAATACCGTTGGATTCATCCGCCAATGGTTGGATGATTCGATGTTTCACCATGTGTCCATGGAGAGTTCGGCAAAAGCATTGTGGGAGAAGCTGCATTCGCTGTACGAAAGGAAGACAGCTGGCAACAAGGTGTTTCTTATTCGTCAACTCGTCAACTCAAAGTACACGGAGGGTGTCCCAGTGGCACAACATCTGAACGAGATTCAGGGTATCATCAATCAACTGTCTGCGATGAAGATGGTGATTGATAATGAATTTCAGGCCCTTCTGCTCTTGAGTTCTCTGCCGGAAAGCTGGGAGACGTTGGTTGTGTCGGTGAGCACCTCCGCGCCTGATAGAGTTGTCACGATGGAGAAAGTCAAAAGTAGCTTGTTGAATGAGAAGGTCCGGCGCAAGCAAGATGAATCATCGCAGGAGTCTGCTCTAGTGACTTCCTACGGAAAGGGAAGACCCAAGTCACAGGCTAGAACAGGGGAGAGTTCTCAGGATCTTGCGATTGTGGACCGCAAGGAGGACTGCTATTACTGTGACAAAATGGGTCATATTAAGAGAAACTGCATGAAGCTCAAAGCTGAGAAGGCCAAAGGTAAGGACGATCAGGAGGATCTCACAGCATTTGGAGATATCATCATCGCAGCGACCGACGCAGAGGAACCTTGTGGCATGTATCATGATGGCGACTGGATCATGGACATGGGAGCGTCGTACGACGCCACTCCGCATAGGAGAATTTTTACGTCATACCGCGGCGATAGGTTTGTACGTGTGAAAAAGAGACAAGAGGACGGCTGCAGTTGTAGGCATCGGTAATGTGCACTTGACGGCGGAGTTTGGTGAGAAGCTCGTCCTCAGGGGTGTGCGACATGTACCAAGTTTGCGCTACAACTTGGTTTCGGTAGGGAGGCTGGCAGATGACGGACTGTTGCAGTCTGTTTGGGAGCAAAGATTGGATGCTTGCAAAGGGTTCCCAACAGCTGGCTCGGGGAGATTTGTGTTGTGGCATGTACAGGCTTAAGCCGTTGAGCTGTACAGGCAGGCCACAGACACCGGATAGAGACTCGAGGGGTGTTCGACAAGAGGTGGATCGTCGAGAACTTGCTGAGGCAGGACTTCTAGATACTTTGAGGGATATGGAGGATTCGGTTCGTTGAGACAAAGTGACGGATGGTGATGAGTCAAAGATTGAGGGTCAGTCTGTCGGTCCTATGATAGCTGGTCGGTCTCAGGTGGGGGTTGCTTTACGGATCTAAGTTTTGGCGACAGGTGGTTTGCTAAGGCTTCACGGAGCGACATCGGTTTCAGCAGCTCGAAGCCATGGAGGAGATCAAGGTTTGCAGCAAACTCAATCTGAGGCGGGTGCATCACCATTCACACAATTCAGGAAGAGCTGTGGGTCATCGATGGCATGCATAGTGCGTGATGTTCTGCTTGAGGACGCATGTGTATGGGGGAGCTTCAAGTTCGGACACGAAGGTAGGCAGGTTCAGGAGTTCGAATCTCGGAAGAACGGCACCGTCCGCTTGGTTGGGCCAGCCAAGGGTGAAGAAGCTCATCGGAAAGTTAACACTATCCGGTGGAAGACGAAAGTCGGGGACAGACGGTCGAGACTTACGGTGAGGTTGATCGTCAGGGACTTCGGTCTTGGTCGTGTCATTGATATTGGCAGGATCCCAGTGGTGCAGGAGGTGCTACGCATGGCAGCTAGCGTCGACATGATGGTCGAGGAGCTAGAGACAAAAGAAGATGCAAATCAGCTCGGGGGATCGAAGATCAGTGGCATGGGAGAGCAGGAACTCTGTCGCGGGACGACAGACATGGAGTCCAGTTGAAGACCCATGGGGTCAACACCCTCTCATCAGACTGGAGGGGGAGATTGTTGGAGTCCAGTCTGGATTTGGTAACAACATATTTGTGGAATCTAATCTAATTAAATATTTGATTTGATTTGATTTGAATGTCCATAATTGGTGTTGTGCTATTTTAGATATAATATGATTCTTATTTTAGGAAATTCTATTATGATTTAAAATATGATATTGTTGGGCTATTTTAGGTGTAATAGGATTCTTATTTGAGGACTTTCTATTTAAGAAATCATATTATGACCTAAAATTAGATTTTCTCATCCTATATATATCCTATATATATGGGGTAAGGTGGAAGCACAAAGCACATCACAAAGTAGAGATTTGGAGTGCTCGTCCACAAGAAAATTTAAGAGAAAGTCCGTACTTTGCTCTTAGGATTTCACCATCCAAGACAGAAGGAAGAAGAAGATCTAATCGATGAGTCGTCAACTTCGGTTAGGGAGATTGCTACGGGTTGGTGAGTGATCTCAATTGTAATCTTCTGTTTTTCTTCTTGAGAGTGGTGAGGGGGTTGAACCTATTAGGGCAAAGGGTTCAATGTGAGTTTTGTCAATTTTGTAATTTCATCTGAGTTATTAAAGGTTGGAATTTGTCCAGGTGACGTACGTCACCACCATATGCTTGTCTTCATCTTGTGCTTGGTGTCCGTTAGACGGGGGTTGGTTTTGATCAGATGGGTTGGCAAACGCTTCCGCACACGCCCACACAACCTACTAATGAACTTACAACATATTAATGATCCGAGTCCAACAAAGTTAAACAACTTCCAGACAACTAACTTGAATTATATGATTTAAACAAATATATTCCAAAATTTGAGATTAAAGACAAAGAGGAACTACTAGGTTTGGTAAACCTAACCTTGTGAGGATATGGAAGAAAGGGAACTCAAGTCAATGATGTGATTGTCTGCCACATGTCCAAGATAATGTGGATACACTGAACTACACGAGGACATGTTGTGATCGGTGCTCTACCATGTCCATTTCTTGTTGTGTTGTTCCTGTGCACCCTGTTGGTAGAAGCATGTCCATGGATCGAAATCAGAACATTCTGGTCGCAATTTATTATCCAAAATTCAACCCGTTGAAAGAAACTACGCGCTAAGCCTCTAAATTAAATTTTAATTAGATAAATACAATTATAAGTCTGAAAAACATAAGCCGTAAGGTAATTAGGATTTCCGGGACATACTCTGAAAGTCAAACTAGTCTGATGAGTTTCCTTAGTAGAATAATCTGGTCTAACCTTCAGTTTTCGTAATTAGTCTCATACTCCATTGATAATAGTCTCATACTCCATTGATAAATGGAGCAAAATAAGTCTAGAGTTTGATCTGGATTGTTTGACCCCATAATAGGTATAAAATAATAATCTAATCTTATAAAGATTAAAGAATAGTGAGTTCCCTGGACACAAATTTGCAAGTTTGTTATGCTGGAGGCATGGGCACTTGTACGTGTAATGACAAATCAACCGCATTCCAAGGCTACAGTAAGTCACAATCATGATGATATTAGAAGTCCACTATAACATTGGTAGTGTACTATGAAAAATACCAATTCTAGACGGAATCAGTTTTGAAACTCATTTTAATCATAAATGCGAAAAGTTGACAAACAAGTCATTCTTGTTACATCTACACACTTGTGCATGCATGTCAACATGCTACACCTCAATCTGTATACAAGTGTCAAATTTCTTGGAGGTTCAATTCTGACGCTTCCAGGCTCCAGAGCATTTGATACTGCACGATGTGTCCAAGTAATAATACTAATAAATGATTTATGAATGTATTTTTTATGTTTTTGTTGATATATATATATATATAGTGTTATTGGGCTTTAGTCCCACATTGGCTAGAATGATAGGAGAGGAGGCTAGCCTCTCCTATATATATGTTGTTACTCCATTCAATAAAATCACTTCAAGTCTCAACATGGTATCAGAGCCTAAAATTGCTTAGCATACCGTTAGAGACCCCTCCTCCACCCAAACCCTAACCCTAATCCCCCTTCTACGCCGCCGCTGCCGCCCGCTGCCGCTGCAGCTGCTGCCGCCCGCTGCCGCTGCAGCTGCTGCCGCGCCGCCGCCGCCGCAGCGCCGCCCCGCTGCTGCTGCAGCTGCCGCGCCGCCGCCGCCGCTGCCGCGCTGCTGCCGTTGCTGTGCCGCTGTTGCGGCTGCAACTGCTGCTGCTGCTGCCGTTTTTACGGCTGCAGGATTCATTGTACCGCTATTGCGGGTACAAGATTCACGCTCGTTTCTGTACCGTTTTTACGGCTGCAGGATTCATTGTACCGCTATTGCGGGTACAAGATTCACGCTCGTTCTTGAGATCAATCTCAAGGAGATGCCTATAATCCCTAGATCCGATGAAATCAGACATATTCGGATTTAGGAGAGGACGGCAAGGACGAGCGTGAGTCGTGGAGCAAGTGTGAAGTGATCGAGAAGAAGCATCGATGGAGGAGATTCTCAAGAAGCTGGATGCTGACGATGTGGCGACATTGCTGAAGTTGATAAAGGTGTCGGCTGGTGAAAGCACGACACGAGCACCGCCAAAGTTAGAACTACCCTCCATCGATCTGAAGTTGGATGGACCAGCCACCTATTTGAGTTGGTCACGGCGGGTGAGAAGAACCCTTGCAGGTAAGAACCTGGAGGGATTCTTGACAGGCGAGAAGACAGAGCCGGAAGAGGGCTCGACAGGACGCGACGAGTGGAAATCCACTCATATGGTGATTTATATCTGGCTTCTCAACTCCTTAGTCCAGTCTATTGCTTCCACAGTAGATGGCATTGAGATGGTGAAAGACGTATGGGAGAAATTGAGAAGAACCTATGATGGCATAGGTAACAATCTACGGATCTTCCAGATAAAAGGGGAGATCGACGACACCGTACAAGGCGAGAAGACGGTGCAGGAGTACGCTACGGAGTTGGAACGCCTCTGGCTGGATTATGATCACCATTCCAAACGGGCAAGCTGCGGGGACCCAAAGTGCAAGGAGAGACAGGTGTGTCTGCAGGAGAGGACGATGAAATTCCTTAAGGGACTGACTGCAGCATTCACACAGAGAACAGCCTTACTCCTCGCCCAGCCAGCGATCCCTAGTCTCGAGGAGGCTATCTCAGCCATGATTCAGGAGGAGACGCGGATCAGATTACAGACAGGGACAGGCGCATCATCGACAGGTGCTTTACCCGAAGTGAAGTCAGCACTAGCAGCTACCGGTTCGGGGGATACAGGATCCAAGGGAGAGCTCTGGCAACAGAATCGGCAGTGCTACAACTGTGGGGAGATGGGCCACCATCGATATACTTGTACCAAACCACCTAAGGAGGGAGACTCAGGTGGTGGACGTGGACGAGGATATGCTGGACGTGGACGTGGTCGAGGAGGCCGACGAGGCGGTCGAGGAGGCTATCGGGCAAACCTGCTGGTGGCAGATGGGAATGGAGGAGCTGGCGGCGCCTTTACTGAGGAGGATCAGGCGCTACTGGATCTGCTGGAGAGAAAGCAAAAAGCGTCAATCGAAGGAGACAGGAGGAGCGTAGCAGAGGAGGCATCCACTCCATTCTTCAACGCCGCTATGTATGCCCATCCATCAGAAGGTACTGACGAGTCTCACGCTCTTGCATCTATGTCTTCCCTTAAAATGTCAGACTGGATTATCGACTCAGGAGCATCTCGGCATGTGACCGAAAATGCTAGTAAGTTTTCCTCGTACACTCACCTAGCATCGACAGACACCATTCAGACTGCGGATGGTACTTTCCAACCAGTGGTCGGTAAGGGTACTGTTAATTGTACGGGTTCAGTAAGGTTATCCAATGTTTTGCATGCTCCATCCTTCCCAGTCAGTCTCTTGTCTATTAGTTCTATAATTCTCCAACTAAAATGCATTGTTTCTTTTGATATTCCTAAGGTGATCTTCCAGGAGAAAGGGACGGGACGAAGACTTGGGACTGGCACTTGGCATGATGGACTGTGGTACCTAGATCAAGACGGACTGGACTCAGCATTGGTGTCTATGGCAGAGAAGGCTGGAATGGAGGAGCTGCAGCAGAAGACTGAAGACACTTTGATACTTCATCATAGGAGGATGGGGCATTCTTCCTTTGATACTCTAAATAAGTTGTATCCAGATATGTATGCAAAATCAAATAAAAGGAAATTAGTATGTGATGCATGTGAGTTAGGAAAACTTACTAGGAGTTCATATGTTGGAAATGGTCATAAGAGTTCTTCAGTCTTTGAGGTAGTTCATTCTGATGTTTGGGGCCCATGTGCTACTAACACTATGAATGGGTATAAGTATTTTGTTTCGTTTATCGATTGTGCATCTCGTGTCACCTGGCTGTATTTGATGAAGAACAAAAGTGATGTATTTGCTTGTTTTCGGGACTTTCATAAATATGTCCAGACTCAGTATAATGCAGTGGTGAAGATACTGAGATCTGACAATGGGACGGAGTATACCAATAGGACACTTGCAGAGTACTTGTCAGCACATGGAATACAGCATCAGACCTCTTGTGCATATACACCAGCACAAAATGGAGTAGCAGAAAGAAAGAACCGACATCTTCTGGAGACCGCAAGAAGTATGATGATCGACATGAATGTCCCACAACACCTATGGGGATATGCGGTGTTGACAGCAGCTCAACTTATAAACAGGATGCCTTCAAAAGTCCTGGGATGGAAGTCTCCATGTGAAGTATTACAAGGTAATAATAGTGGAATACTTCCACTAAAGGTGTTTGGATGTGTGTGTTTTGTGAAGGACAACAGACCATTCGTTGGAAAACTTGACCCTAGAGCAGTCAAGTGCATCTTCGTGGGCTACTCAGCAACTCAGAAGGGGTATGTATGCTGGAGTCCAGTAGAGAAGAAGAAATTTGTTAGTATGGACGTCCACTTCCGGGAGCATGAGCCATATTACCGCCAGGATGGAACTTCGTATAACACGCCTCATACTACAAGTATAAGGCGAGAGGGGGAGATAGAGAACTTGGAGAACCTGGTGGTAACCGATTTAGAAGTTTGGCATAGAGACACGGTTGAGGAGGAACATGAAGGTGAAGCGGAACAGAGGGAGGAGACGAGAAGTGTTACACCTACGGCTCAGGGGGAGTTACTGACCTACAACAGGAGAAACAACAAGCAGACTACAGGACCAGTACCTACAGTGTCAGTGCCAAGTCTCTTGCCTGCGCCTGTCCCAACTCCTGAGACACCTATACCACCATCCTCCTCATCTACACCACCATCCTCCTCATCTACACCACCACCCTCCTCAGGTGATATCGTTCCTCCCATACCACTACCTACACGAAGGACTACTCGCAGCAATGCGGGAAATCCTCCGGACAGATATGGTTGGGATCTTGCTAAGTTTGTTTCTTATGATCATATATCTTCTTCTCATGGAGCATTTATAGCATCTTTGGATAGTATTACTGTACCTAACAATTGGCAGGTTGCCAAGAACGATCCAAAGTGGAAAGCGGCAATGCACGAGGAGTTGGGAGCTCTTGAGAAGAACCACACTTGGGAGCTGGTGAGACTGCCAGAAGGGAAAAGAGCAGTTGGATGTAAATGGGTTTTTACTGTGAAACAGAACCCAGATGGACAGGTTGAGCGCTATAAAGCTCGACTGGTGGCAAAAGGATACAGTCAGACGTACGGCATCGACTATGACGAGACCTTTGCACCAGTGGCGAAGATGAGCACTGTCAGGACCTTGATCTCCCTGGCAGCCAATGGAGGGTGGAAGCTACACCAACTGGATGTGAAGAATGCATTTCTTCATGGAGATCTAGTAGAGGAGGTGTACATGGAGATACCACCAGGATTCGGCACAAAACAGACAGAAGGCAAGGTCTGCAGACTGAAGAAGTCTCTCTATGGACTGAAGCAGTCTCCTCGGGCATGGTTTGACAGGTTCAGGAGAGCAATGATAGGGATGGGATATCAGCAGATCAATGCTGATCACACTGTCTTCTTCAGACGGAGTGGAGGCCATATCACCATGCTTGCAGTATATGTAGATGATATGATTATCACAGGCAATGATGAGCAGGAGATCGCCCAACTCAAAGTAAAACTTGGCAAGGAGTTCGAGGTGAAAGATCTTGGCCCCCTTCGATACTTCCTTGGGATTGAGATTGCTCGAGATAATGAGGGAATCGTTCTTTCTCAAAGGAAGTACGCACTGGACCTGCTTACGGAAACAGGGATGATGGGATGTAAACCAGCTACGACACCGATAGACCAGAAGTTTAAACTGGATGCTGAAGCTGGAGAACCAGTTGACCGGGATAGATATCAGAGATTGGTGGGCAAGTTAATCTACTTAAGCCACACTCGACCTGATATCAGCTTTGCGGTAAGTGTAGTAAGCCGCTACATGCATGACCCCCGGAAGGGTCACATGGACGCAGTGTACCAGATTCTGAGGTACTTGAAGGGAGCCCCCGGGAAGGGACTGATCTTTAGAAGAAATAATCATGTAGGCATTGAGGGCTATTGTGATTCTGACTGGGCTAGCTGTGCTGACGACAGGAGATCCACATCGGGATACTGCATATTTGTAGGAGGCAACTTGGTCTCTTGGAGGAGTAAGAAGCAGTCAGTAGTGGCCAGATCAACAGCTGAAGCAGAGTATAGAGCGATGGCCTTGGGAGTCACAGAACTATTGTGGTTGAAGAATATGCTGACGGAGCTAAAGCTGGACCAGGGAACAAAGATGAAGCTATGGTGTGACAACCAGTCAGCTATTAATATTGCCAACAATCCAGTGCAGCATGACAGGACCAAACATATTGAGATTGACAGATTCTTCATCAAAGAGAAACTGGATAAAGGAGAACTAGAGCTGGGCTATGTTCCAACCAAAGATCAGGTAGCAGACGGACTGACAAAGGGGCTTAGTTCTATCAACATGATGAGAGGATGTGACAAGATGGGCTTAGTGAATATCTTTCGCCCATCTTGAGGGGGAGTGTTGATATATATATATATATATAGTGTTATTGGGCTTTAGTCCCACATTGGCTAGAATGATAGGAGAGGAGGCTAGCCTCTCCTATATATATGTTGTTACTCCATTCAATAAAATCACTTCAAGTCTCAACAGTTTTCCCTTATTGGCGATTATCTGGTCATTTGCTAGCTATTGGACAATTATTATATAGCTTTCCATATTTGTATCCCCTACATATTGGTTGGCTGAGTTCTAATGAATGAATCCAATATTTTACCAGTTTCATAACCTAATGATAATAACTCATAACCAATAGCTACCCACTCTCCAAAATTCTAGCAAAAACCTAAATCTTTTTAACATATTGATGCATTGATGCCATCTTCTTGCTACTCTTTGGAGCATCTTTATCTTTACTAAGGCTTGCACTATCTGTGGTTTATCTTCTCTATTGATGGGATACCCTCACTCGTGGTCTCTCATTCAACAGGTTTATCTCCAAGATTCTTCTCTCGATGATATCTACTGACTACTACTTCCTCGACTATGGCTACTATGCCATTTACATCCATTTCCTAGGTCACGTTTAGTTCCTCAACCAAGACTACTTATGCAGCCCCTTGATCCTTCAGATGACATCATCAAGTAGATGCTTGTTCCTACTTGCACATGTTTTCTTTCAAATCACCTCTCCTTCCTGGCGTCTCCGTCTATCTTCTCGAACAAGTTCTTGCTTCTATGGTGGCTTCTCTATTTCCTTATATGGCACCTGTACTTATCTTCTGCCAGGCCCGTGGCTGTTGATAATTCTAGTGAAAGTATTGTAATTGCTCCAACCATATCAAGGCTAATTGCTGACAGAATCATGGGTTAGCCAAATATGATGCCAATGGCTTGACAGGTTTGCATACTTGCTCCTGATAGAACTTCCTTCACATTGTTCCTTCTGCTACTCTCATCAACGAACATTCAGCTCTTGCAGCGTAACCTCTCCATTCACTTGACCAACTCATCTCCTACAAATTTGTCTTCTATATCGAAACTGCCCGTCTTTCTCATTCTACCCCTTAGGATCTTGATGATAGCTCATACTGGGGTTGAACCCTTATTGCCTAGTTCTCACTGAGCTATATATGTTGAAAATGGAGACACTATTCCCCTACTTGGCTCAGGTTCCACACAAATAATCCTAACCTCAATCTAGGGTTGCAACCCGGGCGGGTTGGATTGGGTTTGAGCTCAACCGAGCCCAACCCGATGAATCATAAGCCTAGCTCGAAGCCCAACCCGACCTCAGGTTCAACATATGAAGTCCAAGATCTAGCCTGGAGGAATAGAGAAGGAACTCAAGTTTCTCGGGTTGGGTCGGGTCCATCGGGATATCGGGATCTAATATGATAATTGAAATAATTTTAAACACATAATCAAATAACAATCATGTCTCATTATTATTACAAAATCCAAACTAAAATGAGTTTCAGTGAATTTAAACTTTTTATTTAAGAAATATGAAACAATATATATATATATATATATATATATATATATATATATATATATATATATAATATATATATATTTTAACAATAAATATATATATATATATTATATATATATATATATATATATATATATATATATATATATATATATATATATATATATATTTGAAGAACGGTAATTTTTATTCATATAATAAACAAAATACAACCAACATCCTCTTGTAAAATATTACTGGACATTTATCCCAGCGTTTCTACATCAAATTCAATATTTCTTATTATGCCTATACTAGGGGTTACCAACCCCCCAAATATTCTTAGCTTTCTTTCCCTCCAAATATGCCAAACAACGATAGCCAACCGGAGACGAGCTTCCTTGTACCATCTTTTACCATTCTTTTTATCCCTTCTGATCTGCTCCATGATATCTCTCCATAGTCGAGTTCTCCCTAGAGGTTGCATGTTCGAGCAACGGTCGAAGCACATTTAATTTTCTTTGGAGGAATTAATGTGAGGGCAACCAGAGTGCAGGCGAGTTGCGTGTGCGATACAATTGTGAGGTGCAGGTGCGGGCCTTCAGGCTGAGTTTGTAGGCCTTCGGACCAGGAGTCTGTAACAGAATTACCTCTTTCATATATATATATATATATATATATATATATATATTTCTTTTTCCAAAAAATATATATATATATTTTTGGAATCAGATAAATTGTTTTTGGAATCGCTCCCACTGGGAATCGATCTCCTGACCACTCGGGCCACATGCATCTCTCTTAACCACTAGACTAGAGGTCATCTGCATATATATATATATATATATATATATATATATATATATATATATATATGCCGGATTTTGGTTTTTTTTTTTTTGGTTAACCCGACACATGGACCCAAGCCAAACCTAATTTTTTATCGGGTTCAAATTAACCCGAATTCGAGCTCGAGTATCTTCAACCTTAACCCAACCCATTAACGGGTTGACCAGATCGGGCTCGGGTTTAGCTCGCCCGAGTTCCACTCCTACCTCAATCTTTAGTTGGTTCTTGTTTCCTTCTTTATGAACTAGCCTTATATCTGCTAGTTATTTTATGAAGAATCTCAGTTTCTCCATCACCTTTTCTCCTTTATTTGTGGTAATTAAAGATCTGGAGAAACAAACAACAATAGGTACGGGTCATGAGGCAAATGGGCCTATACCACCTAGATGTTCTGTTGTCTGCATTGGCCACTGTGTCTACAGTTGATTGGTACCATACAATTGGTCATCCTCCCCTCCGGTTCTCAAAACTATGCACTCGGATTTGTCCTTTTTGATTTTATATGTGAGCCTTGTATTATGGGGAAACATTTTCGTTGTACATGAAGTGATTATCCTTTCTTCTTGGTCCATTCATATTTGAAGTCCATATAAGCTACAAACTTTGTTTGGTTTTCAATACTTTGCAACCTTTATTTGTGAGTATTCTCGAAGGACTGACTTTTATTTCTTCATGAACGTTCTGATGTTCTCTTGCTTTGTAGAATCTTTCACATAGAAGTCAAAAATCACAATCATTGCAATATGACTATCAAGACTCTTTGTATTGATAAGCCAATCAATACCTTAACCAGGATTTCCAAAACTATGTGCGGACTATGGTATCCTCCACCAAACGTCGTGCTCTTGTACACTCCATCTGAGTGGAGTTGCGAAAAGCAAAAGCGACAATTAGATGAAGTGGTTCGTGCTCTCATCTTTAAGATGAATTATCGCAAATATTGGAACTTTGTCCTTCTCACTGCTAGCTACCTTATCAACCACATGTTCTCTGCCCTCCCATAAAGTTGAACTCCGTCCTCTTATCTTATTTCCAGTCTTCCTCGTCCCCAAAGTATTTGGTTTGCAGTTATGTTCGTAAGATACATAAAGTTTGCTCCTCGGGCTAGTGAACATGTCTTTGGGGGTTACTCTCTTAACCATGGTTTAAAGTATCGGCCGATACCGATCTGATACGGCTGATACCAATACGGTTTGGCATGTCCCGATCCGATACTGACCGATACCAACATTGAGGGTCTCTTTTTCGGTCAATTCGGCAAAGAAAATTAAACGAAAAAGACATCATCAAGGGTTTAAAGCATAATAAGATTGTAAAAACATGTAAAAGAAGAAAATCAATCTATTATATGTAAACCAATCGCTAAGGGTGATTACAATGTTATTTAATTTCAAAAGTACTACGAAATAACACTGAAAATACTTAAATTATGCCTAAATGTATAAAGTATATCTTTTTAAATGTAAATAATTTATTATTAATTATTTTTTCCGATACTCCGATCTGAAACCGCCAATACTACCAATATCGCCGATACGAATACTCGTAGGAATAGTCCGATACCGATTCCGATACCGATACTGTGAACCTTGCTCTTAACACAAAGGCTGTCTGTTTTTTTTTTTCCATCCGAGCACAAGGTTACCACGTTGATGGATGCCCCTTTCCTTTAGCAACACTGCTACTTCTTACCTTCTTCAAACCTAGAGTCATCATCTCCGGCTCCTCCTCAGCCATTGGACACAGTTACTCCTACGCCGCCATCCTCAGCCATTGGACACAGTTACTCCTACCTAGCCTCCCATAAAGTTGAACTCCATCCTCTATCTTATTTCCACTCTTCCTCGTCCCCAAAGTATTTGGTTGCAGTTATGTTTGTAAGATACATAAAGTTTGCTCCTTGGGCTACTGAACATGTCTTTGGGGGTTACCCTCTTAACACAAAGGCTGTCTGTTTTTTTCCATCCGAGCACAAGGTTACCACTTTGATGGATGCCCCTTTCCTTTAGCAACACTGCTACTTCTTACCTTCTTCAAACCTAGAGTCGTCATCTCTGGCTCCTCCATGCCAAACTAATGGTCCACTTGTAAGAATAAGAGATCGTGCCAGCTGGATCCTGTGCTCCCACAATCAGCTGCAACTACTACTGATTCTGTTTCTGTTTGACGAGTCTGATAACCGATATATTGCCTTGTGAAAGAAGCCACGATCCTGATTGTTTCTTACTATCTACTCGCTCCTTTGGGTAAGTTTATTAGCTCTGTGGCCTTGGTTTCTGTTTCTTCTTTTTCTAGGAGGCCCTTCAACATCCCGATCAGTGTAGGAGAAAACAGTGTCTTCTGTGACATTGTTGGAACTCCTACCATGGCAAACACACGTGGGTTTCTCACTTGGTCCTCGCGTCCCATGTGCCATGTTTAATTGAGAATGCCACACATGTCCCATTGTCCATGTGCCTTTATGTGTTCCCATGCGGTCCTTTGTGCTGGATTAATTCAGAATACGAGATGTGTTCCCTTGCGGTCATTTATGTCACAGCAGGAAGTGTAATCCCTCTACTTCTCCCTCTCTATGTAAGATTCAATTAGGGTACTTGTTATTTATTTACATTGTCAACTGCGTTAGATTTATTTATTTTGTATGGAAAATACTAGAAGTTACTTGACCCTTTATTATCGAAAATTTTAGGTAAAGGATTAAAGAAATTATTCTGGTCTAAGAGGCTAATGCTGTCAGCATTGTTTCTCACAATTGTTTCTTCTCTTTAAAGTTCAGTCTTCTTTGTATATTTTTGCTGTATTGGTAGTGTTCCTTTGGACCAAAAAGACTTGAATACTGACCAGAAGAGAGTGTTCTTGTATGCCATTTGGAGTTCTGTCGAAAATTATATTGTTTGAAGCGATTCTCAGTAGTATCAATCTTACTATATTTTATTTTGTTTTTGTTTCAGTGAGGCGGGAGATCAAAATACTGAGACTGTTCATGCATCCTCATATCATACGCCTTTATGAGGTCATAGAAACACACAGTGATATTTATGTTGTGACGGAGTATGTCCAATCAGGTGAGCTCTTCGATTATATAGTGGAGAAGGGTAGGTTACCAGAGGATGAGGCCCGCCGTTTTTTCCAACAGGTTTGTTGCTGTTTTTTTACGCAAGTACTTATTCTTGTAATCTGGATACTGCTAGATTTATCTGTAGTCATGACAAACACTTATTGAGGTAAAAATTGTTAGATGTTTAGTCTCATATCTCTTGGGGAAGAATGCCTCTCCGTTTGTCAGGGGTATATATACCCCTGGATGGCACAGATCCCAATATAGATTTAGTATTCCAAACTCTGACATGGTATCAGAGCCACATCTCCTCTGCATTGTGACAATCCTATTGCTATTCAAATTACCTACAACCCTGTGTTCATGAGAAGATGAAACACATAGAGGTTGATTGTCACTATATTAGACAACAATATCTCCACCTTGGGTCCGTCTCGCTACCGCATGTTACTTCTGAGATGCAAATTGCAGACTTCTTCACGAACGCCCATACAATGCAGAGGTACTTCTTGTTACTAGAGCAAACTCTCGATGGTCGATCCTTATGAGTTTGAAAAGAGAGAAGGGGGGGGGGGGGGGGGGGGGGGCTTATTTGATTGTTGTTTGTGGTTAGTTTCTTTTTTAAAAAAATTTCTATCAAACTCATACCATTGTGAGTTTGAGGAGGGGTGTTAGACACTTTTAGTCCCATATTGGTTGGGAGGAATGCATCCTTCTGATTGTCGGTGTGTATATATATATATATATTTTTTTTTTTTTGGAATAAGGTAAATATTTTATTCCTCGCGAATCGCGGTATAGGTAATACGGTACATAATCACACAGCCTCCCCAAAGACTCATGGGGTCAAAACAGATACATCAAAGTCAATATTGTGCAGAATCCCAATCGGAGGGGTAATCAGACCCTCGAAAAAGCGCATGTTCCTCTCCCTCCAGACATGCCAGACAGTAGCAGAGAGTCGCAATCTGACCTGTCTGGCCCATCCAGCATCCATACCCCTGCGATCCCTGATCCAGCTAAGGATCCCTCTAATATCTCTGACACTGCCAGCACCTCCCGGATATCTCCTACACTGCTCCGACCAAATGTGCCAAGCGAAAGGGCACTCAAAGAATAGGTGGGTCATAGACTCGTCCTCGTCAGAGCATAGAAGACACCTCGAGTCTGGGATGGGCACCCCAAACCTAATGAGTCTATCTCTCGTCATCAATCTCCCGAGCATCAACCTGTAAGAACAGAGCTGCATCTTCCGGGCAATCCCTTTTCCCCAGATGAAATCTATATCCTCCATCATGTCATGTCGAGTCCTAACCAAATCGTAACAACTCTTGAAACTGAACCTGCCAGGCCCCCCAGAAGAGGCATGGACAGCCCAGTTCCAAGTGTCCCGAGACTGGCTAGTATCAATAGAAATAGTCCGGATCTCCTCACCAAGCTGAGCTGTGAAAGTGTAAAGCTCCGGTCTCCAAGCACCATCTCGAATGATCAGACTGCACTTCAGCCCTCTCGAGGCCTCTCTATCATGCAGTGGTCCCAAATACTCCAGAAGGGAACGATTGCCCAACCATGGGTCGAGCCAGAGATCAGTGGAGGAACCATCCCTCATGGATCGGCAGATAGCAGTCTGTAGAACGGGTCTACATTTAAGTATAGCCTTAAATGTGACCGAGAAATTACTATCAATCCTGCTCGTCCAGAAATTGGACCTCCTCAGATATCTGCTCGCCATCCAGTCTGCCCAAAGTGATCCCCCTCTAATGAACTGCCACGCCATCTTCACCCTAGCAGCCTCCTTCATAGCTCGGAGAGATCTCAACCCCACTCCCCCTTCCTTCCGAGGCCGGCAAAGTTGAGTCCACGAAATCGCATGCATGCCCCCCCTCCAAAGAAAGTCCGCACACATGGACTCCACCTTCGTGATAGAAGCCACAGGAATCTGGATCGACTGCAGCCAGAACATAGCAATGCCAGCAATGACAGATCTCAACAGCTCAATCCTGCCACCAAAAGATAGTCCTGCAGCCTGCCAGCCTTCCACCCTCTTCTTAGTGAACTCCACCAAACTCTGGCAATCCTGCTCCCTAGCATAATTCACCGTCAGTGGGACTCCCAGGTACTTCACCGGCAGCTCACCTTTCTCCACTCCCAGAACCAGAGCCCGCTCCTCCTTCTGAGGGCAACTAGAGCTGAAATAAACTCTACTTTTCTCTCTATTGAGCTTCAGCCCCGAGAGCCTCCCGAACTCCTCCATAATGTCAGAAAGAGCCCTCATCCCTCCCATGGACGGTCGGAGAAGCACCAGTAGATCATCTGCATAAATCAAGTGCGAGACCACTGGATGGACAAGTCTAAATAGAGGAACAATCCGCCTGCTGTGCACAGCCAGGTCCATCATGCACGTAAAATACTCCATCACCAGGGTAAACAGGTACGGGGACAAAGGATCACCCTGCCGCAAGCCCCTGGAGCTGCTAAAGAATCCATACGGAGTGCCCTGTATAAGAACCGAGAAGGTGGGGGAGCAAATGCACTCCCTCACCCTCGCTACCCACCTCTCATCGAATCCCATGGCTAGCATAAGCTGGCAGAGAAAGTCCCTGTTAACTGTATCATACGCCTTTCTCAGATCCAACTTCACACAGGCCTTCATCCCCCCAGGCTTGTTGAACTCACGCACCATCTCATGAGCAAGAAGGCTGTGCTCAGCAATCGATCGACCCTTAATGAAGGCCGCCTGATTCCGAGACACCAATCCCTGCATAATCCCCTCCATCCTCCGACACATAAGATGAGTAATTATCTTATAAAGATAATTACAGCATGCAATCGATATATATATATATATATATCGCCCAAATGGCTGGTCGGGCGGAGCACGGTCAGCGGGCAAAGCAGCGTAGGCGAACGGAGAGAAGCAGGCTAGCAGAGCAGGCCGCGGGGAGCAGGATACAATATAAGCAGCGGAGGAGCAGGCCAGTGTGGATCAGGTGCAGGCCTTCGGGCCGGAAGCAAGGCCTACGAGCCGGGTATGGATCTACTGGCCTGGTTGTAGCCTTCGGGTGACTTGAATGAGTTTGTAAGTCATTTGGGACTAAATTGAGTGAGTTACAAGACCTTGTCCGCTCCATGCCGCACTACTCCCACCTCACTTTAATTCTTACATAAAATAATTTAAAGTGCTTCCCCGTTGCTCGAACCTGCAACCTCTGGAAGGAATATGCCTCACTCTAACCACTTGAGCTAGAGTTCATTGGCGCGCGCGCGCGCGCGCACACACACACACACATATATATATATATATATATATATATAGGGTCTTCTACAATACAAAATGCCATTTTATTGTATCGATACATGAAAAATATGAACCATTTATTTTTGATCCAATGTTCTTATTTAAAGGGCTTTCTTGTAATATGATTAGAGTAGGAAACATCATTTAATGCAATGTTCCTCCTTTTGACCGGTTGGTAAACTTGCTATTGTAGGTCATTGTGTACTTTAATTGTTTCAATGAAGTCCCTATATTAAGTTACCAGGTTAATATGACCTGCTATATCAAGTTAACTTCCAAGTCAAGGAGACAACTTTCATACTTTTCAATGCACTTGTTTTGTCATGTATCGATACATTCATGTATTGAAGAATTTACCATATTTTGGGATATATATATTTGGAATACAAAATCTATGTTGGGATATATATATATATATATATATATATATATATATATATATATATATATATATATATTGGAATAAGGGTGAATTTATTCCTCGCATAAAGCGGAAAAGGTATTACAGTACATAAATATCACAACTTCCCATGCTCCAAATTATATAATTATGGGGCCATTACTGATACATCGAATTCTATGTTATGTAGAATTTCAATAGGGGGGTAGTCAAGCCCTCGAAAATACGTCTGTTCCGCTCCTTCGAAATGTGCCAGACGGACGCGGCGAGACGAACTCTGGCTCTTCTGGCCCACCCCGGATCCCGGCCTCTGTGATCTCGGATCCAACTGAGAATGCTCCGGATGTCTCTATCCACCCCAACTCCTCCTCTCAGCTGAGCGCACTGCTCAGTCCAAATGTGCCAGGTCACCGGGCATACAAAGAAGAGATGCCCCATAGATTCGTCCTCCCCATTACATAGCACACATTTGGCATCCGGGATCTGCATTCCAAACCTGAGGAGTCTGTCTCTCGTCATCAGTCTACCCCGTAGAAGTCGGTATGCACATAGTTGCATTTTTCGGGCAACCCCCTTGCCTCAAATGAAGTTCACCTCCTCAGCCCGGTCGTGGTGGGTCCGAACCAAGTCGTAGCAGCTACGAAAGCAGAATAGACCTGACCCGTCCCCCGTACCTGGGCCGGCCCAGCTCCAGGAATTCCCATGCTGGCTAGCGTCCATGGTAATAAGCCGAATCTCCTCGGCAAGCTGAGCAGTATATGGATATCCTTCTGGCCTCTAAACTCCATCTCTGATGATCCGACTGCATGTGAGCCCCCTGCCCGCTTCTCTGTCCAGCTGACCTCCCAATATCTCGAGCAAGGATCTGGAACCCAACCAAGGGTCTAGCCAGAGGTCGATAGTCGTCCCATCTTTCATGTTCCTGCAGATAGCGGTCTGAAGCACCGGTCGACATCTCAGAATGGCCTTAAACGTGACCGAGAAATTGTTGTCTATCCTGCAGGCCCAGAAGTTAGTCCTTCTTAAGTATCTGTTCGCCATCCATTCCGCCCAGAGCGACCCCCCTTTGATGAATCTCCAGGCCATCTTCACACAAGCTGTCTTCCTGACCTCATGAAGAGGTCTCAACCCCACTCCTTCCTCCCGAGGCCGACATAGCTGGTCTCAGGAGATCGCATGCATCCCTCCCCTCCAGATAAAGTCAGCACAGATGGCCTCCACTTTTCGGATAGTAGCCGTAGGGATCTGGATAGACTGGAGCCAGAACATCGTGATGCCCGCAATAACCGAACGGACCAACTCAATCCGTCCGCCAAATGATAGACCCGCAGCTTGCCAGCCTTCCACTCTCCTCTGAGCAAAGTCCACCAAGCTGTGACAATCCTGCTCTCTGGCATAGTTGACCGTCAGCGGGACCCCCAGGTATTTCACTGGGAGCTCGCCTCTGTCCACTCCCAAGGCGAAGGCTCTCTCCTCCTGCTGTGTACACCGGGAGCTGAAGTAGACTATGCTTTTCTCCCTGTTTAACTGGAGCCCAGATAGCCGTCCGAACTCCTCCATAATATCAGAAAGCGCTCTCATTCCCCGCATGGAAGGCTGGAGTAGCACCAATAAGTCGTCAGCATAGATCAAATGGGAGACAACCGGACTCACCAACCGGAAAAGGGGGACGATCCTCTTGCTATGCACCGCCGTATCCATCATGCATGTAAAGTACTCCATCACCAAGGTAAACAAATATGGGGAGAGGGGGTCACCCTGCCTCAACCTCCTGTTGCTCCTGAAGTAGCCATGCGGCGTGTCCTGGATGAGGACTGAGAAAGTAGGGGAGCAAATGCACTCTCACCCTCGCAACCCACCTCTCGTCGAACCCCATGGCAAGCATCAAGTGACACAGGAAGTCCCGGTTGACCGTATCATAAGCTTTCCGGAGGTCAAGCTTCACACAAGCCTTCATCCTCCCAGGTTTGCTGAACTCCCTCACCATCTCATGAGCTAGCAGGCTGTGCTCCGCTATCGACCGGCCCTTGATGAACGCCGCTTGATTCTGGGACACCAGTCCCTGCATAATCCCCTCCATACGCCTGCACATAAGATGAGTGATAATCTTATAAAGAAAATTACAGCAAGCAATGGGCCGAAAATCTGCAAGTGAGGTCGCTCCCTCCTTCTTAGGAACCAGCGTCAAGAAGGTGTGGTTCATCTCCTTCAGAAGCTTGCCCTCCGCAAAGAACTCCTGCACCGCCGCCAGAACATGGGCCTTAAGCACACCCCAGTGTCGCTTAAAGAACCCTGAAGAGATGCCATCAGGCCCGGGAGCTTTGTTGGGATTAGCCTTCATCACAATGTCTTCCACCTCCTCCATCCTCACAGGAGCCAGAAGCAGGCTGTTCCCATGAAGGGACACCTGTCTCTTCGTGACTAGGGCTGGGAACGTGCTAGTGTATTCCGTCTGCTGATATAGGTCAGTGTAAAATCTGACGGCCTCCTCTTGAATCTCCACCGGGTCCCCTACAAGACGTCCCTCGGCATTTAGAAGTCTGGGGATGTTGTTCCGGTGCTGACGTGTGCGGATCACATCGTAGAAGAATTTGGTGCAGCGGTCTCCATCTTTGAGCCAGGTACATTTAGCCCTCTGTGCCGCACTAATCTCCTCCTGCAGTCTCATGATGCTGACCTCCTCAATCAGGATCTTCTCCTTAGCCGCCAGTTCCCCGTTCAGAATGTCAGCTTGAAGAGCCACCTGAGTGTCCCGGAGCTCGGCTTCCTTATCCGCCAGAGAAGTCCGCGGTCTCGTCTTCACCCAACCCCTGAGAGCACGCTTGAGCTGCTTGAGTTTGTGAACCATGCAGAACTGAGTCGTGCCATCCCGGAAGTGCTGCATCTCTCCCGTAACCACCTCCTCATATCCAGCCGACAGATACCAGCTGTTGTTATACCGAAACGACCTCGCCCGCAAAGTGGGTCTCTCACAGAGGCCAACCCGGATAGGAGAATGATCACTAGTATCCGCCGCAAGACCTTAACATTGCTACAATATCCAAGAATTGAAAGACAAACTAAATAATAGTTTCACTGATTGGGCAAAATTACAGACATAGGTTTGTCACTAATCTATACAAGAATGATGTTACTGAAAATATGATATCGCCTCCAATAATCATGAGTACCTTACCTATCAACATATATATAAGGATTCATATCAAAATTATATTCTTCCAAACCTTAACATCAATATATATTTTACAAGTCATATCACAATAATTCTTACCTACTTTCTCCCTAAAATTGAAATCCTCAAAGTTTTTAGAAATTGTAATGTAAGAAAAACATGACATTATGAAAGACATTTGTCAAAATAAGAGTGTAATTAAGGATTCATTTCACATCATCAGAGAATTATAGGAAGATTCTCCTAAACTTCTAAAGTTATCCGGTTACAACTTCACAAAGAATTGCCTAGTGCTACTAACAACTCTAGATTCTCTTAGCACTAGTTCTCTCAGTCTTGGTCCTTGGTGTGGGTGCAGTCTCTAACTGCTTCATCTTCTTCTACAACCCTTGAACTTGGGTCCTGCTTTCTTATTGCAGATAATAGGGTCTAACTATAATACATGGGTGTTTGAAATGATAAATGTGCTAAGAAAGTTCAAACTCAATAATGACATGAATGGTTTGTAATCTAAAATGCTAATGGCACTATTGAGATAATGAATTTGATAAAATAGGTGAAATGACCAAGTATAAGAATAAGAGTTTGATCCGAGAAGTCATGATTGTCTGAAAGTGATACAAAACTAATAGTAATCATATTTTAATCTAATACCATAATGCTTAAGAACATATGTCTCGCTAGTGCATATACATCTAGCTGCAGTAAGTCTTTGGCTTCATGGCTCAGATTAAAACATAAGGGGTCTAAGACGTAGTCTCAACAATACTCAAAAACTAATGTGTACCTGTAATCACCTTAACTAAAGTTTATGTCCCGCTAGTGTGCATCTGGCTGCAGTAAACTTACAATTTTCGTGAATTGGATAAATTGCTACAATGTACATCTGTAATGCCATGGTAGTTTGTTGAATACTCTTTCAACTAAATCCATAAGATTTTCAAAGGGTAAACGCGTCAACGAAATGTTATCATAATGAACTAATTTTTTCCTTGTGGTCAAATAGGAATGTCACATTCGAAGCAAAGATGTTTGTAGAAATTATAAAGTTGGATGGTTTGAAATGGATAAAGATCATACTAATGTGAATACACCAGTAGTTGCAAGGATTCTGGGTTGATTAAGTCAAATATGATAAAGGCTATGTTTCACAAGGCAAAATGAAAATATCACAATTTGATCAAGGTATTCTGATAATGAAATCTGATTTAGGAAAGTAGAAGGAATGGGTTAAAGCTTAGTGATTGGTAATAATGGCAGGCATGGATTCTAAGACAATTGGGATGGTAACTATAGCTTCAACTTCCAACTAATCCTATGATTTTATACAACATTATTATTAAGAATATAATGTCAAACACAACTTATAAGTATTAGCCTAATCTGGATAAGGTTTCTAATTAATCAAGATCGAGTAAGTCCTTCGTCAAACCATTCTCTGGAATGGAAGGAAGGAAAATAAGCTACGCAATCCAACTAAGTTACACATATAAAAATAAATATTTTGAATAAAACGGTCCTATATTGTGACGAGTCGTAATGTTCCGGTGTTCTAAGTGTTCTAATTGTTTCTAGTCAGTTTTTCTAAAGTTGTTTGTCGACCTGCATGGGCCACTACTGAAAATATGTCATGACCCGATCCCAAGATTCTGGATCCAGTCAGAACATGTCCAGCCTGCACAGCTGTGAGACGGCGGCAGTAAGCTGTATCAATCAGTAGTAACTCAAGCACAACATTCTAAAATACGGAAAATTAAAAAACTTTATTTAATAATTCAAACACAATGTCGGAACAAACTTAAGTTGTACTAATGTTTACAGCTTTAAATACAATGCTGACTAGGCTACTAGTAGTCGGCTCAGGTGCCGCCTGGTTGGGTTCAGCTATCTCCTCAGAATTCAGTTCGAGTCCGTAGTAGGTACTAATAGTAAGCTTCTCATCATCGCAATTACCTAAAAATGTTGGTCTCCAGTCAGGAGAGAAGCAAGACATATATCCACATCTAGTATTCTAATAATAATAAATGATGTAAGGAGCAGTTTTAAAGCATTATCATATTTTCTAAACAATAATAAAGAATTAGTGAAGCAATAAAATCTGAAGAGCTACAAAGATGCAATCTGCAATAGGAGTTAGCGCGAGAGAGTCAATATTAGTAACATGGGCTTTGGTCACAGACGCTACACTACTCGTAAGCTACGCAATACAAGGCTCATAGAAAGAAAAGAAAAAATGGACTTATGCCCTTACAACATATTTTACATAAAAAAGAATAAAATAAAAATCCTAAACTACGCTGTGGCGATCTTCTAAGCCGGAAACAGTCCAGTCCGAAGGCACGAGTGCCCTACACCTAAAATATAGCATGCCAAGTAACAAGTTCTACAAGTCTAAAATAAACTAAGGTACCGTTTGGGAAGGGTGAAAAATGGGAGGAAGGAAAAAGTTGAGGGAAAAGTGAGAGGAAAATTTTAAATGATGGTGTTTGGAAAGGGGGAGAGAACATGGGGGAGGAAAATTTGAGAGGAAAAAGTAGGTGGGTCCCACCAAAAAATTTTCCTCCCCAATGTGGGAGGAAAATGGAGAGAGATGAGAGGAATTTGAGTGAATTTACCCCACCACCCCTCAAAAAGTTAAAATTAAATCATCATTTGAGAATACCAAGGAGGAAATAGTAATTATACCTATATCCATAAACAAATAAAAAATTATTTTTAAACTTTTTCTTCCCCTACTTTTTGTCCATCCAAACAAAGAAAGGGAAAATTAACTTTCCTCCATTTTCCTTCCCCTCCATTTTCCTTCCCCTCAAATTTTCCTCTCCCTTCCCCCAAATGTTCCCAAACACAGTGTAAAGTAGCAAGGCAGGAACAACCAGAGTCTCAGACTTGGTCACGCAGTCACATGTTGCTAATAGCTTCGCCTCAACGTATGGAGATACCCAGTAGCGTTTGCGTTTCACTAACGGCTCATTCGACCATTTCGATCATCTTCAAAGTGGATATGTTAAAGTCTCAATTACGCCAAACATAAATGAACCAATAAGTGTAAAATATGTATCTATATAAGGGTATAATTTGTAACGACCAGGTTTCCGAAAATGGCAATAATATATACATATATATTTTTGAATGCGTCACAATATTAAGAGTATAATTAAAACGTAAATCTTCCCCTTTTTAAATCGCATATATATATATATATATATATATATATATATATATACATATATACACACGCATCTAACAGAACTAAGATTTCTCTTTTAAAAACACACACACACACACATATATATACACGCATTTAACAGAACAAACCCACATAAACTTGCCTGAATCGATTCAGAATCCGAAATCGGACTGCGGAACCGATTTCTAACCGAACAACCAATACAACCTATTCTGGCCAAAGCCAAACTTCACTGAATAATTCCCAAGTCTAAAATCGGACTAGCAATTTCACAATCGCTCCGAGTATCCACAAGCAACATAAAAATAATCGAATCATGTAACGGGATCGAGACCGAATCATCATTGACTGCGACTAGGGGAGGGACAAACTACTCGGTTAAGAGATTATACCGAAATTTTGATGACGGAATCCGAAGGGTGGCTTCGGACTCGGATCGATGCGTCGTCACCGGCTCGAAGGCCTCGGAAGCACGTCACGGTGAACACGGTAGCGTACTCGGGCGGCCATTCGGAAAGGCGGCTGCGGCGTGGGGCTGCGGGTCAGGGTCGGTTGCGGAGGCTGGAAGGGCTGCGGGGTCGCTAATCGGGGAGATCCCCCGCGTAGGGGCGCTGTCGAGGGGCGACCGAGGGTGCGCTGGCACAATCGCGGCTAGGGCGACCGGAAGGGGGTCGTCGCGGTCAGCGAGAGGCGCGCCGGCGAGAAGCGCAGGGGCTGGCCGCGGATCGGGGGTCGGGAAGTGTGTGGCGTGCGGAGCTGGCCGAGGTCGCGGCTAGGGCAGCGCGAAAAGAGAGCCGGTGGGCTGCTATGGGTTGGCTGCGTGCGGCACCGGCGGGGCTGTTGCGGAGGCGCGCGGTCGGTTGGGGTCGAGAGTTGGTTTTTTTTAGGGGGGAGAAAAATGCTGATGGAAGTGGTGTTGTGGTTGAAGAGTAAGGAGAGGGTTAGAAGTGTGCTGTGTGTTTGTTAAAGTGAAGGGCGAGAAGAATATTGAGGGAATGGTGGTGGTGATTGTTTTGTGGTGAGAACGTGGAGAGGGATTTAGGGAAGTGTGGGAGTGGGTCGGGTGAGTGGCTGAGTGTAGAAGAAGATTTTGCTTTTGTTTTCTTTTGTTTTTTTGTTTTTTTAATTGGAAAAAGGGTTTGGATTTGGGAAAGAAATGCTGGGTTTGGGTCCAACCCGAAAACACAATCCAACAAGGAATATTTTAATAGAAAATAACCGACTAAATAATCATAATAATAATAATAATAATAATAATAATAATAATAATAATAATAATAATATAATACTAGCAATAATAATACTAACTCTGATATCTAATATTCTAAAACTACACTATTAGGAATTTAAACCTAAATTAATTAAAACCGAATTTGGGTTTTACATTAATGTTGATCATACTGTGTTCTTCCGTCGGAGTGGAGGCCACATCATCATGCTTGCGGTGTATGTGGACAATATGATTATCATAGGAGATGATGAGCAGGAGATTGCCCGACTCAAGGGAAAGCTTGGCAAAGAGTTCGAGGTGAAGGTCCTTGGGCTTCTTCGGTACTTCCTTGACATTGAGATTGCTCGAGAAGTAGAGGGAATTGTTCTTTCTCAGAGGAAGTATGCGTTGGACCTTCTCACAGAGACAGGGATGTTAGGATGTGTTAAGTGTTATATTAGAGTTATTAGTTAATGGGCTTTAGTCCCACATTGCTTAGAATAATAGGAGAGGGGGCTAGCCTCTCCTATACATATGTAGTCTCTCATCAATAATATATCATCATATTATTTCTAACTCTACATGGTATCAGAGCCAAAATCCTAGCTGTCACCCACCACTCTCTCACTCTCCACAAAATCCTAACCCTAATCTCTCCCCCCCTTCTAGCCGCCAACCCCCCCTTCTCCTACTGTTGCGGCCGCTGCTCCTATTGCTGCTACCGCTACCCCTACTACTGTTGCTACTGCTGCTGATCCCCCCTACCCCCTGCCGACCTCGCCGACCCCCCCCCTCCACCCTCAAGCAGACCCCCTGCTGTCGACCCCCCTTCGCCCATGTACTGCTGCTGCCGACCCCCCCCCCCTTCACATCAACTGACCCCCCATGGCTCAAAATCCTAACCCTAATCCTTTACCCCTTCCATCAGCCGTCGTTCAACCCCTCCAAACCCTAACTTAGTCTCAAAAAAAAAATTGTTGGGAATCTCAGAGGGTAAACATATGTTTGCTGGAACCTCTGACTCTCAATGATTTTTTCGAAAATTTAACAAAGAGCAAACATGTGGTTTATTTTGCATGAATCTTTGTTTCTTTCCTTGATCTTCACACCAGGAACCAACAGAGGTTAACATAGGTTATCTCTCTGTCCTGACTTGTGATTCACACTCTCTGCTTCCTATGCGCGTGTGTCGGTTCTGGCTCCGTTTTTAGCGCATTGGCAGAGTTGCTGTGATTATCAAGCTGAAAAAAAAACAAATCGACAGTCAAATCAGGACTCTTGATAGATGGTAGACTCTACGGCGAATAGCAGTGCTGCATATACTAGTGTCAGCAACATACTAGCCGGACCAACATGTACTAATACGACGATTTTCTCTATTCGACTTGTCAATCGACGATTGGAAGGGCCAGAGGGCTACTCGACATGAAGAAAGAAAGTCGAGAAGACACTTTGTGGAATGCGGTTGTCCAAACATCTGACTGATAACCCTCCAGCAGAAGATAATTCCATATTTGAGCAATGAGAGACAAATGATAGTCGACTGTTTACAAAGTTGATGAATTCAATGGAATCATCGGTGGAAGACATGGTTCAGAATACGGACTCAGTAAAGGAGTTATGGGAGGTACTGACAGAGGCGTTTGATGGAAAACGCGATTTGTCTCGTATTTATGACTCGGTCGTTGGTGTCTATCGAGCAAATCCGGGAAATAAATCACATAAGGACCATTTTCAGGCCTTTAAGGCTATGTCTGATGAGATCCACCGCGTATTACCACTTACGTTGGATATTAATGAAGCAAGGACTCAACGTGAGCAGCTTCATGTCATGGTTTATCTTGCCTCTCTCCGCCCTGATACGGACTCCGCTCGCTCTCAAATTATTGCTGGATCTGAAGTTCCGACCCTGTTGGAAGCACACTACCGTGTCCTTCTGGTAGCAAAAGTCGTTGAGACCACTCCGGGTGATACTCCTGTTGATTGCTCTGCTCTTGGTGCAGTTCGTACGGGATTCCGTGGTAGTCGTGGTGACCGACGTAGGGGCCGAAATGCTAGTCGCAATGGGGGCGTGGCAATGGCGGTCGTGATGGAGGAAGACCGCGCACATGCTTTAATTGTGGTCAGCTTGGCCATTTCTATTGACAATGTACTAAATCACTTGCTGCTAATATCACCACTGATGCTCCTGATGATTGTGTCCGATCTATTCAGATGACTTCGGACTCATATACAGAGTTTCTTGATTTTCAGGCTCAATGTCGTGGTGAAGCTTCCACGTCTGGCTCCACAGCCGCATATTCAGCAGCGTGCATAGTTAAGTCCAAGCAGTGGATAATTGACTCCGGTGCGTCCTCCCACATGACTGGTGACGCAGGTATGATACATGATTATGTCTCTGTCCGTCGTATTTCTGGCATTACTGTTGCCAATGAGGTTCCCTGACAGTCCGAGGACGTGGAAGTGCCAGTCTTTCTTCCGGACTGTCATTCAATTATGTGCTGCTTAGACCTGGAAACCCGTTCAATTTAATTTCTATTAGTCAAATTACTCGTGAACTGCATTGCTCGGTAACATTCTTTCCTGATGGTTGTATTTTTTAGGACCTGAAAACTGAAAGACTATTGGTAAGGGGCATATGGTTGGAGGCTTGTACCTGTTTGACGCACCTTCTTCGGTGGTCTGTGCCGGCATAAAACTTGATCCTTTCGAGTTACATTGTCAGTTAGGCTATCCATCAACCCAAGTTCTCCAAAAAATGTACCCTTCTTTAGATATTCTTATTTCCTTTCATTGTGAGCCTTGTAGTTTAGCTAAGCATCACTGGGTTCTCTATCCGGTGAGTCAAAATAAAATTGCTTTCGCTCCTTTCGAGTTGGTGCATTATGATGTATGGGGACCTTGTCTGGTAGACTCAATAATGGGTTTCAAGTACTTTGTTACTTTTGTTCACGTGCCACTTTTGTTTATCTGATAAAAAATCGTTCTGAATTGTTTAACATTTGGTACAATTTTCATGCTGAAATAAAAACACAATTTGGTGTTCCAATCAAAAAATTTCGAAGTGACAATGGCCGTGAGTATTTATCTCGTGATCTCGACAGACATTTGGCCAACAATGGCATCATCCACCAAACTTTTTGTGCGTACACACCGCAACAAAATTGTGTGGCCGAGCACAAGAATCGTCATCTCTTGAAACAACACGTGCTCTTATGTTTCAAGCATGTACGTCCAAGCGATTTTGGTTGGATGTGGTTCTTACTACTTGTTACCTTATTAACCGCATGCCATCATCCGTTTTCAATGGTGGCACTCCCTTCTCTAGGCTCTTTTCCGGACGAGATCCATTTCCACTGCCTCTCAGAATCTTTGGCTGCTTATGCTATGTTCGGAATACCCGACCAACTCTTTCTAAATTAGATCCTAAGGCAATACAATGCATTTTCCTTGGGTATCCTAAAGACCAGAAAGGGTATCGGTGTTATTCCCCTGTCCTGAAGAGATATTTTTTCACTCGGGATGTTACCTTTGTCGAAACAGAATTTCCTCCACTCCCAACGGGTCCAGTTCCCTTGTCTATCCAGAAGAGGAATTTTTGTTATTTCCTGATCAAACAAAACAGCCTCCCGTACGGGTGTCCTCCCTTACCGAGCCAGTTTTCCAAGCCGATGGTCCGCAAACACCGATTCAGTCAGTGCCGACATCGTCCACGGAATCCTCCTCCTCCGGTTCCGCCAGTAGCTCCGGCTCCAATGAGTTGCCTTCACATGTTCCATCAGCAGCTCCACCAGTTCCGCCAGCAGCTCCGGTAGTTCCACCTCTAGAACGTCCTCGTCATGCCTGTCGTGATCATCCCTTGTATGTTGACAGCTACAAAGGACTTACCAGTCACACTCAGTCTCTGGTGGCTACTATTGATGGGATTCAGATTTCCTAGACCACTGAGGAGGATCTCAAACATCCTGGTTAGCATGCTGCTATGAATGAGGAGATAAAAGCTCTCCAGAAGAATCATACTTAGGATTTAGTCGACTTACGTACTGGTAAACATGCAGTAGATTGCAAATGGGTGTTCACGATTAAGGTGAAACCGGATGACACTCTTGATTGCCTAAAAGCTCATCTAGTGGTCAAAGGATATTCTCAGACATATTGTGAGGATTACTTCAAGACCTCTCCTGTTGCCAAAATAACATCTGTTCATGTCTTAATGGCCTTGGCTGTTCGCTATGATTGGCCGCTGCTTCAGCTGGATATCAAAAATGCTTTTCTCTACGGGGACCTTGATGAAGAAGTATATGTATTGCAACCTCCCGGGTTCGTTGCAAGGGAGGATAAAGTGTGTCATTTACGAAAGGTCCTCTATGGTCTAAAACAATCATCTCGTGCATGGTTTGGTCGATTTACACATGTTGTTACTTAGTTTAGCATGTGTCAATCAAAGAAGGACCATTCAATCTTCTATCGACACACATTTGCTGGAAGAATAATCATTGGTGTCTATATTGATGATATTGTAATTACGGGAGACGACAGCCAGGGTATTGCAGGCCTCAAGAAGTTTCTGGAAGAACAATTTCAAACCAAGGACATTGGATCCTTGAACTATTTCTTGGGCATTGAGGTCACACGGGGTAAGCAGGATATTGTAATGTTCCAAAGAAAGTATGTACTGGACATACTTAATAATGCAGGCATGATACAAGCCAATGGAGCAACCTCACCTATGGATCCAAGGGCGAAGTTACTTTCAGACGAAGGGGTCCTGATGACCAATCCAGCTCAGTATCGTCGAGTAGTTGGAAAACTCAACTACTTGGCGGTCATGACTCGTCCGAACATTTCTTTTGCAGTGAGTGTTGCAAGTAGATTTATAGCTTCTGCAAGAGTTCCACACTGGCAAGCAGTTCTTATAATCCTGTGTTATCTAGTCAAGAATCCAGGAAAAGAAATTCGGATGGAGAATAATGGATACACTCGTATTGAGTGTTTTACTGATGCTGACTGGAGAGCAAGTCTGACAGATAGACGATCTACATCTGGCTACTCAATATTTATTGGCAGAAATCTAGTATCATGGAAGAGCAAGAAACAAAGTGTGATAGCACGCTCAAGCTCAGAAACAGAATATCGAGCTATTACTCATGGAACATCAGAGGTATTATATATGAAGTATCTCTTACAAGAACTGGAAGAAGACACAAGATCTCAAGTGGCAGATCTATGGTGTGATAAACAATCTGCTATTCATATTGTCACCAACCCAGTTTTTCATGAACGGACGAAGCACATTGAAATTGATATCCATTTTGTTCGTGATGAGTATACAAAGGGAGTGATAAAGTTTCAACATGTGAGGACCGACGACCAGGTAGCTGATATCTTCACAAAGCCTCTTTTGGGTCCTCAGATTCAATTTCTATGTAACAAGCTGGGCATGATTGACATCTACGCTTCAGCTTGAGGGAGGGTGTTAAGTGTTATATTAGAGTTATTAGTTAATGGGCTTTAGTCCCACATTGCTTAGGATAATAGGAGAGGGGGCTAGCTTTTCCTATATATATGTAGTTTCTCATCAATAATATATCATCCTATTATTTCCAACTCTACAGGATGCAAACCTGCCGCGACGCCGATCAATCAGAGGTTCAAGCTGGGTGCTAAAGCTGGAGAATTGACCGGGACAGATACCAGAGACTGGTGGACAAGTTGATCTATTTGAGTCACGCATGTCCTGATATCTGCTTTGCAGTGAGTGTGGTGAGCCGCTACATGCATAACCCAAGGAAGGGTCATATGGACGCAGTGTACCAGATTCTGAGGTACTTGAAGGGTGCCCCCGAAAAAGGGGCTGATATTCAAGAAGAATGATCACGTGAGCATCGAGGGCTACTGTGACTGGGCCAGCTGTGCTGATGACATAAGGTCTACCTCGGACTATTGCATATTTGTAGGAGGCAACTTAGTCTCTTGGAGGAGTAAGAAGCTGTCAGTGGTGGCCAGATCGACAATTGAAGCGGAGTACAGAGCTATGGCCTTGGGAGTTGTAGAGCTGCTATGGCTGAAGAGTATGTTGATGGAGCTGAAGCTGGATCAAGGAGCCAAGATGAAGCTGTTGTGTGACAACCAGTCAGCCATCAGTATCGCCAACAATCCAGTGTAGCATGACATGACCAATCACATCGAGATTCTTCATCAAGGAGAAGTTGGACAGTGGACTACTGGAGCTAGGCCACGTTCCAACCAAGGATCAGGTAGCAGACAGTCTGACCAAGGACTTAGCTCTATAAATATGATTAGAGGATGTGACAAGATGGGCTTAGCGAATATCTTTCGCCCATCTTGAGGAGGAGTGTTGGTATATTAGAATGTATTAGGGGGTTTTATGTAAGATGGAGGATTGTAAGACTATATATAGCCAAGAGATTATCAATAAAGTGAATTACTCCAAAATATTCAACATGGTCCACAGTCAAATGCAAGTACATTTCTGATTTGAGAATAAGATGATAGCGTACCTCTCTTTTACCATATGTTATACTACTTTTACTTTCTGACATTCAACTTTTAGTTATATGGGATTATATAATTTTCTTTCTCTGGCAACAGATCATATCTGGCGTCGAATACTGCCACAGAAATCTGGTGGTTCATCGGGATCTAAAACCAGAAAATTTGTTGTTGGATTCACAACATAATATCAAAATTGTGGATTTTGGGTTGAGTAATGTCATGCGGGATGGTCATTTTCTGAAGACTAGTTGTGGGAGCCCAAACTATGCTGCACCAGAGGTAGGATGCTATTATATGCATATTAAAAAATGTAGCAGGCAACTGAGGAGAAAATGTCTCTCTTGGAGATCAAGATTCACATATTCTTATATTCGTTATGCAGGTAATTTCTGGTAAGCTATATGCTGGGCCTGAGGTTGATGTCTGGAGCTGTGGTGTTATACTTTATGCCCTTCTCTGTGGAACTCTTCCATTTGATGATGCAAGCATTCCCAATTTATTTAAGAAGATAAAGGTAAGTAATATATCATTAGAATTATTTTATTAAATAGTGGTTGCTTCAACACTGAATTTCCCTCATAGATGGAAGCACATTCTTCCTGAATGCCGAAAATTTATGTTTGTCAGAGTGGATTATATACACTTCCTAGCCATTTGTCTCCTGTAGCAAGGGATTTGATTCCGAGGATGCTTATTGTTGATCCTGTAAAGAGAGTCACTATTCCTGACATACGTCAACATCCATGGTTTCAAGCCAATCTTCCTCGCTATTTGGCTGTGCCTCCACCAGATACAACGCAGCAAGTGAAAAAGGCATGTTTCTCCTATGAGTTCTCGTTCCAAATAATTTGTTTATCGAAAATGTGAATCTTTTGGTCTACTGAACTTCTCATGTATGGACAGTATGATTTTAATCGTGCGTTTCAGAGCAAAACTGCAGCATTTATTAGATATTTCTTTATTTGGTTATTTTACTATTGTATTATTAATAGGGCATCTCATATGATACTATTTACAGCTTCTATTGCAGGAAACACTAAATGTATCAAATTATAGAAAGGAATCACCTTATGTTTTCATGTATTTTTTCTCTCTCCTGACATTTTCTTTTACATTTCAGCCTTTTTGGCTCAATAGAGCAGATACACCACCTGGATATTTTAAGTTCGAAGAACAACAGAAAACAAAGCTTGACCCCAAAATCTTGTAGTCCCGGTGCTTACTAATCCTTTTAGGTGTTTGTCAACATTTATGTGGGTTATAAGACCTTACAATACTAGCAGAACCCATTTGGGATGTTGGTTCAATATTTGAACTAATGTTGTCAAAATTGTGCTTTCCAGATTGCACGATCTGGGTTGGACCGGAACCAATGGCCAACGATCGGTCGGATCGTCGTAGATCGCACGATCCAACCCGGATCATAGGATTCAAAGCGTGCAGGCCAAATTTCGGTAGAAGGTATTTTGAGGTTTTTGTTTTAAAAAAAAAAACTCTTGTATAGGTCAGGGAGGGCTTTCCTAAGTTCCTAACTTCAAACCTATTTATTTTGCCTCTTTCCAATATCTGAACTTCTCTTCCAAAACCCCTCAAGTAGAAAAACTTTACTCTTCCTCCTCACTCATCTCATCGGAACTAATTTTCGTTTGTGGCAGTGGATATTGATGAATGAGAAGAGAAGGTATCTTTTGATGGGGAGGAAGAATATATAACTAACAGTCCTTACATGGAAATGTTCAAAGTATCGGTATCGGAATCGGTATCGGACCATTTCTATGGGTATCGGTATCGGCAGTATCGGAGGTTTCGGATCGGAGTATCGGATTTTTTGGTATCGGAAAACAAATAATTATTAACGAATTATTAACATTTTAGAAAATATATTTGATACATTTAGGCATAATTTTAATATTATTAGTGTTGTTTCTTAGTAGTTTTGGAATTAAATGAAGTAATAGTCACGCTTACCGATTGATTTATATACGATAGATAAGTTTTCTTCTTTTATAGGCTTTTATAACCTTTCTATGCTTTTACACCCTTGCTGGTTGGTCTTTTTCGTTCAATTTTCTTTGCCAAATTGACCGGAAAAGAGATCCCCAATGTCGGTATCAGTCAGTATTGGGTATCGGTCGTTATTGGATTGGGACATGCCAAACCGTATCAGTATCGGCCGTATCGGATCGGTATCGGCCGATACTGAGAACTATGATTGGATGCTTCCGATGAAGATCCTCTTTCTAGCTCAAACAAAAATGATAAATGAATCTTATTGTTGGAATATGTGTTGGAATATCCTATTAGTATATTTGGTATGTTGGAATATGCCATAGGATATTCCTATAGAGAGTTAATGTAATGAGAATATGCCATAGGATATTCCCATAGAGAGTTAATGTAATGAGGAGGTTGTAAGGCTATAAATAGCCAAGAGATTATCAATAAAACAAAACAACTATTTTCTACATGGTATCAGAGCCACTTTTCCACAAACCCTAACATTTCCCCTCTTCTCTCTCTCTCTGCCACCAAACCCTAACCCGCGCACATCAGCCCCCCTTCTCGTGCCTGCTGTTGCTGCTGCTACTGCGGCTGCTGCCCGCTGTGGTACGCGCGCCGGCCGCCCCTCCCACGTGCGCGTCGCCCCCTCCTACTGCACGTAACGACGCCGTTGTTGTCGTTGTTCGGATCATTCCGAAAGAGGACACCGATGCCTAGATCTGATAAAAATAGACATGTTCGGATCTAGGAGCGGACGACGAGGACGAGCGTGAGTCGTGGAGCGGACGTGACGTGATCGGAGAGGAGAAGCATCGATGGAGGAGATCATCAAGACTGCAGAGGTTGCTGACGTTGATGAAGTTGATGAAGATGTCGGCTGGTGAGCGCACGACACGAACGTCGCCGAAGTTGGAGCTTCCCTCCATCGATCTGAAGCTTGCTGGACCGACTACCTACCTGAGTTGGCCACGACGGGGAAGGAGAAGCCTCACAGAGAAGACAGAGCCGAATAAGGGCTCGACAGGACGAAGAGCACCGTCAGGACCTAAGGGAGAGCCCCGGCAGTGCTACAACTGCGAGGAGGTGGGTCATCTGATGTATGCTTGCACCAAACCACCCAAGGGAGATTTAGGCGGTAGACGTGGACAGTTTGGAGGATGTGACCGTGGTTGTAGGGGTCGAAGGGGCGGTCGAGAAGGTTGTTAGGGCGAACTTGTTGGTAGTAGAAGGCGAGGAGACAGCTGACGGTGCCTATACTGAGGAGGATCAGGCACTGCAGGACATGTTAGAAGTACTCAGGAGGAGGCAGAGAGCGTCGAGCGATGGAGACAGGAGGAGTAGGACCGGGGAGGCGTCCACCTCATTCTTCGCCAGAGGCAACGCTGTCATGTATGCCCGTCCGTCAGCGGAAGGCACTGACGACTCGCTCGTCCCTTGCATCTATGTGTTCTCTCAGATCGTCGGATTGGATTATCGATTCGGGTGCATCTCGACACGTGACAGGGAATGCTAGTGAGTTTTCTTCCTACACTCACCTAGCATTGGCGGACAGCATTCAAACAGCTGATGGTACTTTCAAGCCAGTGGTCGGTAAAGGTACTGTCGATTGTACAGGTTCAGTAAAATTATCCAATATTTTGCATGCTCCTTCTTTTCCAGTCAGTTTTTTGTCCATTAGTTATATAATCCTCCAATTAAAATGCACTGTCTACTTTGATATTCCTAAGGTGATCTTCCAGGAGAAGGAGACGGGACGAAGACTTGGGACTGGCACTTGGCATGATGGACTGTGGTACCTGGATCGAGAAAGGCTGGATTCAGCATTAGTATCTATGGCAGAAAAGGCAGGGATGGAAGGACTGAAGAAGATGAGTGCGGAAGATACATTGCGACTCCACCACAGGAGGTTGGGACACTCTTCATTTGGTATTTTAAGCAAATTAATCCAGCAATTTATGAAGAAGTTAATAAAGAGAAACTAGTTTGTGATGCTTGTGAGTTAGGCAAATTTATTAGGAGTTCATATATGAGTAGCGGTCATAGGAGCTCGTCTGTTTTTGATGTGGTACACTCTGATGTCTGGGGGCCTTGTACTACTCCTACTGAATGGTTACAAATATTTGGTTACCTTCATAGATTGTTTTTCTCATACTACTTGGATGTATTGATGAAAAATAAGAGTGAGGTCCCCTCCTGTTTTCGGGACTTTCACAAACATGTCCAGACTCAGTACAAGGCAGTAGGTGAAGGTACTGAGGTCTGACAATGGAACAGAGTACACCAACAAGACACTTGCGGAATACTTGTCCGTCTAAGGGATACGACATCAGACCACCTGTGCATATACACCAGCACAGAACGAAGTAGCGGAAAGAAAGAACAGACACCTCCTAGAAGTGACGAGAAATATGATGATAGACGTGAATGTCCCACAGAGTCTGTGGGAATATGCAGTGTTGACAGCAGCTCAACTGATCAACAGGATGCCTTCGAAGGTGTTGGGATGGAGGTCTCCATGCGAGATGCTGCAGGAAAATAATAGTAGGATGCTCCCACTAAAGGTGTTTGGCTGCGTATGCTTCGTGAAGGACAACAGACCATCGGTAGGGAAGCTTGATACTTGAGCAATCAAGTGTATCTTTGTGGGCTACTCGGGAACTCAGAAGGGCTACGTATGCTGGAGTCCAGTAGAAAAAAGAAAATTTGTAAGTATGGATGTTCACTTCAGGGAACATGAGCCATACTACAGTCTGGAGGGAAACCCAAATATCTCACCTGATACTGCAAGTATGAGGCGAGAGGGGGAGTTGTTGGAAAGCATTTCGACTGATCTCGGAATATGGCTTGAAGGAACAAATAGGGTACAGGAAGGTGAAAAGGGATAGGGGGAGGAATAAGAGGTGTTAGGTCCACAGCTCAGGAGGAGATACTTACCTACAGCAGGCGAGAGAAGCAACTTGCAGGACCAGTTCCTACAATGCCAGTACTAAGTCCCTTGCATGTGCCCGTCTTGACTCCTGAGACACATACACCAACACCTTCCCCTTCAGGTGATATCCTTACTTTTCCTTCTCCCCAACCATCATCAATATGGAGGTCCACTCGCAGTAATGCGAGAAAACCTCCTGATAGATACGGTTGGGACCTTGCTAAATTTGTCTCATATGATCATCTCTTTCTTCTCATGGAGCTTTTATTGCATCATTGGATAGTGTTACTGTATCTAACAATTAGCAGGTAGCCAAAACGATCCAAAGTGAAAAGCAACGATGCACGAGGAGTTGGGAGCTTTGGAGAAGAATCAAACTTGGGAGCTGGTGAGACTACCAGAAGGGAAGAGAGCAGTCAGATGCAAGTGGGGTTTCACTGTGAAGCAGAATTCAGATGGACAGGTTGAGCGCTACAAAGCTCGACCGGTGGCAAAAGGATACAGTCAGACGTACGGCATCGACTATGACGAGACCTTTGCACCAGTGGCGAAGATGAGTACTGTCAGGACCTTGATCTCTCTGGCAGCCAATGGAGGATGGAAGCTACACCAACTGGATGTGAAGAATACATTTCTTCATGGGGATCTAGTGGAGGAGGTGTACATGGAGATATCACCAGGATTCGGCACCAATCAGACAGAAGGCAAGGTCTGCAGGCTGAAAGAAGTTCCTCTATGGACTGAAGCAGTCTCCTCGAGCGTGGTTTGACAGGTTCAGTAGAGCAATGATAGGGATGGAATATCAGCAGATCAATGCTGATCATACTGTGTTCTTCAGACGAAGTGGATGCCACATCACCATGCTTGCGGTGCATGTGGATGATATGATTATCACAAGCGATGATGAGCAGGAGATCGCCCAACTCAAGGGGAAGCTTGGCAAGGAGTTCGAGGTGAAGGATCTTGGCCCTCTTCGATACTTCCTTGGGATTGAGATTTGCTCGAGATACAGAGGAAATTGTTCTTTCTCAGAGGAAGTACGCACTGGACCTGCTTACAGAAACAGGGATGATGAGATGCAAACCAGCTACGACACCGATAGACCAGAAGTTCAAGCTGGATGCTGAAGCCGGAGAACCAGTTGACCGGGATAGATATCAGAGATTGGTGGACAAGTTGATCTACTTGAGCCATACCCGACCTGATATCAGCTTTGCGGTCAGTGTAGTGAGCCGCTACATGCATGACTCCCGGAAGGATCATATGGACGCAGTGTACCAGATTCTGAGGTACTTGAAGGGAGGCCCCGGGAAGGGACTGATTTTCAAAAGGAATAATCATGTGAGCATCGAGGGTTATTATGATTCTGACTGGCTAGCTGTGCTGACGACAGGAGATCCACCTCGGGATACTGCATATTTGTAGGAGGCAACTTGGTCTCTTGGAGGAGTAAGAAGCAGTCAGTGGTGGCTAGATCAACAACTGAAGCAGAATATAGAGCTATGGCCTTGGGAGTCATAGAGCTATTGTGGTTGAAGAATATGCTGATAGAGCTAAAGCTGGACCAGGGCGCTAAGATGAAGCTATGGTGTGACAACCAGTCAGCTATTAGTATTGCCAACAATCCAGTATAGCATGACAGGACCAAGCATATCGAGATTGACAGATTCTTCATCAAAGAAAAGCTAGATAGTGGACTACTAGAGCTGGAGTATGTTCCAACTAAAGATCAGGTAGCAGACGGACTGACCAAGGGACTTAGCTCTGTCAGCATGATGAGAGGATGTGACAAGATGAGCTTAGTGAATATCTTTCGTCTATCTTGAGGGGGAGTGTTGGAATATCCTATTGGTATTTTTGGTATGTTGGAATATGTGTTGGAATATCCTATTAGTATATTTGGTATGCTGGAATATGCCATAGGATATTCCTATAGAGAGTTAATGTAATGAGAATATGCCATAGGATATTCCTATAGAGAGTTAATGTAATGAGAAGGTTGTAAGGCTATAAATAGCCAAGAGATTATCAATAAAACACAACAACTATTTTCTACACTTATAATTGATGTCATTTAGTTTTTCTTGTTTATTTTGTTTTTTTGACTCTTTGGAGAATGACGTGTTAAATATTAATATAAGTTTGGTTAACTGTTTTAGAGAAATTGAGTATTGTTTTGTGATATAGTGTGTTAACTTACTCAATTAGATGTTTTATACCTCAAGTATGCATAATATAACATAGATATGAATTGTCCATATTTATTTTTTGAATAGTTTATGGTTCTAATCGTGGATCCTACGATTCACGATCTAGATCCCAATTCGATCCGGTCCAACCCGGACCCTTTTACGTCTCTTCGATCCAATCTGACCTTTGACAACTTGGATTTGAACATAATATCATAAATTGTTTATGTTGGTGTTATTGAATAGTTGCATGATTTCTACGTAATTACTGCATTTTAGTTGCATATTAATAGGTATGGTCAATGAGTTTAGAGAAGTTTCTTTAAACCATGAAAATGGAAGTGAGAAAAAGGTAGACATTTAATAGTTGCATTTTGAGTCTTGAATGTTTCAGCCAATACTTGTCTTTGAGAAGTTTTGGCCAACTTCAAAATAATGCGTGGCAACTTTAGGTCATTATCACCCAGTTTTGGCTAGTTTTGTTCTGTAAGGGCTTAAGAGTAACTAAATTTTCCGATATGAAACCGTAAGTCCCTGCCACTTACACTAAAACTCTAGGTTGATGTTTATATTATTTTAACACGCCCTTGCAGGTCGATTCGAAGGCTAAATTCATTGGCCGAGAGTGGCCGAATTCATGGGTTGAGATCTGGATTCATGCTGCGGTATTATTTCTTTAGAACCACTTAATGCACGCAAGAGAAGATCTGAACCTGGGTTGTTGTGATACCATGTAAAAGTACATGCCACTTGCACCAAAACTTTAGAGTGTTGGTGGGGGATAATATTATATTATTCTAGCAAAAACAATACCAATTCAATCATACAGTTTTCGTCCCACTTTTTCTCCATATTCCCCCCCCCCCCCCCCCCCCCCCCCCTCCTCCCCCCCCCCCTCCTTTCAGTACCATTATAGAGAAATGCGGTGGAGCAAAAGATCAAAAGATCACACGTGGCAACAACAATGATGTTCGCTTGTTTTGACATTGGGGTGGGGGGTGATAAAGTATAAAGTCGTGTCACGGTTTTCATATATAGTTTGTCCTTGTAAATTTGATTAATATTTCTTAATTTTCATTTATGTTGGATGTATGATTATACATTGGTGGTTATGATGCATGTATCTTCTACCAAAATGTATCACATACTTTAACATATAATATATTAAGGCTATGTGGTGATGTTTTTAGTCTAAAAATCTTAAAAACCTTTAAGAATCATAACCATTTACCACCGGACATTCTCACAGATTATCTTTATATGCTGAATTGGTTTTGTATGTATGTACCAATTAAGTTTCTTGTTATCTCTAAATATGACCTCAATGTACATGGTGATCTTGTCGACTGCTTGTATGGTCAAGTATCTGTGGATAAACTAATATTTATTACGTTAGGCTGCTTTATCTCTTGTATTTTGAAGACAATGTGTTGTATAGCTCCTATGGCACAATATCATTAGATGGTCATGCTTTTGTCCCATAAGGTGTGAACCTTTTTTCTATCTGTGCACCATGCCATGAATCCATATTTCCTCTTGAAGAATCTGCCATATTTTTCTGTCCCCTCTTTGTTGGAGATGGCTCGCCTTCAACAGAGGAGTCGAAGATACAAGCGGGACTTAAATGAGCCAAAGCTGCAATTGCGGAATCCTGATTGGCCTCAACTGGAATTCCGGGGTTTTCAGCCTAGTGCGCACTAGCAACCGGCATACTGGTTCCCCAAACCGGTGAACCGGTATGCCGGGTTATAAGTGCAAAAGTTCGCACTAGTGTGTACTTGGATCGGAATTCCGGTCCTCAATCCGGTATTCGGTTTTGGGTTGAACGGGTTTAAAGGTGGTTTTCGATGGTCGAATATGTTCCAAATATTATGATATTTTAGAATTGCCTATTTAAGTGGATTCAAAATCCTTAAGTGGTGTGCTTAAGGCTTGGGAAGGCTACCTTGGTGTTTGTGCTAAGAAGTCCTAAGGAAAACCAAAGGAAATTAAAGGTGGTTCACGCAATATGGTATTCTTGTATGAACCCTTGTAAAGTTTTCTCTTGATTCAATAAAGTAATTCTTCCATTGTCCCATGGATGTAGCACAATCTTCGGTTGAGCTCTGTTATAATGTTTGTGTTCTTGATTATGCTATCGTGTTTGCGATTTATTTTGTTTATTCGTCGTGAAGGGAACTATGTTTCGCATATTCAGACGTATTGATATTAGAGCCAAGGGAACCAAAGGTTCTTCAATTTCATCGATTTAGGTCAGCGGTAGATGGCGACATTGGTCCGCACCCATCTTCTTATATCGCTAGTCTTAAAGTTGTTGGTTCATAAAGGTCTAAGAGAGTTGTACTTTGGAATTAAGTACGACAAATAACAAAGTCAATAGCACCAAGTTCGAGGTGGAGATATCGGTGAATGAAACTTCTAGTTGTGGCAGAAAAGGGTTAAGGCGATCCTAGTAAAAGAAGGATTATTCAAGGTCATTGTCGGTAAGGACAAGAAATGTGTCGACATAATGGATGATGCCTAGAACAACATGGATCAGAAGGCACAATGCACGTTAAAGCTTTGTTTGATAGATGACGTGATGTACAACGTCATGACATAAACATTTTCATCAGGTTTATGGTTGAAATTAAAGGGCTTGTATGTGACAAACTCATTGACAAACAAGTTGCATCTCAAGAACTGTACAACCTATTGATGAAGGAAGGTACCCAAATTTTACACCATATGAACAACTTCAATAAGATGTAAGCAATCTCCTGTGTCTTGATGTGAAGTTAAAGGAGGATGACCACATACTTTTGCTCCTGTTATCACTTCCATGGTCGTATGACTATTTAGTGATGTTACTTTATGAGAAGGAGACTTTCGAGATGGAGGAGGTTACAACGACACTCCTCAACAATGGGGATTATGAGAAGGCCAAACCCATTCAGAGGAGTCGTCAAGGTTGATTTCCAGTGGAAAGGGGTGGTCGAAGAATATCGATAGAGGTAAGAACAGCATGAGGAAACCAAATCATCATAGCAAGATGGAGACGTATGCTACTTCTATAAGCAGTCATATCCAAGGACGGAGCCAGGACAAAATATTAGAGGGGGCTAAAAAAATATCATGTGATAACTTGCTTCAAAGAAAAAACCAATAGTTTATTGGCTTCAAAAGATTAAAAAAAACTACAAAACAAAGACCTAGAGGATTCGAACCCTGGACCATTTATATAAACAGCCACTGGCTCAACCAATTAAGCTATGGCATACATGTGATAGCTATTGGTACCTCCCAGTATTTATTTTTATAGCCCGGACTACAGCCGGGACAACCTAGCTTATGTCCGCCATCGGTCATATCACATGAAGAAGCAATGACCAAAGTACAAGTGATAGAAGATAAATGTGCTAGTTCAAGCAATTCAATTAGTTCAAGTCAAGCAAGTGTTGGAATAGAATTGACGAGTTACCGTGTGATGTACTTACAGTACATAGCAGGAATGATGTTTTTACCGAAACTTGGATTATTGACTCTAGATTTTCATATCATATGCCTTAGTAGGAAGTGGTTCAACACCTACAAGGAGTTCACCATTGGTGTTGTTCTTATGGGGAACGATGTGGTGTACAAAACCATTGCCATAGGAAACATCAAGCTTTTTATGTTTGATGGTGCAGTACAGACGCTCGTGAACTTAATATATGTTCCAGAATTAAAGAATAACCTAATTTTTTTGGATGTGTTGGACTCAACATGATGGAAGTTTGTTGACTATGATTTAGTTTTAAAGATACTTAAAGGTAATCTGGTGGTCATGAATGACATCAAATGTCGTCAAACTTGTATCAGATGGACGAAAGTACAGTTACTGGTGATGCAAATGTCGTTATAGAGGAACATACAGATGCCTCAAAATTATGGCATATGCATCTTGACCACATGTGTGTGAAGGTCTTTATGAGTTACATAGAAGGGAATTGTTAAAGGGTTTTAACTTTAAGGAATGCAAGTTAGATTCTTTTTGGGTATTGCGGCGACGGAAAGCAACATAAAGTTGGCTTCAAGCAGCCGGTGTACAAGACCAAAGGACTTATCGACTGCATCCACTCAGGCGTATGATGCCCATCACCGGTTCGATCGATTGGAGGTGCCGAGTACTATGCCACTTTCATTGTTGACTTCCTCCGCAAGGCGTGAGTTTATTTTCTTAAACAAAAGTCATAGGTATTTGCTAGATTCCGAAAGTGAAAAACGTCTATAAAAAACAAAAGGGGCTAACGATAAAGTACTTGTAGAGAAATAATGGAGGTTAGTACGCATTGATGGAGCTTCGGGATTATTGTAAGAAACAAGGTATATAGAGGTACCGGATGGTTCCAAGGCGTCCCGAGAAGAAGGGTGGTAGCAAAGCGCATGATAAGACACTGTTAAAGAGAGCTATGACTATGTGGTCAGAGGTAGGCCTTACGAAGGACTTATGGGCAGAGACAGTAAATCATGCGTGCTATTTGATTAATAGATCATCATTTACAATTATTGATCTTCATATACCTAAAGAGGCACGAAAAGGAGAGTCGATCAATTATGATTATTTACGTATGTTTGGGTGCCCTGCATTTTCACTCGTAAAACAAAAGGATACAACCAAGCTAGAGTCGAAATAATTGTTTTCTTGTGATTCAAACATAGAGTCAAAGGCTACAAATTATGGGATCCTGAAAGCAAAAGGGTGTTCACTAGCCGAGATGTGATCTTCAATGAGGTTTTCATGTTGAAATACATAGAGGAAGAATCTAAGAAGACAAGTGGCACATAAGACGACGATGATTCGGTAGAGGTTCCGAGGGTCACCAAAGCACCACCACATCCTATTGTTATGGAGATGGACAAATATATTACGGAGATGGAGGATGGGGACCAACCCTAGTAGAACCCACAGTTTTTTGTCCTGAGGAGATTAGGGCATTCACACAAGCCCCAAGTAGGGTTTGATTTTGAAGAGATGGTTTCATTTACTCTAGTCGCAGAAACAAAAGATCCAACATATTATAAGGTAGCCATTGGACAGGAGAACATGAATCTGTGGGTGGTGGTAGTGACAGATGAGATAGAACAATTTCAGAAGAATGGTATATGGAACTTGGCTTAGCTACTTAAAGGAAAAAGGTCTATTGGTTGTAAGTGGGTATTTAGGAAAATAATAATGAACAATACAAGGCAATATTAGTTGCGAAGGGTTATGCTTAGGAGGGGATTGAAAACAACGAGATGTTCTCGTATGTTGTCATGGATATGCCTATTTGAGTTTTATTAGTACCAGTAGCAATTCAGGATTTGGAGCAAATGGATATGGAAGTAACTTTCCTGTATGGAGAGTTGGAGGAGAAGATCTTCATGAGACAGATCAAAGGTTTTATGAAGTCCGACATGGAGGATTATGTATGCGAACTCAAACGTTCTCTTTATGGATGAAGTTTTTGTAGTGCCCTGTTCCGAGTGGTGCACTATGTGTTAGACTTGTGGCTAGTTTGACTCAGTCAGAACTGTGTATTGAGGAACCTTACAGCATCAAATCAATCGGAACAAATGTATATAGAATTTTCCAATTTATGGATTGACTTCTATTGAAATGAGTTCTTGTGTCTTGGGGAATGAACTCTATATAAGAGTCTCTTCCCATACCTTTCCATTGTAGTTTCCTTGGACGTATGTGTTGCTTGGTATTGATGAATATGTTTTTGTGTTGTTTTCGATGATTGTTTCAATTGTCCACTTTCATTGATTTCTACATCTATTTTTTAGAATTCTGAGAGGGGAAGGATATAAGAAGCATATTTATTAACTGTTCATGCTATTGCAGGAGGACGCGTAGCTGAAGTTGATCATTGTGAAGCGATTCTCCTCTTGGCGAATTCTCTTACCGGTAGGTGGTTCTGACCCTTCTTTTCTACACCTTCATACAAATGAATTCATTGTTTCCTTGCAACGTCCTTGGATCGATGATGTCAAGTTGATTGTAAAAGATGAATAAGAACCTGATGCATGTTGTAACACTATGAAATCAGAACACTGTGAACTGTAATTGTTATGTGCACTTATGCACAAGAGTTTACTTACGCACAAGATTTTATGTAGTTAGAATTTCGTATAAGAAGCGAAATTGATATGGCTTGGTGCCACGGTATTAGTTAATGGTTTGGGACCAAGTGGTCGCCAATCGGAACAATACAAAATTGCGAGAATGAACTGATATATAAGTAGATATTTACATTACTTTATTTAAGTTTCTGTACCATGCTTATGTTTATAGTTAAACTGATCACATATTTGCATGGTTATGAATAACTTGTGCACATGATTTGGCTTTCCTCGAAATGATTTTCGAGTCACTGGTGATGGAACTAGGATCCCTAGGACCACGGATTGATACATGCGACGGAACCGTGCCCATACGGCAAAGACAGTTTGTCGCATAACGATTCCTTCCTCGTCCAAGCGGCAAAGACAGTTTGTCGCATAACGAATTTCATGGGGCAAAGTCCTAGGTTTCCCAGGACTGTGCATTGGTATGCATATCGATTGATAGCACGAACATGTTTAAACCGTGATCTAACCCTTCATTCAATGGCGGAAACCAGGGTTCATGAATTATACCTGAAGTGATGAAATGTAGATGATAGTTTCCAGCAACCTCGAGACCTTTTGTCGTTCCTTCCTCGGGTTGGACATCGTGTGGGCGACGATCTCCCAAGCTTTTCTTATCCTTGGCCGACCTCTCTTTCTCTCCTTATGTGAAGAACGGATTTAGAGAAAATTGCTCTTTTTCTGATGCTTCTGACGGCCAGAGAATAGAGGGTATATATAGGCTACAACAGGGATCATGAGAAAAAATTAGGGTTAGATCTCCTAACGGATCCAGGTATTCCGTGTTCAGCCCGAACACACAATCCGTCTGTTAACAATAGCTCGGTCCACTAAAGAACTATTGTTGCACTACCTTTCTCATCCCAAATTATGTATATGGGCTCCTTATTATATGCATGTTCGTTTTCCCATGTTAAGATATCGAATGTCCGTCGATTAAAATAAGTTACTGACAACTATATTGATACATCTTTTATTCTTAAGTAGTACCACTCAACTTTATTTGTCATGTCGGATATAATCTACCTGCATGATGTACATGACAATCCTTATGAGCTCCTTGAGGGGACATTATCAATCCGATATATCGGGACATGGATTCCTTTTATAATCAACAACCAAACATACACACAATGTCATTACCCAATTCATAGAGGTTGTTGACCTATTATGAATTTCACTTTTTTATGAGTCAAAGTAATGCACGCTGCATATACATATCTGTTATTATATCTGGATTAAGAGCACAAGCATTCATAACAACTGAGGTGTTTGTTCTCTTATGTAGTCAGTACAAAGAGAACCACCTCAAGTGGTCATGTTCAATACACACAAAGCGCACTAGTGTCAACCTATAGTCAAGATAGACTAATACAGATTACAGTACAACCTTACTAATGGCTTGTCCAAATCCATCTAGGTTGTGAACCATTTATATATTCTACAGGAAACTGATAATATGATCTTTTGTGTGCCATCACACACCATATTATCTGCAATATAGAATATCAAACATTTGCATTAACATATAACAAATATAATATGCAAATATTTATCCATATATTCTCATTCAAAAAAGAAGAAAATATAGTTAATACAAAAGTGATGGTTTTAGTATATAATCCTAACAACTGGAACCGAATCGACCTAAGAGAGAAATTATGTAGAATGTGCTTCATGCACGAGGTATTGCGGGACCTTTAGTAGAGCTAGCTATGCAGATTAGAAGGACGTGTCACAATACCACATAATAGTCCTTCATGGTGTCGGATTCACCAATGACCTCATATATACAAGTTGCATGCTAATGTATGTCTGCTGCAGAGGCAGCAAGTATTCATCTTTGTTGTATACATGGAAGGATAATTCAGCTGTGTTAAGAAATTTACGTATAAGTGATATGATATATGTTGTTATGTTACTTAATCACTTATTGCTATGATTTTATGCTATTACTTTACTTCATCACTTATTGCTATGATATATGTTTCATATTTTATTTTGTCTATTATGAAATGTTAATCAACCCTAGTTCTAAATAGCAAGGTCACTTAATTGCGTACTCTCTTAATAAGCAGTATTGATTTAGCCGAGTCGGTTAGTTCCGTTCACCAATGCATTCTCCAATGTGTTGTCCCTCTCCTCCACGTGTATCAGATTCGATGCGGTGCACAAAGCTACCTTAAGTTTTTGGAAAGTGACTCAAGCTCTTCATATTTTTAAGTATTTTGAAGTTGTTTCATTTGAAGGCGTTTTGGTGTCGATGTATATAAAGGAGTATGATGTATGTAACGACAAGTATTATTTTATGGTAGTTTGTCAATCATTTTGTTATTTCATGAATATAAAGTCAAGACGACGTTTTATTTGTAATCAAGATCTTGTACTCCATATCGAATTATCAATGAAAAGCTATTTCTTCGTGTCTTCAACTTTTTGCTGTTATATTCTTTTAACAATGTTTCAAAATTAATTACCACTCGTGTACGTTTTTGTCTTGTACAAGTACAATTTAGACTTGTACGATATCACGTCCGGTGGTGACTTAGCGATTCGACAGAATTGGGACATGACAGTTTTTCAGGAAGTAGTATAAGCACTTCGACTCATGTTGAAGATCAATTTCTTTCAATACAAGTATGAGTGGCATGTACATGAAGCGACTCAAAGATGATTAGTCGATATATCTTTTCTTATATGTCAATAACATGTTGATTGCTTCTAGGAGTATGGCAAAAATAAGGGCGTAACATAGTTTGCAGTATCGGCCGATATCGATACCGTTGGCATGTCCCGAACCGATACCCGTTATTGATCGATACCGACATTTGGGGTCTCTTTTCTGGTCAATTTGGCAAAGAAAATTGAAAGAAAAAGACCAATCAATAAGGGTGTAAAAGCATAGTAAAGTTGTAGAAGTATCTAAAATAAGAAAAATTATCCATCACATGTAAACCAACACTGCGAACCAATTGGCAATGGTGACTATTATTTCATCCAATTTCAAAACTACTAAAAAACAACACTGAGAATACTTAAAATTATGCCTAAACGTATAACATATACTTTCTAAAATTTTAATTATTTGTTAATAATTAATTGCTTTATGATACCAAAAAAAAATTCTGATACTCCGATCTAAAACCATCGATACTGTCGCCGATCCCGATACTCACAGGAATGGTTCGATACCGATACTGCGAACCTTAATTCAAAGTTTTATTGAGCGCAAAATTTGATACGAAGGATTAGGTAGAGCAAAGAAAATCCTTGGTTGGAATTTATCAAAACATGAAGGCTGGAAAGCTATATCTATCCCAAAGGAAATATGTTAGGTGCTGGAGAGGTTCAACATGAAGGACTCAAGAGAGGTGAGTACCTCTATCATTGATCATTTCGAGTTATCCTCCAAGGAGTGTCCGAAACCATGAGAAGAAAAAATGTCTCGAGTATCATTTGCTAGTGCAGTGGATTCACTTATGTACGCTATGATATACACTCGGTCGGATTTATAATATGTGGTCAGTTAGTCGGTACATGTCAAATCCACGAGGCTTCATAAAAAATCGGTATAATTGATACTTCAGTATCTAAAAGGAACTAATGATTTTGGTTTATTGTTTCACAAGTTAGAACATTGATCAAGCCAAATGCAAGGACATGTGGATTATGCTGGTGACTTGGACAAGAGGTGATCAACTACGGGCTATATATACATACTTGGAGGTTCTCCAGGTAGCTGGAAATCGACCTTTTAGGATATTGTGACAGATGAATACCCCTATTGCGGTTATTTCAAGTTATCCTTCAAGGCGTATCCAAAAATATGAGAATGGTAAGATGTCTCGGGTACCATATGGTATTACAATGGATTCACTCTTGTACGTTATGGTATACACTCGTCCGGATTTATCATATGCCGTCAATTAGTCAGTTGGTACATGTCAAATCCATGAAGGCTTCACTGGAAACAATAAAGTGGATACTTTGGTATCGAAGAGGCACGAAGGATCTTAGTTTATTGTTTCACAAGTCAGAACATAGATAGAGCTAATTAGATGTGAATTATGCTGGCGACTTGGACAAGAGGAGATCAACTACGAGCTATATATACATACTTGTAGGTTGTATGGTCAGCTGAAAGTCGACCTTTCATGATATTGTGATGCTATCAACTAAGAGTCAGAATACAGACAACAATAAGGGTATCGAATGAGGTTATGTGGTTAAAAGAGAAACTAAGGTGAATACGAAAAGACTATTTCAACGGGCAAGGGAATACGAAAAGAGAAACTAAAGTAAGGAATCACATATATGACTGCAACTATTATTTAGAAGGTGACTAGGTGAACAAAATGCCAAGATCAAGATTATTGGAGTTGACTTGTGTCCAATGAAGGAGTCAAAGACACACAAGCGGGGCTTAAATGAGCCAAAGTAGCACTACCAGAATTCCCAGGCCTCGATAAGAATGTCGGGTTTTCCATAGCATAGTGCACATAATGCACACTAGCAAACGGTATACCGGTTCCCCAAACCAATATGCCGGGTTTCCAGTGGAAAAGTGTGAACTAGTGCGCACTTGGACCGAAATTCCGGTCCTCAATCCGCCATTCAGATTCTTCCCGAATGGGTCAGATTTAAAGGTGGTTTTCAACGGTCAGATTTGCTCCAAATATTATGATATTTTAGGAGGACCTATTTAAGGGTAATCAAAATCCTAAATAGGTGTGCTTGAGGCTCAAGGTGGCTAGCTTGGTGATTGTTCTAAGAATTCCGTTCTGCGTAGTCGTAAGACTTTTCTATATAATTGTCTTTTTTATAGAATTATTCATCATATGAATTCCTTTTAGAGCAGTTTGATCATTTTGTACTTTATTGTTAATGATACCCACATAAATCTTTTTCTTTTCCTTTCTAGTTTATAACTCTTGAATACCTTAAATCTTCCAAAAATAAGAATGGAGTCATTATAAATCACTAGCTGATTGCATCCCCATCGTAGGTAACAATTTCACTGTAATCCATGCTGTCAAATTTGGAAGTCATTGGTTTCATTATATAATTGCGTTACAGTGGCATGTAGACATTTATTGGTCTTCTTAGTATCATATGTTATTCATGTTCACTTCACATATGAATACGCCATTGTTTTCTTTTTGCTAGATTGATGAGGAAATTCTTCATGAGGTAGTTCAGTTGGGTTTTGATAGGAACCTGTTGCTTGAATCCCTTCGCAATAGGACGCAGAATGAGGTACCAGAAAATGGGGTTTTAGAAATTCTTCATAATGTTCCTTTTATGGGATTATTACTAATGAAATGAGAGCCAAACAGGGAACTGTTTCATACTACTTGCTTCTAGACAATAGACTTCGTGCTTCCAATGGCTACCTTGGAGTTGAGTTTCAGGAACCAACGGTGCGCTCTTGATATTAGCTGTTCTGTATCTTAGACATATGTTCATTAACTTCGGTAGAAAATCTTTGAATTTATTAAGTGGAATCAGTAATAAGCTATAAGATTAATATTGTTAATTTAGGGTGGTGGTTCCCCTCATTTGCATTTCCGAGAGAATGCAACTTCAGTCTTTGCTTACCAACCACGAGGAGCTATGGACAATCAGGCAACCAGTTTCAGGCCACCATATTCTGATGATAGAAAATGGACTCTTGGACTTCAGGTAATCCCAGTTTCTTTTTTCTTACTTGAACTCTTGTTTAACTTTCATTGAGCTTTTTGGGTGAAGAAAATGTACGATTTGGCAGTCTACAGCTCGCCCTTATGATATAATGATGGAGGTAGTGAAGGCTCTCCATGAGTTGAATATAGTTTGGAAAAAGATTGGACACTACAACTATAAATGCAAATTGGATCACAGTTCCACTGGACATCCTGAAAATAGGCATGTTAATCCTCTACAATCCGATCAAAGATTTGGCAATGATTTTGTCATTGTTGAGAAGGATGCTGATTCTGGAGTCTCATCTCATGTGGTCAAGTTTGAAATTCAGGTATCTCTCTCTTTGTACTTGCAGACTCATATACAGGCAGTAGAGTCAATGTACGTCTATAAAATTTCTAGAAAATGAAATTAAATGCACATCTTCAATGTTTATGTGTAGTGGGTTTGTTTATGTTTTTTTTTTCAGTGATCTGTAGATTAGGTTTCTTTTACTCTCTTTCTTAGTGTTTTGATTCGATTTTAAGGATCAGCTAATCGTTACAAGTGGATTTTGATCTGAAGCCAAGAGTACATTTGACATGGACGAGCACAAAACTAAATTATCGTATTATAATCCATGATATTAGAATAAAGAGAAGACTAGCAATCCATGATAGTAGAATAAAGAGGAGACTAGTTTGTATGACGCGGTATAGACATTTGAAATTTTGAACCTTAGCGAGCTCATCTAAAATACATGTATTTGTGTTAAGTCTTGATCTAGGTACCTGGACCAGTGACACCACTGCCAAGTGTTAGGAGCTAGGAAGCACAGACACTCCAAAAATTGGTGATATATTCATGTCATGTTGTGTCGAACATGTACTTGACAGTTGACACAACGTGGACACTCCAAAATACAATATTGTCAAGGTACAAGGCGAAGCACGAGGTACACCTAGAGGCCTATGCGCAAAGCCTTAAGGCGATGCACCCGTCACATAGATGTTTTTAAAATGTTTAGAAAAACTATTGAAATGCATTTGCGGCCATCTAATCAAGACTATAATCCGAAACTAAATCAAGTCTATGAACATGTCAAATTACTAAATATAAAAGCATCAAATAGATGATATCATAGTTGCAAAATAGAAGGGTTGGAGATGCATCACACTTGAAATTAAAAAAAAAAACTTCTATCAAAAAGTTACAACGTATATGTTGAGAATATAGCTCAACTTAATGGGATAACAGGCTAGGCTAATGCTGCCTCGTTGATGTCAATCAGGCCAAATCAAGAATATGATATGTTAAGATTAAGAGGATATCCGAGTCAAATTACTAAAAATAAGAGCATCAAATAGATGATATCATAGTGGCAAAATAGAAGGGTTGTTGATATATCACACTTGAAACTTAAAAAAAAAAAAAACTTTTATCGAGAAGTTACAACGTATATGTTGAGAATATAGCTCAACTTAATGGGATTACGGGTTAGGCTAATTCTGCTCGTTGATGTCAATCACACCAACTTGAAGGGATCGTCTTTGTAGTGTAGGTGGCGGCCGTGTCTTTAGAGTGGTTTAGGGTTTGTGTTGGGGTTATAGTTAGGGTGAGTTGGAAGTAAGGATAAGGAAGGACTGGGGTTGGGGTTAGATTTTAGGATGGGCTAGGACAAGGGTTTTATTGTGGTGGTGGGGGGAGGGCTATATTTCTTTTCTTTTCTTTTGGAGTAGAAGAGCAAGGCCCAAGGAGATTCGTTCTCCATGGTCCACAATATCAACGGATACCGGTACATATTGGCTCTATCATATCATTTTTTGGCATGTCCGATCTAATTTATGAAGCTGGTTCCTATAAAAAAAACCCAATTCGAGTACCTTACGAAAGAAGGTCCTAAAACTTTCTGTTAGATTATATTTGTAATGTAAATATGGCCCATACCCATAAGCCCAAATGTAGACACTATATATATTGTAACAAACCCTAGCAATGAGAACAAGGCATTATTATTTTCTACATGGTATCAGAGCCTCCAGAAAAATCCTAGCCGTCATATTCACCATCCTCGTTCCGATCTCTACGCGCCCGACGCGCCCGACGTCGGAGTTGATGGACGCGCTCGATCTCTACGCGCCCGACGCGCCTGACGCGCCCGATCCGGCGTGCCCGCCGATCCCCTACGCGCTCGATCTCTGGATCCAGCCGCGCCGATCCGACCCGACGCGCCGACCCTCTCCTTTGCAGAACAATCGGCTCTTTTGCACTGCTACTGACACCGCCATTGACAATACTGTCAACGGACGAAGCTGCAAGCTTGGCTTGTTCATCGTTCAAGACCATCTCTTTGTGGCACTTGGAACACATCGTTCAAGACCATTCAGAGAACAGAAGTGTACGAGTACTCAAAGCACTCCCAACCATCTACTAGAAGTTGTGCTTGGGATTGTATTGATTTGTTAGAGGAGAGGATGGTGACTTTGTTTGCTTGTTGATCTCTAGTCAAAATATATATATATATATATATATATATATATATATATATATATATATATATATATATATCCGGATATCCGGTGCCCCTGATCGCGGTCGATTCGCCGTCGACCCCGTCCATCAGCGGCCGATTCGTCGGAGTTGTACAAAATTTTTGTATACCCGACATCCGCGATGGCAGATGATGATGTGTCCAGCTACTCCGTCGCGACTGGCGGTGGCGGTGGCGGTGCACACAACCCAAATTATCCTAATCCGAAGGATCCATATTTTCTGAGTTCTGCTGATTAACCAGGAAATATCATTACTCCTATTGTTTTCCGTGGACCGAACTATGCCGAGTGGTCTCGGTCGATACGTCTCTCCCTGATCTCTAGGCGAAAGATCACTTTTCTGGAAGGTACTGAAGTCAAACCTGTTAATGATGCTAGTAAGTTGCTTGATTGGAGATGCGTGCAAGCGCTATTGGTTCAATGGGTTCTTAATACCATTGATCCGTCTCTGAAGAAATTTTTGCCGTATTTTGAGGAGGTTTATCCCTTGTGGACCTTGTTAGAGAAAAGATTTTTGTTAGCAATGGCACTCGAAAGCAACAAATTAAGGTGGCTTTGGCTGAGTGTAAACAAACAGCTTCGATGTCTGTGGAAACCTACTTTGGAAATTTGCAGTCTTTGTGGGATAAACAAGCTGCTTATTTCCCATTGCCTACTTGTACCTGTGGTGAACTTGCTGCAAAGCTACAGGCTTTGAGGGATGAAGACCACCTTCAGGACTTCATGTATGGTTTGAATGCTGAGTTGTATGGTCATATCCGATCTAATCTTCTGGCTCAGGATCCTCAGCCAAGTTTAGATCGGACATACCAGACATTCCGTGAGGAGGAGGATATGCGAAAATCTCAGGTCCAATCCGCTACTGAGGAGGTGTTGGCGCTGGCTGTGACGACTTCACCTCGTCTTTCTACTACTTCTAATAGTAGAACTTCAGATTCCAGGGACAAATCAGGTATGATCTGTACTCATTGCAAGAAAACAGGTCATGATGTTGCAACTTGCTTTGCAAAGATTGGCTATCCAGAGTGGTGGGAGACTCGTCCTCGGCGTGAGGGCGGACGTGGTGCTGGTGGTGGCAGAGGCTCGGCACCACTGCAGAGACGAGATGGGGGTCGCGGTACTGGTGGCGCAGGGGCTGTTCATCATGTCGCCGCTGCTGGTCATGGTGTCCCTGCTCGTCTTGCTGGGAGTTCGGCAGACATGATGCATGGAGGGTATCCTTCACCACTCTCAGGTGAACAATGGCAGAAACTGATGAGCTTGCTGGGTAACGACAATCCTTCCGAACCTGGTTCATCAAACTCTGATCGTATTTTGAAAGCATCTAAAGCACCCGTGTCATTACCAGACACAATCATATCATCCACATAGATCAAAACATGCAACTCTACCTTCCCCTTAAAAAAAGAGAAAAGGGAATAATCGGAATGTGATTGAATAAATCCATAGGATATCAGAGAAGTAGTAAGCTTAGCGAACCAACAACGTGGTGCCTGTTTCAATCCATATAGAGACTTACGCAGGCGACACACTTTGTCAGGTTCACTATGCGAAAAACCTGGCGGCAACTTCATATATACTTCTTCTGTCAGATCTCCATGAAGAAAAGCATTGTGCACATCCATCTGGTGCAAAGTCCAGCCTTTCACAATTGCAATAGCCAAGAACGTCCGAACTGTAGGCATCTTAGCTACCGGGACAAATGTTTCTGAATAGTCGATCCCTTCAACCTGATGATTACCGAACACAACCAGCCGTGCCTTTAAGCGCTCAACACTGCCGTCGGATTTGTACTTTATTTTGTACACCCATCTACTTCCCAATGCTTTCTTCCCAGGAGGCAAATCGACAAGACTCCATGTCCCATTATCTTCCAGAGCCTGTATTTCAGTTTGCATAGCTGCGCGCCAGCCTGAATCTCGCGAGGCCTGGCGATATGAAGTAGGCTCAACACCGGCAGTGATAGCTGCAAGAAAATCTCTGTGTCCAGCAGTAAATATGTCATAACTTAGAAATTGTGTTAGAGGATGCGAAGTACCTGAGGAAGTAACGGGAACAGATGAACTGTGGTGAAGGGGGGACTTTTACTTCGAACAGCATTCGTCACAAAATCCTGTAATCGCACTGGCTGTGATTTATTTCTCATTCCTCTTCCCAAAACTACCTCATCGGGCACCTCTGGCAACACTGTATCCCCTGTATCATTAGTAGTATCCGCATCACCCCCAGCGGACTCTCCTATCAATACTTCTGCATCTACCTGTACATCCTTGCCACTCGGTGCCGAGCCACCAGCAACCACTCCGGCCTCAGCAACCGTAGCCGACACCATCCCAAAAGCCTCTATATCGTCTCCCGGCACCTCAACAGATGTATGACGTGTCGCAGAAGATATCTCGCTAGCAGAGCCACACCCAGAAAATTTTTTTTCATAAAAAGTAACATCACGGGACACAAAAAATTCACCAGTCTCCAAATCATACAGTTTCCATTCCTTTTTATCAAGTGGATACCCAACAAAGATACATTTTCTGCTCCTGCTAGCAAATTTATCATGTCGGAATTTTAAATCATACGCATAGCACAGACAACCAAAGATACGTAGATGATCATACGAAGGAGCCGAACCATATAAAACTTCATAAGGAGACTTAAAATGCAAGATACTAGAAGGGGTTCTATTTATCAAATAACATGCACCCAGAACACATTTCCTCCAAAAATTCAGGGAAAGGGAACCCTGAAATCTCAATACCCTGGCTACATTTAAAATATGTCGATGTTTCCTTTCCACCCTTCCATTCTGTTGAGGTGTCCCAACACAGGATGTTTGGAAAAATATACCTTGAGATGAAAAATAATCTCGTAAACAATTAAATTCAGTGCCGTTGTCACTCCGCATACGACGTATATCAGTCCCAAACTGACGCTTTACCATAGCAATGAATTTAAGAAACATAGAATAAACAGCACACTTATCCTTCAATAAAACAACCCAAACAGCTCTAGAATAATCATCCACCAAAGTCAAAAAATACCGTGCCCCATTAGATGACGGAACACTATATGGTTCCCACAGATCACAGTGTATAAGTTCAAAGCATCTCAAAGCACGACTACTACTATCAAGAAAGGCATCACGAGTCTGCTTAGCTTGATGACAAATATCACAAGCCTTATGAGAAAACACACTACTACCAGAGAGAAAAGGTAAAGTTTGTATTATTTTATCTGAAGGATGTCCCAGTCTACTATGCCAAACCTCAAAATCACTCTCTTTGCATGCTAGGATCACCGAAGCCAAAGAAGCTGGGACCGCCCCCAAGAAGTAAAGTCCACCCCTTTGTTCACCTGCTCCAATCACCATCCTCGTACTTAGGTCCTGAACAAAACACAAATCAGGAGTAAATAACATATCACAATTTCTGGCACCAATCAATTATGAGACAGAGATCAAATTGCATGTCAATGTCGGAACATAAAGAACATCCGTCAACACCAATGAAGCAGTCAGAAATACTTTGCCTCTCAGAACAGCCTCAATAGTGCTCCCATCAGGCAAAATCACAGGACAGACAGGGCCCTCAAAGCAATCAACTAAACAGCCACGAGAGCCTGTCGCATGAAGAGTAGCCCCAGTATCGAATATCCAAGGGACAGAAGCATTCTTACCCATCAGACGATCAGAGTTTGATGAACCAGATTCGGAAGGATTGTCGTTACCCAGCAAGCTCATCAGTTTCTGCCATTGTTCACCTGAGAATGGTGAAGGATACCCTCCATGCATCATGTCTGCCGAACTCCCAGCAAGACGAGCAGATGTGGATGATATGATTGTGTCTGGTAATGACACAGGTGCTTTAGATGCTTTCAAAAAGTACCTTAGTTCTTGCTTTCACATGAAGGACCTTGGTGTGTTAAAGTACTTTCTTGGCATAGAGGTGGCTCGGAGTGCGGAAGGAATTTTCTTGTGTCAAAGGAAGTATGCTTTGGACATCATTTCAGAATGCGGTTTGATGGGGTCTCGCCCTGCTGGTTTTCCTATGGAGCCCAATCACAAGCTGGCAGAATCGACTAGTCTAAGGATGGCGGATGCAGAGACTTATCGGAGGCTGGTTAGGAGGTTGATTTATCTATCATTTACTCGTCCTGACTTGGCCTATGCTGTGCATATCTTGTCTCAATTCTTACAGGAGCCTCGACAAGATCATTGGCATGCTACTTTGAGAGTTGTCAGATATCTCAAAAATGCACCAGGACAGGATATTCTTTTGAAAGCTGATTGTGATCTCCGTCTTTCTGGTTGGTGTAATTCCGACTGGGCAAGTTGTCCCTTGACTCGCCGCTCTGTTACAGGCTGGTTGGTGTTTTTGGGGGGGGGGGAGGGGTCTCCTATTTCTTGGAAGACCAAGAAGCAATCAACTGTTTCCCGATCTTCTGCTGAAGCTGAATATCGATCTCTTGCTGCGCTTGTTTGTGAGTTGAAATGGTTGAAGGAGTTATTGGTGTGTTTGGGTGTTCGCCAGAAGTCTGCTATGTCGGTGTATTGTGACAGTCAGTCAGCCCTGCCCCTGGCTCAGAACCCGGTATTTCATGAGCGTAGTAAGCATATTGAGATGGATTTGCATTTTGTTCGCGATGCTATTAGAGATGGCACCGTAATAGCCTCGCATGTTCCTACTTCTTCTCAACTGACTGACATCTTCACCAAGCCCCTTGGAAAGCAAGTGTTTGATTCTTTCCTTCCCAAGTTGGACATTTGTGACTTGCATGCTCCAACTTGAGGAGGAGTGTTAGATTATATTTGTAATGTAAATATGGCCCATACCCATAAGCCCAAATGTAGACACTATATATATTGTAACAAACCCTAGCAATGAGAACAAGGTATTATTATTTCCTACACTTTCCAATGAAATTGGTTTCATCTGCATGAGAATTTCAGCTCCCTGCGTGTAAAGCTTACTAATGAGTTCACATCATAAGCAGCATCTACTGTCGATGAACACTGTTTGTTTTCTTATTGCAGCTTTACAAGACGATGGAGGAGAAATATCTGGTTGATCTGCAGAGGGTTGAAGGTCCCCAGTTGCTCTTTCTCAGCATATGCGCTTCCCTTCTCCAGCAGCTTGGAGTCCACCAGTGATGATGGTTCCCTTCTAGGAGTTCTGCCTGTTGTGTTATATTGGAACCCAAACACTATGTTGTAAATATAAACTCCGTCAGGCAGGAATACCAATCGTACTGAGTCGCGCCGTTGCTGCTGCTGCTGCTGCTGCTACTTTCTTCTTTATTGGTTTGTGTATTAGAGATGAACATAGCCTATATGTACTCCTATGAACTTAATAATGCGACAGCAATACTATATAGGAACCAAATGTTAATGGTTTGTGCTAGATATTGTCACCTGCTTGGAAAGGAACGAAGTACTAAGTACTGATAATTACCAATAGTGAGGCAGCTTCAAAGAAGTATGATCTACTACTGCAATCGTCTGTGTGTGATCTTTCATTTGCGCAAAGCTCACCTTTGTTTGGTTTCTGAAACCATGCACGTTAATTTGGAGCTGCCATTCCATTTTGAATTCGTAGTTTGGGTGCCATGTTTTTTTCTTTATTATGCGAGTTTAGGGGCTGTTTAGTTGCCTGTAAATGAGATTCTATAAAAAATGCTGTTTTATTTGGAGTTGCAGTCATTTTGGATGCAACATGATTTGATAGGATTTGTTGTTTGTAATTAGGGGTGAAGGTTTGGTTTATTCGATTTCATCCGAGCTTACCGAAAATTTTAAACATTCAAAATCGAAATTAGCCATAATTGAAACATAACCGAAATAATCGATTCGGTTTGTTTGGTTGGGCTATTCCTATTTTTTGTTGAATTATATTAAAAATATATAATTTTTATACACATTTTTGTTGTATTTCAAATTTGAGTACAAAGTTAGACTAGTTAAATTATCAAAGTTTGGCTTCAAAATACATACATAAAATTATTGTTTTCAAAAATACACATTTTAGTAATAAAATATGTAAAAAATTGAAGGTATTTACATAATTGTATAACTTTTATTTTGTTTTGGATTGAAACGCTAAACTGAAATTGAATAAGGAAATTTCGTAAAATCGAAACCGAACCGAATTTTTTTAAAACTGAAACGACTTTTTATTCGGTTCGGTTCGATTTTTAGTCCAAAATCTAATAATTCTCACCCTATTTGCAATACAACTTTTGTTGCAATAAGTGCTCTAAGTGCTGTAACAAAAGCTGCAGCAATACTGTTTTACTCACAACCAAAGACTTTGCTATACCTGATTTAATCGAACAACTACAATGTAGATTAGAATACATCTGCTTGCTGCTGCGACAGGAGACGGTTCTAATACAGAATGTGTCGCCTTCTTTAAGTAAATGTTTTGAAATTTGAACATTGTAGACATGAATTCATGTACAATTCATGGTGGCTGATCCGATCACGTAGAGACTTCTTATCCCAAGAACATGGCAAATTTTGAGCCCCGTTTTCCTGCTGGCACGGGCCGGTCTGAGATCATGGAAGTCCGAAATGAACTCCTAGTACGTTTTAGTGTGTAATTCTATATAAGAACCACTATACGATAACTTTTTTAAATTAAAAATTCTGCATAGTACATGTACACTTTAGTTTTATTCTAGATACGTTCATATTGATATCCATTTAGTATTTGGGTCCTGAACTTTTGTCCGAGCTGTATGACAAGAAAATCTGTATATACTTCACGCGCATATGACCAACTAATGGATATTCGTCGCGAACACAAACACTCCAAAATATACTAAAAATCTGTCGTCTTGCAAGTATTTGTTTGTGACCGTTTCTATTATTATCTTTCCCATTTGTTTTTTTTCATTCTTCCGTGCCTAAGAGCATCTCCAACCCTATTGTTTTGTTATGTTGTTGTGAGCCTTACGGGCATGAGACACAACACAATATCTTCCTTATGTGGCAAGATTATATTCACAAAAGCCAATGAGATAGAAAAGTCTTCTCCAATGCAAAAGTATTGAGAAAGCAAAACAAAGTTTTTTTTTACAACTCCCAAGACAACTCCTCCACTTGTCTTTTTTTATTAATATTTGTATTCATAATTGATGATGTAGAATAAAGTCATTGTGAAGTACATTGTCTAGATCTAGACAACCAACTTCACATTGTCCTTGGCATGTCATTGGCATGTCAACTTCATGATTTATTCTACATTTGCATTGGAGAATGATTTTTGAAACTTAAAATTGCTGAGAAACCCAATTTCGGGGTTGGTTTGTATGAAAAATCCATCTGTATGATGGGTTTTATGAAATATCCAGAATTATATATTTTCACGTTAAATATTCCAATATTTCCATTAGATGCTATGTATTTACAAAATTGCCATCTTTATAATACCATAACTACCCTTCACACAAACTCAGATTTGGATTGCGATTTTCGTCTTCTTCTTCTTCTTCACGAGAGATCTGAATTCCATTGCTCTCATCTTCAGCAGAGATCACAAAGATCGTTCGTAGTTCACTGTGCTTTTCTTCAGTCGAACTCCGATCATCGCTCATCATCATCATCATCATCGAGGAGAGATTTGAAGTTTTCCGACGATTAGGTCAATTGTGGAGAGAAGATCTTCTTCTTCTCTTCTATAAGAGTTAGCATCGTTTTGAAAGAAGAACGAAAACTCTTGAATTTTTGTTCCTGACAAAAAAAAATTCACAAAAAAAACAAAAAAATAGGTTTTAAGTTTCTGTCGACTGTTCTCCATCATTCTCCGTATTAAAATCACGGAGAATGACCATTCTCCGTGCTAAAACCATGGAGAATGGCCTTATCCATGTCAAAATGACGGAGAATGGCCATTCTCCGTGTCAAAATGACGGAGAATGGCTCCGTGATAAAATGACTGAGAATGGTCATTCTTCGTGTTAAAATGACGGAGAATGGCCATTCTTCTTGTTAAATTGACGGAGAATGGTCATTCTCCGTCATTTTAATACGAAGAATGGCTATTCTTGGTCAATTTAACAAGAAGAATGGTCATTCTCCGTGCTAAAACCACGGAGAATGGTCATTTTCCGTCATTCTAACACGGAGAATGGCTATTCTTTATCAATTTAACAAGAAGAATGGCCATTCTCCGTGGTTTTAGCACGGTGAATGACCATTCTCCGTAGTTTTAGCACGGAGAATGACCATTCTTCGTGCTAAAACCACGAAAAATGGCCTTATTCATGTCAAATTGATGGCGAATGACCATTCTCCGTGTCAAAATGATGGAGAATGGTCATTCTCCGTGTCAAAATGACGGAGAATGGCTCCGTGATAAAATGACGGAGAATGGCTCCGTGATAAAATGACGAAGAATGGCCATTCTCTGTGTTCAAATGACAGAGAATGATCATTCTCCGTGTTAAATTGACGGAGAATGGCTATTCTTGGTCAATTTAACAAGGAGAATGGCCATTCTCCGTGATTTTAGCACGGAGAGTGACCATTCTCCGTGATTTTAGCATGGAGAATGACCATTCTCCTTGTTAAATTGACGGAGAATGGCCATTCTCCGTCATTCTAACACGAAGAATGACTATTCTTTGTCAATTTAACAAGGAGAATGATTATTCTCCGTGGTTTTAGCACGGAGAATGACCATTCTCCGTGGTTTTAGCACGAAGAATGATCATTCTCCGTGGTTTTATGGCCAGTTGAAACTTTGAAGGGCCATAACTTTTGACTGGGAGGTCGAAACGACATCCGGTTTGTCACAAAAGGAGCGTATTTCCGAGGAGCCGGAGATTAACAGCTACTTTGTTAGTCGGCCTTCCGAAATTTTAAAATCGCGAAAAAATGATGTTTGGACCTTCGTTTTAACAGTTTTACCATTTGTCGACCTTTTCGAAATTTTTCGACGAGTTTTTGGAGTAAGGTTTGAATATTTTTTAGGAGAAAACCTAGATTCGAAAGTGAGCAGCGTTTGGAAGAAGAGGAAGTATCGAAACATTTTTTTAAGAGTAGTTTCGTGGGTGTTTTCAATAAATTAGAGGGAAGGGCAAAAAGGTCATTCAGAAACCTCTTTATATATTTTTTGCTAATTCTGGACACGCGATGAAATATTATTATGCGGTGGATTTTTCATAAATTTTTTTCGTTTTTTGGACATTTCATAAATTTTTCCTTTTTGAAATAAAAGTTTGTCATTCCTATGTGGCAACCATTTTTTAAAAGCTCACAGCAGGGTTGGAGATGGTCTAGTGATGAGCGATTGCTGCAGTTTCGTGACGATGGCGAGGAAAAGGAATGCCAAATGTTGACTTGAGGATCCTTGGCCATTAGATACGTAACTAAATAGGAAAAGTAGAGGAGGAATCAAATTATGAAGACCCTTCAGTTCTTTGGACTCTGCAAGTGCATATATTATGACCCAAATTGACAATTCTTTCCCAGTGTTATTGACACCTTAAAAAATTATTATCGGCACCACACATTTTGGTAGTTCTTTCTATACAAAGGAATATCAAACTGACATTTCTTTGCATAAAAAAGATTTGGCAAAATTCTAACAGTTCTGAATAACTGTCTTTTTTACAAGAAGTGAGTCCTGAAGCATCATCCTAAATTTTATATCAGCTTAGATTTAAACTCTAAACTCATATAAACTTCAGAAGCTAAACACTAATTACCTTTAAATAAATGGTAAACACTTTTCTAAAGGTAAAATGAAGGCACATCAACCATCCGTAACTAATGGAATGGAAGTATGTACGAATGCTATAATGGAGTTCCAGAGCAGCAGAGCTTCTCAAAGAATCATCTAGCCAAAAGCTTGGACTTGCATATCTAGCCAAAGATTTCTCTGTCACAAAAAGAATAATAGTGAAAGTTCTCAGCAAATTTCTCTTTGTTGGTGAAACATGTACTTCTTCAAGAAATTGCACGACTGTCTTGCTCTTCTTCCTAGGTGGGCAAAGACTTCCGTACTAGATACTACATTCAACATGATAGTTTTAGATAAAATATTGTCAAATCCTCTCCCACCAAATTAACCATATCAATACCTGCCAAAGTTATCCCGCTTAGTTTTCTTGTAGTAGGAGAAATATTGTTCTCCCTCTCTCCCACCATTCTGCCGAATTATCTAGACAGTCAACGATTAACATTCTAAAATCTTGATAAATAGGTAAATATCTTATGAGAGTGACTTATTAGTTGTAACTGTCGTTGTTAGATGGGTTTCTAATCTATGTTATGTGAACGAATATTCGAGAGGGTACGATATGGCGATAAGGGTGGCTCGATTCGAATCCGTATCAATGTAGTAGTATCGAAGGAGACGGTACACCGACGATACTATCGGTGTACCGCTAATAGCTCCAATTACAATAGAATATTTTGACAGTATATCACGGCATACCGTCGCCGTTATTGTTCCTCCTCCAGAAGCGCTTGGGGTCTATATATTCAATTCAAGTACTTTTTGTGCACCGTTGGATTAGGTTCAACGGTCCAGGTTATTTTTGGATTATGGGAGATTTAAATAGGGATTGTCTCATACTAATTTTCACTTTTAACAATATTAGGAGAGTTTTCTCTAAGGTGCAATTTTCTAGGAAGAGGAAGAGATTCAGAGTTTTGGGGATTGGATTGAAGAGAGATCACCTCGAGGACTTCTTCATCGGTACTTCCTCGTCTCCTCGTCTTCAGTAATCCTTCACTGCTTTTGTAATATATTTTCACCTGATTTGAAGTGTTGTTGTGATCCATGTGGACCCAAAAAAGCTTTTAAGAAGTCGGTGAATCTCTTTGTTCCATTAATAGACTTTTTTGGGTCGGACTTCGAACGTCTCTTTTTTTTCGTCAGAATTTTTCACGTAAATATCGCAATTTTGCGTTATGCTCGTTGTGTGTTTGAATTTTGGAATCTTGTCTGGGTTGTATCTGTTGGAGTGGGTGGAGTCCCCAACCTATGTGGAAAACATCCAGAGTCGGATTGGGTATTCCTATATATAATAGAAATATTTCAATGGATTTGGATTGGATATTTCTATATATAATAGGAATACATCAATGGTTTATATTGAGTATTCCTACATATAGTAGAACACCTCAATTAGTTGTGGGTTTGAGGATATATATACTTGGTGTTTCCTCAACATAAAACATATCTAAAAAAAGAAGCAATAGTGCTTTACAACTTTTGAGAGAGAGAAATGATTAAAGACTATTGTGAAGGAGAGATCGCTTCGAATAATTTTTCTACATCTCTTGTTCTTCGGAGTCTACAATCAAATTTTTTTCTTCTTTCAAGTGAGTTGTAGTGATCCGTTTGGATCGGGAGGAGCTTGTAGAGGGTGTATTCTCTTTATTCCATTAGTGGAGGTTCTTCAGGGTTGGACTCCGATTGTTCCATGATTTTTTTTTTCATCTAGGATTTCTACGTCAAAAATCTCTGTGTCTGCGATTTGTGTTTGGCATTTTTAGTTTGTGTACTTTTGCTCGGTTCTCTCGCAGGACTCTCTGGTTTGGGAGAACGGTTTTGCGCTTCGTTCCCAACAGAGTGGTATCAGAGCTTTAGGTTCAGAGAAGTGTCAGGAGTTGACAGTCAAACCAGAAAGCATAGATGGACGCGAAGCCGATGTGCATGGTAAACCTGAACGGTACCAACTATCACTACTGGAGGAGCAAGATAAAGGATTTGCTATTTGTCAAGAAGTTGCATCTGCCGGTATTTACTTCCAAGAGGTCGAGTGGTAAATCCGAAGATGACTGGAATTTCGAGGATATACAGGTGTGTGGGTACATAAGATAGTTCATTGACGAGAACGTGTATAATCACGTTGTCAGTATTGAGCATGCGAGGACACTGTAGGATAAGCTGGAATCTCTGTGTGCAAAGAAGATCGGGGTAAATAAATTATTCCTGATCCGGATAATGATTGGTCTGCGGTACAAAGATAGTGCGTCCATTACCATCACTTGAGTGAGTTTCAGGGCGTGTTTGACCAGCTATCCTCGATGGGAGTTAAGTTCGATGACGAGGTTCAGGGACTTTGGTTGCTATGTACATTACGAGACTCGTGGGAGACCGTACGAGTATCTATGATCGCTTCTGCTCCGGAAGGCGTAGTCAGTCTGGAGTTTGCCAAGAGTGGGATAATGAATGAAGAGATGCAGAGACGTTCTCAGGGCACTTCATCCACATCCCCCCACTCAGAGATGCTAGTTTCAGAGAGCCGCGGAAGGGACAAAAGCAGGGGTCCAGGTGGTGGCAGAGACAAGAGTAGGGACAAGTCCAAGGGTCGGTACGAGGACTTAGACTGTTACCATTGTGGCAAGAAGGGCCACATAAAACGAAACTATTTTACTTGGGAGAGAGAAGAAGGACGACAAGGGAAAGCAAAGTAAGAACACTACAGCGGCGGCCTCGGCACATGGAGGCGATGTGATTGTCGTAGGTGATGAGGTTGTCATGAACCTCGCCTGCGATGATAATTCTTGGCTGGTGGACTCAGGTGCTTCAGTGCACAAATCTCACAATAGGGTACTATTTGTCACTTATACGTAAGACGACTGTAGAGTGTTGAAGATGGACAACAGATATGTGTCGAATGCGGTTGCCATTGGAGATGTGCATGTGAGGACGAAGATGGGTGCAGTTCTTGTTCTTAAAGATGTCCATCATGTCCCTGATATCCGTTTTAACCTGGTGTCAGTTGGAAGGTTGGATGACGAAGGTTTCTTCAATCTCGTCGGGAACGATTAGTGGAAGCTTTCCAGAGGTTCGATGGTGATTGCCAGAGGAAGCAAGAACACCATAATCTACTATATGGAGGGGAGCGCACAGGGGACACATGAGGTGAATGCATTCAATGATACATCTACCGAGTTGTGGCACAGGCAGCTCAGTCATATCAACGAGAAGGGGATGAGCTACTTGGTGAACATGAAGGTAATTCTAGGGCTAAAATCTATAAAATTGGAGAGATGCACGTACCGTTTGGCAGAAAAGCAAAATATGGTGTCTTTCCAAAGTTACCCAAGTTTGAGGAAGCCGGCATTACTCGAATTGATTCACTCGGATGTCTGCAGTCTTATGAAGGTAAAATTTATTGGTGATGCTTCTTATTTTATGACATTTATTGATGATTGTTCCAGAAAGGTTTGGGTATATGCCTTAAAGACCAAGGATCAAGTGTTGTCCACTTTTATTGAGTTTCAGGCCTCCGTTGAAAGAAAAATAGACAAGAAGCTGCTATGTGTTCGGTCAGACAATGGCGGTGAATACATTGGTCCCTTTGATGCTTATTGCAGAGAGCAAGGGATACGACACCAGAATACTCTACCCAAGATACCTCAGCTCAATGGTGTAGCGGAGTGAATGAACATGACACTGATGGAGAGGGTACGGTATTTGCTATCAGAGGCAAACTTATCGGATAATTACTGGAGTGAGGCTCTTTATATTGCTGCTTATACTATTAATTTATCTCTCAGTGCTCCTTTGTAGGGTGATGTGCCTGACAAAGTATGATACAACAAAGAGCCGTTATACAATCACCTATGAGTATTTGGTTATAAGGCCTTCGTGTATGTACCGAAGGACGAGAGATCCAAACTTGAGCCGAAGACGAGACAGTGCGTCTTTGTCGGTTACGGTGGGGGTGAGTTTGGCTGTAGACTCTATAATCCTGTGGGAAGAAACCTCTACAGAAGCAGGGATGTGGTATTCGTCGAGGATCAGACCATGACCAACACTCAGGATTTCGAGGTGCCTTCTGAGGCTAAGAAATTGCCTGAATTAGAGTTATTTCGCTTCGAGCAGTTTCTAGAGGATATCGCAATGGATCCAATTATGGAAGAGCCAGTACATAGAGTTGCTCTCAACCTTGATCATCAGTCTGCTGATGGTGGTCAGGGTAACCCTCAAGATGATGAGCATGCCGAGGAGATAGTTTTTGAATTGGAGGAGGCTGATGATATACAGCCAGTACCAGTAGTTTCGTTGAGGAGGAGAGACAGAGAGCGTCGACCATCTACGAGATACTCACCAGATGAGTATGTGCTACTGACTGATGGAGGAGAGCCTGAAAGTTTTCCAGAGACTATGGACGACAAATATATGCAGGAGTAGATGGAGGCTATGCAGGAGAAGATGAGTTCCTTACAGGCCAACTCCACTTATGATCTGGTGCGGTTGCCAAAGGATAAGAAGGCTTTAAAAAATTGATAGATTTTCAGAGTGAAGCAGACATATGATGCTACTCGCCCTTGATACAAAGCAAGGTTGGTAGTTAAAGCTACGGTCAGCAGAAAGGTGTAAGTTATGATAAGAACTTTTTGCCAGTCGTCAAACAATTGTCTATTCTGGTGGTGCTAGCATTGGCAGCCAGTTTCGACTTGGAGGTCAAGCAGATGGACGTGAAGACAATATTCCTCTATGATGATCTTGAGGAGGAGTTGTACATGGAGCAGCCAGAGAAATTCTGTGAGAAGGGAAAGTTATACTTGGTCTGCTGGTTGAAGAAGAGCTTGTATGGTCTGAAGCAGGCTCCGAGGCAGTAGTACATGAAGTTCGAGTCGTTTATGGGAGAGCATGGTTATGAGCGGACAACATCGGACCACTGTGTATTTGTGAGGTACTTTGTCAATGATAATTTTATTATTTTACTGCTTTATTTGATGATATGCTACTGGTGGGTCAGAATGCCACTATGATAGAGTTGAAGCGCCAACTGGGCGCAGCCTTCTCTATAAAGAATTTGGGCGTAGCGAAGATTATTTTTGGGATAGAGATCAGTCGAAAGAAAGAGAGAGAGTCCAAGTTGCTACACTTGCCCCAAAAGAAGTACATTCACCGGGTACTTAAGTGTTTCGGAATAGACAGGTCGAAGAAAGTTAGTAACCCCCTTGTAGCTCTCTTTAAGTTCACTGAGGAGCAGTGTCCATCTACCGAGGACAAGAAGGAAGATATGGAGCGGGTTCTATATGCTTCAGCTATGGGAAGCCTCATGTGTGCTATGGTGTGTACGAGACCAGACATCGCTCACGCAATTGGCACAATTAGCAGGTATCTTTCTAATCCTGGAAGGGTACTTTGGAGTGCAGTCAAGTGGGTTCTACGGTACCTTCAGGGCGCTGTCGATTTGAGACTTTTCTTTGGTGGTGACGAGCCAAAGCTGGTCGGATATACTGATGGTGATATGGCTGGAGATGTAGACACGAGGCGATCGACTTCCGGGGTTACGCCCCAGTCCCAAAATATACAGAACCGAGCCACGTGGCATTGGTCAGCTACATATTCAACCAGTCTCTAGTCCGACTAGAATACATATAAGCTGTTCGAAATGGTGTAAGTATCACTACATCAACTCTATATCTCAATCCAAGTAACAGAAACATAAGAAAGGGAAATATGAATGTAAGGGAAATATGAATGTAGTACCTCGCTCCGCGAAGGCACTAGCTAAACAGAGAAATCGGTTGATGGCTCTGCAACAGAATATGATTGATTTGGGTGAGTAGACGAAGACTCATTTTCTGATTCGCTTGCGCCTAATAAGAATATGAGTTTTTGAATGAATGTCATTGCTAATAACAGATGGTAATCATTGAGAATGCTAGTACAAATCAGTATGCTCCTATCACATGTTGCTATGATAAGAACAAGAAAAGAGATAACATGTATGCTAAGTAAAAGATTGTTGCCTGATAATAAGAAGTGAACTATTGCTATGTTAAATCAAATAAGATATTGCCTGCTAAAGTTAGAATGTTGCCTCAATCAAGGAACTGTTGTCGTGCGTAATAAGATAAAAACATAGTATGCTTTCATCTCCCTAATTGTATGCTATCAAAGAGTAGAATGCTATGCTCACTGTTATAGAAATGTTACTATGCTTAGCTAAACATTATTTTGTGCCTGATCGTATGATGAAACGAATGAATGAATGACAGCAATTGTATCGATCGAATAAATGAATGGAAAAGAGAAAAGCAGAGCTATGATTGTTGTTTGAATGAATAAAATGAAAAAAAAGGAACTATTGGCTCTGTTATACGAAAAGAAGAGAAAAGACAGAATAATTATTGAATGATAGCATATGCATTGAATGATTTTATTTGATAGAATGGATAGTTCAAGCATTGGTCTCAGACAACTTGTGCACAAGGTAATAGTCTCTCGACAGTTCCTGGGCACTGGAAATCGATCGGCCCAGGAGATATTGTAATAGCATTCGTGAGGTAAATGCTAGACCTCGTGATCAGGGGGGATGTTCGGTCTATTAGCGACCAGCTGAACCATGAGTCTCAGCGACTAATCATGGGAACGGACCCATAGACCATCATATAGATAGGATGTCGGTTAGTGAAGAGCTGAACCCTGAGCCGCACCTGCTAGCATGTGCGTTATCAGTGCAGAGCTGAACCTTGGGTCACAGCTGCTGGTCTATGCATTTAGTGCAGAGCTGAACCTTGAGTCACAGCTGCTAATCGATGACATGCATATAGAAAGTCCAGTTTTGAGCTAACAATGTAGAGACGAATAGGGAGAAATGTTGGTTATGTTATATTTATTCTAATCCTTGTCTTGTGCAGAGATGGACCGTTGGCTATGGATAAGTCACTGAATAAGTGATGTCCGCTAATACTTATGTTTCCATAATAAAACGCTTCTATGTATAATTTGAAGCAATGAAATGTTGTTGCTCCAAGAGTTCCTAAAGATGTTTTGATTCCTAGAATGCTGCTAATGTCCCTAAAAGTTGCTTGAATAAGAAGAATGATTATGGTACATGAAACATGCTGTGTACTGCAAGTGAAATGAATAGTCATTGTGCTTTAAAGGAATAGTCTCTCGTATGCTTGAAATGAACTGTGGCTTTTCGAAAGGTATTTTCAAAAGATGTAATCTGCTTTGTACTGCATAAAATGAACATAGGTAAAGTAGCAAGATCACATCACAAGAAATATTTTCTCACTAAATAAATTAGTGATCGTTTCAGACGATGTAGCCTTTGTTCACAATTACCAGTATATTGATATACTGACCCGCCAACAGCCTGCACGCAGGTGTAGATGCATCGAGATGGATAGTCTGAAGCGATAGCCTGAACCTCATCCTCAGGAGCCAGAAATCAGAAGAGATGCCAAGAGATGGATATCTGTTGCAAAGAGTTAGTTTTATATATAAAGGGATGTAATGTATGGAATGGGATCATTGTAATCTATAAAGTTTCAGAGAGAATGTAAGCATTGTATTAGAGAGAATTGAGAGCTTGTAATCTGTTCAAATAAAGTCAATAAAGAGATTTGTTTCTGCTTCCTTGTGTTCAATTATATTCTGCAATATGTCCGCTGCTACTTCAGATATATATGCATTATGTTCTGCTGCATTATTGTCAATCTTGTCTATTTTGTCATTGTACAGGTCTTGGCCTTGTGTAATCACAACTTAGGCTTGCACGACATCACGCCCAAGCGAGGATGAACGGTCTTATAGAGTCTGAAGCGATGACGAAAGGATTCTGCGGGATCGGGGCGTGACAATGAATACTAGTCTGTAGCCTAATAATTATACTTGTTCGAATAGACTCGAAAAGAATAATATGAGTCTATAAATACTAGGCTACTAAGCAGATACAAATAACAGTAAATAAAATATATAACTCTGAAAGATTGAATACCTGTAATAAAATGAATACCATCAACAATCCAACAAGGCGCTCAACAAAACCTATGCAGCCAACCTGGAAGGAAACCAGGTCTTCAGAGGAACGCAACAAGGTACATAATATATATGCCAAGTGTACGACAGTAATGAATGAATAAATAAGTATAGTAAGACTGATTAAGTGGGTAAATCTAACATAACCAACTAGTATAAAAATGTAATTTAAGAAATATCACTCGAACACGCGGGCTGTCACGGTGTAATCCGGAGATCTGGTACGAAACTCCGATAAATATAAAAAATCTGCAGTTCCGGTAAGGAACTATGGTAACTATGAATATCTGAGGATCTAGGTAAGAGGCAATGGTAACAATATGGGAAAGTAGTCCAAGCGCACGGTGTATGTTCTCTCCGCCCATGTAACTTCATGAATCGTATCCACGAGACGCTCGACCAGAACCTCTAGCTAGGACAACGAGTCATAATAGAAGAAAATAGTGCATGTATATCAATGTCATCGTCCTAGAATCAAACTCGGATTTTCGTATATCAAGATGTAATAAAGTACGGAAATTCGTCAGTAATGTAGTGTCACTTGAACATGTCCTAGGGTCTGATGTACCCTACAATAAATTATCGCGAAAATGCAAATATGAATATCTAATACCGATATCCGATGGTGCTAACGTCCATCGGCATCCGAATGTGATTCAGACGCGAAGTACAAAACCTGGCCCTAGGTGATACATCGACATAACATAATAAATATTTAAATTAAAGACGTAGAAACTAAAGTATAAGAATGACAAGGTATACTTGCCTGGAGTTGTCTGAACTATGCTGAGACAGCAGTATCAAAGTCTATCCCACTGTCCATGAGAACCATACTCCATGAAAATATCTATCAACCCAAATCACCAACAAATATATATCACATACTATAGTACACGTATGACTAATAACTTCCACCTAGAAAGCTTGGGTTGTTCTAGTCGTGTATTACCTTAGGTTATCTAAGTCACTTGTTAATTACCATGCCTAGAACTAGGTCACACTATGTGAAACCCATAGTTTGCAAATAAATTAATTAGTGTTTTATTAGTATTTCAAAAATTATTATTATAATATTACTATTAAATATTTTTGGATGGAAAAGAATTTCGAAAATTATTATAACAAGGCTTTGTGATTTTTGGACCCAGACCCGAGTCCGAACCCAGACCCAGGCCTGAGCCAAACCCAATCTCATTTTCCTTTCTTTCCTAAAGTCTGATTGGTTTATATAAAATAATAATAATAATAAAATAAAATAAAATATATTCTTTTGATCTGGTCCAATTGGACCAGAATCCACTACCAACCCCTCGTTTCACATTCTTATCTCCCCTCCTTAACTCTCTCCCGTAACTCCCCAACTCTTTCCCCCTTATAACTCCCACTCTCTTCTCAACAGAGAACAATCCCCACGTTCACCATCACCCCCACTCTTCTTCCACGTATTCTTCTCTCCCTCACAAACAAAAACAGCAAAATCTCTCTTTCTTACCATTTCGGAACAGAACCCAACACTCACAGAACTCTCATCCTTAACAAAACTCTCCTTCTCTCTCTTTCTCCCTTTCCCACTCTTCTCCTCCTGGAGAAAACCCTTCTTCTCCCCAAACCCTAACCCTCCTTTCCCGAGCTCGACCCCCTCTCCCGGCGGAGCTCCTCCCGAAGCCAACCCCTCTCCGGCGATCTCGTGACCGTCGACCGCACGCGGTTCTGCCGACCCCCGCGCCCCGTCCGCGCCCCATTTCTCCGGCGAGGCGCTGCCCTAGCCGCGCCCTCCGACCGCCCGAGCGCCGCCCGTCCGGTGCGCGTGCTCTCCGAGGCGCCGTTGCCCCGCGCTCCGACTCCCCTGTCGCCCGCGTCAGCGCACCCTCCGCCGATTCCCGCGCGCGGTGCTGCCCGCCGCCCGCAGCCGCGACTCCGCGCGAGCTCCTCCGCGTGGCCGCGCCTTCCGGCGTGCCGCCGCCTCCGCGCAACCCTGCGCGTGGCTCCCGAGCTCCGGCCAGATCCTCTTCCGCAGACCCTTTCCGTGCCCCTCTTCTGTGCGTGGCCAAGTTCAGATCCGCGAAGCTTTGCTGTCTGGATTCGTGGAATTCCTGCTGTCCGAACGTTGTTTCGGTTTTTCCCCAAGTTTTCCCGCGGCTCCCCGCCAACAGAATTTGGTAATTTCTTGGTAATCACAGTAGTTCGTCCCTCCCGTAGAGTCGGTGATGAGAATCGGTCTCCGGTTTCCCTTTGGGAAATCCGATTAGCAGCGTAGTATTTTCGGTTAGCTGCATTAGCTCATTTTCTGTGATTTTTATCTGCTGGTTTGGTGTGAATTGGTTTGATTATGGAATTCCTGGATATTTCGGGAAGTTTGGTTGTTTGGGAATTATTTCTGGTGGCTTGGAAATATTTTGGTGGATATTTGCGGGATTATTTTGGGTTGGAATAATTGCAGGTTTTCCGTGGCGCATTTCCCAGTTTTGGGTTTGTCCCGAAATAGAGGAAATGCTGCCCAATTTTTTACAAAAACTATATTTAATTGATTTCAAAATTGGTTTTCGGAAATAAATTTTTAAAACTGATTTTCGGGCGACGACCGTACTGGTCTGTGGGCCCCGGCGAAATGCAAACGCACCGGTCCGACCGGACGTTGTGGTATTAGCCGAATTTTGAGGAATGGACCGAGTCTGAGACTCTTAGTTTCATTTTTAATTATTTTATTTAACATTTAGGCTATTTATTATAGTCATTTAATTTCTGCACTTTATTTAATATTTCAGTCATTTTCTCTTATTTAATGTAAAAGAAAATTGTACCGGGCATAAGCCCACCCTAGGACCATTAGCTGTGCCACTGTATTGTGTAGCGTAGTTTATTTTATTTTTCTTTTTCTGGTGGATGTGAATTTGGGTGGTTTTGATTAGTTGCGTAATCGTAGATTAGAGCGCGATTTACTGATTATTTACGAATCTAGTTAAAATGGATAAAATATAAATAACTAGTTCATGATTTATCACTAAAAGAAAACTATATTTTTATCAATATATTACAAAAACACAAAGTTTTCCAAAGTTAATTGATTCTCGTGTTATTTCCAAATAATCCAATTAATCGGTTTAATCAACGCACATAGTTGCGACGTAATCGTTAGCTGTAAATTAATACAACTTAAAATCTGACTAGGATTTACTACTAGAGATTGCAACTAGCACACTTAGTCTGGTTATTCAAGGTTCTAAGTCGGGTTCTCAACTGTAGGAACTCGAAGTTACAACTGACGTTCCTCCTCGGTACCGACTCGTTTTTCCAGTCATTCTAATACAAGGCAAGTTTCGGATTATGTTTTCTTGTAATTTCCTTAGTAAAGTTAAGCTGCATGTTAAACCACACTGCTAACACGGAACTCTACCTTAGGGTTCAACTACTGATTGTTACTGTTACTGAATCTGGGACTGGGGGAATAGTGTAGACGTTTATGACCCAAGCCCCTACTGAACTGACTGTGTTAGCTTACCCCTCTCACACACGGGGATAAGCCATATCGTATCGCTAAGATACTACTGATCAACCCAAGCCGGTCATAGACGTTTGCATATTCAAAACACACTGAACTGTTTTAAACTGCTGAAAATATTATTTCAAACTGTTTACCCTGCACTTTCCAATTACTATTTAAATTATGAGATGCATATTTCGTTCTTGCTCCCTCCTGACTGGAGACAACATTTTAGGTATCACTGATGAGGCTTTGTTCTGCGATTCCAAGACGAGAATTTTGAGACTGATGAGCTGTTTGCATAGAGTTTTCTTTTCTTCTTGATGTATGTAGAAAATGGTTTAAGTTGTATCTTTCATTCCATTGTAAAAGTTTAATAAAGTTTTAAATTTCCGAATTTTGAGTTGTGACAAATATAGTGTTGTTGTATGGTTACCTGCTACTGAACAGCTTACTGCCGCCGTCTCAACAACGGTGCAGGCTGGGCATGATCTGATTCGACCCAAGAAATTGGGACCGGATCGTGACATATTTTTAGTGGTGGCCCATGCAGGTCAGAACAACAACTTAGAAAAACATATTTAGAAACAACTAGAATACTAGAACATCAATTTGTCACAACATAGGACCGAAATATATTATAAATAAATATTTTTGTTTGACTATAGACTGGTAGGATACCTTGCTTATGTGTGCGTCCTAAACCTTCCAGAGAATGACCGCTGACCAAATCCTGCTGGCGATGAGGTGTCATCTCCGGATCATACCCCATCTCCTCAACCAAGCCCAGGGTCTTTTCCCTCGCGGCTGTTTGACCGTCCTCATAGTGCATCCAGTGATGTTTTTCCTACACTGGCGATTCCTACCTCATCTCAAACTGAGTTGCATTTTCTTGGTGGAGTATTCATTTTGTTGCTCCACCAGTACCAGCAAACATCTTCCAAATGGTTGCCCTATTTCAAGAAATCCTGGAGTTCCAGAAAGCTCAAGATGAAGCCCTGCAGGAACAGAAGAATATCACGAGAGAAGACATGAAGAACGTCAATGTTGTAGCCTTAGATATCCCCAACCAAGTTAGAGCAGAACTTTGTCCTAGGAAGGATACCCCTGAATCTAGAAGATATTCGGGTCCCATCAAGTACTCTACTTTCCGGCAGCCTTGTCGTAAGAAGCTATGGGCTTATAACTAATGCAATAGGCCTGGTCATCAGGTCGATAGTTGCCGCAAGAGATTGGGACAATGTTTGGCATGTGGACCTGCTGAACATCGGGTAAAGGACTGCCCCTTATCTTTCTATCAAACCAGAGCTCATAACCCAGCAACACCTGTTAGGCCATAACCTAGGGACCCTCTTCCTAACCAGCAGACCCTGCCCTTACAATAAGGTATGATGCAGACTCGAAGTTCATAGAAGATGAAGGACCAGATCAATGAAGGCTCTAGGATTTATCCAAGATAGAACTTCACCTTAGGGAACACCTATCTTGTTTGTGTCCAAGAAGGATGGAACAACTGATGTGCATGGATTACCAGACACTAAAGAACAAGTACTTTTTCTAGATTGATGATCTGTTTGATCAATTTGAGTGGAGTGGAGTTAAAGAGTTTTCGAAGATTGACCCGATCACCATTAGATCAAGGTCAGGGAAGAGGACATTCCCGAGACGGCATTCAACACTAAGTATGGGTAGTTTTATTTGGTCATGACGTTGGACTGACAAATGCTCCTGCTGTGTTCATGAATCTCATGAACATAGTTTTTCATGAGTATTTGAATCAGTTTATCTTCTCTATAGATAACATTCTGATATATTCGAAGACTGAAGAAGAGCATGAAGAACATCTGAAGAAAGTTCTGGAAACTTTGAAGAAAAAGAAGTTTTATGGTAAGTTATCTGAACGTAGATCTTTGACAAGGTGGACTTTTGGCCACGTTGTCAAGAGAAGAAATTTCGATGGAAGATAGCTGCTGTTGAAAAGTGGTATACCCCAAATTCAATTCGGAAGTTTCTTGAACTTGGCTGGCAACTATCAGAAGTTCGTGAAGGATTTTGCCAAGATTGCTGAGCCGATGACGAAGTTCACTTGGAAGAATAAAGAGTTCATCTGAACGAAAGTTTGCCAGGCGGCATTGAGGAGCTGAAGAAGAGACTTACCACTACACCAATCCTTGCGCTACCCGCAGGAACCGGTGGTTTCTCAATTTACAGTAATGTCTCTGGAAAAGGACTGGGTTGCGTTCTTCAACAACATGGAAAAGTAATTGCTTACACATTTAGGCAACTACAGACTCATGAGAAGAATTATCCCACACCTAATTTGGAATTTGCTGCAAATATCTTTACTTTGAAGATATGGAAGCATGATTTTTATGGAAAGGGAGTAAAAATATATACGGACTACAAAAGTCTGGAATATGTTTTCACTCAGAAAGAGCTGAATGTTAGACTAAGAAGATGGCTGAAGCAGATGAAGGATTTCGACATCAACCTACAGTACCATTCAGGTAAGGCTAATGTGGTCGCTGATGCACTTGGTCGATACTGATGGCGAAGTTCTTAACCAAGGACTAGCACCTGCTAGAAGATATCGAGAAGTTTGGACTAGAGGTTATACTACCTGGAGATAGAAGGACGGAGCTGGATGCTGATTCAGTATTGATGAAGTTCGAAGCTGAGGGATAAAAATCAAGAGAACGTAGTTTCAAAACGAGGCACTTTGCAGGCTTAGAGATCAAGTGTTGGCAGGAACACTTGAGGGTTTCTAAATTAATCAGCATTGGAACTCTGAAGAATGGTGCGAGACTTTGCGTGTCGGCTGACAAACGGAGGAACGAGTTGATGGAAGAAATGTACCAGTCGCAGTATTCCATAAATTCAGGAGATAATAAGACGTATCGGTACATGCCTCCATTGATTGGTGTTATGGAATAAAGAAGGACAATTCCAGGTATGGGATTAGATGTGAATTTGTCAACATGAGGAATTTAGCAAGAGAACAACAAGTTTGTTGGAGCCGCTGGACAATTCGAAGTGGAAGTAGAAGCATATAACAATGAACTTTGAGTAAGGATTGCCTTGTTCCCAAGGAGGGAAGGGCACCAATTGGATTATAATAAACCGACTGACTAAGTCAGCACACTTTAATTTCCTTCAAGTTGGTTATCCACTAAGAAGTGGGTAGCATTGTACGAGAAGCACATCTACCGGATTCATGGAGTATCGCGGGACGAGCAAGCAGAGAGGTCACTCCATACGCTTGAAGATGTATTAAGATTTTGCGTCTTGGATTTTGGAAGGTCTTGGGAAGACCAAATTGCTTTTGGTGAAGTTTTCTCCTACCAGAGGAACAATCAGTTTTGACGGAGCTGGAAATTGAGGCCAGGTACATCAGGCCATTTTGAAGTTTAAGACAAGTTAGAAGTAGCGTACCAGTTAGCTCTACCAGCTAATCTTGAGAGTGTGCAACGTCTTCTACGTCACAGCTCAGATGCTACACTTCAGATCCGAGTCACATTTTAGATAATTCAGAGCTCAAGTTTGGACTTAACCTTTCAGTGCCAGAGAAACCAGTTGCAAGCCTAGTCAGAGGTAAGAAGAAGATCAGAATTCGAGCCATCACTTATTTTCTTATCTTTTCGTTCTAAACTTGACTGATGCTGACGAAGTTAGCCTAGTTTTGCAAGCTATCTCTTTATCAAGCTTGATCATGACGATATTTTATTGGGTGCATCCACTAATATATTGTCTAATCAGGACCAGTGCATGATGGTCTGATCAACCTCGTGTACTTTGGTTCGCTTTTGTATTTTTCTACATGGATGATATCATAAACCGTCTCATCCACGGCTGCCTTGAAAATTCTTATTGTTGGACCTGAGTTACGGGCGTAGTACCCGTAGCTGCTTGATCCCTAACCTTACTTTAAATTTCGAGGACAAAATTTTCTAAGGAGGAAAGATTGTGAAACCCATAGTTTGCAAATAAATTAATTAGTGTTTATTAGTATTTCAAAAATTATTATTATAATATTACTATTAAATATTTTTGGATGGAAAAGAATTTCGAAAATTATTATAACAAGGCTTTGTGATTTTTGGACCCAGACCCAGGCCTGAGCCAAACCCAATCTCATTTTCCTTTCTTTCCTAAAGTCTGATTGGTTTATATAAAATAATAATAATAATAATAATAAAATAAAATATATTCTTTTGATCTGGTCCAATTGGACCAGAACCCACTACCAACCCCTCGTTTCATATTCTTATCTCCCCTCCTTAACTCTCTCCCGTAACTCCCCAACTCTTTCCCCATTATAACTCCCACTCTCTTCTCAACAGAGAACAATCCCCACGTTCACCATCACCCCCACTCTTCTTCCACGTATTCTTCTCTCCCTCACAAACAAAAACAGCAAAATCTCTCTTTCTCACCATTTCGGAACAGAACCCAACACTCACAGAACTCTCATCCTTAACAAAACTCTCCTTCTCTCTCTTTCTCCCTTTCCCACTCTTCTCCTCCTGGAGAAAACCCTTCTTCTCCCCAAACCCTAACCCTCCTTTCTCGAGCTCGACCCCCTCTCCCGGCGGAGCTCCTCCCGAAGCCAACCCCTCTCCGGCGATCTCGTGACCGCCGACCGTGCGCGGTTCTGCCGACCCCCGCGCCCTGTCTGCGCCCCATTTCTCCGGCGAGGCGCTGCCCTAGCCACGCCCTCCGACCGCCCGAGCGCCGCCCGTCCGGTGCGCGTGCTCCCCGAGGCGCCGGTGCCCCGCGCTCCGACTCCCCTGTCGCCCGCGTCAGCGCACCCTCCGCCGATTCCCGCGCGCGGCGCTGCCCGCCGCCCGCAGCCGCGACTCCGCGCGAGCTCCTCCCCGTGGCCGCGTCTTCCGGCGTGCCGTCGCCTCCGCGCAACCCTGCACGTGGCTCCCGAGCTCCGGCCAGATCCTCTTTCGCAGACCCTTTCCGTGCCCCTCTTCTGTGCGTGGCCAAGTTCAGATCCGCGAAGCTTTGCTGTCTGGATTCGTGGAATTCCTGCTGTCCGAACGCTGTTTCGGTTTTTCCCCAAGTTTTCCCACGGCTCCCCGCCAACGGAATTTGGTAATTTCTTGGTAATCACAGTAGTTCGTCCCTCCCGTAGGGTCGGTGATGAGAATCGGTCCCCGGTTTCCCTTTGGAAAATCCGGTTAGCAGCGTAGTATTTTCGGTTAGCTGCGTTAGCTCATTTTCTGTGATTTTTATCTGCTGGTTTGGTGTGAATTGGTTTGATTATGGAATTCTCGGATATTTCGGGAAGTTCGGTTGTTTGGGAATTATTTCTGGTGGCTTGGAAATATTTTGGTGGATATTTGTGGGATTATTTTGGGTTGAAATAATTGCAGGTTTTCCGTGGCGCATTTTCCAGTTTTGGGTTTGTCCCGAAATAGAGGAATGCTGCCCAAATTTTTTACAAAAACTATATTTAATTGATTTCAAAATTGGTTTTCGGAAATGAATTTTTAAAACTGATTTTCGGGCGACGACCGTACCGGTCTGTGGGCCCCGGCGAAATGCAAACGCACCGGTCCGACCGGACGTTGTGGTATTAGCCGAATTTTGAGGAATGGACCGAGTCTGAGACTCTTAGTTTCATTTTTAATTATTTTATTTAACATTTAGGCTATTTATTATAGTCATTTAATTTCTGCACTTTATTTAATATTTCAGTCATTTTTTCTTATTTAATGTAAAAGAAAATTGTACCGGGCATAAGCCCACCCTAGGACCATTAGCTGTGCCACTGTATTGTGTAGCGTAGTTTATTTTATTTTTCTTTTTCTGGTGGATGTGAATTTGGGTGGTTTTGATTAGTCGCGTAATCGTAGATTAGAGCGCGATTTACTGATTATTTACGAATCTAGTTAAAATGGATAAAATATTAGTAAATAACTAGTTCATGATTTATCACTAAAAGAAAACTATATTTTTATAAATATATTACAAAAACACAAAGTTTTCCAAAGTTAATTGATTCTCGTGTTATTTTCAAATAATCCAATTTATCGGTTTAATCAACGCACATAGTTGCGACGTAATCGTTAGCTGTAAATTATACAACTTAAAACCTGACTAGGATTTACTACTAGAGATTGCAACTAGCACACTTAGTCTGGTTATTCAAGGTTCTAAGTCGAGTTCTCAACTGTAGGAACTCGAAGTTACAACTGACGTTCCTCCTCGGTACTGACTCGTCTTTCCAGTCATTCTAATACAAGGCAAGTTTCGGATTATGTTTTCTTGTAATTTTCTTAGTAAAGTTAAGCTGCAAGTTAAACCACACTGCTGACACGGAACTCTACCTTAGGGTTCAACTACTGATTGTTACTGTTACTGAATCTGGGACTGGGGGAATAGTGTAGACGTTTATGACCAAAGCCCCTACTGAACTGACTGTGTTAGCTTACCCCTCTCACACACGGGGATAAGCCATATCGTATCGCTAAGATACTACTGATCAACCCAAGCCGGTCATAGACGTTTGCATATTCAAAACACACTGAACTGTTTTAAACTGCTGAAAATATTATTTCAAACTGTTTACCCTGCACTTTCCAATTACTATTTAAATTATGAGATGCATATTTCGTTCTTGCTCCCTCCTGACTGGAGACAACATTTTAGGTATCACTGATGAGGCTTTGTTCCGCGATTCCAAGACGAGGATTTTGAGACTGATGAGCTGTTTGCATAGAGTTTTCTTTTCTTCTTGATGTATGTAGAAAATGGTTTAAGTTGTATCTTTCATTCCATTGTAAAAGTTTAATAAAGTTTTAAATTTTCGAATTTTGAGTTGTGACAAATATAGTGTTGTTGTATGGTTACCTGCTACTGAACAGCTTACTGCCGCTGTCTCAACAACGGTGCAGGCTGGGCATGATCTGATTCGACCCAAGAAATTGGGACCGGGTCGTGACACACTAGTCTCTATAATTATTATTGCCAATAATATGAATTGCAAGTTGTAGGTTTGAAATATCAAGTTTGTATCTCGTTATTCATACAACGAAACCTACGACACGCAAATCAAGACAAGAGGATCAACCGCAAGGTTAACAATCTTATCATGGCGATTCACATGGTCAACTTGTCAATTTCAATGATACGAGATCACTAGAATCAACTGATCTCAGTTTTGATATACGAATTCTGAAATACGAACATACATAAAAATTAATTATAATTAATAGTAATACATAAAGGAAAATCTACAGACGTTATCAGATGATGAAACAAATATTATCAAAGTGTCCAGAATGGTCGTATTAGCTAGGATAGTCTATCCATAAGTCCAATTTGGATATAGGGGCAAAATGGTACTTTCGGGTCAAAATAATGTCCGTCGATGGACCCGCTTTGCACCAAAAAATATTCCAATATAAAAGTTCTCTAAACCTTGCAAATTATATGTCCATAAGTCTAGAATAATGATACGCACCCAACGGTATATCCGAAATTGGATTTCGATGAGCCGATCTCAAAATGATCCGTTGACCCGGAGTTGGAACCTAGTTTACACGAAAATACATGCCGAGCCAAACTCCTCTAAATCTAGAAAAATATGTCAATGAGTCCAGAATGACGATACAAACCCAACAGTATATCCAAAATTGGATTCTGATGAGCTGATCTCAAAATGATTCGTTGACTCGGACAAAGAGACCTGATTTGTGCCGAAATGCGTGTCGAGGTCACGTCGCTGCAAACTCAGCAAATTATAGATCAATTTTTTGCCAGAATAATGTCACGAGTCCACTGGTAGTGTCAGAACTAGAATCCGGAGTCCCGGATCCAAAATTAGAACTTTACGAGTTGAAATTTATGGTTTCGAGAGGACAACTTTGGCGTCGATTTTAACCAACTAAACGACATCCAGCGAAGCTAAAATTTTTATGGCATGAAGATGGTTATACCTGCTGTACAGAAAAACTGGTGGTGTATCAAACGAAGCTGCGACGGCAGAGAAACAAATCCATGAAGTTGGCTCCACAAAACTGTCAAAAATAAACATATTTATTCATCCAACTTTGCGGCCAGTTTTGACATAGTAAATGATCGAATTAACAGATAAAATTTAGATGGAGGTAGATCTATAAAACAAGATTATAATAGAGAAAAAATTTAACGATCCAATGGTCGGATTTCTCGAAAAATGTGCACGAAGTTGTTGTCCTGAGGTACGATTTCTGAGTTTAAATCTCGTGCGTCACGACGGGATTTCGTACGAAATACACGAGTAGCTGTGTATCGCATCGAAGAGGAAGGTGACACATCTAGTGGGGTTGTTAAAGTTTGCCAGGCTCACGGGGGTGGTCGTGGCGTACCTCGGAGGTCGTCGTCGCTGTCGTGCGATACGGCATGGCGCCTGCCACTGGCCACGGCTGCTGCTATGGCAGTGGCATCCTGTCACAGGGTGGCGATGCCGATGTGCGTACAGGGGAGATACAGCCACATGGTGGGGGGGTCGTACGCTGCGGTAGCCGGAGGCGTACGAGGGAGCCGCAATATACTAGGGCTCGCCAGGGGTGAGCTCAAGGAGCAGCAGCAACAACAGTAATGGTTGGCTGCCATGGAGGAGAGAAGAGAGAAAGAAGATGGGTAAAGGAGAGTGGAGGCAAGGAGAAGAAGAAGAATAGTGTGGAGTAAGGAAGAAGGAATTGTAGAAGAGAGTGAAAAAATGAGAAAATTATGGAGGGAGGCTGATGTTGGTCGGGTGGGTTTTTTTTTTTGAGTGGGGGTGTGTTAGAGTATTCATATAGTTAGGGTTGTGTGTGTGCCATACAAGAATTGGTGGTGGTGATTGATGGAGGATAAATCGAAGGCTAGGATTACACTGCATAGGGAGAGTTATATATATGTAGGTATATATATACCATAGTTATATGTATTTTTATGTATACTGTAAAATATTTATACATGTACCTCTATTCTCTAAAACAAATATATATATATATATATATATATATATATATATATATATATATATATATATATTTTATATATATATATATATATATATATATATATATATATATATATATATATATACTCTCAATTATTCATATTTATATGAATATAAATATATAAGTATACAATGATTTACTCTTTCTATATATATATATATATATATATATATATATATATATATATATATATATATACACTCTCAATTATTCATATTTATATGAATATAAATATATAAGTATACAATGATTTACTCTTTCTAACTAAATTAATAATACATATCATAATAGGAATATTAGTAATATTTAGCAATAAAAGTAGGGAGTTTACAAGAGAACGACACTTCCTCACGTATAGTGACATGAAGGATGCCATATGAGTGGCCACAAGAAATTGGGTTGGGCGTTTGGGTTTGATTGGGCTAGGTTTGGGCTTGGTGCGATCATGACTACAAATTAAATCATTTATGATCATTGATGAAATAATAACATGTGAGAGCTCAATTGAATGGCACACAAGTGGCGTATGCATAGTAGAATCAAAATAGGTCAAAACCATATATTGGCTCGATTAGGTTGGATCGATGTCAAGTCTTGAATTTAATTTGGAAGTTAGGTTAAGTTTTTCGGTAGATGGTCAAATGGTCTAAATTGACTAGAAGGTTGTGCGATATAAATAGAATACAAGAGAACAAGTTTGGATGAGACATGATATATTAAGATAGAGATAATCTTGTCTACTGCAAAACTCATGAAGGAAGTTTCGAAAGATTGACATCCCTGGCACTCCAAAAATCAAAGTCACAAAAAGTATATTTAATGGTCAAAACTAATTATAATAATATTTATTGAAAATAATTCATAAATTTTTTACGGGCTATGTGATGATGTTTGCTGGTGGAGCGGTTTCGTGGTAGTCACAGTTGCAGAAATGTGTTGCCTTGTCGACGACATAGACATAGTACATTACGACGATAGAGGCTTGCAAGGAGTTATTCTGGATGAAGAAGTTGTTGCAGGTAGTGGGGCTAAAGCAAGAGTAGTATACTTTGCTTTGCGATAGCCAGAGTGTCATTCACCTTATGAAGAACCAAACATTTCACAGTCGGTCCAAGCACATTGAGATTTGGTATCATTGGATACGGGATGTGGTTGAGAAGAAGGACGCGATGCTTGAAAAGATTCATACATATAACAACGGAACAGACATGTTCACGAAGGTTCTTCCAAGGGAAAAGTTTGAGTACTACAGGAGGATCATCGGGATGACGACCCCCTTCAACATAGTTGTGAAGGGGAAGATTTGTTGAAGTGGGTGGGGTTCCCAATATATGTGGAAAATATCCCGGAGTCAGATTGGGTATTCCTATATATAATAGAAATATTTCAATAGATTTGGATTGGGTATTTCTATATATAATAGGAATGCATCAATGGTTTAGATTGAGTATTCCTATATATAGTAGAATACCTCAATTAGTTGCGGATTTGAGGCTATATATACTAGGTGTTTACTCACCATAAAACATATCTCAAAAAAAGGAGCAATAGTGCTTTACAACTTTTGAGAGAGAGAAAGGATTGAAGACTATTGTGAAGAAGAGATTGTTTCGAATAATTTTTTGACATCTTTTGTTCTTCGGAGTCTATAATTAAATTTTCTTCTTTCAAGTGAGTTATGGTGATCCGTTTGGATCGGGAGGAGCTTGTAGAGGGTGTATTCTCTTTATTCAATTAGTGGAGGTTCTTCAGGGTTGGACTCCAATCGTTTCGTAATTTTTTCCCATCCGGGATTTCCATGTCAAAAATTTCTGTGTCTGTGATTTGTGTTTGACATTTTTGGTTTGAGTGATTTTTTCGGTTCTCTCACAGGACTCTCTGGTTTGGGGGAACAATTTTTGCGTTTCGTTCCCAACAATGTCTTCTCTTCAGTCCTTGATATCACGCCCCGCTCCCGTAGGAGCGATCGTCCTCGCTAAGTGTGAAATCCGTAAATTTAGTTAATTATTTGAAATTCTAGGATTTTGATTATTAAAAATTTGTGTTGCTAAATTAATATTATGCCAGATTAGTATTAGGCTAAATAGAAAATTATTTTCAAAATAAATGAATTTGGATTTTGTATGCCTGGCCCAGTCCCGAACCCATCTAGAAATCTTCAAATTTTTCAGTTAATTAATTAAATAAATTAATTAGCTAGTTATTATCACAAATTATTATTAATTATTAATTTAGAATAATTATATTTTTGAAACATTACTTAAATCCTGGATTTAGATTGTTGATTCTGAACTATTCTGACCCAGCCCAAACTCGTCTTGACCCAAGTTTTATTTTCTAAAATTTTCCTTAATATATTTATTTATATAACATCAAATCTTTTTTTTCTTTCTATTAAAAAATTTCATTCTTTGAAAATCATTCACTACTTAATTATATATATAATGGATTATTTTATAAAACCATTCTCTGAAAACCATTCACTATTAGTAGTAGTTTACATGGCTGGGCATTATATAGAATGAATTATTCTATTCTTTTACTCATCCACCCATTTTTCTTTAATAGCACAGCACTCTCTTAAAACCATTCATAATGAAGAAAACCAAGCTTCTCCATCTCTGTGGTCAAACGGTCGAGCCCCTTCGTTTCGATTTTCCGATCGGCCGACCGCCGACCCTTGCTCTCCCGAAACCCCCGACAACCCTTCCTCTTCCGTAACCCCTACACTCTTTTCTATTTAAACCCTCTCCTTCACCATCTCCATCATCCCTACCAAACTCCCAAACCCTCTGTGCCCTAGCCGACCGGAGTCGAGCCCCGTCTCCAGCACCCTCCGCCCGAGTCCGGCGCACCCCTCGCCGTCGATCCCGGCAGCCCCGACCCGCGCGACTCCCCGACGCGACTCCTCGCCGGCCTCCTTCGCCCGGCGCACCTCCGGCCCGACCCCCTTCGCGCGCCCCTAGCCCGGCCTTTCGTCGGCGCACTTCCCCGGCTCTCCGCGGTTGACCCCTGTCCCCGATTTGCTGTCCAGTGCTTCTGTGCGCGTGGCGCTGTCCCGAGGAGCCGTTCCCCGTGAGTTTCTGACGTGATTTTGGTTCTGTTCTGCGGTTCCGTGTGTTCCGAGTCCGAGGCATCACTTCGGATTCCTTCGATTTCGGTAACTTCTGGATAGTCCCATAGTTCTCTATTAGTCTGTGATGAAAACTGGTCCCCCGATTCCTTCGGGAATTCGGATTTTCGGTTACGTTTCATATACGTTACCATTTCGATTTTCTTCGGAAATCGATATGCTGTTTTGGTTCTGTGATTTGGTTAGTTGGCTTTCGAGAACTCTTTGGAAAAGTTCTGTGGGTTCGAAAATTATGATCCATCATTCTGTTAGTTTTGTTTGGTTTAATTTGTTCTGAGAAACAGTTCTGTTGTATTCTGTGAAGTTTTTCGGGATGGTTTCGGGATTTTCGAATGCATTTCGGATCTTCCGAATAAGTTCGGAAATGATTCTGTGGAAATATTTTGGCTATAAAAAAATTAATTAAATCGTTTCCTTGGGGATTGGGATTATTTGCAGGAAAAATCGGCACGTTTTCCAGTTTTGGGTTATCCCGAAAATAGTGAAAGTGCTGCCGGAATTTTTATAAAATTATAAAAATGATTTTCGAAAATGATATTATTTTAGGACGACGACCTTATCGGTCAATGGGCCCCAGTGAAATGCAAACGCACCGGTCTGTCCGGACGTTGAGGCAGAGTAGCTGTAAGTGAAGATTGGACCAGTTCTGAGACTCATACTATTTTATTATTATTAGTTATTATTATTATGTAATTTTGTAGGTAATTTACAAGACTAACATTTTCTTTCTCTTATTTTAATTCATGGAAATGTAAGAGCATAAGCTCATTTATTTATTTTTGTAAATTTGTAATAAGTAGGAATTAGCTGTGGATTTTCTGGGATTGTGAACGCGTAGGATTAACTAATTTAATATTAATTATTAGTTAGAAATTCACGATTTTCTCATTTAAAGAAAAGAAAATATATTTATATATATAATTATAAAATACTAATTTTTCCAATAAATTGATAAAAACAAGTTTTCCGAAATAAAATATAAATTTAATGCACTAGAAAAACGTGTTTTTGTTTGTGTTGTTTAATACAAGACTAAAAATCGACTAGGAGACAAAATCTAGAGATTGTAACTAGATAATTCTAGAGTTGTGGTTTCTGAGACAAATTCCCGGAATGTAGGATTTCAAGGAAGAGTGTGACTGTTCAAACCCCGAAGAACCAACCCTCCAGTTCGATCAATTTTAAGGCAAGTACATTTATGTAAATTTACGATTATTTTAACAATCATTTCATTGCAATTTTAAACCACTGTTATACACGAACTCTTTCGAGAGTACTGACCGTACTGTTGGGGACTGGGGGAGTAGAGTAGTGGATATGACCAAATCCAAAATTAGGATAACTGACTGTATTAGCTTTCCCCTCTTCACACGAGGACAAGCCATACCGTATCGCTAGGATACTACTGTAACCCAATCCGGTCATATTCATTACCTATTCACATCACTGTACTGTATTGTTTCAAAACTGTTCATCTTCAAACTGTTTAAAAGTGCATGATATTAATTATCATTTTAATTGTTAAAATTTGCATAAAATTGTACTTTGCTCCTTTCCTGACTGGATAACCGTAGGTACTACTGATGACCTGGAGATGCTGATCAATAGCTACTATGATCCTGATTTGTACCCGGCGGTACTTCCATCTGAGGAGGATGTTGTGGCGTCTCCATAGATGCTACTTTAGTATTGAGAGTTTAGTTGTTTCTATGTTATATTCAGTTTATGGATCTTTTGTATCAGAACAAGTTTTAAATTATCGATTAAATAAAAGTTGTGGCAATCTTAGTATTTGTTGTTGATTTACCTGCATATGGATTACAGCTTACTGCCGCCGTCTCATCAACGGTGTAGGCTGGACATGATCCGATTCGACCCAAGTATTTGGGGACCGGGTCGTGACATGTTTTTAGTGGTGGCCCATACAGGTCTAATCAACGACTTAGAAAAATCTATTTAGAGACATATAGAACACTAGAACATTAATTTGTCACAACATAGGACCGAAATATATTATGCACCGGTCGCTGGCATCAATGCAAGGACTTGCACGTGGATTGCCACCAGCAAAGCCCACTTAAATCTATATGCACCGGTCGCTGGCATCACAAGCCATTTTGGACATCCAAGCCGTTGTATTTCTCAACTAACGTAAGGTGCGGGCTGGCACATACCCCGTTAGTCTCTTGAAAATACCGCTGTACTTACGTCCCCTGGATGGCCAAGTCCACACCCAGGCAGCCCGTAAGCCATTTTGATTTTCGTCCGGACCGGCCACGTCCGCCCTTTGACCGTGCCGCTGGAAATCCCTTATATCTCCCACCTCCCGTATACGAGGGGATTGTCCACGACCATTTCGTATTATTTGTCATTTAACTTAACGGCTGTCTCCGAGCCGTAGGCTAACCCTTAGCCATAATGCGTTATCGACCAGTTGGCGTCCGTACAGCGCGGGTAGCGAGCCCTGTTGCACGTGCCCGTCATACATGTCGCTAACCATTCCTTTTCTTCTTATCTTTTATTCATTCTTTCTTTCGTTCACTTGTTTGTTCGTTCATTGATTCATTCACGTATTCATTCTTTCATTCGTTGGTTCATTCATTCACTTATCCATTCATTCTTTCATTCACACATTATGCAACTCCCCGTGCGGGAGTCGCCTTGGCGACCCATCGACCCCATAATCTTTCAATATTGCTATACGCTACTTGGAACGACTATGTTGATAGTCTTCCTGTTTCATTGTTGTAATCCATTCATTGTTTCATTGTTGAACACATAGGGAACTCGAATATAAGCCTGTGCCTCAGCACGAGCGTGGAGCACGGTGCGAGAGTTCTCACATTTTTCCATGTTCCTTTCCATATTCTATACAAGCATACAAGATGGGATTATTCCCTTAGCTAGGTGCGTTGAGTCATTTATTAGCATGCACGGTGTTATCGCCTAGCGATTTCAGTGATAGTATCCGTATTGTTATGTGTCTAGGCTAAGCAAAGACGGGTTCATCGGAGCCACCCACCTTAGCGATGTTCGCATCGGCCGAGCGATACTCCGAGCGCGCCTTTGAAAGTCTAAGTCTGGATTCATCTTGACGGGCCAATGTAAGCCTTGTATCGATTCTTCATCTGGTCGATGCCAACTCTTTGGGTCGACGGCTCGTTTGAGTCGTTGCACTTGCCGTTTGAATCGACGTTCCGCTAAGGCGGAGCGGGTCATTACATAATACACCACTCAAAACAAGTCTCGTCCTCGAGACTTTCTGAGTGCAGGTCATCCTACCATTCCTTAACTCGTGTCGTCGTGTTTCTTAGACAATTCTATCGAACGGCTCTATCGTTCGATGGCATCGAACTATACTCGATACTTTTCCAAGTTCCATGTTGCATACGTTTGGTCGATTTTATTGAATGGCTTTTCATTCATTTTATAGTTGATGGCTCTTATTCAATTATCGTATTTCTTTCGACTTGGTTGCTATTGCGTTGTGTCATGGGACGATAATGGTCGTACGAGGTGCGTTGTAATTTATCAAACACGAGGGTCGTAGGCTGCGGCTAACTCACTTCTATTTTATGCGCATCTCAACACCCATTTGCAGCTGCATTCGAGTTCATCATATCGCTGAGTTTGGATCGTGCACATATCCAAGGCGTCCCCCGAATACGTACATTTCAACCAAGCTTAGCGACTAACGAAATCGGACAAGCTACTCATGATAGTTTCAAATTGCCGATCGTTTCACTAACTTCGATTTAGAACCAATCTCAAATGTATCTCACTATTGTTTCATCTCGGTCCTCGAGATGATTCGATTCGCTTCTCAAGCGCTCTTGCCAACGAAATCAATACGATTTCTTCTTAGCGGGGTCGACCAAGTCTAAGTAATTTCCGTCCAATTCAAGATCAAATATCGCACTATCACCGAGTACGTCTTCCAATCAATGATTCAATTTGTTATCCCAACTTTACTTGCGTATCATCCATCCCTATCATTCCCTTCGTTTGGGGCTAATCTCGTCGTCGTTCACGCACACTCCCAGTTCCCCGTCCTACTCTAAGTCTTGTTTCTCCAAGTCTATCGTCCATCCAGACGATACTGTAAATACCATCGCACAGGTTCAATCACTTGGCATAGGGTCGTCCGCCTATCCGCTAGGTCAGCTCACAAGGTCATAGTTACAAGTCAAGTCCGTGGCTCGTCGTGCAAGGTCGTTGCACGACGCTCGCCCCAAATCCTATGGTCAAACCATTTGTTCGCTTGTACGGAAGTTTCTACCCAAGTTCGTTTTGCTCAAATTTCTAAACATCGAGCATGATCACCTAATTCGCATCAAGACTTACGTTACACATATTCAATTCCATTCAATCACAATTGCTAACCAATTCATGTATTCGATCACGAGGTCATCCAGCTCGACATTACATTGCGCCCCAATCTCACGCGAGTCCGATTATCCATGGTGGTTCGTGAATCACCATGTAACGCTCCCACGGAATAATTATTCTCATCGGGGCGTAACTCTTGTTTGAGTTTTAGACTAACCCATTCTCGATACGCGGATTGGACCTACTCAATCCTCAAGTTCAATTCTTCAAACACACAAATTCATTCTCGAGTCCACCTTTGCGTCAAACCACAAGTCGAAGCAATCAGATTGCCACGCCATCCAAGTTCAATCACTCCCGCTGTATGAATCACCATATCAGCGCTCATGCGGAGTGATCGTCATAATCCGACGCGACGCATGTGCGAGGCTGGAGTTGCGCTCGCATAAGACAAGAATGTCAACGTTGTGGTTGTCAACGAAGCGAATCCAAGCATTCACATTTTTATCCAAGCCAAATCAATTCGATAGTCTGACCGTCATGCGTTCAACTAGAAAATCCTCGAGCCAAATCTATCTTTTTTTCGACACATTTTTTAACATCCCAAGCATAGCATCCAACGGAACAATGACATTTGCACGATCGTCATTCGCCGAGTCAGAGTACCCCCGAGTTATCGCATATCGATCTTTGATATGCCTCAATACCATCGACGATATGCGTAACCTGACGATCTTTCTTTGCAACCGATTTCGAGTCGTGCGTTGATGCTGTTGTCCGAGTTGGATATTCCACAATTTCCTTCGATATTCAAGATCAAGTTTGATCGCTATTCCTCAAGCTAGTTTCAAGATCGTTGTCCCAACTCAAGTCACAATTTATTTGAATCAATCCGAAATCGTGCGCGTGATCCTCTAAGTTTTCCTCGATCAAGACCATTCATTTTCATTCATCGTTCCGAATTATTTTCTAACTTGCGTTGCCCATTGACAAGTTGTCCGAACGACATCTCGTTCGGGACATTCGAAGTCACGACCAACTAAGCGTGACGCGTTCTAAGGCTTTGCGCGATCGCATCGCCTCGCCGACGTATTCGTTGTGTTTCGTAATCCTCAATTTTTGCTCGAATGATTTTCCAAGAACATCCATACACCACTCGGATTCGAGCCATACGATCTAGTCGTCGATATTCATTCTTATTCTTCTCTGAACTTATCACATCCACCACTCGGGTTCAAGCCATCCTATTTAATCCACAATCACATTCGCATCACGCGCTAAGACATCCTTCAGATTACTTCGACGAATCTCTAGCGTAATCGTATCACGTCGCCTCGACGTACTAAGTCGTTCGCACTTATCCTCAAAATCCAATAAATCTTCCGTGCACGCCTAAGCGTTAGTTTGATAGCATTCCTATCGATATACACACTAAGTGTATCTCCGTTCCCGACCGAGCGGTACTTGATATCGCTCGCAACTCGATTGCACCAGAAGTCGAGGTGCGCGACACGCAGCACAACTTAGCCAAAAGGCCGTGTGCATAGCTATCCCGTGCGAACTATATTCGAGTTCGCATGCTCACTTATTCTCGTTCGAGCGATAATCGATCTCACTCGCAACTCGTTTGCACCAGAAGGTCTAGGTGCGCGATACTCTGCACCACTTAGCCAAAAGGCTGCGTGCATAACCATCCCGTTCGAACTATACTTTGGTCTCGTGTACTCGTTTGCTGTCAGCGTAAGCTCATTCAAGCATGCACTGCGTTTGCTAACTCTTAGCATCGGTTCCTTCCAACTCAAGTACGTCGTGGTTCGACATAAAGGCCTTCGCCTATCGATCCATTCAACCGAGTACTTGTACGAGCTTTTGAAAATATTAGACTTATTGTATGGAACATCCCAAGGCACAACGAGAGAGAGCGTACACTTTTTTTGTTTCAACGAGCTTTCAAAACTGAGAGAATCGAAATGAAGTCCAAGGACATAAAGCCGTGCTCTGATACCAATCTGTCACGCCCCGCTCCCGTAGGAGCGATCGTCCTCGCTAAGGCGTGATGTCGAACGGGCCTAGGTTACGCCCGTGCAAGGCCAAGTCCAGAAACGGCCGATTTGAGCTAGGCCACAGAGTCGCACAGAGTGTCCCCATTTGCAGCGAAAAGTAAACGAACACAAAATTGAAGTGAATTCAAACTCTTTATTGATTTTCAAGAAGTTTACAAGCGACGCTAGGCCGATATTACAAATCGCTCAAGCTCTCTCTCTGAAACATAAAAGGCGTGCCAAGTGGCTTACAACATGGAATGATTCATGGCGATGTTCCGATACATTATGTCCTGTATAGGGTGCTTCAGCTTCTTGCAACGTTCCAAGGCTCCGGAGTTGGCTCCCTGCCTTAACACGTTCGATGGAAGCTCCGCACCCGCCGGCATCTCCTGCATCCTACAAGCAGACTGTGGGGTTATCAGTACATTGTTATGCACTGGTGGGGAGGCTAGCTCGTCCACAATGCTATCATTATCAAACATGTTCTATTTACTTTTGTGCACTGTCTATCATTCATTGTCTTTCTAATCTTGCCTTAAGATTATTTACATGGCATATTTCATAGCCTATCTCGTATTGCCGAATACAAGTGTCGCATGGAAATACATGTACGACTTACCCATACTTACCGTCCGGCCTTCCCTGTTCAACGTAAACCAAGTTAGTCAACAATTCATATGAAATAACTTAACGTAGTTCATGCAAGCATTCAATGTCAAGTGCGTGTCCTTGCCTCGGGTTCTAGCACGTCGTAGGCACGTTTTCTAACTCCTTGTATGAAGTACTTTTGATCATTTGTGCTTTACATTCGATGTCTGTTCAGAGGACGTTTTGTTTAGATTAACTTAGACCACTTTGATTTCAATGCAAGGACTTGCACGTGGATTGCCACCAGCAAAGCCCACTTAAATCTATATGCACCGGTCGCTGGCATCACAAGCCATTTTGGACATCCAAGCCGTTGTATTTATCAACTAATGTAGGGTGCGGGCTGGCACACACCCCGTTAGTCTCTTGAAAATACTGCTGCACTTACGTCCCCTGGATGGCCAAGTCCACACCCAGGCAGCCCGTAAGCCATTTTGATTTCTGTCCGGACCAGCCACGTCCTCCCTTTGACCGTGCCGCTGGAAATCCCTTATATCTCCCACCTCCCGTATACGAGGGGATTGTCCACGACCATTTCGTATTATTTGTCATTTAACTTAACGGCTGTCTCCAAGCCGTAGGCTAACCCTTAGCCATAATGCGTTATCGACCAGGTTGGCGTCCGTACAGCGCGGGTAGCGAGCCCCGTTGCACGTGCCCGTCATACCTGTCGCTAACCATTCCTTTCCTTCTTATCTTTTATTCATTCTTTCTTTCTTTCACTTGTTTGTTCGTTCATTGATTCATTCACGTATTCATTCTTTCATTCGTTGGTTCATTCATTCACTTATCCATTCATTCTTTCATTCACACATTATGCAACTCCCCGTGCGGGAGTCGCCTTGGCGACCCATCGGCCCCATAATCTTTCAATGTTGCTATACTCTACTTGGAACGACTATATTGATAGTCTTCTCGTTTCATTGTTGTAATCCATTCATTGTTTCATTGTTGAACGCATAGGGAACTCGAATATAAGCCTGTGCCTCAGCACGAGCGTGGAACGCGGTGCGAGAGTTCTCACATTTTTCCATGTTCCTTTCCATATTCTATACAAGCATACAAGATGGGATTATTTCCTTAGCTAGGTGCGTTGAGTCATTTATTAGCATGCACGGTGTTATCGTCTAGCGATTTCAGTAATAATGTCCGTATTGTTATGTGTCTAGGCTAAGCAAAGACGGGTTCATCGGAGCCACCCACCTTAGCGATGTTCGCATCGGCCGAGCGATACTCCGAGCACACCTTTGAAAATCTAAGTCTGGATTCATCTTGACGGGCCAATGTAAGCCTTGCATCGATTCTTCATCTGGTCGATGCCAACTCTTCGGGCCAACGGCTCGTTTGAGTCGTTGCACTTGTCGTTTGAATCGGCGTTCCGCTAGGGCGGAGCGGGTCATTACACTTGACACATTTCTTCTGGTTTGGAGAACAGTTTTGGCGTTCGTTCCCAACATAGTGGTATCAGAGCCATGTTGCTTGGTATTAGGTGGTTGACACTTGACAGTCAAAATGGGTATAAGAGATGGATGTTAAGCCAATGCACATAATAAACTTGAACGGTTCCAACGATCATTATTGCGAAGGAAGATGAAAGATTTGTTATTAGTCAAGATGTTGCATTTTTATTATTTTCTTACGAGAAGACTAATAAAATTTAAACGATGGCAAAAAAATTGAGTATATTCAAGTGTGTGAGTATATCAAATAATTCATAGAGAGAATGTGTATAATCATACTGCCAATATAGAGCACGCAACTATGTTGTAAGAGAATCTGAAATCCTTGTATGCAAAGAAGACCGGGATAAATAATTTATTTTCAATCTGACAGATGATGAGTCTTAGGTACAAGAATGGTTCGTCCATTCCAGATTACCTGAGTGATTTCTAGGGCATAATTGACTAGATATCCTCTTTGGAAGTAAAGCTCAATGAAGAGGTATACGAACTTTGGTTGTTCTGTACTTTGCCAAACTCGTAGGAGACCATATGAGTGTTCATGGTTGCTTCTGCACCGAAAGACATGGTTGGTATTGAGTTTGCCAAGAATGGGATGTTGAGCGAAGAGATGCAGAGGAAATATCAAGAAACTTCATTTACATCTAATTTAAAGGAACTTGTTTCAAAAAGACTAGGGAGGAGTAAAAGCAAGGATTCGGACGGTGGCAGGGACAAGAGCAAAAGAAAGTTCAAGGATCGGCACGAGAACTCCAAATGTTACCATTGTGGCAAAAATGGCTAAATTAAAATGAACTATTTCGATTTGAAGAGAGAGAAGGATGACGACAAAGAAAAGCAAAGTGAGAGCACTACAACAATGACCTCAACACGTGAAGGCCAAGTCATTATTGTAGGTGATGAGATTATCATGAACCTCACATGCAATGACATTTCTTTTCTGGTAGACTATATATGGTCAATCTATAAGAAAATGATCGTTGGAAGCTTTCCAGATGTTTAATGGTGGTTGCCAGAGGAAGCTGGAGATCAACCCTTGTTGGAGCATTTAGATCCGTCTCATTCTCTTTGGTAAGCTGGAGATCAACCTTTGTGCCTCCGTAAGATTCTCTCGGACTCACTTACCTATCCGTTGAAGTCTTAGTTACTCGTTGACTTCCAACCTTTGGAAATAGGTTGCACTTTGACCCTTGAAAGGAAGCTCCTCTGCTATTGCAACATCTCCTCTAGTCAGAGGTTGGTCTACTCTATGATCAAAATAGATCTCACCGATGGGCCTTGATGGAGGAGGCAACTCTCCCTCAATTAGGCTGGAAGGCATGGTAATCATACAAGAGACCTATCATCTCCACCCATCTCCCTACCCATATTAAAGTATGTAGGATAAGTGGCCTCAGAGAAAATGCCGACTCAGGTCTCGACTAGGCCTAGGTTCTCATGCCCAAGGGATCAGGGCAAATGCCGAGCCCTTAGACAAATGGACATGACAAAAATCAACCCTCTCATGAAGCACATCCATAAGATCCTCCTTTAACCCCTCACTTGACGAGTTCGGGCAAACCTTCTCAATGTGTCTAATACACCAACAATCAGAACACATCGATGGTGTCCATTCGAATGAGACATGTTAGGAACGCGGTGTGACCCGAACCGGAGTTGACCCATGAGGTGTGATATTAAATTGGGCCCATATGCCTTAAAAAAGAATTCTCATATAAGGCCTGAACCAATTTTAATTATCTACACCACATGATCCTACCTTCTAACCGATGTAGGACTAAATTACCAACTCCATTATCACCCCGCATTTGAGCACTCAACCAGAAACGAGATACAATCCAACAATGTCCCCTTAGCAAATTTCTGCTGACCGAGTAACATATCACACCCGACTACCATTTGTTCGTTCTCACTAGCCGAACACCCTTAGCATACTCTGGATATCTTTGCTTTTTACCGCTAACCGAACAACCTTAGCACACTCCGGCCACCTTTGCTCGTTCCCTCCAGTTGAGCACCTAGGAGATCCAACATATTGTTATTTCGATCCATTCGACCACAGAACCAAGCCTGACACGTTCATCCACACCACAATTATGTACTAACCACAAAGCCTTGCTCCACCTTGGGCTCGTTAAATCCACCTTAGCCAATTCTTGTAGTTGATGCTCCTACTCTACCTTGATGAGAGTCTGTATAGTCCGATTATACATATGAATGTTCAACACCATCTGTCTCGAACTAATTAGAGCCGTCCAAACTAGTCCCGTAATCATGGGCTCTGATACCAGTTGTTGGGAATGTGGTGTGACCCGATCCGGAGTTGACCTATGAGGTACGATATTGAATTAGGCCCATATGCGTTAAAAAAGAATTCCCATGTAAGGTCTGAACCAATCCCAATTATCTACACCACATAATCCCACCTCCTAACCGATGTGGGACTAAATTACTAACTCCATTGTCATCCCATATTTGAGCGCTCAACCGAAAATGAGATACAATCCAACAACATGTTGCTCGAACCTTCAGCTATCATAGAGACAGATAGGGACATATGATGGAACACCCAACACTTAGTAAACTTGATAAGGACATGAGCGAAAGCCAGACACTTGCGGTGAGCCATGGCGACTACATGCGGATCGAGTATCTAATGATGCTGGCTATCTTTTAAATGGAAGGCCCGTTCAATTAGTTGAGTTGAAGTTTTGAGAGCAACACCAAAACGGGGATGGAGGCTAGAAGATATCTTTCCAAGAAAATTATTGGGGACCATTTCTTCAGAATGACGAACCGCTTGTCAAACATCCCAAGACCTCCCTAGAGCACCATCTCTAGATACGAATACAAGGAAAATCTCACAAAGAAGAATCTATTTTCCCGGGTAAAAACTTCGTCGCCACCAATGGGCACCCAGACACGACGGACAGAGGTTGCAAGGGCATGATACAAAGGCCTTTTCCTTACGACGTACAACACCAAAGTTGTCTTACATTTTATCATAAAATTTGGATATCCTCGACATCGATGTCAGCTATCCGAACTCTGTCCATGACATGAGGCTCTACAAAATAGTCTCAAATCCACTACCACCAAGGAAGTGGACAAATCTCTACCCAAAAGACGGGCTTGGCGCTGGAGAATATTTGAGGGACAACATTTATAGGGGGAGCATGCAGCCTCCATGGACTTCTCCTTGTGCCCTGACAACACGTAAGCCCTATCCCATCCTACCGTGGGATGGGTTAGCCTGGGAGCCCATCCCCTTTGGTGGCTATCCTGATGCAGAGCAGGGGAGTGGGCAGTAGTTAGGCCTATCTGATCCCTTTCTTAGGGACTAAGCCAACATGATCGTGGGACCCACTCATGTCTTTGACAGGAGTCTATCCCGTCTTGTTCCTACGCTGGAACACATCTATTGTCGCTAACGTGAGCGACGAAGGGGGGTTCTCGAAGATGATCCATAGGAGCATAAATGGCCATTGTCGTTGGCCAAAGGAGGAGGAGGAGGCGCGAGCTCTAGGTTGGGGAGACACTGAGCAAAAGGGTCTCCACGGGTTAATTGGTCCCCATGGTATATATATATATATATATATATATATATATATATATATATATATATATATATATATATATATATATAGGCACGTGTGGCGGGAACAGAATTGACGGATCTTCGAGGGGATGTCTACTTCTCCGATTGAAATTTTGCACAACATTGATTATGACCTTATTGTTATATTGCCCAATTGGGGTAAGAGAGATTGTATAGATGTACCATTTTTGATGGATGAATAATATATATATATATATATATATATATATATATATATATATATATATATATATATATATATATATATATATATATATATATTTTTTTATATATATATATATATATACTCGTACCAGCACTTGATCTCATCGCGTCCCACTCACATTTATTCCTCCACATGATATTAAATGTGCTTCTTCCGTTGCTCGAACCTGCAACCTCTTGGGATGATGTGCCTCAATCTAACCACTTGAGCTAGAGGTCATTGTGTGTGTGTGTGTGTATATATATATATATATATATATATATATATATAATATATATATATATATATATATATATATATATATATATATATATATATATGGTTTCTGATCAAAAAATAGTTTCTGTTTATCTATTTTAATAATTTACCCTATCACTAATATATAATGATAATAATTAGAAACAGTTATAACACAGTACGCTTTCATTTAATAATAGTAGTAATTGTTAATAAATATAATACCAATAATTTGATATAGTAAATCATATTTAAGTAAATAAATAAGCTATCATAGCGCTTGTAGAATTCTAGCTATTACTTAATATGTGTCTTATTATTGTAAATATGGATGTCCCATGTCTTATGGTCTTCCATAACTTATGTAACTCATGATCCTTAGTTTCATAACTTATGTAACTTATGGCCTTTGACATTCTATTGTAGGCCTATAAAACGACCATTCTGGTTGAGTGTTAGCGACATAAAGAAAGACTATTTTTCTATATTTTCTATCTTGTTCTCCTCTAAAGTATAACACGCTATCAGCACGACTTTGCTCAAGGAAGTTGCAAGTCCAACTTCCGTCATTCTTTTAAATTTTTTATATTCATGCATTCATATGGCAGTATGATGGTTTCTTATTCCCCCAGCCGGCGCCAATTTTTGCCAATATATTCACCTTTGGGGTTTAAGATTGTTGGAGTTAACCAAACTGACCCATACAAGATTCTATTTTTTTAGCCCAACAGCAGATGCCTTTGGTTGGTGTTCTGCTCCTAGTTTACTATTGGTTGTTCACTAATCCATCCAATTGAGAAATTATTTTCACCTATTTGTAAATACTTACTCATAAACCGCTTCTTCTCACATGATAGAATCACTTTTAGCAAATTGGTGCTTCACATCCTAACATTTCTTCTTGCTGCTATCTTTCTCTACCTGATGCAAGCTTTCCACCAAGTCATGGCTTGCTTATTCATGACTTTTTATTCATAATAGTGGTCTTGTTTATTCATGCATTTTTAAATTATATCGAATAGTAGATGCAATTGTCAAAATATATTAGTATATTTGTTTATGTATTCGTTTGATTATGGTTTGTTTGTTAATTATGTTTGTCTTGAGCATATCACTTCAATAAAAAAAATTGCAGCTTCTCATCCCTTCAGTTATGTCATCTTATTTGGAGTAATTTCTAGTTTTGTTGTTAATCCCCCTTAATCATGTTATCAAATTTTGACTAATTATTTGTCTACTGATTTCTACCTTTAATTAATATCCTTGATGAAATTATCTGGATTGCTTATTAATCTAGGATTGATCATCTCCAGTGACTTTATTAGCTCCAAACTTTATGACTTTAGGGCAAATATCTTAGAGCTTTGTATTTAGATGAACCTGAAGTTTCATCTCCAAACCTATATTGAATATAAGGCTTGAAGCCAAATAAAATATGTTAGGCTTAAAGCCTAATTGATAAAACTCAAACTTGTAGATTTGAGTATGTGTATTATATTCTAAAGTAATATTTTCTTTTCAAACATATGGCAAACATCACCAAGCTTGAGTTCGTTGCTCTTATATTTTCGGAAGAAATTATTTGACTTGGATTCTTGAGGCTGAGATCCATTTGAGTGCAAAGAACCTTACACATGCCATCAAAGAAAAAAAAATGAGGCAAGCGAACAAGACAAAGCAAAGGCAATGATTTTCATTCGACATCACCTCCATGAAGGGCTGAAGTCTGAATATCTTGGAGTAAAAGTCCAGCTATTTTATGGAGAAACTTGAAGGAACGTTATGATCATCAAAAGAGTGTGATACTTCCAAAGGCTCGTTATGATTGGATGCACCTAAGGTCGCAAGATTTCAAAAAGGTAAACGAATATAACTCTGCAATGTTCAAAATTATGTCTCAAATGAGATTGTGTGGAGATACTGTTACTGAAGAAGATATGTTGGAAAAGATATTCACTACTTTCCATGCCATGAACATGCTCCTACAACAGCAGTAACGTGAAAAAGATTTTAAAAAATATACTCAATTTATCTAATGCCTACTTGTTGCTGAACAAAATAATGAGCTCCTAATTGAAAAACCATAACTCCCACCCTACTGGATCACAACCATTCCCTAAAGCGAATGCAAATAATTATAGACAATGATGCGGTCGCGGTCATGGCTGTAGTTATAGTCGTAGCTATAGTCATGGTAAAACTCGAGACCATGGTGGTCCAAATTATGATACCTTCAACAAGAAGGTTGGGCCATACCACTTGAAATGAAACAAAAATAGCGTAAAACAAGATAAAGGAAGGGAGCGAAAATAGATTCGGCAAAGAATTATGAAGAGGTTTGCTATATATAGGCGTGGAGCAAAAGGACATTGGTCTCGTACATGTCGTACACCAAAGTACCTAATTGACATTTACCAAACATCTATCAAAGGTAAAGGAAAAGAGAAAGAAATCAATTTTGCAGATTTCAGTAAAATTGTTGAAGATGAAAATGATCCAATGGAATTTGCTCATTTCAATGTTGAAGATTTCTTAAATGAGCCAAGTGAATGAATTAATGGGATTTATTTTTGGGTGATGGTGCTAATGATGGTAATGGAAAGAACAAAAATGATTGTGTTAGGATTTAGACTATTTGAGCTTTATTTTCCTAAGTTTAATTTTAGTTCAATGCTTGTATTCTCATGTTTCTAAGTCTTGGTCATTATAATATCGAATTAATAAATTAAGTTTTATAATGTTACTTACTTCATTTATTTTTTGTTTATAGAAATATGAAAAACAATGATGTAGTGAACAACTCCAACGATGGAGATATATGTATGGTTGACAGTGGATCAACGCACACAATGCTTCGAGATCAAAAATACTTCTCAAACTTAAAATTGGCAAAAGCAAATGTTAGTACAATTTTTGGTACTACAAAACAAATTGAGGGCTCTAGAAGAGCGAACATTATATTACCGAGTAGAACAAATATTTTGGTGAAAGAGGCTTTATATTTTAGCAAGTCAAAAAGAAATTTGCTAAGTTTCAAATATATACGTCTCAATGGTTTCCATATCGAGACTATGAATGAGGAAAGTATGGAATATCTATGTATTACATCCAATGATTCATTCCAGAAGCATGTGGAAGAAAAACTCCCAATTTTCTCATCAAGATTGTATTATGCAAACATAGGTACCATAGAATCTAACACTGCGATAAACTAGAAGTTAAATGATCCAAAACTTTTTATGCTTTGGCATGATCGACTTGGCCACCCTGGATCAAGTATGATGCATCGAATAGTTAGAAACTCACATGGGCATCCTCTAGAGAACCAGAAGATTCTTTTATCTCTTGATTATGTGTGTTGCATGCTCACAAGGAAAATTTATTGTAAGACCATCTCCAATAAAAGTTAATCTTGAGTCCCCTATGTTTTTACAAAGAATACAAGGAGATATTTATGGACCTATTGATCCACCTTGTGGACCATTACGTTACTTTATGGTCTTTATAGATACATCATCTAGATGGTCACATGTAAGTCTACTATCAACACGAACGGTTGCTTTTGCAAAACTTCTTGCTTAAATTATAAGATTAGGGGCTTAATTTTTTTATTATTCCATCAAGACTATTCATCTTGATAATGCCGGTGAATATACCTCAAGCATTTGATGATTATTGCATGTCAATTGGCATTAATATTGAACATTCAGTTGCACATGTGCAAACTCAAAATAGACTTGCAGGGTCTTTTATTAAAAGGTTGTAATTGATTACCAGACCTTTACTTATAAGATCTAGTTTACCCACTTCTGTTTGGGGACGTACAATATTACATGCAGCTGCATTTGTCCGTATTCGACCACGTTCATTTCATCAATATTCCACCATTTCAACTTATTTCTGGCCAGAAGCCTGATATGTCATACTTAAAAGCTTTTGGTTGTGCGGTTTATGTCCCCATTTCTCCACCTAAACGAACAAAGATGGGCCCACAATTCACAAAGGCGTCTTAGAATTTATGTTGGTTTTGATTCCCCATCTATAATAAAATACATTGAGCCCCTGACGGACGATTTATTTAAGGCAAAGTTTGTTGATTGCCATTTTGATGAGTCAGTTTTTTCGTCGTTAGGGGGAGATAAAATATCACTTCCTGTAGAACGACGTAAAATTATATGGAATGTACCATCTTTTATTGATCCACGCACATGTAGATGTGAGCAAGAAGTGAAAAGGATCATTCGTTTGCAAAATATTGTAAATCAGTTGCCAAATGCATACACTGATATCAAGAAAGTGATGAAATCTCATATACCGGCAATAAATACACCAACATGGATTCATATCCCTGAAGGACAACATAATGGCACACTAAAACCATGCATGAAACGTGGACGCCCTATTGGCGCTAAAGATAAAAATTCTCGAAAGAAAAGGGTACAAGTAGTTACTCCTGAAGAGAAAATAGTTTCAAAACATGAAAGCACTATAGAAAATTTGAATGATCAGTCCAAGGTAGCTCCTGAAGAGACACATGACGATGAACAAATTTTGAAAAAAATCTCTTTAAATTATATAAGTACAAAAGAAAGCTGGGATAGAAAGAAAATTACTATAAACAATATTTTTGCTTATGGTGTTGCACTTGATATAGTAAATGAGGATCCTGAGCAAAATTCTATTGAACAATGTCGACATAGAAATGATTGGCCAAAATGGAAAGATGCAATACAAGCTGAATTAAAATTCTTAGAAAATCGCAAAGTATTTGGACCAGTAGTTCAAACTACTGAAGGTATGAAACCTATTGGATACAAATGGGTGTTTGTATGAGAACGCAACGGGAAAAATGAAATTGTGATATTCAAGGCACGATTTATTGCACAAGGTTTTTCAAAGAGACCGGGAATCAATTATGATGAAACATATTCTCTTGTGATCGACGCGATCACATTACGATACTTGATCAGTTTAACAGTCACAGAAAAACTTGATATGCGGCTTATGGATGTTGTTACCGCATATTTATATGGGTCATTAGATAGTGACATTTATATGAAAATCCCAGAAGGATTCAAATTGCCGGAAGCAAATAACAAAAGGTCTAATAGGTTATACTCAATCAAATTACAACGATCCCTATACGGATTAAAGCAATCTGGAAGAATGTCGTATAAACGTTTTAGCGAATACCTTGTTAGAGAAGGATATATAAATAATCCAATTTGTCCATGTGTTTTTATCAAAAGAACTAAAAATTTATTCTCCATTATTGTGGTATATGTTGATGACTTAAATATTGTAGGAACTCCCGAAGAGCTCACAAAAATTGCTAATTATCTGATGAAATAATTTGAGATAAAAAAAATCTTGGAAAGACAAAATTTTGTCTCGGCCTGCAGATCGAGCATTTATCAAATAGAATTTTTATCCATCAAATCTACCTATGCAAAAAAAAATGAAAATATTTTATATGGATAAAGCTCATCCACTGAGTAGCCCCATGGTTGTTCGATCGTTAGATGAAAAGAAAGATCCATTTTGTCCTTGAGAGGATAATGAAGTATTATTAGGTCCAGAAGTACAATATTTTAATGTTATTGGAGCTTTGATGTATCTTGCAAATTGTACAAGACCTGATATAGCATTTTCAGTAAACTTACTGGCAAGATATAGCTCGGCACCAACAAAACGACATCCTTTTCAGTGTTTGGATGCCAAAGGAAATGGTAGCAAAGAAAATTGATTTCCAAGAAGAAGAAAAATAGGAGAAAAAATGGTTTCTCCAACCCAAAGATTCACTTTCCTCCTCTAAGAATTCACATTTTTTTTTCCATTTTCAAACACCAGAAAAGAAATTGATGAGAATTATAACTTTTCAAAGAAAAAGAAACGGCAAAGAATCAATTTTCTTTCATTTCCTTTCCGCAAAGCAAAATAGCGAAGCAAAAGAGGCCTAGGACGTCCATCAAAATCGGAAATGATATTTGACCCGCGGTCTCTGCCCGCGGGACATGACCGCGGACCACGTGTCCGTAAGCACCCCCCTATTTGCTTGGGCCCGCCGCAATTCACTCTCCAATGGGGAGGCGTCACGTGGACCGCGGGCCAAAACCACGATCCACGTAGCATTGTCCCATTAAAATATTGCACATTTCATTATTAATTGGAGATATTGTTGATAATATAAGAGACTGGAACTATCAACTAACAATAAAATGTAATGTGAACTAACAATAGAAACTTGAACTAAAATACTGCACACTTCATTATTAATTGGAGAGATTGTTGATAATATAAGAGTGGAACTATCAACTAACAAAAAAATGTAATGTGAACTAACAATAGAAACTTGAGGACAAAATAGAATAGAATAGCATAAAATGTGAAATAACGATGGAAACTTGAGGACTGCTTCTCCTTCTTTAGTAATATTCTACTCTTCTTTCGTTGACAGAGTACTGAAAGATACGGCCACAGTGTCAATATATAGTAAGTCAGCTTCTAATTTTCGTTTGCTGATGGCCAACACTTTGAACGGATGGTACTGAATATTTCAATAACTTTGACATCTTCTTCTAATATATGTGAATATTTTGCGTAACAGCAGTTCCTTTGACTGAGGCGCGCAGTCAAAGAAAGTTTTCCTTCTTTTAATAAGTATGTGATATATAAGAGAGTTGAATTTGTGTGGGGGTTGTGTTGGAAGTTGGGTTTTCTTGGAAAGGAGTTTGGCTTCTCCTCCTTAGTTCCTATGGGCAATCTCTGTGGGAGGCCGGCCAAATGTGCAGATGCTTCTTCATCTCCATCGAGCTCAAGTCAGTTTTGATTCTTCGTCTTCATATTTCATTCCATTTGTATTTCTTGTTTTTTTTTCTTTCTTTCTTGTAATGTGTATGTATGAATGTATGCTGCTGTATATATATGTGTGTGTGTGTACGTGTGTGTTTTCTGCTACTGATTTACTTTTACGAGAGAACACGTGATGTTAACCTTCAAGGACATGAATCCTAGTTTCAAGTTTCAACCATGCTCTCCCTCTCTCATGACATTTGATGGTTCAAGAGGAAGAAGACTAAAAACTATGTATAAAAGCTTCATTAAGCATATTGGGTCTCCAATCTCCAAGTATATGGATGATTAAGAGAAGTTAAACAAAGGAATGTTTGCATGTTGACATATTTGCAAATAACTGTCAATTATCTCTAGTTGAAGTGGAAGTGGCCAAGGTAGGAGGCATTCTCCCCATCTGCATGTGTGCTTGGGTTCGAGCCCGGGGAGCATTATTTCTTCCAATGATTAAAAATAATGGGTGGGAGTGGAGGTGCAGGCCTACGAGCCGGGTTGCGGGCGGTAGGCTTCAGCCCACCCCATACAAAATTTTATGTTTTTTTTTCATATATATATGTGTGTGTGTGTGCGCGCGCGCGTGTGTATGTGTGTGGTTTTTTCATGTGAGTCAACCTACACCTAGCCCACCACGGCTTACTCCAACCCACCCAAGTTCGAATTTCTGGTTCTACACTTGTTGAGGGCCATTGGGGCCGAGTTGTCTGAGTTGGATCCTCCGAGGCTGTATTTGAGTGAGTCGTACCAAATCCCCAGCATATACACCGGGCAACTTAATTACCCTTGCATTATTCGGTTTTGGACAAAAAATTGAACCGAATTTTTTTAAACCTATAAAGTAAGTTTCTTAGAATCTTTAACCATTTGGATTTTCAAAATTTGTTCCTTTTATTTATTCACATCATTATCCTCGACTTATAAGATTTCAACCTACCCTTCCAAATATTTTTTCCCATGTTTTCCTCTGTCCATAAGTATTTATCCTACTTAAAAGCATGTTATCATAATAAATTTTCACTTCATATCTTCCAAGTAAAGGTTTTCTCCAAATATATTTGCACTTTTAGCAACTACTCTTGCCCAATTCAATTCTACTTGCCCAAGTCTTAATAGGTACATATAAACTAGAAACTGTGACTAAAATTAACCTTAATGCAAAATATTCAAAATATTCTCCTAAAATTACCCAAATTAAGATTCAAAACATTAGCCAAATTAAGATTCAAAATATTCTCCTAAAATTAACCTTCAATGCAAAATGTAAGATGTAACATTACCCAAAATGTATAATGCAACATGTAAAATGCAACTGGGGTTAGAGTTTACCAAAGGCGATGCGGCATGAGGGGAGGGGGGAGTTGACGGAGGAGGAGGCGGCACGCGAGGAGATGAGAGTCACCGGGTGGGGATGTTGCCGGAGCTGAGGAGAGGGGAGCCAAGGAGGGGGGCTAGAGAAGAGAGGGGTTCGAAGAGAAGGGGGCTGGAGAGGTTGAGGAGAGGGGGTCGAGGAGAGAGGAGCCGAGGAGAGGAGGGGGTCACCGGAGTTGAGGGAGAGGGTCGCAAAGGAGAGAGAGGAAATTTTTCGAAGGAAAATGAAAATGAGAAGTCGAACCTCTCCTGGAATTAAAAGTTTCGCAGCAACTGAAGTATTCCGTCGCTAGGCCATCGGTACGATTACGCTGACGCGTTACTGATGGCCTAGCGACGTAACTGTGTATTTGTTTTTGTTATAAAAAAATCTGCCACTAGTTAGTCGTCATTCCGTCGCTGATTCAGGACGGATTACTATCCGTCGCTAAACTCCAGCATTTTTGTAGTGATTAGATTTCCTTTAAGAGAAATTATAAAACAAATCGTACTCTATATAGGATAAAACATTTCACTTCATATTGACATTCACTCTCAAATTCAAACCCAATGGCGGTAGTGCTCTCTTCGTGCCGTGTCCGTGCCTTAGTGTGAGACACAACACGGACACAAAACACCATAGGACACCCTGTGCAATTTCCCGAGTCCAAAAATTAGGGATAAGGGCTTTGTTGTTGTTGTAGACCCTGTGCAATTTGATATAAAGACTCAAATCACTTGTAGGAGACTTCCAAGAAGTGACCATGATGGCCCAAATAGTCGAAAAAAGAATTCCTTATCATCCCAACGCTGAGTGTTCCTCATATCAAAATCACCATCCTTACCTAGTGTCCGAACCATGCTAATCTAGGTTAGCTATGATAAGCCAGTCAGCTATTTATAGAAGGTTATTCCGGAACTAATGATGAGGATGAGGAACCAAACTATATGAAAATTACAGCAAACTAGTGTGTGAATTATCACTCTTTACACTTTACAGAAGTTAAGGCTTCTGTGGAAAGTCAAGCCAATTAATCAGCCTAACATCTTTTAATTGGTTTTATAGCAAACATGCCTTTTGTTGCTAGTGCCTTGACATTTCTCTTCGGTTTCTTGGCATGTGAAAGCATTCATTCTTCATATCTAAAACAAATCGCTAGATGGTCATTGATGAGCTCTAATGCTTGCATAAAAGGATACGTCATTGTTGGACAAGCACGCCAAAACCCCCTCCTCATCATGTCCTTGCCCATGGCTTTGGCGTTGTATGTTTTGATGAGAACTTGAGGAATCTAGCAGTACAGTTTGAAATCGACATGTGGACAAATCTCCGACAGTAGAAGTTGAAGGAACCAAATTCTGCTATCGCTTTGAGATGAAGACAAAAAATGAAAACAATGTCAATAATTCAATTCATTTCACTTAAACTCTATGGTTGTGAAACATCATCCAACTTTACTGTATCATAAAGTGCTAGTTCAAGTTATACTACAAGTCTGTGACTTCATTTAAGTGTTCATAACTAAGTTGTTGTTGTACATAAGTTAGTTCTGCAATTGAGTTTTTGACCACTAGTTATCGATCACTACATAAGAACTATAACATAAATGCTAATTATTATTCAGTTTCTATCATTACAAAGTAGAATGCAGATATAGTTTTGGACACTTATCAAGCCCATCAGGCTTACACAAGCACCAGCATAATTCTTGTCTATTTTTCTTTGTAATTCTTGTCTATTTTTCTTTGAACCTGAAAGCGGAAAGGGATTGGCACTGGTTCGTTTCAGAATCTCTTAGATGCATAAAAGGACTATAAAATGAACCAGGAATCAAACATATATATTTTACAGAAAAGAAAAGCTCATAAGTTGGAAAAAACATAAATCAGTCATGTGATGGTCACATAACACAAAGTAACGGATTGGAGAAGGAAACAAATGGCAAGGACTCTTTATGCTAAGAAACTGACTTTTAGAGGGGGATCATGTCAATAGGACGTACTTAGGGGGATTCTTGTAATTTACCCTATTTATTTATCTATTTATTTATTTATTTATCATGTCAATAAATAGTTCACAACGAAATAATAATAATATAGATGAATGTTGTGAATATATAGATATACAACTTTAACAAATGGTATTGGTTACACTTTATCAATAATGAATCATATTGATACACTGTAGCATGTTCGACATAACTAAACTATTTGTTGACACTATTTCCCGTTCTTCTATTTTTTTTTCCGATCATTTTTTTCTTTGCCGATTTAATTGAGAAAGAGACCCGCAAACTACTGTCTGGACATGCCAAAATCGTATCAGTATCGACCGAAACCACAAACTATGATATATATACACATGATTGTATCTGAAACTAGATTTTGTGTTCTGCAATGTAGCAATCGTAGCACTGGTGAGTTCTATTTTGGATCATGGAGTAAATCTGACTTAAGGACCCACTTTAATTACCGATATGCACAACTTCCTTTTGGACTCCTGTAGTTACCTGCATCTGTCAGTTCCAACGATATTTACAGCTTCCTTTTGAACTCCTTTAGTTATAGCCTTATAGGCATCTGTCAGTTCCCATTACATCGGCTGCCACTGCCACCGCCACCAACCTCATCATCTAGTTGCTGCCATCAGTAACCTCCTCTAATTACATCTGTTTATTCTACCTACATAATCTGTAAAGTAGTTCCTGGTTAGATCCACTATTTTTAATTTTGTAAAGTAAGATTGTATTTGCCTGTGGGTTTGAATATTACACTTTGCTTTTCTAATAGTTCAATCTACTCCGGTCACACTTATAAATCCTGTCAAGATACTTCATTTTGTTTTTATGATACCTTTTACACTGCGAGTCTGCGACCTCCTTGATTATATTTTGTGAAGTTTATGGAAATAATTAGTTATCCAGTTCAATGCATTAGATTTGGACACTGTTTCAGAAAATTAACTGGACTCTGTTTCCACTCATTCCCCGAGCCAAAAAGTTTTCCGATACTAAAGTAATGAAAGAAGTCTTGTAAAATCTGATGAATGATTAGAAATCCATTTAGATTCTTTCTGATTGATGTTTCAAAGAAGAATGATTAGAATATCAATTTGTTTCCCTTCAGAGAAACATTTAGGAAGTGATACTACGGATTCAAGTAAAAGAACAACAACTGCAGTTACATCATTCACAAGCGAGGCACCTGCATTCAGTTTGAGAGCCTTTACCTTGACTGATCTCAAGGCTGCTGCTAAAAACTTTCGCTCCGAATCGTTTCTTGGGGAAGGAGGATTTGGATGTGTTTTCAAAGGGTGGATTGATGAGAAAACATATGCTCCCACCAAACCAGGATTTGGAGTAGGTGTTGCAATCAAGAAACTTAAACGGGAAAGCTTTCAAGGACACAAGGAATGGCTTGTAAGCAACTAAACACATTTTCTCTCTTATTTCTGGTCCTCCTGATTCCTGTTTCAATTTTTTTTTTAATCTTAATAATTGAATATGCAGGCAGAAGTTACATATCTAGGTCAGCTTCACCATAAGAATTTGGTGAGGCTCATCGGATACTGCTCAGAGTCCGAGAACAAACTTCTTGTCTATGAGTACATGCAACGCGGAAGCTTGGAAAATCATTTATTTAAAAGTATGTTATTTCTCCATCCTGTTTTTGAAACTAGTTTTTTGACCAAGTATCTGTTACAATAAGATGCAACAATGATGAGAACAATGAAATATCAAAATAAAAAATCGGTCGTTATTCATAAAGATTACAATATCTCATAATCCTCATAACATTCAGAAAAAAAAAAAAAAAAAAGCCATACCATACATCTCTCTCCTCTATTCTAAGGAGAGACCTATATTTAACCTATAACCTAAACAATAAAAGAAATACAAGTTCTAATCTATTTGGGACTTTACTTCATATAGATACACATTCTATTTAGGATTATGTTCAAAATTAAACAGAACCAGTATATGAAGCTTCTATACATCTTAAATGTTCTTATTTCTTTAATCAGTCTTCATACAAAAATTTTCGTATATTTCTCATTCTAGACCAATACACATTCAAGCCATAAGTATTTAATTTCAGAAGATTGAATTCCTTGTTACATCCAAAAGTCCATTTCTTTCCACATAACAGTGTTCTTCGTGCATTAGTAACAAGATACAACAATGTTTAATTTTTCAGTGAGATAATATTGTCATATTTGATATTTACATAAGTGCAAGCAAAGTGCTAGATCTGGATGCTTTTGTTTTTAGTTATGTTCTGACTATTGTTTTGTTTCTTCTATTATAGGAGGGGGACAGCCCCTTTCTTGGGCCATGCGAGTTAACATTGCTGTTGATGTTGCTCGAGGACTCTCTTTCTTGCATGGCTTACCCAACCCAGTAATATACCGCGATTTAAAGGCTTCAAACATTCTCCTTGACTCGGTAAGAATTTGTTTTGGTGCACACTAGAGACTATTAGCTAGGTTCTCAATCTCAAATTTCATTTGAAGTGTACACAGTAAACTATTTTGCAGGATTTCAATGCAAAACTCTCAGATTTTGGCTTAGCCAGGAACGGTCCTACTGGTGACAACACTCATGTTTCAACCAGGGTAGTCGGAACTCGAGGTTATGCAGCCCCGGAATATGTTGCCACAGGTTAACTTCTACCTCATGCATTGTTTTATGGGGCTATTACAAGGAAATCCTATTGTTTTTGCTTGAACTCTTAAGTTGCAAGGGTCATTTTATGCATCTGCATTCTTCCAGATGGTCAAAATATTTGTTGGTCTTAGAACATTACTAGCCAATCTATCTAATTTGACCTTAAAGGTTTGTATATGAACTAACAAATAAAGGTGAGGAATGCCTCTCATACGGAAGAGTAGGTATAGCAAGTCTGACCCCTTGCTAGAAACTTGAGAGCCTACGACCAAGATGGGGCATTGCATGAAATATAACCCCAAAGGTGAAAGCGCAATGGAATTTGATGGCCATAATTTCCACCATGGAGCATAATTGAAGCTACGTAAGATCCTCTACTTGGGTAGACAATGCTTGAGCTTCTTCCATGTCGTAAGTTTGTAACATGTTTGGTTGTATGGAGCTTAATTGGCTGGACCAAACCTAGTTTGATCGCTTAAGTGATACTGGATCGTTTACCTCCACTGACTGTGGATAGACCTTCGCGATAAGGTAAACAGGTGGGGCCCCGGAAGGGTGGGGGTGTAAGTCCCCTTGCTTAAAGAGAGGGGAGGGGGTGATTTTTGTTTCCTTCCAAGGGTACGCTGGATAGTTCACCTGTAATTAAGTCGCCTAATATCCTATTTATATAAAAGGAGTATTAGGGCGCAACTAGTAGATTATCTTAAGAATAGTGGAAATTTTGCCTGCAGTGGCCGTGGATGTAGCTTCTCGATTTGAGAAGTGAACCATGTTAAATTATGTGTGTTCTTGTTCATTTTCTTTTCCTCTTCTCTATTCCTTGTGTACAAATCGCAAAGGGGGTCAAAATCCCTAGAGGAAGGAGAGAGGCAACTCCCTCTCTTGATTTTCTTTTCCTCTTCTCGATTACAGCAGCAACAACAACCAGAGGAAGGAGAGATGCAACTCCCTCTCTCCTTCCTCTGGTTGTTGTTGCTACTGATGTTCTTCTTTCTTTGTCAATATGAAAAAGGGAGAGGTTTAGGTTTAAAAGCCGGGTCGGATTATGTTATAGGTACATGCATAAGTTAACCTGCATTTTAGAACAACACGTATCTAAATAACAATTGGGCACCTAATGGCCCAAGCTTTAAGCGAGCACCCGTTGCTCAGACTCGATTCCCTACGGAAAAAAACATCAAACATATATATATATATATATATATATATATATATATATATATATATATATATATATATAAAAAAAAAATATATATATATATATATATATATATATATATATATATATTATTACAACATTTTTGGCTACCTAATGGCCCACAATCCAGTCCGAAGGTTCACGCTTGTCCTGCTCTACCTGGGTGTAGAGCTGTCAAGTGGGCCGGGCCGGCGCAGCCCAAATTTTGGTGGGCCGAGCCGGGCCTAGGCCGGGCCTCTCATGCCCATGCACTATAGCGGACCGGGCCAGGCCGAAAGGATGAAAAGACGAGCCCAGCCCGACACATGGCCCACGGTCGGGTGGATTTCGAACCGGGCCGGATCGGACCTCGGTATATTCTATATTGATAAGTATTGAGGATACGACAACTACTATCATCAGGAGTGTAAATAAATCCCAAAATTTTCTATTAGAGAATATTACACTACATATGCTGAACAACACATGATAGTAGTACCATCTGCGTTACAACATAGCATACTTTCATACAAAGCAAGTATCAGAATCCAGTTGGCCTCCAATCTCCACATGCTGTCATAGTGTGCATTACACCAACTTTAGTTAAAAAAAAATATGATACAGAAATCTTGATGTTTGAACTCTGAATCATCATAATAGCTCAGTTACTAAAGGGCCTACTAAAGGGCCTACTGATAAAAAAGGGTGGTTAGATGTCATGGATACATATATCCTAATGTTGAACTCTGTATGAAATAAGAATCATGCTGGCTTAATTTATAGAAGGGACCATTGATGAGAAAGGGTGGTTGGATGTTAGGCCCAATCTTCAAAACGCATACATAAAGACAGTTTCCAAACTTCCAATGAATCTTTGTGCTGGTAGGCAAATTGAACTACTACTCCACACTCATTTAGCTGGGTCGGGTCGGGCCGCGGGTCGGAACGGGCATGGGCTTCAGACCGGGCCGGGCCTCTTTAATGGACTAAGATATGAGACCCGACACGTCCTGATTTACTGGCCGAGCCGGGCTGGGCCGACAATTAACCAGGCCGGGTCGGCAAATGGGTCATTTTTTCAGGCCGGGCTCATGTTGGGCTGGGCCAGCCCGACCCATCTGACAGGTCTACCCGACTGCACCAATTTAATTCCCCACATGGGAATTAAATTGCATCTCCCATGGCTAGAACCCATAACCACTAGAAAGGATGTCTCCCACTGTAGCATGAGGTCCAAGTCTCTTGGAGTGATGCTCTACGACATGAGTCATACAAACTTCCTTTGGTGCCCCCTCACTGATACATGGATTATAAATCATAGAGGTCAAGACCTCTCGTAGTGTCACACTACGCGTGCTTCTTGGCAAGCACCGAGCATGAATCCACACGGGTATGTCTTGGGAATTCCTCATAAATTATGCCTCCCCGGGATCAAACCTGCCTAGCTTTAGGGCTTATGTCTCCACCTTCTTGCCACTTGAGTTAGGAGGTATATATATATATATATATATATATATATATATATATATATATATATATTTTTTTTTTTTTTTTTTTTTTTTTTTTTTTTTTTTTTATATATATATATATATATATATATATATATATATATATATATATATAGCTTTGTTTCCAGAGACCTATGTTCAATTCTCCAATCTTGTAACTTTTATGGTTATTTACATGTATCATTTTATGATCTTTTGACATGGTTAAATTTCCCATGCTAGGACACATGACCTTAAAGATCGACATATACAGCTTTGGAGTTGTGCTGCTAGAGTTTCTATCGGGCAGGAGGGCGTTGGATGAAGACGGAGGTTGCGGCGGGGTGAGCCTTGTCGAGTGGGCAAGGCCATTCCTGAACGACGGGAGAAGAATTCTGCGGATCATGGACACGAGACTGGAGGGTCAGTACTCCAAGAAAGGAGCCACAGCAATCGCTGATCTTGCCCTGCAGTGCCTTCACTCGGACCCCAGAAACCGTCTCGACATGCCAGAAGTTCTCGAGGCACTAGAACAGCTTCAACCATCCAAGGAGACTAACTACAATGCCATCCCAATTCTAGTGAAGGCAAAAGGCTACTGAAACTGATTTTGAACTATTCCGTGCAGGAGATTGCTTCTGTTCATGAGTTTGGCTATTAAATGGGTTATGTACGGATTATCTACTTGAAGCTCTTCATGAGAAGCATATATATATATATATATATACTTGTTATAATTGAGTTCAGTTCAAGTTGTGAATTCTTCTGATGAATGTCCTTTTACAGCACAATCATCCTCTGTAAAGTTGCAGGATCTTAATAGGCATTCTTATTCTTGTACTTTTTGATACTATTGTTTTTTTAGCTTTCTCCTCTTGTAATCTAGCATGATTAATACATTGTACAATTCTCAGTTTAAATTTGGAAGGAGGGAGTTGTTTTTATCCGCCAACGAAAATGGCGGAACGTGTCTCTTCATATAATTTTTCGCTTATTCTTTCATTTTACCTAATTTTACTAAAAGTAGTTTTGTTGGAGCAAATGTCTGCCACGAAATAGAGGTTAAGGAAAGGAAAGTGAATTCTTTCAACGACTTTCTGCCAAACCAATAGGTTATTGGCTATTGTTGGGAAAAAAGAGAGGCTATAGTTGAGTCCTAATTCAAAAACAAATTGATAAGATTTTTTGTAAGGGCACATCAAAAGTTGATCAGAGCTGTCCCATTCTTAACTTTCATTTATTTACAAGTCTGTCACTGAAAAATTTACTCAAAAGACAACTTTTTTATTTTATTTTTCTCTCTCCTCTTTCTTCACAAAAAAGAAGAAAAAGAAAGAAAGAAAAAAAAAGCAAGAACAAGAGCAAGAAGAAAGAAAACAAAAAGAACATCTCTTTCTCCAAACCCCAGTTTTTTTTTTTTTTTTGCTCTCTTCTAATTTCCCATATATTTTTTCTCTAAACCCTAATTTTTGGATGAAACTCTAGTTATAGAAGAAATTGGATTACCAAATCTATCAAATCTACTAATATGTTAATCTATTAATTTTTTTTTTATTAATAGAAGAAATTATGGATGAAATCCTATTTCTAGAAGAAATCGATTTGTTCAGCAAGTTTATACCAAGACTGTCCACAATTTCTGGCAGTCCTAGAAGTATTGAGGACTGCCAAAAATTATGGCAGTCAACTGTGGCAGTCCTGAAAGGACCTTGCTGACCTTCCTATACACCAGGACTGCCATAATTTCTTGCAGTCCTAGAAGTATTGAGAACTGTCAGGAATTGTGGCAGTCCTAAAAGGGACTTGCTGTACAGCAAGTACATTTTAGGACTGCCACAATTCCTGGCAGTCCTAAAATCGAAATGGTCGAATGAAAAATATATGTTAGAATTTATTTCCATCTTGATAATATAGTGAAATATATATATTTTAGGGTTATTTTCATGCATTTTTTGTGAGAAAGAATGAAATAAACATGTTAGGATTTATTTTTATGCATTGTTTGTGGGGAATCAAAATGATGAGAATGAAAATTATGGAGAGAAAAACTAGAATTTTGATGGAAATGATGGAGAAGAAAACTAAGATTTAGAATGGAAAAATTGTGGAGAAGAAGATGAAGAAGAAGATATATAGTTTGGGGAGTGAAAATGGTGAATAAGAAAAAGAAGAAGATGAAGAAAAAGAAGAAGAAGAATAGGAGAAAGAAAGTTAGGGTTTTGGAAGAGAGAGAGCAAATTTTGCAAATGAGAGTGAAATTTGGGGTTGGAGGGGGGGGGGGGGGAGGGGGAGGTGTGGGGTTGTGACAGCCCATGAGTAGAAAAATATGATAGTCCCAGTAATTTTTCCTCAAACATGGGCTAGCCCCAATCATGGCTAGCCCTGATCAAGTTTTGATGTGCTTTACAAAAAATCATTGATAATTGTAAAAAACATTTGTGTGTGTGTGTGTGTGGGGGGGGGGGGGGGGGGGGGGGGGGGGGGGGGGGGAAGGAAATTTGAGAGGAAATGGAATGGAGAGAAAAGTTAACTTTATATCTCCTTGTTTGGAAGACCAAAAAATTTGGATAGAAAATTAAAAAAAAAAATTAATTTTTTGTTTGTTTGTGGGATATAGATAAACTTACTAATTTGTTTTTAACATTCTCATGATATTTAAAATAATCAAATTAATAGGAGTAAACTCATCTGTAAGATTTTTGTTTATGAAATGTCTCATACATGAGTTGTAGATTAAACTAATCGTTACTTAGGATTTTAAAATTAATTTTTTCTTTATATTTATGGTTTTTTTGGTTAGATAATCCATTAATGTATATGAATTTAACTAATAGATAAATCAAAATACAAATCTTACATTAGAATTAAGATTTAAATAATAAATATTATGTTTAAAATAATTAATTAATAACAGTTAAACTCACACTTTGAGTTTTTATTTTATTTAGGTTTAATTGCAACTTGGACAAAATATTCCTGAAATAGAGTTAAAACTACACCCCTCCCCCACACCCACCCCCTCGCCCGCGCGCCCCCCGTCCGACCCCCACGGCCACCCGTCCGCCACCTCCAGACCCCCCTCCAGCTACCGCCCCCACCCATCCCCCCGTCTCCCTCCAGCCATCCGTGCCCCCCTCCCCCCCCACCCCCCCCCCCCCCCCCCCCCCCCCCCCCCACCCACCCCCCCGCACACACACACACAAATCTCCCCAATCACGCGTGTGTCCGGAGAGAGGGGAACGTTGGTGCAGCCGGGGGGGGGGGGGGGGTCGAGGGTGGCGGGGGCGGGGGGTTGAGTCAGCAGGGGGAAAGGGGGAGAGGGGAGAGGGGAGAGGGGTGGATTCGGTTGGAAAGTTAAAAGGAGGAATAATTTTGTCCTTTTTAAAATTTTGGGTATCAAATTGAAAATTTTAAATAGTTGATGGTATCAAGTTGTCGAGTAAAACAGTTTAGAATATCAAATTGAAAACATGAATAGTTGAGAGTATCAAGTTACAATTAAGTCTTTTATTTTTGAGATGTCTCATACGTGAGTTATAGATTAAATCAATATTTGCTTACGATTTAAAAATTAACTTTTTGTTTATATTTATATTTTTATTGTTAGAGACAATATAGTAATGTAAGGAATTTAAGTAATAAATAAATCACAATATAAAATCTTATATTTGAGTTAAGATTTAAATAATGAAACATTACCTTTAAAATAATCAAATTTATAGCAATTAAATTCATACGATGAGTTTTTATTTTATTTTTGAGATGTCTTATACATGAGTTGTAAATTAAATCAATATTTGCTGAGGATTTAAATTTTTTGTTTTGTTTATATTTATGTTTCTATTGTTAGAAATAATACAGTCATGTATAGAAATTTAACTAATAAATGAATTAAAATATAAAATGTTATATTAGAATTATGATTTAAATAATAAAATATTATCTTTAAAATAATCAAAATTTAAAATAGAACAAAAATAAAAGAGATAAAATAGTTTGATTTACTAATATGTAGCAATCGATAATTGTTTTGATCGGAGAGAAATATATAGACTACCAGGAGAAAAAAAAAAAAGAATATGAACGAACAACGTAAAAAAGAAAAACAATTAATTGAGGGCTAATTGGGTAAATTTTACCCAATTCCCTCAAGTACGTACATTTTTCTCCCGGTTTTGGGAGGAATTTTTTTGGTGGGGCCTACCAAAAATTTTCCTCGAGATTTCTCTCCTGCTATTTCTTTACCCCCTTTCCAAACAACTTAGTTTCTAATTTTCCTTCCACTTTTCTCTCAAAAATTTTCCTCCCTCTATTTCCCCTCCTCCCCAAACATAGCGTAAGGGTCTGCTTACATTGAGGGAAAAAACAAACAGAGTTAAGTGGAGTTAAGTGAAAGGAAGTTAAGTAAGAGGAGTAGAGACAATACATATAATCTTGATTGGATTAGAAAGAGAGTTAAGTAATTGGGATGTGTTTAATAATTCTGGAGGTTTTGAGTGAGAGGAGGATTATTAAAATTACCATAGTTACGTATGTCATAAATTAAATTTGATTAAAATTTGAATTAGAACGTGTCAAAATAATGAGGAAGCTACGGAACAACATGTTAAAAGCAAAAAAAAATATAGAAAAAAAATTATGATATTTTATAGGACAAATAAGAAAAACTTATATCTTTTTAAACAAAATTACTCAATTTTTTCATTAACCCTTTTAATTTCAGCCCTAACTTAGAAATGTCATAACTTCTAGCTCAAAGCTCGGTTTAATCTTCCGTTTTTTTTAAAAATCATAATTTTTATTTCTCTTCACTTAACTCGCTTAACCCTCGATCCAAGCAGATCTTAAGTGTTTATGAAAGTTACTATTTATATTATTTAACATCTCATCAAAAAGCTGAATTTAGGCAGAGGTATAATATTTTTAGAAACTCCACTTAACATTTTGTAAAATAATTCAAATCTGGGTTGTCCTTTATGGTATGTTAACATCTCCTGAATCAGAATTTTAGAATATTGATGAGGGTTAAAAATTAATATTTATTCAGCAACTAGTAGGTGATATCTGCCGTTGGCACTACAATTCGTGTCTCATGGGGCTTGGCACTTTTTGGACGCCCTTCACATATTTTATTTTATTCGATAAATAACAATAAACAAAATTAAAATAAAGTACGTTCTAAATGAAGTAAATATATAAATAATAATAGAAAATTGTTAAATTGCAACATGACACGCTCAACCATTCGAGTTCTTCAAGTTAATACCCTAAACTTTGACAGGTACTAACTTAATACCCTTATTCAACTAATATTTTCAACTTGGTATCCTTTCGTTAAAAAATTCTGTTAAAAAAAAAAAAAAGAAAAAACTACCCCCTTCTACCCCCTCCTCGTTCCATTACCACAACCCCCCTCCCTGCCGCCCCTCCGGCAGCCACTGGGCACTCCCGCCCCGTGCTGCACGCAACCACCCATGCACGCTCCCCTTGCGACCCCCTGTCACCGTGCAGCCCGCGACCCTTCGCGCACCGCCGTCTCGATGTCGCCGCCCGCCCCCCCCCCCCCCCCCCCCCCCCCCCCTTCCCCGGGCAACCCACGCACCCAGTCTCGACGTCGCTGGCGCACCCCCCCCCTCCCCGACTCCAGCCCCCCCACCTCCACCCTACCCAGCCCCCCTCCCTCCCCCCCCCCGCCCCTGTGTCGTGCGCTGCTACTGTTGCGCTGCCTCATCCCCTCCGGTGCCGCCTGCGCGTCCCCGTCCCTGCGACCCTCAGTGCTCTGCTGTTGATGTGTTGCCCCCTCCTCTTTGGCTGCCGGCACCGGCGTCAGAAAGAGAGGAGGCTGGAAAGAGAGATGGGGGAGAGGATAGGGTAGGGACATTTTTGTCATTTTCCATCTCCGTCTAACACCATTCGGAAAGAGAGGATTAGGTTGATGTCTATCAAAGTTGAGGGTATCAACTTGAAAAACTCGAATAATTGGAGGTATTAAGTTGTAATTTAGCCTAGAAAAATTAAAGTAAAATATAATAAAATATATTTAAGATTTAAATAAATTCTAATATGGTCGCCATATGATTTACAATTTTAAAATTAGAAAGTTGAAAAATAGAGAATCAATCAATTAATCCAATCAAGCATGAATTTATCTACAAAATTATGGGGCCAACTACTAATTAATTGTTACAATAATTAAACATCAAGAAGGGAAAAAAAAAAACAAAAAACAAAGAGAGGGAGACTAACTGACCGAATAATTGAAAACGGATGAAGAAAGATAGTTAATTAGGTAAGAAATACAGAAAAATTTAAATCATTATTATGTTAAGGTGTTAAGCATTATCTCATTTTTTTAATATTTTTTTAGCGACGACTCGTTTTTATTATATAAATGGATCGACTATACTAAGACGACGCGAGCTTAGTATCACAATAAAACGGGGTCTAATACTCATCTCAAAGTGACTTTGACTACAAAAACTAAAGATAATTACTGACTACATAGATGTGAACAAATTTCAAGAATATGATTAAGAAAGAAATTCCTATAATTTCTGATTATCGAGACTTTTTTTTTAAAGGCCAGCACTTATAACTTATGTAGAAAGCAGCACGGACATTAGGTGGCACGGACATGATTCGTGTCCTCCAACCATAATGTATAGGTCAGTGAGTTGTAATAAAAAAAAAGTTTTTAATTCCATGGACACTACCTGGTGCGTGCACTGAGCCGTGGCCCATCACTGAGTATTGGGCCATAAGCTGTGCCTAAAAAAAATGGTTGAGCCTACGGGAAAAAGAATTGATCCGTAGCCATAGGCCCATAGGCTATATTGTACTGCAAGGGGGAGCTGGGAGTATGGGGCCGAAAAGGGGGACGCTTCCGGGTCTGAAGGGGTAAATCCGGTCCGACCCAATAGGAGGACGTCGGCGCCGGGTCAACCCGGTTGTGAAAATGGAAACTCAATATGGTCCGAATAAGGATGGGCCGAATCGGTTCCGTCTTTAAACATGCACGAATTGACCCAACCAGAATTTGACACAAATATCTCGAGTGTTTTATTTTATTATTATATACGAGCATATATGCACGTGCATTATACATATTTTATATTATTTAGAAAAAAAAAATCTAATTTTTTTTTGTTTTGCTACTTGAGAAGAACAAACAATCATCCCTTAAATTTTATTAATTGGGAAGATAAAACAAAAGATCTTCTAATTTTTTTACTTAATTACCTAACTACCCATGTTAAATTAATAAATAATTTTAATTAGTAAATGTAAGTAATAATATTTTTTGAACAAAAATTTCATGATTAATTAAGCCTCTAATCTTTCGGTATAGATAACTACCGGTATATATGCACGTGTTCTGCACGTATTTATTATTCATGGATTATAATTAAGAAGATTAAAAGATATTTGAAGTGGGTGATGTTGATGAGTTGTTTTAACTTTGTTCTTTTTAATTATATAGGTTATGAGTTCAACTATTTGAATTTCATGGTAATAACTTAAAATATAGCAAGTGGCACGAATCATTCAATTTTCGTAATACAATAATTTTTCCAAAATGCATCTTTTAAATTTATATTATATAGTAGAATAGAAGTAGTACATATCAAATACTAGTAGGATTATGGTGCACTTTTTTAGAAACTTAAATGAATGTATCTAATAAAGCCTACATGACATCTCTCATTCCAAGAGGATGGAAGATTTATGTAGAAACTACCTAGGTCCATATGGATTATAGAATAATTTTTTTTTTAAACTTCTAGACATGTTCTAGATAATGTTGTACATGCATATACATAATCTCCATCCAAATGGGAGGTCGAATGTAACTTAAACGAGGAGAGCAAATCAAACTCCTCAAGTCGGAGAGAATTGCTCCAAAATAATAATTTTATTTCCTTTTACTCTAGCCTCTCTCTTCTACTACTTTTTCTTCTTCTCACATGTGTATTAGATCGGTCAGAAATTCGGCTCGAGCTCAGCATGGCCAAATCCGGAATGGGTCGTCCTGGACCTGATCAACGGGTTGATTCGGTCTGACCCACAGGCAACCCAGATTCGAACTGGGTTTAATGCGCCAACCTGTAGGGCCAGTCCGACCCAAAACCTGATCCGGACTAGACCCGTCTCCCTAGCCGGTCGATCCGACCCAGTTCGGTCGGTGACCCAGTCACATTCGATCCCATGCCCGATCGACCAAGAAACCCCTCCCCCCTTTTGGCCTACATCATTAAATATGGCCTACATTTTTAACATTTCGATGAGTATATTTTGTATAAAATATCTCTCAACAACCATTCTATTAAATAGATGGTTTTTTCATCAAAATATTCTCAAATTCTAGTCATTTTTAAACGTTAATAAGAGGTATTTGGGTCATGTAGCTGAAAATAATCAAAATATTCCTATAACAAGTATATTTTAAGAGTATTGATGGTCTTTTGGCACCAAAAAAATTATATAAATATGGTTTAATTCATCCAAATTTATTACAAATTTTCTATCTTCTAATACTTTCAAGTAATCTGGTGTTATATTCGGTGAAGTGGCTACTTTTTCGCTGCCATAAAAAAAATGAACAACCACCACAGCAACTGCAAAATCAACAACCTCACCACAACTTCAGGAAGTACAAGGACCTCAATCCGCATCGTAATCCGCACCACGACATCTGGGGGTACAATGACCTCAACTCACACAACCTTAGTGGTCACTAGGCTACGGAGTATGAATGAATGATAATTGGATGAGATAAAAATTTGGCACTACTTTAGTGGAGTTTATAATGAGCATATACCGAAATAATAATCTCGCGTAGAAATCATGTTGAATGATTGCATTATGGAAAACGAATCCAATGAAAACTTAAAAAATAAATGTACATAGACATCTAGCCAAGTGTATAAGTATTTTACATTTTCTTGAAAAAATGTATCATTTTTCAATATATGATATTATTGTTAGATATGTAATTTTTTGACTCGATTTATTTTTGTTTTTCTGCTTTCATCTTCTCTACATGTTTCTTTATTGGTATCACAAAGGAAGCTTGAGAGGTTGAAAACAGAAACTCAAACATAAATTGTATCAACAAATACTGACTTATGTAAATATAATAATATTAAAATTTTATCAATTAAATATTTTTTTCTTACCACATTTCTATATAAATATAATAAAAGACTCAAAGTCCATAGCCCACTCCAAAAGACCAAAGCCATAATTTATAATTTATCATTTTTTTATTTTTAAAGAAAAAAAAAAAAACTAGACTAATTTACTAAAGGCTGAAAAGTCCTTTTTCAGCGGGTCACCCGTTATTGGTCCAGGCCAGCCCGGTACAATCCGGCCCATAATTTTGTGAATTTTGGGCCGAACTGAATTTAGATTTTGGTTTATGTAATTTTCAGATCCGATCAAACTCGATGAAAATTGTGTCCGAGCCGAACTGGGCGATTGACACCTAGAGGATTTTTTTAGCCTTCCACTTACTACAAGTAGTCTAACCTCCAAATCAACACAACACAAGAAGTAGTGGTGTTAGACCAAAAGTCAATGAACAGCAACTTTCTTTAATCATCTATTTTGGCCCAAGTCTCATTAGGGGTGCAATTTGGACGAGTTAAATCTGAGCCGGATTTGGTAAACCTATTAATGAGTTAGATTAGGGTCGAATATGCTTGATCGGACTTGGGTTCATGTTAATTTGAACATGATCAAAAATTAGGTTGGGTTCGGGTTCACGTTTTGGGTTATCCAAAAAACTCGAAACCCAACAAATTTATGAAATGCCCAAAAAATAAAAAAGTTTGATAAAAAACCCACTGCACAATAACATTTCATCGCGTGCCCAGAATTAGCAAAAAATCTATAAAGAGGGTTCCGAATGACCTTTTTGTCCTTCCTTCTAATTTATTAAAAATATCCACGAAACTACTCTTAAAAAAATGTTTCGATACTTCATCTTCTTCCATACGCTGCTCACTTTCGAATCTAGGTTTTCTCCTAAAAAATCTTCAAAAACTCGTCGGAAAATTTCGGAAAGACCGAGACAAACGACAAAAGTGCTAAAACGGAGGTCCAAACATCATTTTTTTGCGATTCTAAAATTTTGAAAGGCCGTCTAACAAAAAAATTGTTACTTTCAGGCTCCTCGAAGATACGCTCGTTTTGGGACAAACCGAGCCTCGTTTCGACCTCCCAGTCAAAAGTTATGGCCCTTCAAAGTTTCAACTGACCATAAAATGCAGGAGAATGGTCATTCTCCGTGTTGGAACACGAAAAATGTTAATTTCGCATAAGGGTGGCCATTCTCCGTGTTAGTAACACGGAGAATGTCATTCTCCGTCTTAATTTACACGGAGAATAGTCATTCTCTGTGTTAGTAACACGGAGAATGGCATTCTCCGTCTTAATTTACGCGGGGAATGGCCATTCTCCGTGCTAAATTACACGGAGAATGGTCATTCTCCGTCTTAATTTACACGAAGAATGGTCATTCTCCGTGTATTTAGCACGGAGAATGGTCATTACAGTGTTAAAACGTAGGAGAATGGCCATTCTCCGTATTAGAAACACGGAGAATGCCATTCTCCGTGTTAAATAAAACGGAGAATGGCCATTCTCCGTGTAATTTAGCACGAAGAATGGTCATTACAGTGTTAAAACGCAGGGAGAATGTCATTCTCCGTTTTAGAAAAACGGAGAATGCCATTCTCCGTGTAAATTAACACGGAGAATGGCATTCTCCGTGTAAATTAACACGGAGAATGACATTCTCCGTGTTAATTTACACGGAGAATGGTTATTCCCAGTGTTAAAACGTAGGAGAATGACCATTCTCCGTGTAATTTAGTACGGAGAATGGCATTCTCCGTTTCTAAATTACACGAAGAATGGGCATTCTCCGTGTTAAATGACACGGAGAATGGTCATTCAAATGTTAAAACACAGGAGAATGGCCATTCTCCGTGTTAGAAACACGTAGAATGCCATTCAACACGGAGAATGGCATTCTCCTTGTTAAAAATGCAGGAGAATGACTATTCTTCGTGTGATATCGACGGAGAACAGTTGACAGAAACCTAATTTTTTTATTTTTTTGTTTTGTGGAAAGAAATTTGACATGAATAAAGATTCAAGAGTTTTCGTTCTTCTTTCAAAACGATGCTAACTCTTGTGGAAAAGAAGAAGAAGATCTTCTCTCCATAATTAATCTAATTGTCGGAGAAGAAGAAGAAGAAGATGAGCGATGATCGGAGTTCGACTGAAAAAAAAACATGGTGAACTACGAACGATCTTTGCGATCTCTGCTGAAGATGAGAGTAATGGAATTCAGATCTCTCGTGAAGAAGAAGAAGAAGAAGAAGAAGAAGAAGAAGAAGAAGAAGAAGAAGAGAATCGCAATCCAGATCTGAGTTTGTGCGGAGGGGTAGTTATGGTATTAATTTTGTAAATACAGAGCATCTAAAGGAAATCTTTGAATATTTGACGTGGAATTATATAATTCTGGGCATTTCATAAAACCCATCCTGCGGGTGGGTTTTTCATACAACCCAACCCCGAAATTGGATTTCTCAGCAATTTCCAGTATATATATATATATATATATATATATATATATATATATATATATATTTTCATAATTTGTAAATAAAAAGTTTAAACCTTAAATTTTTAACCCAAGCTCTTCAACTACTTCTTCTAAACCTCATGTCAGTTTGTATATTGTAATAATTGATGATTGATTGCTATTTGATTATGTGTTTAATTAATCTTGTTTAAAATTATTTTAAATTTCATATTAGAGTCCGATAAATCCGATCCAACCCGAGCTTCCTCCGAACTCGGTCTTGGGCTTCATATATTGAACCCCAGGTCGGGTTGGATTTGGGTTCAGACTAGGCTTATTATTCATCAGTTTGGACTCGGGTTGAGCTCAAGCCCAACCTGACCAGCCTGAGTTGCACCCCTAAGTCTCATCTATCTTCTTCTATCATGGCCACATTTGGATCCTACCAACTGCTAATCCAATATTTAGGTCACTTTTGGTTCGTAGAATCAGGATTTGAGAAAGAAAAATTATTTATTTTCGGTGTTTGGATGTTGGAAAAAAAAAATTAAAAAAATGGTTCATCCTGGTACTCCAAGAATTTCTTTTCCCTCCTCCATGCTCAAAGTTATATTTTGATTATATTTCTGGCCTTTTTCATATATCGAATTATTTTTAATTAATTTTTTTTTTCAAAATAAAAAATATATTTCATTTCTTTTCGAGGCCTTAGTGACAATTACGATTATTGAGGGAATCAAGATGCAAGCACTATTTTGATCTCAAGATCTAAGAGATTGTCAGCGTTGGGGTCACCATGACAAAGAGACACTCTTATACGAGACAAGAATAACATAGGATGAAGGAAACAAAAAGCAAAGCATGCGAAGGCCTTCTTTGTGAGTGCCGCTCTTATATGAGACGATTATTGGAACATCAAGATGCCAACACTATTTGTGAGTAACACTACGTCTATGTTCCCAAGAACTTTTGTAGCTTCAAAGTCCAAGAAGGGATGAAGGGATCTGAGATCTCAAAGGATTATTTTGACAATTATGTGAGATAGTAAATCAAAAGCAAGTCTACAAGAAAATGATTTTGATCAAATATATAATTTTAGAAAAATATTAACTAGTCTCTTCGAGAAGTATGACTCAAATTTTATTAACAAAATGTATATATCTGCTTGCTGAAACATAATAAACTTTTCGATATGCTACCCTAGGCAACCCAATTAGGAACTCCTTCGTATCTCTTTTACATATCTCATACGTGGATTGTATTCTTCGCTTGCGAACTCTTTACACGCGTGATCGAGTGTTATTTACTTGGACGATTTTACAACCAAACTATGTCAGGTGATAGATCCAATCCACCCACGAGTATTAATCACCACACTCATCTCATGAGTCATGATCGATCTTCCACTCGGCACGAATCGTTACCATATTGATACATCTCATGCACTGATACGATCTCGATCCAATACACAAAGCAAGTCATACACAAGTACTAATATAATATAATTATAACTATGTTATATCGAGTGGCTCTTGTGGTTATCGAGGAGGTATAAGACCCCGACTGTGTGGCGGAAGATCAGTTGATTGAGATACGGGAGCATATTATTCCTTCCATTTATTTGGTGAAAGTTGGAGGATAATAGGCCCAACATGCATACAATGCAGCGTGCAGAAAGTCCCGTACGTATTGTCGGAGATCTCAAAAACAAGTAAAGATTTAATATACTAGTGTTATTGGTATACCTTTATGTTGAGAAGTTGGTTCAACATAATGGACTTAATTTATTGAAGTGGCCAAGGGTACATATTTATGTGCAAGTTTGTGCTCCCCTTCTTTATGTTCTTTTTATGTGGGACTAAAACTATGAGCAAAAGTAGAAATACTTTAGACTATACAAGAATCAATAACTAATCAGAAAATTTCAAAAAAGATAACAAACTATAGTAGAATAATAAATAAGATAATAAGTTTGTTAAAATTTGAAAAAGATAATGTGTCACCAAAAGCGTTGGCGACATTGAATGCATGCACTCATGTCGCCAACATCAATGATGACACATGATGGATGTTATTTTTGTTTCAGAAAAAAGGTCTTTGGAGCAATATTTTGTTATAAAATTAATTCGTCGCTAAAATTCAATTTTGTCACTAAAATTTGTCACTAAATACCCAAATTTGTCATTAGAAGTATAATTACGTCACCAAAATTTGAATCATATAATATGTTGCCAGAAACATTGGTGACATGGGTGCATGTACTCATGTAGCCAACACCAATGGCGAGATGAATGCAAGTTTTTTTTTATAAAAAAAAGGTCGATAAAAGCCTATTTTTGTTACTAATTTTATCACTAAAAGCCCAATTTTGTCACTAAAAAGTTTCGTTCGCCAGACTAACCCAAGTGAGGAAAAAAAATCCAAAAAAGAAAAATTAACATTCACGTCATTATGTTGTTGGTAATATGAGTGCATGCACTCATGTTGCCAACACTTTTGACGATTTCAAATTTTAACAAACTTATTACCTTATTTATTATTTTACTGTACTTCGTTATCTTTTTTAGAATTTTTTGATAACTAATCATCTTCTACATCCCCCCCTCATGTTGGAGTATAAATGTTGAGATCTCTAAGCTAGGATATATATATATATATATATATATATATATATATATATATATATATATATATATATATATAACAAGGCGCAAAATATCGAAGCCTTTACAAGTAAGAGCTAAAGGAAGACAGAAAAAGAATTTGTTACAGTGTTTGCTGACTTTGTAGATCTGTCGTAAGACCTCTCGGATCAGTTAGGTGGCAGTATATTGGTGTCCCCCGTATCTGAATTTGTTATAATTTTTTACATGATCTACGTGATAGTGGCTGCAACGATCTGGTGGCCATGCGAGACTTTGCCCCAATGGCGAAAAGATCGTTGTAGCTTCCACCGGCCTGGTCCTGCTTGCAACGAAAAGAGAGTGCGTTCCATACCTGTGCGGCCAATTCTCCAGAGTGAAGAATGTGGTCAACAATATCTGATTGTTTCATCGTGCAACAGTGACAAGCGGAAGCTAAACTGAATCCGATGGGGGTAATAGCGTCACCAGTGGAGAGTTTCTTGCGATGCGCTCTCCAAATAAAAAAAGGATCATTTTTTTGGGATGCAATGCTGCCAGAAGGGGCCAATGATTGGAGAGGCCGTCCCAATGCCATGAGCAATGCATCTGGCCGAAGCTAAGGAGAAAGAGCCGTTGGCCGACATAGACCACTACAGAGAGTCGGGGACCATGTTGACCTTCAATCCGGTGGCTAGCAGCGCACCAGTGGCTGCCTCCCCTATCCATTCTCATGCTCGCTCCCTGTGCCAATCGCCCGAGACGTCCCACAAATCTTGAATCATGCTGTGTATAGGGGGAGTGGCAGGCGTCAGGTACCGGTGGAGGAGGTCTTCACCGGCCCATCATTCATGGAATAAAGACGATTCGCAGGATCCCAGATGTAGACGGATTAGAGGCTCAGCGAGACTCCGGCCATGGAGAATGCGACGCCAAGACGCGAATGATCTGCAATTGGAGACAGCGGCGGATGAGTGGATGTGCCTGAAATATCTGGCCCTCATGAACCAAGCCAAATATTATGACTCACTCGGAGCTTCCACCAAAGTTTCATCGAGCAAGCGTCAACGACATACGACAATCTGCTAAAACCAAGTCCCCCTTCGTCTGTGGGTCTGGCCAAGGTATCCCAACTAGTCCAATGATGTTTATCCTTACGTCGTTGTGCCCCCAGAAGAAGTTAGCGAAGATGTTTTCAATGGTGGAGAGCACCTTCTTAGGGGGAGAGCAAGCGGCTAGGGTGTAGATGGGGATGGAGGAGAGCACATGTTTAATTAGAATCATCTTTTCGCTCGTAATAAAATCGTGTTATGCCAACCCTCAAGTTTTTTCCTAATTTTGTCTAACAGCCCTTTGAAGGCCATCGGGCACCCTAAGTAGGAGAAAGGGGGGTACGCCACAGAGAAGGAAGTGATGTTGGTAAGGGAGGAGTGATCTCTGTTGGTCTTGTGGTGAACATAGATGACACTCTTGTTGGGGTTGATATGCTGGCCGGAGCAGCTAGCATATCTCTGTAACATGTTATAGACCACTTCCACTGACCCGACATCATCGGAGGAGAAGATGAGGATGTCGTCGCATATGCGAGGTGGGTGATGATGGACAACCGCTGGCGGTATAAAAATGCTGGAAGTGTGGGTGCCTACCATTTTATTGAGGTTTTTGCTCAGCGCTTCTGCAGCAATAATGAAGATGGTGGATGATAATGGGTCTCCTTGTCTAACGCCACAACTGGATTTAAAGAAACCCTCCACTTGACCGTTAATAACCGTAGAAAATCACGAATTGCTGATAGATCTCCAAACGATGTTGGTCCAGGTTTTCGAGAACCCGAAGGCTCTGAAGACCCAAATCATGAATTGCTAGTCTAGCCTGTCATACGCCTTCTCCATATCCAGCTTGATAGCAATATTTCTGTCCTAGCAGGTAATTTCACGTGATCATCTCTTAGGCCAGCAGGATGTTGTCTAAGTTGTTCCTACCACGAAAGAAGCCACTCTGCTCCTCAGATATAATCTTGGGAAGAATCTCGATCATGCGATTGGCAATAATCTTCGATATGATTTTGTTAGTGAAGGTGCACAAGCTTTTGGGATGGAAGTCTTTGAAGGTCTCTAGATTATCCTGCTTTGGGATGAGGATAAGGTTGGAGCATAAAATCGATCGAGGGTATCTGGCTCTTTGGAAGAATGTGGTGGCCGCCTCCTGGATATCAGCCTTGATGATGTCCCAGCAAGCTCTAAAGAATATACCAGTGAATCCGTCCGGATCAAGAGCACTGTGCTCGTTCAGAGCCCATACAGCCTCTTTGACTTCTAGCTCGGAGGAGGGAAGCTGCAACTGGGTGTTGTCACTGTCTTCTATCAGGCGAGAAATCTCTGCTAGGAATTCCTCGTCCAAGGTAATGGCTTCTTTGGTAAACAACTTTGAATAGAAATTAGCGGCCGTCTTCTGGATCCCCCGTTGATTTTTGATAATGTGACCGTTCTCGTCAGCAATTTGTTGTAGGTTGAGCTATTGTCTGCGCCCCTTGACACATGAGTGAAAGTAGCTCGTGTTTTTGTCTCCCTCACTGTCCCATGTGAGCCTGGATTTCTGTTTCCAGAAGTCCGCCTCAACTTTCAGCCAAAATTTTAGCAGAGCTCTGTTGACCCAAATCGGATCACAGTCAACCTAATCTTGACAATTAACAAAACAATATTTGTCATAGTCCAATTTGACACATCAAGCTCTCAATAATCAACTCATCACATCAGTTCAAGTCAAGAGCTGCCTGAAGAATTGCTGCTTTGTGTATTCTAGAGTCTGTAATTTTATTATTTTTTGAGTATAGGCAAATGTATGTTGAGTCATACTGAGCAGCTTTGGGCTATAAATAACATTCATAGGTCCACTTAGCCAATAGCCAAAATAACTAACTAGTCAAAGCCCATTTATGAACTTTCTGTCCAAAGGAGACAGAGTTCGGGCCGAACTCTGCCTCCATACAGAGTTTGGGCCGAACTCTGTTCCCTAAATTATAGGAAGCTAATTTTTAGGGATTATTCACTGCTAGTTGTCCAACGAACAAAATTTAAATTCTGGACACAGAATTCTGGCCGAATTCTGCCTACCCAGACCAGTATAAATAGGCCTTGAATTCTCCCATTTCAAATCATCCAATCTTCTCTTCTTCTTCTCTTACATAAGCCTACATATTAAAGAGCTCTACCTTCCCATCCAACTTAGCTTTCAAACTTCCCAACCGTCCAAGTTCCTCAGTACGATTTAGCTAGAAGTTTGAAGTGCAAGAAGTTGTAAGTCACTTGGAAAAGTCCAAGTTTTGCCACAGCGATCATTGAAAGAAGTTGGCATGCTCTTTTGAGAAAAGGCACGTGGTTGTAACCCTATTTCACAAATAGTGGATTTCAATCCTGAGCTAGAGTTCTCAGGCTTGGTCTAGTCCTCCACGAGGAAAACCAGGTTAAAAATCTTGCTGTGTTTGCGTTTGCTCTTTGACTGTTTTATTTCCGCATTTATATTACTTTGATTATTTTGTTGGTGAAAAGAGTTTAAGTTTTAATTGATCATTATCGTTATAAACTCTATTCACCCCCTCTAGAGTTGCCTACCTGTACTTCAATTGGTATCAGAGCTTTGTTCTCTTTACAAGGACTAACATCCTAGAGCTGATCCATGGCAACCACACGACCTATGTTTTCCAACTATGGTAAGGACAGTCCACTCATAGGTCACCCCTATTTGATGGAACCAACTACACCTACTGGAAAACTAGGATGAGTTTCTATCTCAAGTCTCTAAACTTCGACCTGTGGACCATTGTCACCAATGGTTACAAAAAGCCCACAAGAATAGTTGTCAATGGAGATCTCATCGAGAAACCCAACGACAAATATTCTGACGAGGAAAAGAAACAGGCGAGTCTAGATGCTAGAGCTATTAATGCTCTTTTCTGTGCAATAGACATGAATAAATTTAACAGGGTCTCGACATGCACCACCTCGCACGAAGTATGGAAGCTTCTAGAAGTGACGCATGAAGGAACAACTTAAGTCAAGGAATCTAAAATTATTCATCTTACTCAAGAATACAAGGAGTTCAAGATGAAGCCTAATGAGACGATCACCCAAATGTTTACAAGGTTCCTTGACGTCATCAACCCTCTGTCATCTCTTGGCAAATAATATACAAATCATGAGAAGATCCGTAAGTTACTTAGGAGGCTTCCAAAGATCTGGAACCCTAAGGTAACAGCTATCATAAAAGGCAATGATCTCACCACAATATCTATAGAAACTTTGATGGAAAAGCTGATGACCCACGAGCTCGACCTCAAAGATTTTGACGAACCTGCTCCAAAGGCAAAAGAAATTGCCCTAAAAGCTCATAGTCGAAGGGCTGATCCTGAAGAGACCGACGACGACAAGTCTGAAGGTGATGATCAAGCTCTTCTAGTCCATAACTTCAAGAAGTTCCTTCGTTTCAATCGAATAAAGAAGGAACAACAAGAAGACGACGAGAAAGAACCAACGTGCTACGGCTGTAAAAAGACTGGACACGTTCGAAAGGACTGTCCCTTCGCAAAGAAAGGCAACAGATATGAGAAGCCCTACAAGAAGCCTTCTTTAAGAAAGTATGCCAACACTAGTATTTGGCACGAAAGCGAAGCAAGTGACTCCGAAGAAGAAAATGACTCTCCTCAAGACACCGCTAATGTCTGCCTAATAGCAACATCCGAGAAGGTAACTAGTGAAACTCTCGATGACTTTACTTTTGATGAACTTGGCGATGCGTTTAATGATTTACTAAATGATTACAAGAAAGTCGTTAGTAAATATAAGCATGCCAAGGAGAAAAATCAAAGAATATAAAATAGAGATTCAAAATCTTTCTTCCTTACTTGATAATGTTAGAGACACTCCACACACGGAAGTCACTGATGAGGTGTCCAAGCTTAACTTAAGCCTATATGATGCCGAAGCACTTATTGAAAAGCAAACACGTGAGATCTCAGCACTCAACAAAGAGATTGCTGAAAAAAAGAACAAACACAAGATCTCTATTGCTAAGATTGGTGGTCTAAATGCTAAGTGTAAAGAACTAAATGCTGCCTCTAAGAAATTAGAGATTAGATTGGAAAAACAGGTTGCTCAACCTCAAACCCAATCACACAGTCACAAAACACACACAAAACACAAGACCACTCATAATAGTAAAACAAGTCATCCACATGCAGCTCGTAATCATGCTTATATGTATACGTACTCACATGCAGCAGGTAAACCACACACACATAGACATCATTCTCAATCTACTTATAACTATTATCCTGTTGCTACACATGGTCACTATCCTACTAACTACCACCATGCTGCACATAGACATAACTATCAGCCTGCTGCTACATATAGTCACTATCCTGCTGTTCTACACAACTATCACCATGCTGCATATAGACATCACTATCAACCTGCTCCAAACACAAATAGACATGCTACTTGCACATACTGTGGATTATATGGTCATATCTCACCACAGTGTAGAATTAGGAAATTAGTTAATATTAATCTATATGCATGGGTACCGAAGACTAACATTTCAGGACCCACAAGAACTTGGGTACCAAAGGTCACATCTACTCGTGATGTAGGCTTCCTCAACTAAAGGCAAGTGGATTCTCGATAGTGGATGCTCGCGACCTATGACGGAAGACGCAAATCTTTTCTTATCACTATCGATGAAGAGGGAAGGGTATGTATCATTCGGTAACAATTTAAAAGGCTACATCATAGGTAATGGTACTATTGGTTATCCTCATTCTCCTGTAATAAATGATGTCTGCCTAGTGACCGAGTTAAAGCATAACCTGCTCAGCATAAGTCATCTTGCTGATCATGGATATGATATTAACTTTGGACAAAATAAATGCTATATTTATGATAGGTCAATGGGATACATTGCTTTTGAAGGGATAAGAGAAGATAACATTTATATTTTCTATCTATCTAGAAATACTAACAGTGCAGGAAGATGTCTCTACGCCCACAAGAATGAGAGACTGTTGTGGCACCAGCGTCTTGGTCATGCCAATATAGATACTATATCCAGGCTATCGACAAAGAAGCTAGTAAGAGGTCTGCCCGACATCACATTCAAGAATGACACAGTATGTGCTGAATGTGAACTGAATAAGGCAACCAAATCTTCATTTCATTCCATAAACACTGTAAGTACTACTAGACCCTTGTAATTACTGCACATGGATTTATTTGGTCCCAGTAGAGTAGCCAGTCTTGGTGGAAAACTCTATGCTTTTGTTATAGTAGATGATTTTTCTAAATTCACTTAGGTTTTCTTCCTTTCAAACAAAAGTGATACGATTTCAGTTTTTAAAATCTTTGCCAAAAAGGTCCAAAACGAAAAAGGCTACATGATTACTCGAATTCGAAGTGATCATGGAGGCAAATTTGAAAATTCTGATTTTGAAAAGTTTTGCAAAACAAATGGTTTTGATCATGAGTTTTCTTGTCCTCGAACTCCTCAACAAAATGGTGTTGTGGAGCGAAAGAATAGGACTCTTGGCGATATGGCTAGAGTTATGTTGAATAAAATTTCACTTCCGAAATATTTTTGGGCATAAGCTGTCAGTGCAGCTTGCCATATTTTGAATAGGGTGTTTATTTGACCTATTTCGAAGAAAACACCCTATAAACTTTGGTTTGGTAGGACCCCCAATGTATCTTATTTTAGAGTGTTTGGTTGTCGCTGTTTTATCCTAAATACCAAAGATAACTTAGACAAGTTTGATGCCAAAGCCGACGATAATATTTTTCTTGGCTATGCCGCCAAGAGTAAGGGATATCGAGTGTTCAACAAACGCTCAATGATAGTAGAAGAATCTACTAATATTACTTTTGATGAGGAGAATAGTACAGCTACCATCCCCAACGATGATGATGAACCATCAACTTCCATGCCTATTACTACGAATCATGAAGCCAACTCCCTGGAAGACTTATCGAAGAAATTCGAGTTCAAACCGTCACACCCATAAAACTTGGTAATAGGTGAGGTATCTCGCGGAGTAAGTACTCGTTCATCTTTAAGAGATTTTATTGCTAGTACTGCTTTTATTTCTCAAATTGAGCCTAAAAATGTTTTAGAAGCCTTTAATGACGAATTTTGGATTTCTGCTATGCAAGAAGAACTCAACCAATTCGAAAGGAGCCAGGTTTGGAAACTTGTTCCTAGGCTAGCTAATCATTCGATTATTAGTACTAAATGGGTTTTTTGTAACAAAGTAAATGAAGATGGTTCAGTCACTCGCAACAAAGCTCGTCTACTATCTCAAGGATACAACCAAGAGGAAGGTATCGACTACGATGAAACGTATGCTCCTGTTGTAAGACTTGAATCCATTCGGATGCTTTGTGCCTTTGCAAACTTTCAAAATTTTAAACTTTTCCAAATGGATGTCAAAAGTGCTTTTCTGAATGGTTTTATTAAGGAGAAAGTTTTTGTAAAACAATCTCCTGGTTTTGAAAATCACAAATTTTCTGACCATGTTTTCAAACTCAAGAAAGCACTTTATGGCCTCAAACAAGCCCCCAGGGCTTGGTATGAACGCCTAAGTACCTTCTTATTAGATAAAAGTTTTTCAAAAGGGAAAATTGATACTACACTCTTTATAAAATCTTTCAAAGACACCATTCTTTTAGTACAAATTTATGTTGATGATATCATATTCGGTTCTACTAATGAAACTCTCTGTCAAGAGTTTGCTACGTGTATGCAGAACGAATTTGAGATGAGCATGATAGGGGAGCTCAATTACTTCCTTAGACTGCAAGTCAAATAAACATCGCATGGTACTTTCATCTGTCAGTCAAAGTATACAAAGGATATGCTGAAGAAGTTTGACCTTGACAACGTCAAACCGATTGGCACTCCAATGGCTACTACAACCAAACTAGAACCCGATGAAAGCGGCAAACCTGTGGATCAACGTAAGTATCGAGGTATGATAGGCAGTCTACTTTATTTAACTGCTAGTCATCCTGATATCATGTTTAGTGTTTACTTGTGTGCTAGATATTAGGCTAATCCTAAGAAATCACACATGTCCGCCGTTAAGCGTATCTTTTGATACCTTAAGGGTATTATTACAGTCGGCTTGTGGTATCCCAAAACCACATCCTTTGACCTTATCGGATATTCGGATGCTGATTTTACGGGGTGCAAATTTGATCATAAAAGTACGAACGGCACGTATCATTTGTTAGGCAAAGCCTTAGTCTCCTGGTTTAGCAAGAAACAAAATTCTGTTGCACTCTCCACAACCGAAGCTGAGTATATAGCTGCAGGACGTTGTTGTGCACAAATTTTATGGATGAAGCAAACCCTAGAAGACTATCACTTGTCTTTTATGCACATGCCTATTTTCTGTGTTAACACTAGTCCTATAAACCTTACTAAGAACCCTATATGTCACTCACGCACGAAACATATTGAAATTTGTCACAACTTTTTGCGTGATCATCAACTGTAAAACCCCTAAATTTCTACTATTTTTTTATTAAATTTGGTACTGATTTAAAATTTTGTATTTGGACGTCGCGTAGTCGTATTGTACGTCGTGCACGAAATTTTATTTTTCGTAGTTGCTCGACGAGTGCGAATATGTGCGAGCGTACATATTTTAGAAAAAATATTTTGTTCTATTTTTTATAGTTTCAAATAATAGATATAATAATTAGTTTTGCTATCATTTCTAAGTTTATTATTTTTACTTCATTTTTAAAAGTTATTAATAATAAATAATATTTTTTGTATACTAAAAAAGCATAATTATGAAAAAATATTTGTGCATACATATATTTCGTAATTATTTATTAGTTTATTTTAAATAATAATATAATTTTCAAAATTATTATTATTAGTATTTTTGGAAAATATATTTTGAAATTATTGTGACAATTTAAATCTTTTATTATATTTTATGGATTTGATTTTAAATAGTTTAAAATTTAGGATAGAATTTATATTTAATTTGAGTTTGATTATCTAGATTTAAATTGGATTTGGATTTGGATTTGGATTTGGATTTATTGAATTAACTTAAATTAATAGATTGAATTATCTAAATTGGGTTTTAAATATTCCTAATCCTATCCAAATGGGAATTCCCACATCCTATAAATAGGCAGGTACTCCTCCATAAATTCCTCATCTCCATAAATTTCTCCACCCACGTGAGTGCATCGTGTCCATGTTCCCCCACCCAATATCTTATTCCATTATTTACACACATACATTTATTTCTCCGTGTCGACAACCCCGACACGATATATCAAATTCCTAATCTAAACCGTCGTCGTCCCAACAAAAACCCGTCTCCTCCGTCCCTTTCAACTCCAACTCCCTCCTCGCCGTACCCGACCTCATATTGCAGCCGTACCCACCGGACCACGTCCCCACGGCAACCATCACCAACCCAGCCTTGTCGTCACCACCTCCGGCCAACACGTACCCCTCCGATTCATCCCACACCCCTACGGCCACAGCCTTCACCATAGCCCCATCACCGTCCCCAACATCACAAACACCACCATAATAACACTAACTTTCTCCATCACGACCCGCCCCTGGGTAGCACCACCATCGCCTTCATCATTGTCACCACCCCCACGGCAAATACCACCACCATCAACATCATCCCCGCCCAAAATCCTGACCAAACTGGCACCATCACCATGATGACCACAAATCGCAGCCACCACCGTCACCAAAACTACCACCGCCTATTCGTCACTCGCCCGACCGACCTTGGCAATCCGACACCCAAATCATCACCACCGGCCACCGCCGAATTCCCATAAACACCACAAAGAAAATAAAAAGAATTAAATACCACCACCATCGGCGCTTACCTCCACCAGAGTCGCGCCCAACCGCCCGTGGTGAACCGCCGTCCGTCACACCCGTGCTCGGCTCCGACCGAGCGAGCATCCCCTCCGCGCCGTCACCGGCGACGCCCCCGCGCCGATTCCCCGTCCCGCGACCGCGCAGCCGAGACCAGCGCGCGCCCCCTTCTCCTTGAGTGCCTCCGACCACCGCCGAGCTCTTCCACCGCTCTCCCGCTCCCGCAGGGCCGGATCCGCCATGCCCTAGCTGCCTGAGCGCTCCCCAAACCCGCCCTTGCCGACGTGCCTCCACCCAGCCTGACCGCCGCCGTCCGCGAGCTCGGGCCGCTCCGTCGCGCGTGGCGGCAGCCTCCAGCCGCACCCAAATAACCCGTCCGTCGACGAACCCCTTCCCCTCCGCAACCGTCCGCCGACGAACTCTGGTGCCGCACCACCGTTCTCCGCCTCCACCTGGACGCCGTGCCATCGGGAGCGCTCACGGTCGCCGCCCCCGACTTCCCCCACTCGCCACTCTCGATCTACTTCCCAGCCTCCGCGCGCCTAGCCCGCCCCGCTTCCTCTCCCTCCGCCGGACCACCGACCCTCCGCCGCTCCTCTCCCCGTCCGCTCCTTCTTCCCTCTTCCTCGTTCTCCCCTCTCTTTCCTCTCACTTATTTCCTTCTCTCTCCTTCTTAAATTTCTTCTTTTCTCAGCTGTACTGAAGGGCAGCTCAAGTACAATTATATTTTATTCTTTTTATTTATTTATTTCTTTTTTTGTTTGTTTTTGTTGTATTTGTTTGTTTTTTTCCATCTTTATCTCCTTGTATTCACTATAGGCTTAAGTATTAGTATTAGTATTAGTATTAGTATTATTATTATTATTATTATTATTATTATTATTATTATTATTATTCTTTCTTTTTGTTTCTGTACAACTGTAGTGTAGTACAATTATGAAAATAATTTACTACTGCTATTATTTTATAAAAGGGGATATGTTTTTTTATATAGGTGGACTGTATATTAGTATGTTAAAAACATTTTTTTAATTATAATGGTATTTTGTTATTAATTATCCTTATTATTTTTATTGGGTTCACTAATACCAAAAATTGTTATTTCGTTCTAGGTATGTTAAAATATTTTTTAGATATATTGTCATATTATTTTGTGGTAACTTATTTATGTCTTTTTTTTAACCTAAAAACAATTTACAACATATTTTACCTAAAATTATTTTGACCCATGAAAACTAGTTTTTAAGTATTACAAGTATTATTCAAAAATCATTTATTTTCTCATTTATCTAATTTCCTTCGATTATCCTTCCGTCTAAAACTAATTTTCTTTTCCTTATCTCCTCGCCAATTCTGTATTCCCTCTTACCAACCCTAGCTAACTTGACCGTCCTAGACCCGATGAAACTGTCCGTGCCACCAACAGAGGTCACCTTGTGTAGTTGTTATCTGAAGTCGCAGTTCGTGCCATATTGATCATTACAGCACACTAGGCGTACTACCAGGCAAGACACCTTGCCATTTGCTGTTTATTTATTTTAGCTCATATTTTATGCATTATTCATTATTTTCTTTATGTAAAATAAACTGTGATACATGGCATAACCTGTTAGAACTTACTGTTCATTTATATTTCCTGTTATGTATTATTTTTCTTACACATTAAACCTAGATTTAAGGGACCACCTTTGTGTGTTGCATTCATGGCCTTGACACGTTGTACCATAAAGTTGTGTATCGCATGTAGAACACGGACATGCGTGACTGGCTTGCCACCGGTACGTATAAGCCGTATGATAGGATTAACCGCTAATAGAGGTTGCATGCTTAGTTTGACTTAGCAGTTATAGAGGTTCTCTGTTGTGGATACAACATAGTAGGCATTGGGCGGGGAGGATAATTCCTTAGCGTATGGGCTTCGATGCACTTTCCCTTTTGTAACCCGTGAGCTCCGCCGGAGACGCGGGTCAGATTACCCATGACTACTGACGGCCACTGACGTTCTGCGAAACGTTATGCTCTTACTGATGGGGCCTCTGGTGGCCAAGGAGGGACCATGTCGATCCTATTTAGCCAGGGCCCATGCGTAGGAAGGATTGTTCTTAACTACATTTCACTTAGAATGGTAGGCTACCTTATCCGTTAGGTACGAGTACTTTTGGTTTGGGTACTTGTATCTGACCGTGGCTTGGAACAATAACTTGTCGAGGATTAGTTCGTCACATCTTGTCCTTATTTGGTTGTAGGTGTGACTTACTACTTCGATGAGAAGGAATTGAACCTTGTTGGGGTCCGGATACCATATTGGATTCATAGCATGGAAAGATACGTCACCGTGAATTAGTTTACCATCTCCTGTCCTTGTTTGGTTGGGGGGATGGTAAGCTAGTTCAGTAGGTGTGTATTGGACCATGTTATAATTCAATTAACTTATTTATTTGAGCAATATTTATTCAGTTTATATGGCATGATATTATGTGTCTTGTTACGTCCCTCTGAGGACCTGGTTATCTTTCCAGGTGTGTGCTCTTGTCTTTCACAGGTGCTTTAGCTCTAGCTGTGACCATCTCCATTTCTTCGAGGATGATTGCACTTGGATCGTCTTCGCTCCGCTCGCCAAAAATTATTTTTTTCATGTATTTTTCTTTACTTGTTGGTAGTGGATTTGTCTCTGCCCAACATATTGTATTAAGACAATTCATTATCATTATATGATATCTTTTATTTATTTATTTTTGTGTGGATGAGATTAATTATGGTTCTACTGCATTTTACAGCTTACGTATATTTATTATACGGCTGGCATGTCTACGTTCCTAGTCCTACGTATTTTGGGACTGGGCGTTACATGAACAGCACGACACTATAAATCTAGAATTTATTAACACAGAACATCAGCTGGCAGACTTCTTTACAAAACTACTAGCCGAAGAGCGTTTCAACATTCTTTGTCGCGAACTAGGAATTCTGGATGAAAATAATCTCAAATAAAATTTATTTTTGCAACGTAAACTGTTGATCATCATCCTACTAGAAGTACTTACTTTGGGTACAAGCCGAAAGGGCCCTTTTGTCAATAAGGCGTAAAAGCCTAAGCGATACGGTGCACTAGTCTTCGGACTACCGCTAGCTGGGATCCGGCCCCTACAGCTAACCCAAGGTGTTTACTCCGTATACGATTTTTGATCCGCAGTACACGCTGTAAACATAAAATTCATTTATGAGCATTTAAATCCTATGTTTCTAAATTCACGATTATCTTTAATGCATTCCTATTTCTGTTTGAATTTCTGGTCTAAGGGACCAGAACTCGGGCCGAACTCTGCCCCTACATAGAGTTCGGGCCGAGTTCGGCCTCCTTGTTCCAGAACCTCAAATGACCCACAGCCCTCCATTTTATTTTGATCCGATGGTCCAGAATTAACCCGACTAGCCGACCATAACCTCTATAACTCGGGATTCTCTCTCTCCTTTCCATTGTCTTCTCCAAACCTCTCCAAACCAATTTCTCTCAAAACCCTAAACCTTGAAGTCTCAAATCCTTGAGAAATTCCACTCCAAACTCAAAGAGCTCAATCTTGGGATCATTCTCTTTAATCTTGGGTCACTCTTTTTGAGGTATATCATCTTTTTCATTCATCTCTCTCAATTTTTATTCATGGCTCCTAGGTTGCTTGGTAGAGGGAAGAGACCAAGGAGGAGTGAAGGTGAATCCTCCACTAATCCTCCACCCAACCCTCCACCAAATCCTCCACCAAACCCTTACCCTATTCCTCAGCCTTTGTTGATCCCCGACGTACCGATTCCGATGGTGCAGGGCCTTCGCATGCTCCATGATGGATATGGCTTTTGTATCACTGACTGCCACTGATGCTTAGGACTCTATTTTTTATTTCTGCACTATGTTTTTTGATTCTGGATTTATGTTTTTATCAAAACTGTTAACCCTCTGGCTTTGATTAGACTTATTAAAACTATTGCTAGCTTATTATTCTTCATTATGTGGATGGTCTTTATGCTGCTCTTCTATTTTGTTGGGGGAGTTTTTCTTCATTTTGATTTTTGTCAAAAGGGGGAGAACACTTGATATTTGTCTTTGTTTGGTTTCATGATATACTGTGTTATGAGTTATATATCGTATACTTGGATGAGAACTTGTCACAGGTAATATCCTTTTACGGGGGTACAGACATGTTCAAGTACATGAGAGCTATCATGTGTCCAGGTATGAATATTGAGACATGTAAATATCACATTTTGTCAATTATCAAAATGGGGGAGATTGTTGACCCAAACTGGATCACAATCAACCTAATCTTGATAATAACAAAACAACATTTGTCATAGTCCAATTTGACACATCAAGCTCTAAATCAATCAACTCATCACATCAGTTCAAGTCAACAGCTGCCTGAAGAATTGCTGCTTTGTGTATTATGGAGTCTGTAATTTTATTATTTTTTGAGTATAGAAAAATGTACGTTGAGACATACTGAATAGCTTTGGGCTAGAATTAACCTTCATAGGTCCACTTAGCCAATAGCCAAAACAGCCCAACAAGCCAAAGTCTATTTATGAACTTTCTGCCCAAAGGAGACAGAGTTCGGGCCAAACTCTGTCTCCTAAATTACAGGAAGCTAATTTTTAGGGATTATTCACTACTAGTTGTCCAACGGCCAAAAAGTTGAATTCTGGACACAGAATTCTGGCCAAATTCTGCCTACCCAGACCACTATAAATAGGCCTTGAATTCTTTCATTTCAAATCATCCAATCTTCTCTTATTCTTCTTCTCTTACATAAGCCTACATATTAAAGAGCTCTACCTTCCCATCCAACTTAGCTTTCAAACTTCTCAACTGTCCAAGTTGCTCAGTACGATTCAGCTAGAAGTTTGAAGTGCAAGAAGTTGTAAGTCACTTGGAAAAAATTCAAGTTTCGCCACAGCGATCATTGAAAGAAGTTGGCGTGCTCTTCTAAGAAAAGGTACGTGGTTGTAAACCTATTTCACAAATAGTGGATTTCAATCCTGAGCTAGAGTTCTCAGGCCTGGACTAGTCATACACGAGAAAAACCAGGTTAAAAATCTTGTTGTGTTTGCGTTTGCTCTTTGACTGTTTTATTTCCGCATTTATATTACTCTGATTATTTTGTTGGTGAAAAGAGTTTAAGTTTTAATTGATCATTATCGTTATAAACTCTATTCCACCCCCTCTAGAGTTGCCTACCTGTACTTCAAGCTCTAGTAAGGTTGAGGAAGGCACGAGCCGCGGAGGATCTGTCGGTGGCGAAATTTTTTTTAGCTAGTATATATATATATATATATATATATGTGTGTGTGTGTGTGTGTGTGTGTGTGTGAGATAAGGCCTTGGTGACGATGTCGATGATATGTGGGATCAGATTCACCCCTATTTTGTCCACTCTATTATCATCCCTATCTCATCCGTTGGATTAGATTTAAAAGTATGGTTTAGATCAAATCTCTACATCCTAAAATAGAAACACCAAATCTTTTATATATTACATTAATTTGTAAGAGAGAGAATTAATATGCAAGAGAGAGAAATTGAGAAAGAAAAAAACCCTCCGCTCGTTCTCTTCCGCTCCAAAACAGAAACTAAATTAGGTTTTTAATGATCAGAATCTATTTAGAGAATATTTTTTAAAAGAAACTAGATTAGGCTTCAAAATTTAAATGACCAATTTTTTTTAATATAAACTAAATTTTGTAGAGAATATCAAAAATTTAATAGATTTAAATTAGGTTTCAATTTTTTAGAGAACATCACAAATTTAAATGACCAAATTAAAAAAAATTAAATTAGGCTTCAAAATTTAAATGACCAGAAAATTTTAAATAAAATAATTTTTTAAAGAATATCAAAAATTTTAAAAGATTTAATTTAGGCCTCCTAATATTTTAGAGAATATCGAAAATTTATATGAATGAATTTTTTTAAAAGAAACTAAATTAGGTTTCAAATGACCGAAATATTTTTAGAGAAATTTTTCAAAAGAAACTAATAGGCTTCAAAATTTAAATGACCGAAAAATTTAAAAGAAACTAAATTTTGTAGAGAATATCGAAATTTTAATAGATTTAAATTAGGCTTCAATTTTTTTAGAGAATATCAAAATTTTAAATGGCCAATTTTTTAAAATAAACTAAATTAGGCTTCAAAATTTAAAAGACCAAATTTTTTTAAATGAAACCTTTTTTTTTTAAAATATCAAAAATTTAAAAGATTTAAATTAGGCCGCAAAATAATTGTGAGAATATCGAAAATTTAAATGACCAATTTTTTTTTAAATGAAACTAAATTATGTTTCAAATGACCGGAATAATTTTAGATGATATTTTTCAAAAGAAACTAAATTAGGCTTCAAAATTTAAATGACGGATTTTTTTTAAATGAAACTAAATTTTGTAGAGAATATCAAAAATTTAATAGATTTAAATTAGATTTCAAAATTTTGTTAGAGAATATCAAAATTTTAAATGACTACATTTTTCTTTAACCGAAACTAAATTAGGCTTCAAATAACCAAAAATTTATAAAGAAGAAAAAATTTAGACTAAAAATGAGATATACTTTGCTTCTCACAATTACAATTCAGATATACTGTTGGTCTATTCAACCGGGCACCCCCTTTACTCAGAAAAATCTCAGTTGAATATGTTTAAAGATTTTTCTCGTACTTTTTATTTGTTGATTATTTGTTCCACATATTAAATAGTTAAATGACAAGTGTGGGCACGTGTTGCTGGAGTGCATGCGGTGTGTCGGAGGAGAGACAGAGCGCTTCCGGAGGAGGAGGAGAAAGTCTGCTGGAGAGGAAGCGGTGCAGCCTAGGCGGAGACGGAGGCGCAGGTGGAGCAAGCAGTGGTGGAGCACCGTAGCAAAGGGGAGCTGAGGTTTTATTGAAAAATCTGAAATTATTTTGGTTATCTATAAGTAAAAAAAATGACAAATAAAATAAAAAACACCCAAAAAAGAAAAAAACAAAATTACACAGGAGCAGAGACGGAGTGAAGAGCGGATGGGGAATAGGAGGAGAACGAGCGGAGGGTTTTCTTTCACAATTTCTCTCTCTTGCATATTAATGTAATATACTAAAGATTTGATGTTTCTATTTTTGGATGTAGAGATTTGATTTGAATCATACTTTTAATTCTAATCCAACGGATGAGCTAGATGTGATAATGGGGTGTACAAAATAGGGGGTTAATCCGATCCCACACACACACACACACACAGACATATATATATATATATATATATATATATATATATATATATATATATATATATATATATTTTTTTTTTTTTTTTTTTTTATATATATATATATATATATATATATATATATATAGGGTCGTTCTACTATACATCCCCTGAAAAAGGATGTATCGATACATCCGAAATTTGGACCGTTAGATGTTGATCCAATTGTTCAGATTGAATAATAGAGTAGAAACATCATTTAATGCTGATTTAGACTTTTGACCTGTTGGTAACTTGCTTTAGCAGGTCATTCTTCACTTTAATTTTTTTCAATGAACACCCTAAATTAACTCATATTTACTCTCTCTTTCGTCCATCCAATTTAATATTTTGTACATCAACGTATAAATTTCATAATTTTTTTTGGTTACAGGCCGTAGTGGTGGTGGTGGAAAGAGAAACGGAGATGAAGAAAGAAATAAGAATCGGTCCGGATCGCGTCGAACGTCGTCGAGCCCTCCTAGAATAACGAGGAGTACCAGATGTGCCGAGAAGAATCGGTCCAGTTCGCGTCGGACGTCGTCGAAACCTCCTCGAACAAGAAGAAGTACCAGCGGCGTCGCTCTAATTTTACTGTCCATGCCATTATCAGAAATCTTATTTTTCATCTAATAATTTAATATTTTGTTAATAAAGCTACATGTCATGGTGGTGGTGGTGAACTGAGGAAACCTGCTTCTGAGGCCGGGCGGATCATCTGCTCACATATTTAAAAAAAAACTGTATTGATCGAACGAAATATTTTTTACTTTTCTAATGATAATATTTTTGAAAAGAATATTTTTTGGACGGTGAATGGCCATTCTCTTTGCTTTTAACACGGAGAATGGCCATTCTCAAGGAGAATGGCCATTCTCCGTTCCTTTAACATGGAGAATGGCCATTCTCCGTTCTTTGAAAACGGAGAATGGATACTCTCTGTGCTTTTAACAAAGTATGGTACATTTAGGACTGGAAATGTTCAAGTATCTCATATTTTTTTCACCAAATATTTACAATATTTTTAATATCATTTACCAAAGTATATTCATTTAATATTAAATCATGTTCAAGAAAATCTGAATATCATTTTATCAGGCTTCTACTGTTTGGCTGCACAAAATTTCTTGCGAGTGTTTGAATATAATTAACCTACTATCCAAGAGAATTTTTCTTACATTACATTATGCATTACACTGGCATCGAATTCATACTGATGGCATCGATGTCCTGATGGCAATAACAAAGGATGAACCGGCAGGATTACAATTTTGCTTCAGCAATAACAAGGGATGAACATGCAGGATTACAATTTTGCTTCAGCAATAACAAGGGATGAACAAGCAGGATTATATTATGCATTAAACTGGCATCAAATTCATACTGATGGCATCGATGCAATAATTTTTTACAGAAAGCAAAACACATTAAAATTAAATAAAGTTTTAGTGATCCCAGGAATGCATCTGTAATAAGGCCATCTGTAAACCCTAGGAATGCACCCAGGACTCATAAAATTTGTAAAGGGCATTTGCAAATCAAAGGAATACACCAAAATATCAATATCATCTGTGAAGGCCAACTGTAAATCAAATAAACGCTTCAACCAAAAAATCATAATCAAATTAAGTATACTTCATTCTAAGTCCAATAAACTGCATAATCCACGTTACAGTAATCTGCCCAATCCACGTTAGTAATTCAACATAGAACCTGCATAATTCACAATACAATAATCCAAATAAATATCAGACCTACTATAAATTCAAGACCATATTATATTTTCCAAACAAATTACGAACTATGCACTTAGTACAAGCGAAAAGTTTAGTCTTACAATATTTCAAAAACAAAATTTAGTTACACCGCCAAGACCAACAAATATTCAGAACCATATTACAATTCAAATATTACTTCCAAATTGAAATAAAAGCTTCAAAACTCAAAAGATGAATCTTCATAGCCATGTCCATCTTCTTCTTCATCTTTTTTTCCTTCTTCTTCTTCCTCAAAATATCTTTCATCTACACCTTGAGGGACAAAATAAGAAAAAATATAGTCAGTATGGACTCACTGTATACGTAGAAATGACATCCGGTAACATAAATAGAAGTATCAAAGTGATGGCTAGCATTAAAGTATCAATGTGCACAGTGTATATTTTTACATAAGAGTTTGGGCTAGCCCCATTTATCTTCTTCACGAGGGAAGGAAAATCTTATTCTTGGTCAGCAAATTCAATCTCTATCTGGTTAATCTTATCCAGAATTAATTTCTGGTTGTCGGATATAGTCTTCATCTCTTTGAAGACATTCTCAAAGTTTGCAGCAACAAAATTGTATAGATTATCAACCCTGTCCTTAGTGTTTTTGATTCCATAAGTTGATAGTTTTTCAGATATTGATGGTTTGCTTGCAGCTGCTGCCCGTTTTCCAAACATTCGAGTAAAGGTTAGTTTTCTCATGGGGCCTTTGTTTTTAATATAAACATCCCCTGCTAAGCTTGGGGCAGAATGTTTACTAGCCATCGAGCATATAAATCCTCCGAAAGGGAGAGCTGTCCTTGCAGTTGGTTTTTCCACAAGATGCATCATTATACTGAACATGTAGGAACCTATATCCATCCTTTTTTTTCTTCCCCATAAAATAAAGAAATTTTACTCTCTCGGGATGGATGGAAAACTCATGTCCAGTAGGGTTGAGTGTTTGAGATACGTAGGCATGCAATAATTTATACAAAGTTTTTAACTGATCTTTGTATACATTTTGAGGGGTCATAGAACCCACTGATACACCTGTAATCTCATGAATTACATCCCTCATGGAAACATTATCAATATCTTTCATATCAAACTCAGAAACTGGATCAAATCCATAAAATTCGTTGATGACAACAGTATTTACCCTAATCAGTTTCTCTCTCAGAAACACCAGTTGTTGATCCTCTTCTTTTTCTTTAATTTCAGCCAGAAGATTTGAGTAAAATTCTCTTACTATTGTTTGAGAGATTTTCTCAAGACAGGATTTGTTCAGTTTTTCCAATTGATAGAATTTTAATATATCCAGGAAAGCTTCATCTTCGACATCATCCATCTTAATTGATCTTTCAGGCATAACAGCCTTTTTCTTGAAATATTTATTGTAAATCTTCTTAGATTTAGAGTCTTTAAATTTTTTTACCTCCTCTCCATCCTGGGACTTATTTGATGATTGCTCTTCCTCTTTATTTTTCTCTTCTGATGAGGATTCAAAATCCTCAGAGTACGCTGATGACTCTGTATCCGTTACCACCTTAGCCTTCGCTTGAGTATACCTTCGATCTTCATAAGTTGAGTCTTCCGACGACTCTGTATCGAAGATAGATTTTTCGGTCTTTGTCGAGCAATGAATTTTTTAGCCTTTTTTACAGGTGGCTTGGCTGCCGCCTCTGCTTTCATCGTCGCTGCTGCAGCCGCTGCTTTCGCCTCTGTCCTTTCGGCCTCTGCCCTAGCGACCATAATCTTGGTTTTCGCCACCCTTGCAAGTTCTGCCCTTCGGGCCTATATCGTATCCCTTTGTGGATTCTTTTCCTTCGGAGACGGTCGTTGTTTCTTCGGCAGCATTTTGATTAGAAGAGGGTTTGGGAGAGGGTTTGGAAGAACGAAGAGGGTTTGAGAGAAGAAAAGGAAAAATTCGACCGTCTTTATATGACCTTGGGAAGTAGAAAAAATTAGAATAGTTTTGAGTCTTAAATTAAATTTATTACTATTATTACTAGTATAAGACGGTTGAATTTATTACTATTAAATTTTAAAAACTACTTTCCAAAATTATATTTACTACTATTATTACTAGTATATATCCATGTGAAATGACTACATAAACCTTTAGGATTTTGAGACCCTAATTTTAAAAACTACTTTCTAAAATTAAATTTATTACTATTATTACTAGTATATATCCTCGTGTTCCATATAAATTATTGAAAAATTTGGCACAAAAAATGGATGTATCGATACATCCCAAATCTGGACCATTATAATTTAACAAGGAGAATGTCATTCTCCGTTTCAAATTAAACGGAGAATAGCATTCTCAATCGTTTTAATACTGGGAACGGCATTCTCCGTGTAATTCAACACGGAGAATATCATCCTCCGTTTCAAATAAAACGGAGAATATTATTCTCCGTTTAAATTAAAACGAAGAATGAACATTCTAATGTGTTTTTAACACTGTGAATGTTATGCTCCGTTTAAATTAAAACGGAGAATGAACATTCTATTTTGTTTTTGACAACATATTTAAGAATGTGAAGTTTCTAATCTCAAAATTTCTATTTTTCGAATATTTGATTAAATTTTTGAACGTATTTTTTTGCATTGAGCCGTTATATACTCGTATTTTTGCCATCCCAAATATTTCACGTTTGACGACTTGGTAAGAAGACTATGTACTTGAAAAGAGTAAAATTAAAACCCTCAAAGTTGTTCTCTAGTTTACTTTGTAATCATATTTAAGATGTATTTGACGGCAAGACTGACGCTGGCAGCATAATCAATTCTAAGACGTAACAAGTCATTGATGGAGATATCGTCGCTGATATATGGATTTGACGGAACAAGATTTGTTAATTGAAAAATAGATAAAATAGTTAGGCGCTTGTAGCCGAAACTAAATTGAGTTAACAAAATATTATTTTGCATTAAATCCCAGCTTCGTCGCCGGAACATTCTCCGACGAAGGATACAAGAGGAGGAAAAAAACTGTAAAAAAACTAAAAAAATAGAAAAATAAGGGGTCTACCCCTCACTAGCCTCGCGGAGGATCTCCGCAAAGTCCTGCAGGGTGCGCACACCCGCCCTATGGAGTAGGCGGCACAACCCTTCCCTCTTCTCCAGAGAAGCCCGTTCCTCCGGAGTGATCGACAACAGATCAAAGTTGGGCGCGGGATGAAGAGGTCGATTGATGACCTCCATTGATAACCCGCAGGAGGTCAGGAAGTCTGCAGCCTCTGCCAGCCAGTCATGGGCCGGAGGCAGCACAGAGGGTGCTCCATACGGAGAGGCTCGGCGACGACTGGAAGAAGACTCTGAACATGGTTCCCAACCAGATGATCTTTTTGGAGCCATGTTAAATGTGCAACCTACTTAAATGAATGGGGACCCCTATATATATATATATATACACGTTCCTAACCGACTCTTCTTATTCTTTATTGGAAGTTGGGGATATTCAATTTCTTATTCCTTATTGGAAGTTGGGGATATTCAATGACCTCCAGTAACTCTTCTTATTCCAAGCTTAGTTGGTTGTGCTATTTGGCTTTTACATGGAAGGCCTAGGTTCGAGTCTGGTGTGTGGGTTCTGTATAATTTTTCTATTGTTAATATTTCTTGGGTGCTATTATATGCTTTTAACTTAGTATGGAACAATTTGGGACGGGTAATGGCCATTCTCCGTTCCTCTAACACGGAGAATGGTAAATGTAGGACGAAAAATGGTAAATTTAAGACGGAGAATGGTACATTTAGGATGAAGAATGGTACATTTAGGACGAAGAATGGTATATTTGAGACTGTTCTGTAGGGTTGTGAATTTTAAATAGTTTGGCTGTTTTGTTTTGTTTTGAATCTATATAAATTGGTTTTGAAGGCTGGTGAAGATGAATAGTTCGGCTGTTTGGCTGTATATATAGATTTTAAAGGGTTGTGAAAAAAAAACTAATGTTTTCGTATCGATCACCATTAATTATGGTGAATGGCACTGATACCACTAATATGAGTAAAATTTGCACCGCCAGAATTTATCTTGAAGAATGTAAAATATGTGTTGGGAAATGTCGAAATCTCTTGGATATGATTACACTGAGATGTTGTATTAATATTAAGATACTGATATCATATCATCCACTATATAATGAGGTTTCAAAATGGCTCAGAAGTGAGCCATCTTAGGCGTAATTATTACGTCAACTTGCTTGTCATTTATGTTTAAGAGTCAAAGGAATAAAGTTTGCATGCAAGTTTCATTTTTCCATATAACATTATGTTCCAATGGTAATAAATTTTCTTTTTTATTACTATTTTCTAAAGGTTATTAGTCTCAATAGTAAATAAAAATTTTAAAAAAATTGTACTTCGAATCTCTTGACATATAAATAGTCACCTGAAAAAGACGAAAAGATGACAACTGACTTTATAATATTCTAATTAAAATACGTACAAAGTACGTATATATAGACTAGTAAAAAATATAAAGAAATGCATGCATGCATGCATGCTAATGTTTTCACCATTCACCTCAGGAATGATTGATGATATCTAAATCACTATACATCTCGTATCCAGGTTCCCCTGGGATTACATCATCAAAGGGTCGTTTAAACGTCTGTATTAAATCACAAATTTTTCTGAGGTCATCGTCGAAGTACACGTTAAAACACCCACGTATGTCGAGCACGCGAAGACCCTTGTAGTTGCATATGATAGATCGCAGCGTGTCTCCATTGAACATGCCAAATCCTATATGTAGGTGCTCGAGATGCGGTATCGAATCAGCCACGGCTTTTTCCTCCGTCTCGTTCTGCGTGTTCAGCACGAATCTGTTCCTGAGCATGAAATATGGAGGGGGCATGTTCCTCCTCAACTTGACCAGACGGTAGCAATACTTTCCAGCGAAAAATATTCCAGTCGACGTAATATAGAGACAGTAGCTAATGTCTTGTTCTTCCAGCACCGGAAGAAACTCCAAGTGTCTCACGAAAGTTTCATCACTCGCGTCGCACTTTGGAATACGCAGCACCCTTAGAAATTTCCCACTGTATTATAAAAATGGGAAAACATCAATAGAAATTAACAAAAGTATACGTAAAATTTTGTAATAGAAAAAATAAAGTATTAGAATAAGACCAAATAAAATTTTGCACATGCCTTAAACATGCAAAACAGAAGGCTGCTTCGTCGAGCTTGTACACAGAGAAGAACCCTAGATATCCCCCACTGCGAGCCATGAGCTTCTTTATGGTCAAACTAATCTCAGCGGTTTGCTGGGTCCTCCGGCACCACTGTACCAATAGTCTAAGGGACCGTTGAGCGTCTTCCACCACGAACGGTAAACTGGGGCCACGTTGCACATTACCTCGTCCGTCGACATCCCCGACAGTACCAGTATCATTGAAAGAATCTCAGTAGGGATGGAGGCCCATCCGCTGCAGTTGATCTTGCTCCTCTCCATTGCGACTGTTCTTCTTCTTCTCTTCTTTGTTTCTCTCTAGTCGGATGGGTTCTTTTCTTTGGAAAAGGCTATTTAACCCCTCATTTCGGGGGTATAACCCGCTCGTGGAGGGGTGTGACCGAACAAGGCACGAATCTATTGGAAAATAACGGTAATGCCACTGTATTAATATTAGCAATTGTTTGCCATTAAAATCTTTTGATGTAATTTTAATACAAACAGAACAGTGTTACAATATAGGACTTAGACGTAGTCCTAGGAGTACACTTTTATTTATCTGGGTCCCTTATGCCGATGGAGCGAGTGGTAATACGTTGACTCCGTTGACGATCTGACGACGATTATCGGTTCTCTGAAGGTCTGAGTTGCTCTGGGTGCCGGAGCTTACGGAGAGGAAGAAGACGTTGAGTGTCTGTATCTGCCACTCTGTATATCGGTGGTTGTGCGATGTGTGATCCCCCAGAAGAAGGAAATGATCCCTCTATTTATAGTCTGCAGGCTGGCTGCTCATGTGCGCATATGTAGGATGCGCCTGTACGTGGGGACGCCACGTGGTGATTGCTGATGGAAGCGCATGGGCGATGCGTTTTGATTGAGGAGTTGAACCCTTCCCGTTGCTTTTATGGGCTGCGACAGAGCTGACACGTAGCAATGGGGAGGATCTTTCTGTTGCTGAGATCTTAGGTGATTAGCACCCCTTCATAGGCTGGATCGAGTCAAAGGACACGTGTCGTCGGTCCATGGCTCGAAGATCTTGGATTTGGGGAATGATCTGATAGGATGCGCCTGGATTTGGGCGCATGAGAAGACTTTGGCTCGTAACCTTTAGGAGTCATGAACCATTCGGGGCGCATGGCTTTTGTGGCGCATGCGAGGCTTCAGTAGTGACTTTACTTCTATCTTTAGGGATCAGAAAAAAGTCTGAGGCACATGACTTTTGAGGTACATGTAGAGATTTGGGCGCATGGCTACGGAGGCGCATGCGAATGGTTGGACGGCCACGTGGCATGTAACCGCCGGAGGAAAGTAATGATGATACTGACGTTAGTGATGCTTCGTCTTCTGCAAAAGTTGTCAACTGTTCAGTCCTAGGGGGACGTACTGGCAACTCTGTCAGACTTCAGCATTTAATGTTCTTGACAGGTGATAGGCTGTTGAGTGGGCACATCGATCGGCATTCCACTAGGCGTATGGGGACGCATGGAGGCGCATCCTCGTAAGGCGCTTGGTGCTGAGGTACGCGTCTGCATGATGCACGGTCTGACTGGCGCATCCATTTCGTATAATACGTCTTTATTGGTCCGACTGTTACGTTCTTCGAGTGCTTTAAATAGCCGTTGACTTGGCTGAATTCGAAGCGTCAGGTTCATCACCATTTAATACAAATTCATTGTACGGGATTCGGAGAGCCAGCCACTTAGCGCATGGGTTTGATTTGCTCGGCCTATAAATAGTGGCATGGAGAGAGTTTGTTTCTCGTTCTATCACGTCCTTCCGAAACGAATTTGTTTGCTCGAGCGCATTCTGTTGAAGAGATGCTCCCGAGGATGAAGATGCGACGTATTGTCTTCATTGCACTTGAAGGTGACTGTTACATCCAAAAGTTGGAGTCGAGGGCTTCTGAGACAGGCGAAAGGTGCCTGTTGCATCCAAAGGTCAGGATGCTCGAGCCCCGTCTCCGTTATGCTGGAAGAGCCACAGATCAGAATTACGGTGCTCCGATCATCTTCCTTGGGCTTTAGGAGAGCTCCTTCTCCCGATAGAGTGGGTGTTGCCCATTCTGGTTGGGTTGAAAGCTGCTCCTTTAGCCGCGGGTTGATTGTGGTGCTTTTCTCTTCCTTGCTTTGGAGAGCTCTTCCTCCAGCTAGAGGGTTGATTTCCACCCTCGTTCTGCTCAATAAATGCTTCCTTAGTCGAAGCATTTGATGGCGCATATACTGACACTCCATGATGTGCCTGACTGGGACGCTGAAGGACGGCACATAACTGAGCTGCTGAAGGGATGCACATAACTGAGCCACTTGAAGGGATGTACATAACTGAGGATGCACATAACTGAGCTGCTGAAGGGATGTGCCTGGCTGAGAGCGCATGGCGAGATGCGCCTGTTTGAGAGCGCATGGCGAGATGCGCCTGTTTGAGAGCACATGGTGGTTGCTACGCCTAGCTGTAGACTTAGGATCTTTTCTTTGTAGAAATTCTCCTTTCTACTGCTCTTTTTTAGACATGTAATAGACTTTTATATGAAATAAAAATCTTCCTTTAATGTCTATGCTTTTGCTGTTTGCTGTTTGCTATGCCAAGTACTCCATCCAAGCTTCTTGGCGCATGTAATGTTAGGTGCATAGGATTTCTGGTCCTGAAATTCTATGCTTCTACAAGACCCCCTTCAAAGTTTTCAAAAACTTTTTGTCAAGTTTTGGAATACTTTGAATAAGAAGCATGGTGGCGTCTTCTACGGGGTGTATGACTGTTCGAGCGCATGATTATTTCGCGCATCAGTGATGGGACACATGCTCCTCTTAGTAAATGCAAATGATAACGCTTCGATAACCAAGAAGATTAATGATGATCTTCTTGGATTTATTTGCAGTTATCTCCTCGCAGAACCCGAGGCGGCGGCTGGGGTCACACTTCATCGGTTCACGCGTGCGACTGAGCCTATAAATAGGCGTGAGATGAAGAGAGAGAGAGTTCTTCCTCTCTTTGCTTTGTCTTTTTTTAGAGTTCTTCTTTTCGAAAAACCTTAACTTTTTTCTTTCAAGAAATGGCTCCCAAGACTCCTCGCGATGGTGTTGGTAAGGGACGAGGGAAAGGAAAAGAGCCTGTAGAGGCTGCCGCGGGTGATGTCCCCCGTCCGCCTGTCGACGTTCGGTCGGTGGTGGTTGGTGAGTTTCATCATCCTTTACCATATGCCGATGCGCATGGACCTTGAGTCATGATGATATACTGAGATTTTTTCGCCGACACGCATGAGTTTAAACCCTGATGATGCGCCGAGGCTCCACTGCTGACGTGCATGGGTTTAGACCCTGATGATGCGCCGAAGCTCCACTGCTGACGCGCATAGGTTTATACCTTGATGATGCGCCGAAGCTCCACTGCTGACGCTTATAGGTTTAGACCCTGATGATGCGCTGAAGCTACTGCTGACGCACATGGGTTTAGACCCTGATGAAGCATCGAAGCTTCTTTTTCGAATGCGTCTGAGCCTTATGCGCTTTTGATAAGAACGTGGCTCAAATCCTTTTGTTATTTCTAACATCTTTGAATCTTTGCCTTCTTTTGTTGACCACCAGTGTCGATGACTGTCCCGCTCTTGAATGAAGTGCTTCTGGACGCTGCCCTCTGTCAGATGGGGGTGGATTATAATGAGGAGGTGATAAACCCTGCCCAAGCTGCCATTATGCTGGATCAGCATCCCGAAAGAATGACTCAAATCCGGGAACAACCGCATGGGTTCCTCAAACGGATGATGGAGCGTGGCATTTTGAAATCTGCCACTTATGATAATGTGACTTTCTTGAAGCCTGAGTTCCTGTTTGGGGACCGCCTTACTTATATTGAATCAAAGGTGTTAAAGGTCCAGGAAGATTGGTTCTTTACAGCAAGGGGGTGCATATGACTGTTAAGCAACTTGAACGTCAATGGCCTTTGACTGCTTTTTGTAGTCTTGCTTCCAAGAGAAGGATGTCTTGGGAGCTAACCCCATCTCGGGGGGAGCGGTGGCCGGTATCATCAAGATCGACTCTACCTCCGACCAAAGGGATACTTTGGCTGCCGTACGGTCTGGGCCTTCTTTCACCTGGCGGACTCTACGTCCTGGGAGCATTTATAGTAACGTTCCCATCAATACTTTTGCTTTTGGCGCTTCGACTTTTACAAATCGCATGCTGTTGATGGAGCGATCGTACCCGAAAGGTGAATTTCGGGTAGAGGGTTGGTGTCATTATGTTTCCAAATGGGACAAGCTGACACTCCGGATTCTGTCGCAGTTTCAAACCGAACTCCAAGAGATTGGGCTGACGGTCGCAATCCGTGCTACTCAGGCAGGCATCGACATTAACAGGCATATGTTACTCGCACTTCTGGAGATGTTTAACACCCAGACCGTGACTTTCTTCACTCTGGTGGGGAAGCTGGGACTCGCACTTCATAAAATGTACGAGGTGTCAAAGCTCCCTTGGGGATCAGAACCGTACGAGGAATATTTCCCGTCAAATGAAGAGATCCTTGTTCTGGAAAAGAAGGACCCGTAGATGATGGCTGTTTTCAAAGAGATGGCGAGCCATCATTATCTGATGCAACGGAAGGACAAAGGCAAAACTCAGCCTCATGTGACTGCTTGGAGGGATTACGTCTTCAAGCAGGATTTGGCGGACTCCTCGAATATCCGGTTTACGACTCTGTAAGGGCTGAAACCTGCGGAAGTGACTTTCGAAATAAGCCGACTAGACGAGAGGGCCCCCAGTTTAAATGAGAGTGACAAAAACGCGTATAGCTGCTTCTGGCACTGTGTGTACTGGATGTCATCCAAGGCAGTATTGACTGCATATTTGATGATATGGCTCCGGGATTGTGTGTTCTCGGGCGGGTCAGGCTCTGTGGAGAGGGTACACCGGAACCTCATTTTGTCAGTAGTGAAATTGGTTTTTGGTTGCCCTTTGGCTCTCCTCCCCGCGATGGTGTGTAACCTGTTGCGGGGCTTGAGGACTTTTGCTGATGATGTGATCCATGGGAGAGGTAGGAACGACAACTTTCCCCGGGCCAAGCTACCATTCCATTATCTGATGGGATGGTTGATTCTGTATCACCCGAACGTGATGAGTCCGGGTCTTGAAGAGGATCATACTGAAGGCGACACCTTTATCCGCCGCTTCTACAAGAGGAAGTGGTTGCACACCGGCGTCCCCGTCTGCAGGACTAGAGTCTTGTCTTATCTGCAGGGGTTGGAGATCGTCAAGGTCAGTCCCATCTTCAAAGATTTCGAGGCTGACCAAGATTTGGAAGACTCTGGTGAGGATGCGATCACCCTGCCGAAATAGGGATTTCGTTGGTTGCAGAGTATTCGGCCTTCCCACTTGGTCTACCGCAACCAAAATAAGTGTTATCTGGAGCCATATCTGCCAAGCTGGTTTGCTCGACAATTTGGTTACACCCAGTTAATATTACGGAACCCCAGTAGCAGTTTGGGGTTTGCTGGGAGTTTACTGGATGGAGCCCGGGGTTGGCAATATTACAATTCCGGGTGCACTGGTGTTCGTTTCAATACGCCAGTTCGGAACCCTCGGCCATAGATCCTGTATTCGACCGTTAAGCTGTATTGCACCATTAATGCTGTGTCTCCTGATTATGATAGGGAAACCAGTTTCATCATTGGAACTCAGCTAGAGGCTACGACGAACATGTTGGTGGCGGCTCGGTCATATCGTCCACCAGAATTGGTGGGATATCGGGTTGCTGCTGTAACATCAACGAGAGACAATCGGAAAGATCCCCCTGCTGGAAAGATACGGGCTAACGCAGACGCCGGTTTGTCTGTACCAAAAAGGCCGAGAAAAATGGCGACTCCAAAGGCTACAGGAGTGCCGCCTGTAACGCCAATGGAATCAGTTTCTGTTGAGGTAAAGACATCTTCCATGATCTGACTCCTTCTGTCATTTTTTTTGTGACATATGCTTTCCTTTTGCAGGAACCGTTGAAGAAGAAGACCCGGGTTTCGAAACTGGGCGTCAGCAAACCAAAGGAGGTGGTGAGCTCTTGTGATGAGCGCATTCCTCCAATTGTAATGTCTCCCGAGGAGAAGAAATCTGACGATGTCGTTCCGACGAAGATTTCAATATCTTCGGATTATATTGGAAGGGAAGCTGAGGTTGAAGCAGTTCCCGGGATGGTGCAAGCCGCCGTGGGGGCCTTGGACATTAAGGGTCCAGCGGACATGGGGCCTCCATATGAGGAAGTGGAGTGGAGTTTGTCGTCTTCAGATGACGTTCCTCCAGAAATGCATGAGCCTATTGCGGGGGCAACAGACGTGATTAAAACAGAGGAGAGGATTGATTCCCCTCCATGTCATGATGAGGGGAGGTCGGCCGTAACGTTGCCGAGCCCTACCCCAGACTCAGCAGCGGAGGCTGAGGTGGCTCCCGACCGGGAGGTAGCGACAGATCCTATCCCTGTAGAGGGATTTGATGGTGAAAGTGAGACTCGTCCGCCGATCCTGACTCCAAGGGAGTCGAGTCAGGAGACAAGTGCTGATCTCACTGCTCTACCGGAGGGAGAACGTCCCGTACTGCCTGCTGATAGTGTATTGGGGACGGATGAGGTAGCCGCTGACGTCGGTGGTCTCTCCGAGCTTGAGAAGGGTAAGGGTTTGCTAGAACCCTCTGTTGCTCCTTCTACTTGGGGTACAATATCGACGCCTCTCTCGGCTCCTTCTGTTCTTTTGGCTCCTCGGGCTAGTAGTCAAGCCCCTGTTGAGGAAGAGCCCGTTGATGCCGAGGTTCCAGCCTCGCAGGTTGAAGCCGACGGGCCCTCTTTTGGTCCGCTAACTAGAGCAGCTCCTCCAACTCCTGCCATGACGCCGCAGGTGCTGGCAGATGTAGATGAGTATGTGAAGTTTATTATTGAGGCAATGTATAAGATGCTTCAGAGAGGCGCATCGACAGTGATGGATGCCAATGGGTGTTTTACGACGGCAAAAACCCTGGCACTCCCTCACATCAATCTGATATGTTTTCACCAAGGCCATAATCATATGGCCGAGATTCTGGAGGCCTCGGTGGCCGAGCTGGACCAGCTGCTTTTCGAATTTCAGCGTATCCAGCAAAATGATCTCCCCGCCTTGATAGATGCGGAAAAGGAGAAGTTGATTGCTGAGACTGAATCCTCTTATCAGGCCACCGTGGGTGTCTGAGAACGCGAGGTGGCTGAGACTGAAGCTGCGGTAGAGAGGTTGTCTCAGTCTACGCAGGAGAAGGTGGAGTTACGAGCTCCGTTGGACGCTAGTATAGCGGAGGTTGATGCCAATATTCACCGCCTTGAAGCCCAGCAGGCCCGACTCTTATTAGATGCTGAGCGTGTCCAGGCTGATAATGTAGCATTTAAGAAGGAGGAAGCATCTTTCACCCACCGGGCTCTTAACCTGTCTCAGCAGCAGCAACAGTTGGACGAAAAACATGAGGATGACACTTCTCCTGAGGCCATAGAAATGATGCGTCAAGAAGCCGAACGCCGGGTTCTGGCGACCGTAGAGACTCGGGCGACAGACTTGAGGCGTCGGATGGAAGAGCTTTCGGCCAACCCCAGGGAGGTTTAGGGATTGTAGTCTCTTCTTTTTTTTCTTATAATTTGCAACTCTTGCTGGGGGTGTAATCCTTTACTTTTGAATAAAGAATACAGAGTTTTGGTGGTACGTTCATTTTTGCTGTCATGAACTTGATGATTTGTGTGGACCTATTATCTTTTGCGTACCCTGGTTTTTAGGTACAGATAATAAGTTCGAGAGAACCGACATGTTTGCTCAGAGGTGATATGGACGTAGCAAATATGGGATTCAAATTATAGAATCTTCCTACTCAGAGGTATTATGGACGTGGTAGGAATGACTTTGGGGGATACGCGGAACTACTCAGAGGTAATGTGGACGTGGAAGTTCTGCGATCAATGTACGGCAATACAGGGGTTGTCTGTACGGGATGTTTACTCAGAGGTAATGTGGACGTGATAAACATGATGGGTAGCGTAGTCTTACGGAGCGTAAGATCCCGCTTTGCAGGGGAACAACTCAGAGGTAATATGGACGTGGTTGTTCTTCTGCTGGAGAATGCCACGGAACAGCTGGGTTCCGGAAGCGTGAGGAATTGTATGTGAGCCTTGATGATTGGGTCCACAGACTCCCTTGTGGAAGTATATGTCTGAAAGATGTCAAGAGTAGTACTTCTTCAGGAACTTGTCATTGATGGGCATCATGAAGAAGTCCCCATTGGGTTTGGCGAGGCGGTAAGCACCGTTTGAATATACCGTCTCTATGATGAAAGGTCCCTCCCACTTGGGCTCGAACTTTCCTGGTGTCTTGTGAGTCAACACCATTGGCCTCCTGACTGCCAGAACCAGGTCGCCTACTTGGAAAGTCCTCTGCTTGACCTTCTTGTTGAAAGCCTGTGATATACGGACTTGATAGAGTTCGATGCGTTGTTGAGCTAGGAGACATTTTTCGTCAAGTGCCTCCAATTCTCGCAGACGACGACGTTGATTGTCTTCTTCTGTGAGTTGATTTGTGATCGTTACACGGAGTGAGGGTATCTGGATCTCGAGAGGCAGTACCGCTTCGCTCCCGTAGACCAGAGAGAATGGTGTGTTGCCCGTCGGGGTCCGTACCGTTGTGCGGTAGGCCCAAAGGCATTCATTGAGCTTTTTATCCCAATCGCGTTTGTTGGATGACACAACCTTTTTGAGTAGCTTGACGATAGTCTTGTTGAACGCCTCAGCTAATCCGTTTGCTGCCGGATTGTAGGCGGTTGATGCCACGTTTTGAATACGATTCTTGTCACAGAATCTGCTGAAAATATGGCTGATAAACTGAGGACCGTTATCGTGGATAATCCTCCGAGGTACCCCGAAACGGTAGATGACATGGTGTTTAATGAAGCTGATCACCTAGAGCTCTTCACTTCCGCCAGTGGAACTGCTTCTGTCCATTTGGAGAAGTAGTCGGTGATGGCTAGGATGAAGCGGTGTCCCCTCGATGAAAAAGGGATGATCGGTCCTACAATGTCCATGCCCCAAGCCTCGAAGGGCCAAGAGGCGACCGTAGGATGTAGTGGTTCTGACGGTGTATGGAGGAAGTCAGCATGAAGCTGGCACACATGGCACTTTTTAGCATATTCGACATCGTCGACTGTCATGGTTGGCCAGTAGTAGCCCATGCGTCGCAGTCGATCCTGCAACTTAGGGCCAGGTTGATGGGCTCTGCAGGTTCCATCGTGAGCTTCTCTAAGGGCTTCGGCTGCTTCTTCGTTGGACAAACATCGAAGGAGAAGTCCATCGTAAGAGCGTCGGTACAACATTTTAGTAGCTGTATCGTAATAGAATCGAAGGGAGCGCCTCCTGACTGAGACGGCTTCTTTCGGGTCCTCTGGAAGAATTTTGTAGACAGCGAAGTCGATGAACAGGAACCTCCAGTCTCGGACATTAACACCAGCACTTGTTGATATAGCATGGGTCATTTGTGAGCGTAGGTTGTTTTTAGGACATACCAAGTCTCGACCAACAACCATGACGTAGTATTGAGTCCCGAGGGGTGCTGCCAATGAGGCTGCGAGGCCAGCCAGAGCGTCAGCCTCTAAATTTTGTAAACGAGGTACATGTTCGATGAAGAACTTGGTGAAGGTTAAAATGATATTCAATGCAACTTCATGGTAAGGAATCAGATCTTCATGGCGAACTTCGTATTGCCCTCTGACCTGGTTAACGATGAGTTTTGAGTCGCCGTAGGCTTCCAGATGATCCACCCCCAGCTGTTGCGCCAGCTGGAGTCCCATGATAAGCGTATTGTACTCGACAACATTATTGGAGCACGGCTTCGAAAGAGAGTAGGCACGCTGTATGACCAACTGATCGGGGGAGACTAAGACTACCCCACTCCTGCGATGACTTGGCCTTTGGGGCCTATTCTTGAAGCGCCATCGAAAAACATCCGCCAGACGGAGCTTTCTTCGGTGACGTTTGATTCTTGGACCTCATCCGGGATCTCTTCATAGAGTCTTGAGGACTCTGGGATGGGGTGTGCAGCTAAAAAGTCGGCCAGAGCCTGACTCTTGACGGCTTTTTGTGGAACGAACACCATGTTGTATGGCATTAGCAGGATCGCCCATGTAGCTAGCCGGGAGTTCAATGATCCTGGCTTCGTCATGAGAACTCTTAGTGGATTGACTCGGGAGATGACATGAATTGTCTGGCCCGAGACATAATGGCGAGTCTTCTGGATGGCGAACACCAAAGCCAAACACTCTTTTTCAACGGGGTTGTACCGGTGTTCGGCCCCGATCAGTGTTCTACTGAGGTAGTAGATAGCTTGCTCATACCCTGTATCGCTGTTCTGAGCCAGCAGAGCGTCGAGGGAATGATCCATGGCACGGATGTAGAGGAGAAATGGTTTGCCGACGACGGGTGCCACCAGGACTGGCGGGCTCGTCAAGTAAGCCTTGATATCGTCAAAAGCTTTTTGGCATTCCTCTGTCCAGACGTAAGAGACTACCTTCTTTATGAGCTGGGTGAAGGGTTGGCATTTCCCGAAAAGGTTTACTATAAACCTCCGTATGTATGCCAGATGCCCCTGCAGGCCTCGAAGTTCTCAGAGGTTCTTCGGAGGGTCCATGTCAAGGATGGCTTTGGTCTTCTCAGGATCGACATGAATGCGTTTTGCCGTGATAATAAAGCCCAAAAATTTTCTGCTAGAAACCCCAAGGAAGGATTTAGCGGGATTCATCTTGAGTTGAGGCGCTCGCATGAGATCGAAGACTGTCTTCAGGTCTTGTAGGTGATCACCTTTGAGACGGCTCTTGACTGCGATATCGTCAACATAGCATTCGACTGTCTTACGCAGATGTTGATGGAAGATGGTACTTATAGCTCGTTGGTATGTAGCACCTGCGTTTTTCAAGTCGAAGGGCATCACTGTGTAGCAGAAGACCCCCTTCGGAGTCCTGAATGACGTGTATTTTGCGTCATCGAAGAACATCTTGATCTGGTTGTAGCCCGAATACCCGTCCATAAAGGACATGCGTTCGGAGCCACATGTGTTGTCGATCATCACGTCGGTGATTGGAAGCGGGAATTCGTCCTTCGGGCAAGCAGTATTGAGATTCCTGAAGTCGATACAAACTCGTATATTTCTATTCTTCTTGGTGACAGGGACAACGTTGGCCACCCAATCCGGGTGTTGTTCTTCACGAATAAATCTTCTGGTCAGGAGTTTGTCTACTTCCTGATCGATAGCGTTCATGATGTCAGGACGAAAACGTCGCTGTTGTTGCTTTATAGGCTTGGCATCAGGTAAGATGTTAAGCCTATGCATCGCGATCTGGGGATCAAGTCCCGGCATATCCTCGTAGCTCCAGGCGAAGACATCGATATATTCTTTAGCCAGCTGGATTAAAGATTCCTGGTCTTCTCCTTTTAGGCTTTTGCTGATGAAGATGGGTTTGGAAGAAGATCCATCTCCAAGGTCGATCTGCTCGACTTCGTCTTCGGTAGGGGGTTCGCGTAATTCAAAACGAGACTCCCATTGTTCTCCTAGGCGTTGAGCCCAAGGTTCTTCTTCGAAGAATTCTGGCGTTTGGTCTTCGCCTTCATCTTCTTGAGATTGTGTATATATCATGTTGGCTGTTAGCACTCTCTTGAAGACTGAGCCGATACTGGTATCGGAATCCCAAGTTGATGCTTCGGATGAATGAGAATGTTCTATTTCTTCTGCCTCCGAACTCTCTGGAGTTGACGATGGCGTGACATAGCCCACCCCCCGTCGAGTTCGATAATAGTAGTCCTGCGGCTTTCCTTTAGGTGTTGGAAGCCGGAGAGGGAGACATCGACCCTTGCCGTAGTTCAGGCCTTTGTTGCTTTTTAGGTCATAACCCATCTTTTGGATGAGGTACTTTGCCTTGTCCGTGTACCGATAGACCTGTATTCTGCCAGTATCTGGTTCTGGCTCGAATGGCGGGTGGTCTTGATGACGCTCAACTTTACCGAAGATGATGGATTCTTCGTCTCGATTCTGCAGTGGGACTATAAAACAGACCCCTTGGGATGGGACTACTCGATTTACATGATGGACGGTCGTTATTTGTGTTTGTAATGACCGCAGAGCGTTATCTAATGTATACATGGCATTCCAATGTGGAAGACTAGAATAATTAAAAGATACTCTATTATTGATGAAACACGAGATTTTGTTCCGCAGGATTACATTGTCCAGAGAGGGTGCATCTACACCAGCAGAGAGATATTCCTCTAGCTCTTCATCTGTGAGTACTGGGATTGGATCGGGAGAGTCCACCACAGCTTTGATCTTGGGGTCCGAGAGGGTTATGTGGGCCTTCTCCGGCAGCTTGGATGATTGCGACGGCTTGCCTTTAAGACGCACCTTCAGAGGTACCTCCGCTGTGCCTCCGGTAACTGGTGCCTTCCCCTGTAGTTTTGCCACAAGGGGAGCTAATGTTGGAGGCGGTCTTCCCTTGAGCCGTATCTTCAAGGGAGCTTCCGTAGGTATTCTACCTGGAGCAGTTGGTGCTTTTTCAGGTAGCTTGATGTTAATGGGAGGCAACGTATGAGGCGGCTTCCCTTTGAGTCAAATTTTTAAAGGAGCATTAGGAATCATCTCTGGCTCCATGTTGGGCTCTGCTGCCGTTTCTGCTTCATCGTCAGCATCATTGGCTTCCTCTTCGTCAGGTGACTTGTACAAGATGGAATCAGTGAACTAGGCTTCAACCCCTTTGAAAGGTTCAATGTCTGCAAACTCCGTCCGGATGATGTCATTGGTGGACACGTATTTCATGCATTGGTGGAGTGTGGATGGTACCACCATGTACTCGTGCAGCCATGGACGACCCAGTAGGAGATTGTAGTTGACGTCGGCATCCACGACATAGCAAGTCACCTCGGTTCTGAGGTTACTGATATGGCACTTTAGCCGTATTTTGCCCAGCGGCTCGCTTTTGCTAGCATTGAAGCCACTGATCGTTGTGTTGGAAGGTGCCAGTCGGTACATTGGGATCCCCAGTGTTGAGAGCAGTGTCTTCGAAATGATGCTGAGGGAAGACCCCGGATCGATCTGAATCCGCTTCACCTTGACGAAACCGATATACCCTGTATAATACAGCGGCCTGTTGTGTCGGTTGTGCTTGAGCAGCATGTCTTGTTGGGTGAAGGTTATATTGGGGATAATCTCATCTGTATAATGATAGTGCGCACATGTAGTTGGAGTATCCTCAGGCTGCTTGACCTGACTGATAAAGGACTCAGCATCCTTTAGGGCTTCACAAAGAGCTTCACGAGTGTCCTTAGAAAGACGAGGGAGCTCAAATAGAGATAGGCGGGCAGGAGTACTGGCCAGTTGTGCCAGTATGTCGAAGCTGTGGGGCTTGGCTAGCCTCGAAGCATTCTCCTTTCGCAGAGGTCTGTCGAAATGGGCCTTTACATGCTTCTGCTTATTGGCTACTGGGGGCTTAGATGGGCCCTCTTCCTGGGCAGCAGGGACGGTGTAAGGAGGCACCACCTCGACGACAGCTTCGTCGGGTTGGGTGTTCTGATGTGAACGCGTCTGTGCAGGAAGTGCCTCTTTCGCATAGGAAGAGACCATGCGACAAGACTTGATCTTCATGCCTTTGGTTTTGGAGGCAAAGCGTTCCTCCGGTTGAGTAACCTCGGAGATGAGATCGGGATGAACCCATAAGATCTCTCCCCGAGATGTGGTGAGTGTGATAAGTCCACTCACGTTGTCACGAGTAGGTGGTAGATTGACCACCTCCATTGTCGCCTTAGGGATGGGGACGACGCCATCTTGAGTTGTGGTTGGCGGCAAGGTGCCAAATTGAAGTGACACCAGATTGGCCGAGACCATTTTCTCTTCGTAGTCGACGTAGATAACATCCGCATTGATCATGCGCTGGATGTAGTTTTTGAGGACGTAGCAGTCCTTAGTTGGATGTCCGACAAACTGATGGTAGTGACAGTACATCGGATTGTCCACTATTCTAACCTCGTCGGGACGCTTCGGATCCGGCAGTTTGATCTTGTCACCCTGCTTCAGTATCTCAAAGAGTTGCAGGGTGTCTTCATCGTTAAAAGAATAAACCTACTTTGGCCTTAGTACAAGTGGAGGTTTCTGAGTAGGTGCTGATGCACCTTTTGAGGCATTGACAGTCAACGCCTGTTTTTCCTTCATCTCTCGTCCGGGGTTGTTGGCTGCAGGCCGTTTCCCCTTGTCCTCAAAGGCAGAGAAACTAACTCCCAGAAGGCGAGCATTGGACGCCTTCTTTTCTGCTGCTTCTGCTTCGATGATTAAGGAACTCCAGTCGGGAGAAGGAGTAGAGTTGAGCCAGAGTTTGACTGCAGGCAGCATGTTCATGCTGCAGGAGGATAGGAGTGCATGTTTTGGCATGCCCGGGGGCAGCCTGAAGCATGCATGTCGGAAGCGTTCGATGAATACTCGAACTATTTCTTTCTCCTTTTGGCGTATCTCTATGAGGGACGCCATTGTCATGTCCTTCCCGCCATCATAGAAATGGTCGAGGAAGAGACGCGTCAAGTCGTCGAAGGAGGATATGGAGTTATCGGGGAGACTGCAGTATCAGTCGTACGCGACTCCTTTCAGTGTCCCGACAAATATGTTGGTGAGTAGTGCGTCCTCCTTCGAAAGATGTCCCGTTTGGGACTGGAAGTACGTCAGATAGCGACGTGGAGAGTCCTTCCCATCATACAGCATCAATATTTGTGGTTTATACTTAGGAGGATAAACTACTTTGTTCCATTCGAGGGGATAAGGTTGGGGGATGCCCATCTTTTGGCGCTCCTCTTGTCTATTCTTGGACTCAAAGCGCTCGCGCAAGTCCCTGATCATCTCGACCACGTCTTCCGTGGAGCTGGGAGTCGGAGAAGGTGGTACAGCCTGGAGTTGAGCATTTGATGGCTCTGACGTCCGAGGTGCTTTGCGGCGATCCGTATCCAAGGATAGTCGTTGAAGGGGTACACTTTATTCTCCATTAGCCCCTGAGTCGGGACCGAAAAAAGGTGCCCTGGCTAAAGCGGACCGTATCTCAAACACTGCTTGAGTCAGTATTTGCATGGAGGCAGAGAGGGTTTTGTGTCCTCCCTCCAGGGTATCTATGCACGGGACAAGGTCTGCTGGCAGCGCATCTGGCTCGGTATCACCCTCAGTCATGTATACTGTCATGACACGGTTGGAATCGAATGGATCAGTTGAGGCTTCACTCTCGGCCTCGCTTTCTTGTAGGGGAGTTGCCTCTCCTGGAGCTTCGTCTCGGCTACCCCCAGCTAGGTTCTGGAGGACATCTTCGGCCTCAGGAGCATCTGCAACATGATTACCCCCAGTTCTATCTTGGAGGACTTCTTTGTCTTCGAGACGCAGATCCACAGGGGCTAGACTACCCCCAGCTATGTCCGGGAGGCTGATTTCATCTCCAGGATGAAGATCCACCCCAGCTGTGCTTTGGAGGACATCTTCGTCTTCAGAAGGAGGATCAACAAGGGCTTGACTACCCCCAGCTTCTTCCAAGATCTTCTTTCTTCCCCGAGTGCCTTCGAACACTCCGAAGGACGAAACAATTGTCTTGGTTTTTCTTGGCTGGCTCTTGGACGAGGACGAGGAATTGCCAGTCGCCTTTCGGACTGACGACGAGTTAGATATTACGTTGCATGAAGCAACCATTAGTTCTGGTTCCTCTTTTATTAACACCTTCTTCCCGAGGCGACGTCGGAGGGGTGTTGATGATTGCAGCTGCTGGAACACCGACTGTCTTGGTGGAATTGCTGCCTTGCAACAGCAGTTGATGGTGACTACAGCACAGGTATGCCCTGTGAGGGGCACATTGTGCTTGTCAGTCGACTCTCCTGATCGGCGTTTGTGAGTGATCACGTTATGCAGATCGTTGGAGGAGAGTGCCACCTTCGCACCCCCATCAAGTGCATAGCTAAGCCATGTGCCGGGGTGGTCAAGTGTATGCTGCGCCCCCTGATCCAACACCAAACAGGCGCTCAGATCAGTAGTGGGGGAACAACATTTACAGTGACTTAAACGGACCTCAGATACACAACCAGAGGAGGTATGGGAGTTCAAGACCACAGAGTTTGCCTTGCTCGACTTGGTTATGAACGCAACAGATGCGCCCAAGTGTGGCAAGGACTTTGAAGGTCGGTTCGTTTCTGGCACAGAAGCACCCGAGTCAACCTTATACAGCTTACCATCAGCAGTGCGCATGATTGTGAGCGCATGCTTCTGGTTTTCTGCTGGCATAGCACGTTTGGGGCGCAAGCCCGTGCTGCCATGGACTTCTTCGTTCCAGCCCTCTGGGCGCATAGTACTCAGAGTCCAAATTCTTCTCGCCACTACAGCGAGTGAGTCTGTCAAAGACAGAGACCTTCTGCGGTGCATCATGGGTGATGCGCAGGGCATTAACTACGCCCCTGCTCCGTCGACGCATCTTTCTTGCCTGAGAAGGAGATGGCTGGGGAATATGGTCAGCCGCACGTTTCCCCGAGAGATGTGCTGCACCAGTGGGCGCATCTTGGTTGCTGAGGACGTCAGCAGGAAGGGAAGGCTGCATCGGCGCTTCCCCTTCGGTGGTGGTGCCAAAAGTGTCGACCTTGCGCACCCAGATTTGGCGAGTCTTCTTCGGCTTCGGCAGCCGCTTCGAAGGACTCGCACTGCCTTCAGAGATCAATTCCTCATACGCCTGTTGATTGAGGCGTACGACCAACGTCTTGTGGGAGGAGCCCACCTTCACGTTGTCGGATTACGATACAGCTTTCTCGGTGGAGGAGAAAGAGTTCCCCAGCAGAGTCGCCAGCTTGTTTGCCATTAAAATCTTTTGATGTAATTTCAATACAAACAGAACAGTGTTACAATGTAGGACTTAGACGTAGTCCTATGAGTAAACTTTTGTTTATCTGGGTCCCTTGTGCCGATGGAGCGAGTGGTAATACGTTGACTCCGTTGACGATCTGACGACGGTTATCGATTCTCTGAAGGTCTGAGTTGCTCTGGGTGCCGGAGCTTGCGGAGAGGAAGAAGACGTTGAGTGTCTGTATCTGCCTCTCTGTATATCAGTGGTTGTACGATGTATGATCCCCCGGAAGAAGGAAATGATCCCTCTATTTATAGTCTGCAGGCTGGCTGCTCATGCGCACATATGTAGGATACGCCTGTACGTGGGGACACCACGTGGTGATTGCTGATGGAGGCGCATGGGCGATACGCTTTGATTGAGGAGTTGAACCCTTCCTGTTACTTTTGTGGGCTACGGCTGAGCTGACACGTAGCAATAGGGAGGATCTTTCTGTTGCTGAGATCTTGGGTAATTAGCACCCCTTCATAGGCTGAATCGAGTCAAAGGACACGTGTCGTCGGTCCATGGCTCGAAGATCTCGAATTTGGTGGAAAATGATCTGATAGGATACGCCTGGGTTTGGGCACATGAGGAGACTTTAGCTCATAACCTTTAGGAGTCGCGAACCATTCGGGGCGCATGGCTTTTGAGGCGCATGCGAGGCTTCAGTAGTGACTTTACTTCTGTCTTTAGGGATCAGAAAAAAGTCTGAGACACATGGCTTTTGAGGCGCATGCAGAGATTTGGGCGCATGGCTGCGGAGGCGCATGCGAATGATTTGGGCGCATGGCTGCGGAGGTGCATGTGAATGGTTGGGCGGCCACGTGGCTTGTAACTGCCGAAGGAAAGTAATGATGATGCTGACGTTGGTGATTCTTCGTCTTCTGCAAAAGCTGTCAACTGTTCAGTCCTCGGGGGACGTGCTGCCAACTCTGTCAGACTTCAGCATTTAATGTTCTTGACAGGTGATGGGCTGTTGAGTGGGCGCATCGATCGGCGTTCTACTAGGCGCATAGGGATGCATGGGGGCGCATCCTCGTAAGGCGCTTGGTGCAGAGGGGCGCGTCTCATGATGCGCGGTCTGACCGGCGCATCCGCTTCGCATGATACGTCTTTATTGGTCCGACTGTTACGTTCTTCGAGTACTTTAAATAGCCGTTGACTTGGCTGAATTCGAAGTGTCAGGTTCATCACCATTTAATGCAAATTTATTGCACAGGATTCGGAGAGCCAGCCACTTGGCGCATGGGTTTGATTTGTACGGCCTATAAATAGCGGCATGGAGAAAGTTTGTTTCTCGTTCTCTCACGTCCTTCAGAAATAAATTTGTTTGCTCGAGCGCATTCTATTGAAGAGATGCTCTCGAGGGTGAAGATGCGACGCATTGTCTTCATTGATGCACTTGAAGGTGACTGTTACATCCAAAAGTCGGAGTCGAGGGCTTCTGAGGCAGGCGGAAGGTGCCTGTTGCATCCAAAGATCGGAATGCTCGAGCCCCATCTCCGTTATGCTGGAAGAGCGGCAGATCGGAATTGCAGTGCTCCGATCATTTTTCTTGGGCTTTAGGAGAGCTCTTCCTCCCGCTAGAGTGGGTGTTGCCCATTCTGGTTGGGTTGAAAGCTACTCCTTTAGCCGCGGGTTGATTGCGGTGCTCTTCTCTTCCTTGGTTTGGAGAGCTCTTCCTCCAGCTAGAGGGTTGATTGCCACCCTCGTTCTGCTCAATAAATGCTTCATTAGTCGAAACATTTGATGGCACATATGCTGACACTTCATGATGCGCCTGACTGGGATGCTGAAGGGCGGCACATAACTGAGCTGCTGAAGGGATGCACATAACTGAACCGCTTGAAGGGATGCACATAACTGAGGATGCACATAACTGAGCTGCTGAAGGGATGCGCCTGTTTGAGAGCGCATGGCGAGATGCGCCTGTTTGAGAGTGCATGGTGGTTGCTGCGCCTAGCTGTAGACTTAGGATCTTTTCTTTGTAGAAATTCTCCTTTGTACAGCTCTTTTTTAGACATGTAATAGACTTTTATATGAAATAAAAATCTTCCTTTAATGTCTATGCTTTTGCTCTTTGCTGTTTGCTGTGCCAAGTACTCCATCCAAGCTCCCCGGCGCATGTAATATTAGGCGCATAGGATTTCTGGTCCTGAAATTTTATGCTTCTATAGCAATTAGTCGTTTAGGCTCCTAACATATTTGGGTGATGCCATCTCCCATTATGTGGCATCTGACATGTCAGATGACATAACAGCTGACATGGCAAATTTTAACCCCAAAAATTAATTATCTAAATTTTTTTAATGTTAATGTTAATGTTAATATTAATATTAATATAATGTTAATGCTAATGCTAATGTTAATGTTAATATTAATATTAATGTTAATATTAATGTTAATAATAATATTAATTAATGTTAATTTAATATTAAATTATTTATTTATTATTAATATTAATTTTAATATTAATTTTATTGTTAAATTTTGCCATGTCAGCTGTCATGTTAGCAACCATGTCATATGCCACATAATGGAAGATGGTATCACCTAAATTTTTTGGAAGCCAAATAGCATTTTCGTAATATTAGTTTCAATTATATTATAAAATTTAAATTAACAGAAAAGCCAATGTAGATTTAATATTAATGCTACTGTTAAATTTTTTCGATCATACCTCGATACTTACGAATGTCGACCGAGATACCGTCTTCATCATTATCAAGTTTTGTCGTTGTTGCCATAGGAGTCCCCGTTGACTTGGATGAGTCAACTGTTGGGAACCCTTTGTCACGCCCCGATCCGAAAAATTGCTCGCCCTCGCTAGATTTTACCTGAATCATCGTCCTCGCTGGGGCGTGATGCCGTACGAGCCTGGAGTTGCGCTCGTGCAAGGCAAGATAACAGATTCACAATAGTGTTTATAGCTCAAATTGATAACATAAGCAGCAGAAGGAAAACATATTATACAACAAGAATCCCTTTTATTAATAATGAACTTAAGGTTACAATGGCTCTGAATAGCCCAACTTAACATGCCAATTGGCTACAACGCTCATGATCTCTCTAGCTCACAAAGGATTACATTGTTCCATACATTATGCCTCTTTATAGCCAACAAGTAGTCTTCGGCTGAACATCTCCATGTTGCAAGTCCGAATGCCAATGCGGTAGCTCCTCTTGAACGCTAAGGACTCCATGCCTCGGCATGTCCAAGCCGAGCCCCGCCTCGAGCCGAACATATCTTGAACTTGTCCACTATCGTGTCCCTGCGGCAGATACAGTTAGACATAATCTTAACATAAACATAGTGATCGTGCTCATCTCTGTCCCATTTCGCCTAGCCTGCAAGGTTAGAACTTTACATAAGAAATCATATCATTTCACTCAACCAACCAACCGTAAACTTAAACATATGCATAAGGGTGGCAGGCCCTGCGCCTGCACCCAGCGCTAATCTTAGCCCACCGGCCCTATCTATATGAAGGTCACGGTGTTTCGCACCGTAATGCATCTTTGGCATCCTTATGTGTAAGACTATGATTGCTTCGACGGGGTTGCTAGCCCAATATCCGAAGGATCCCAAACTTACTGATATCATAGCTTATCACAACACTGGACGGTCGCAACCCGTCCTAATGATGTGCACCATAAATACCATACATAATTTCCTCTTTTGAACTACTCGGTTGATTTGGCCTACCGTGCCCATGCCACACTCTGTTGCAAGGCGACGATTTGGTTTTGCGGACACTTTACTAAATAAGGCAAAATGTCGACCTCTTATCGTCCAGCGTAAAAGCATAGCCTGCACACCAGATCAACTAAAATCAGCACTTGCTCAAACGGAACTTATCCTTTGCATCGATTCGATTCATAGATTCCAATCAACTCAAAGCTTACCTTTGGCCAACGTAACTCTTGCATCTTTGTCCCCAAACAAACTGGGAATGCCATCATCTGCCAGCCTCCCTACCGAAACTAAGTTGTAGCACAAATTCGGTACATGGCACAGTATTTCCATCGCCCAAATCATACTTTATATGACGAGCTTTGAGATTTTTGTAGTGCCCCGTCCCTACATCGACCCCCGTTTTCGTCCATGGGGTGCGCGAGAAAGGAATAATGTCGCTACCGATTCGGTTGGGACCGATAGGTCGGAATTGGCCAGGTCGATCGAACGAGAACGGTTGAATTAAGATCCATTCCACGTTATGGAATGGCTTCTTTGGAACCAAGTCCGATATTCAGCGGGTTGTAGGTGATCGCATAGGCGACGTCAGTGCAGCCAACCATTCGCTCGCTTGAAGCAAGTCTAAGGCGAGTGGCTGACCTCCTTCGCCTCGTCCCTCTACTTCAAAATCAATATGTGAAGTAAATGAATGCTTTTCATTAATAGTATATAATTAAAGGAAACTCCGAACTTCTGCGACGGTGCTAGGTACTGGCCATTGACTCTATGGCCACTATCTTCTGGGGGTCCACTTCCACTCCACCTCTGGTGATGATGTAACCTAAGTACGAGATACGATCCAGCCAAAACTTGCACTTACTGAACTTTGCGTACAACTGGTGTTCCCTGAGTATCTAAAGAACTACACGAAGATGCTGCTACTCTGCCTCACTCTTGCTATAGACTAAGATGTCGTCTATGAACACTATCACGAACTAATCCAAATAGGGCATAAAGATACGATTCATGAGGTCCATGAATACGGCTGGCACATTGGTCGCTCCAAATGGCATAACAAGGAACTCCCAATGTCCATACCTCGATCTGAATGCTGTCTTCGGGATGTTATGCTCTTTGACTCCGATCTGATGGTACCCTCATGACCGCAAGTCAATATTCGAGAATACAGCCGCTCCCTTGAGATGATCAAATAAGTCATCAATGTACGATAATCAACACATAATCTTGACGTACCATCCTTCTTCTTCACAAGAAGCATCGGTGCTCCCCAAGGCGATCTACTAGCACGAATGAATCCCTTGGTTCCGAGTTCTTCAATCATCTTGTACAAGTTTTCCAACTTTGAAGGTGCCATCCTGTAGACTCTCTCCGATACTGGTGCCGTCCCTGGAATCAAGTCGATGGTGAAAACTCTGCCTCACCGGAAAAATAAAAACTCTGCCTCAACGGGAATACCAAAAATAATCCTGCCAATATGGCAGTCTATTCTTGTGTATTGCTCCTTCAACCAATCCATTCCTAGGCCAAGGGACCGATTCGGCCGGCCGTAAAAGGGTCGCCGTCTAACCCAGCTATAGTCCGTGATGGCTTGACATTGCCAGTGGCCTTCATACCTTTTCACTGCTTAACAAATGCACGTGACACGGGACGGTGCTTACTATACTTTGATAGCTCAACAAAACTCTTTTCTAATGTGTTCGTGCAACGACTTGACAAGCAAGGGCTACGTCAAGCCTTGTATCGAGGGAACATGCTGCACACGCGTTCGACTTGAACAATCAAGTTCTTTGGGTGCATAGACTTAAGCAAGAAGCAGTAAAATACGACTTAAACTAAGGGACAAGCGAATGTTAATATTAATTGTAGTTCCAATTACATTTTAAATAAAAAAGAATGCAATTTTAACTTTAACTAGTTTGAAGTAAATGTTAAATCAAAAACTATTTTAAATTTTAATATTAATATTAGTTTCAATAATATTGTAAATTTTAAATTAACATGAATGCCACGGTATTAGAAACCTAGCTGATGCCACGTTGCTCGGGCTCGGTTAGTGTTCGTCTAAACTCGTACGTGCGAACTAGTTATTAGTAATGAAAACCAAAAATTGAATTTTAAGTTTAAAATCTAGTCGAGCTCGATCATTTCTCTTTATCCCATTTCCCACACACTCTCTCTCTCTCTCGGGTTCTCTCTCACAGGTTGTGTTCACTAATACCATATCATTAGAAATATTTACACAACAGATCTCGTAGCATTAAATGCTGCTGCATGCGTTATCCTACACAATTTAATAATAAACACTGATACCATATCATTAGAAGAGTAAAAGTTGTCTTGGAAGTTGTAAAAAATTATTTTGTATTGTCTTCTCAATACTTTTTTTGCATTGGAGATGACTTTTTAAACTTATTGTCATTTATGAATATAATCTTGCCGCCTATACAAGATATTGTCTTGTGCCTCATGCCACATAGGATACACAACACATAACAAGACAATAGGGTTGCGTAGCATTAAATGCTGCTGCATGCGTTATCCTACATAAGAGGGCCACGTGGAGAATGTTGTTGCATGCTTCCTCATGCGTTATTAGCTACACAATTTAATAATACATGTACCCAGAAGACGAGAAAGTTGTGTTGTTGGAAGTTGTTTCCTTAAAATTATGCTTGTTCCTAGAATCACTCAAGATTTTCATGAGCCATCAAAAGAGGGCCACGTGGCGGAGGTACAAGGAAGATGAAAAGGTTGTGTTGTTGCCTTGCTGGAAGTTGTTTCTTTCTGAATAATACTTTTTGTACCTCCAAATTGTACTTTCAAACTGTCCATCCTTACGTGGCAGCTGACGTGATATGTTGATCTGGCAGCTGACGTGGCAAATTTTTTTAAAAATAAAACTAAAAATAAAAATTAACATTAAAATTAATGTTAACATTAACATTAAAATTAATGTTAACATTAACATTAACATTAAAATTAACATTATCGTTAACATTAACAATAATATTAATATTAATATTAACATTAATATTAATATTAACATAAATTAATATTAACATTAAATTAACATTGATATTAACGTTAAATTATTATGGAGAAAATTGGGTAGTTAACTTTTTGGATTAAAATTTGCCATGTCATCAGTCATGTCAGATGACACACACTATTATTTAACATGCCACATCAGATGGGAGGGCTATATATTAGAGGGACAATTTGGAGGTACGAATTGCATTACTCTTTCTTCTTGTATTATTTTTTGTCCTTCGTTTCTTCTGCTGGTTTCTAACACACTCTATTTTCTTCAATGTCGACGTCACATGGAGAAACTGATCGTCGTGTGGAAGATTTAGTCGATGAAGAAAGCTTCCATTTAAGAAGAGTATCAGATGATTTGGATGATGAGCAAAGTTTGGAAGCTGTTAACTTATGAGACAGTAAAGAACAAGATGAAGAAAACACGGAAGAATGCATCATAACGATGACGAGGACATCAACGCAAACAACGAAATATTATTTCGCATCACCCTTTCTAATGGATTTAAGAAATGTATTATATTTTTACATTTATTTCTCATATTTATTTTGTTTTATTCTGTTGTTAGGGACGATGGTGAATCTCCATTGGATTTCGATGCAGCAACGTTTAAAAAAATATTGTAGTCCGCCAACATTAACAAAGATCCAAAATAACTTTTAGAAGAAGATATTGTTGGCCTATAGTTCAACTCTATTGAAGAAGCAGAGACATTCTACCTGATATATTCAAAAGCATATGGTTTCAGTATTAGAAAGAACGAGGTAAAGAAAAACAAGTCTGGGATGGTGATGGTCCGTAGTTGGTGTTGTTCGAATGCGGGATTCAGACAAGAAATACAAGAAAGCTCATCGTGAGCCAAGAAGTGAAAGCAGAAGTGGTTGTAAAGCAATTTTCCGTATTGGGTACATCGATTCTACAAAGATGTGGGTCGTCAAAATTTTTTATGTACTTCACAACCATAGCCTGGCGAATGATTATGAATCAGTTTTTTTGAGATTCCATCGTAAGATATCACCCGCAGAGTTGGAAGAAGTTAAGCTTATGAAGCAATCAGGGATGGGGACTGGAGCGATATGGAATTTAATTGTCTACAAGAAAGGTGGCTGGGATAAGGTTGGATGGACGAAAAAGGATTTATACAACGCTCTAGCTCAAGATAGTAGAGCACTAGACGATGTTGATGCTACGACAACACTTACATTTCTTCAATCTAAGGAGGGCATTGACCCAGATTTCTTCTACGCATACAAGGTAGACGAAGATTCCAGTTTGACCCATATCTTTTGGGCTGACGGTGCATGTCGATTCGATTACGAATTATTTGGAGATTCACTAGCATTTGATTCTACATATAAAACAAATAGAAATCAAATGTCGTTGGTGGTTCTAGTGGGTACAAACAATCATGCAATGACTTGTGTGTTTGGGTTTGCAATGATCCATAATGAGACTGCAGAGACATATTCTTGGGTTCTAGAAAAATTTCAAGAGTTTATGAATGGCAAATTACTAGTGACAGTTCTCATGGATGGTTGTAGATCCATGAATAAAGCAATTGAGGATTTAATGCCCAGCGTAGTTCATCGAACGTGCTCATGGCATATCATAAACAATGCTGCCAAACATGTACATCGAGAGGGTTTTCACAATAAATTGAGTCTTCTGATTAAAATGTACATCGTATACTTGCTACTTTACTTTGAAGTATGTTGTTGTTACAATATTACAACTTTAGTTACTGTCCATATTTTCTAAACAGGTACTATTCAGTCGAAAAATTTGAAAAACGTTGGCAGCAGATTCTAATGGATTATAATGTAGAGAACAATGAGTGGACCACTGTATTGTACAGAACGAGGCAGCGATGGGCGGACACATTCCTACGTGGAAATTATTTTGGCGGTTCTACTGCAACAAATAGATGTGAATCTATGAACATATTTCTGAAAAGATTTTTGAATGAGAAGCTGCCACTATGGAAGGCCCTTCAAACTTGTGACTATGGTTTGGCGGCCTTACGTTACGGCCAGATGAGTAAGCATGTCACTGATAAACTCTCAACACCAGTTGTGAATCAAACTAGCATGGCCGTAATAGAAGATAAACTTGTCGCAATTTACACTAAAACGGTGTTTATAGAGGTAAGGAAGGAAATCACACGTTCTGATGCATATACTGTTCTCCATCATCACATCATAAGAGAGGCAGAAGTTTGCACTATCCAAAAGTATATGTCGCCAAACAGTGTCAACCGGAAGGTTACATTTGATCAGGCCGACAACATCATAAAATGTGAATGCTTGTGGATGGAGACCAAGGGGATTCCTTGTAGGCATATTTTTTCAGCAATGAAGAGATTGCAAATTGGAGATATTCAAAAGAACTTGATAAAATCTCGTTGGCTCAAGGATTGCAAAGAGAGTTATCTCTCCGGACCTGGCGCAGAAAGAAGATTCATCCACCCACATAGTATTGAGAGCAGAAGGTATGGTGGTATTAATGAACAAGTTAATCTGTTTACATACTATTGTAAAAAATCAAACAAAATTCAAGAGAGGGGAACAGAGTTGATGTCGTCTGTTCTGATGGAGTTGAAAAAATGGTGACCGATATTGGTGAAGAAGAACAAATGGTAGCTGATGCAGTTCATGGAGTGCATGAATCTTTAAAAGAGCCAAATCTGGTAGCAACAAAAGGAAGGCCTTCTCAAGGGAAATCAAGCCAGCCTACAGTAAGTCAGACTATACCGAAGCCTAGAACTTGTAGAGTTTGTAAAAAATCGGGTCACGATTTTCGTAATTGTAAAGTACGAAAGCGAAATAGCGACAAAGAGCAAATGGAATCAAATGAAACGTCGTTGACTTAAGACAAGGTCTTTCCTATGTGGCAAGATGTCATTCACACAAGACAATTAGATAAAAAATATGTTCTCCAATGCAAAAGTTTGAGAAGACAATTAGATAAAAACTTTTTATTCAACTTCCAAGACAACTTTTTTACTTCTTCTTTTTTATATGTATAAAAGTCATTTTGAAGGGGCAGATGCTCACAATAGGGTTGGAGAATAGCATTCTCAATCGTTTTAAATTAAACAGAGAATAACATTCTCAATCGTTTTAATACTGGGAAAGGCAATCTCCGTGTAATTCAAAACGGAGAATAGCATTCTCCGTTTCAAATGAAACAGAAAATATCATTCTTCGTTTAATTTAAAACGGAGAATGAAATTTCAAATGTGTTTTTAACACTAGGAATGTTATTCTCCGTTTCAAGTTAGACGGAGAATGCCATTCTCCGTTCCTAATTAAACGGCGAGTAGAATCCTCAATCGTTTTAACACTGGAAATACAATTCTCCGTGTAATTGAAAACGGAGAATGCTATTCTCCGTTTAATAAAATACGGAGAATAGCATTTTCTTTCGTTTTAACTCTTGTAATGCCATACTCCGTTTAATTGGCAAAAAAAGTGGTGGAAACATGTTTAATTAACAAAATTTGACAACATATTTAAGAATGTGAAGTTTCTAATCTCAATATTTCCATTTTTCGAATATTTGATTAAATTTTGAACGTATTTTTTTTGCAATAAGCCGTTCTATACTCGTAAAATTGAGAAGGGACAGATTCAATGGTATTAATTTTCGAATATTTGATTAATATTTGAGTAAAATTGAAACCCTCAAAGTTGACAGAATTCGAAGGGGCAGATTCATTGGTATTAATGGCATATAAATGGCAGTAGTTGGGAGAGTTTGTTCTAGTCTTACTTAGCTTTACTTGAGAAGGGACAGATGCATTGGTATTGATGCAAATTAATTGAATTGAATTCGAAGTGGCTGCCACTTGACGCATGAGTCCGAGTTGTTCCTTGCATATAAATGGCAGTAGTGTAGAGAGAGTTTGTTCTCGTCTCACTTAGCTTTTTTTGTGGAGATGGACTCTACCGATCCCCCGCCTTGGCAAGACGCTTTCCTCTTGGTTGTCGATCTCCTCGTTCGAAGAAGCTTTAGTGGCGAAGTCCTTCAAAAGACTGAGATGTGCCGAGTGGACTGTTTGTTTTGTGCACTTCATCGACTGTGTGCCATGATATTGGTTTCTGGAAGAGCCTCTGGGTTTGGATTTATTGCCAACCCATGCTCTGTCGAAGCGCCCGCACGTTGATTCACTCGGACTATACACGGTGCTCCTTTGCCTCAAGGAGTTCCTTTGTTCAATGTGTTCCATTGGTCCGACGATGCACGACGAAGTGATTTGCCTCAAGGAATTCCTTTTCCTCAGGGCGTTCCATTGCTCGAAAGAATGCAAGATGAAGTGAATTCCTTTGCAGGTTCTTTGCCTCAAGGAATTCCTTTGCAAGGTCCTTTTGCTCTCAAGGAATTCCTTGGTACTCAAGGAGTTCCTTTGATTCCTTGATTGCATTCCAGTTTTTGTAATGCTGGAAGAGCCACGGGAACTCCTTTGCCTCAGTGAGTTCCTTTGCTCGGATGATGCACGATGAAGTAATTTTCCTCAAGGAGTCATCCAACGGTTCATATGCTCTGACGATGCACGATGAAGTGATTTACCTCAAGAAATTCCTTTGCCTCAAGGATTACCTTTGCTCTGACGATGCACGATGAAGTGATTTGCTCTGACGATGTCCGCACGCAGCTCAAATTCAACTTTTTTCTTGTCAGTAGGATTTTGTGTAGTAGTTCAGACTTTCATATGTAAATAAATGTCAAACTTAGCTTAGTTTTCACAATGTAAATGTAACTCAAAAATAATTTTATTATAAATGACAGAGCAGAGCAGACATTATAAAACACAGAAGTTTCTTGCCCAATTACATAATTACGTTATTGTTTTACAATGTCATTGCAAGGTTGGTTGTGTTACATATTCTCTTGAAAGCAAATTCTTAGCCCATACCAACTTCATCATTTCTTAGCCCATACCAACCTTGTCATATTCTCATCAAGCTCATCTTCATTCTTCTATTCAAAATAAACGGAGAATAACATTCTCCGTTTCAAAAGACACGGAGAACGTCATTCTCCGTTTAAATAAAAACGGAGAATGAACATTTTAATGTGTTTTACCACTGGGAATGTTATTCTCTGTTTCAAGACAGACGGAAAATGTTATTATCCGTTCCGAAATAAACGGTGAATAGAATCCTTAAACGTTTTAATTTAAACAGGAAAGTTATTCTCCGTTTCAAGTAAACGGAGAATGCCATTCTCCGTTCCAAATAAAACGGAGAATATAATCCGAAGGGGCAGATTCATTGGTATTAATGACATATAAATGGAAGAATTCATTGGTATTAATGGCATATAAATGGCAGATTCATTGGTATTAATGACATATTAATGGCATATTAATGGCATATTAATGGCATATAAATGCCATTCTCCGTTCCAATTGGGTGCATTAGTACACGGAGAATGGTGTTCACTTGGCAGAATTTGAAGGGGCAGATTCATTGGTATTAATGGCATATAAATGGCAGTAGTTGGGAGAGTTCGTTCTAGTCTTACTTAGATTTACTTGAGAAGGGGCAGATGCATTGGTATTAATGTAAATTAATTGAATAGAATTCAAAATGACTGTCACTTGGCGTATGAGTTCGAGTTGTTCCTTGCCAATAAATGGCAGTAGTTGGAAGAGTTTGTTCTAGTCTTACTTAGCTTTACTTGAGAAGGGACAGATGCATTGGTATTGATACAAATTAATTGAATTGAATTCGAAGTGACAGCCACTTGGCGCATGAGTCCGAGTTGTTCTTTGCCTATAAATGGCAGTAGTATAGGAAGAGTTTGTTCTCGTCTAACTTAGCTTTTCTTGTGGAGGTGGACTCTACCGATCCCCCGCCTTGGTAAGACGTTTTCCTTTTGGTTGTCGATCTCCTCGTTCGAAGAAGCTTTGGTGGTGAAGTCCTTCAGAAGACTGAAGCTTTGGGTTGATTGCCAACCCATACTCTGTCGAAGCGCCCGCACGTTGATTCGCTCGGACTATGCACGGTGTTTTTTTGCCTCAAGGAGTTCCTTTGTCTCAAGGAGTTCCTTCGTCTCAAGCTCCTTATTGGCACATTGACGATGAAGTGATTTGCTCTGACGATGCACGGTGTTCCGTGTTCGTGCACTTCATCATAAGTCTGAGATGTGTCGAGTTTCCGTGTTCGTGCACTTCATCGACTGTGTGCCATGATGTTGGTTACTGGGTCCAAGATTACCTCGGCCTAGTTTTTGTTATGCTCCGACGATGCATGATGAAGTAATTTGCCTCAAGGAGTCATCCAACGGTTTTTATGCTTTGACGATGCATGATGAAGTGATTTGGCTCAAGGAATTCCTTTGCCTCAAGGCATTCCATTCCTTTGATGATGCACGGTGAACTGAATTCACTTCATCGTGGTCAAAGGAATGGAACTCCTTGAGGCAATGGAATTCCTTGAGGCAAATCACTTCATCGTGTTTCGTCGGAGCATAGGAACCTTTGGATGACTCCTTGAGGCAAATCACTTCATCGTGCATCGTCAGAGCAAAAGCAAGATGAATTCCTTGAGGCACAAAAATAGAAGCAAAAGAATTCCTTGAGAGCAAAGGACCTTGCAAAGGAATTCCTTGAGGCAGAGCACCTTGCAAAGGAATTCACTTCATCCTGGAGATGGACTCTACAGATCCCCCGCCTTGGCAAGACTCTTTCATGTTGGTTACTGGAAGAGCCGCAGGGTTTGGGTTGATTACCAACCCACACTCTGTCGAAGCGCTCGTACTTTGATTCGCTCTGACTATGCACAGAGTTCCTTTGTTCAGGAAGTTCCATTGCTCTGACGATGCACGATGAAATGATTTGCCTCAAGGAATTCCTTTGCCTAAAGGAGTTTTATTGCTCTGCGATGCTCGCACGCAGCTCATATTCAACTTTTTTTCTTGATAGTAGGATTTTATGTAGTAGTTCAGACTTTCATATGTAAATAAAAGTCAAACTTTTCGTGGTTCCTCAAACGTTTTGACAATGTAAATGTAATTCAAAAATGATTTTATTATAAAAGACAGAGCTTACAAAAGACAAAAGTTTTTTGCCCAATTACATAATTACATTGTTGTTTTACAATATCATTGCTTGGTTCGTGTTACATATTTGCTTGAAAGCAACTTCTTAGCCCATACCAACCTCATTAATGTAATCTCCTTGTGAGTGTCATCGTCATTTCCTCCCGGTATTTCGAAGGGAGTAGTCATCAACATATTTATATAATACGCCGTGTACAGGAGGCAGTTGGGTGCCCATTGTTGTGGGCAATTTGGAGAACAATTCAGCACTTTGCTCTCATACTCCATCTTCGTCGGGCATCTCTCCCTCATCATATCAACTTTTTTCCTGACGAAAGGCTCTAAGATCTTTTTCATTAATTCTGCATCTACCTTGCCCTTTTCGTACGTGGTTTGCTTCAAGGAGTTGTAGTGTGTCCAGTCGTAGGAGATAAAGTTGAATGTGAGCAGAGTATAGTGTTTGATGGATAAATTAAAGAGTGGGATAAATAGCAACTCTATGTCATCCTCCAAACCCATGACGAAGTCTATTACATCTGTTTGGAAGTCTTGAAGGGCGTCGGCTTTTGCGTCTGGTTCATTGGCACGTTCAACGATGTTCTGTTTCCCAAAAACAAAACATAATATCATGAGTAATTTTTTCTGTCATTTTTCATCGGTGTACACATGAATATAGATTTTTTTATTTGAATTCTTACCAATGTGTGGGGCATCATGAATGCAGACCACTTATGTGATTGGGGCGCCGGCTTTTGCTTTTGGTTCAATGGCACATCTTTTGAACTAGACGGGGCCCATTTTCTATTAATGCCTTGAATTTCTCTCAGCTTCCTTTTTATTAAGTTCAGTATGCCAGCTTCCATGTCTTCATAGTTGAGTATGTCTTGCAGGTCTATTGTCGACAGCTGGACTGAAACTCCATTTTCACCCTCTTTCGGTGAAAGTAAGTATACAATATCACTGCACATAAATTTAGTTTAGATAAAATTAATAAAGATAGATTCTCATTACATAATTGTGAAAAAGTCTAGAAAAAACAAAAAAAAGGGTTCAGAATACATACTCTGGACACTTCTTTTTGGGAATTACGATGTCGATGTATTGCTTCTTCAGCTCTTCATCCGCATCTTTCCAAAGTAAGAGTTCATCGCATTCCCTTAGTATGACACGGTTCTTCTTTAATTCAGCCATTTTGGCGACTCCTCCGGATTTCAGAGCGGTATTAATCTTCTACTTTTTATTAGCCTCTCCAACTGTATTCTTTTCCAAGGGAGTAACATCTTCAACGGCTAATGGCGCTGATGGTTTTCTGAAACTCTTTTCCCCCGATCCTCCTCTTCTTTTGGCTTCTTTTGGAGCAGCAAGTTCAGCAGCTGCTTGAATCTCTTGACGCTGCAATGCTACAACCATGGCTTCGAGATCAATGATTTTCCCATCCTTTTCAATGGCTTCAATATTGAACGATTCAACTTTATTTTGAAGCTCCCTTTTCTCCTCAACGAGCCTTTTATTTGTTTCTCTGAGTTGCTCGGTTGTTCGCACTGAAATAAAACAAACAATAATGAAATATATGATGTGAATCTAACACGGAGAATGACATTCTCCGTGTAATATAATACGGAGAATAGCATTCTCCGTTTGGAATTACACGGAGAATAACCTTCCCAGTATCGAAATGATAGAGAATAGCAATTATCCGTTTCAAATAACATGGAGAATGCCATTCTCCGTGTTATAATACACGGACAATAGCCATTCTCCTGGAAGATTACAAATCAAAAATTTGAAATAGAAAAGATTTTACCTTGTGCATGTAGCTCTGCAATAAGAACATAATTCTGCTTTCTCAAATCATTCCGTTCATGCACAGAGCCCTCCATCACAACGTTGACTGCACGTTGTTGCGCTTCTTCTGCCTCGAGCACTTTCAGCTTTTCTTTGAGTATGGCATTCTCAAGGTTGGCTGCACGTAACTGCGCTCCTTGAATCTCCTTCTCTTTTAACTTTTCTTTGAGTTCTTCATTTTGCGCAAGAATATCAGAATGATGTCTTCTCAAATCCTCCAGTTTATGCACAGAGCCCTCCATCACAACGTTGACTGCATGTTGTTGCGCTTCTTCTGCCTCGAGCTCTTTGAGTATGGCATTTTCAAGGTTGGCTGCACGTAACTGCGCTCCTTGTGCCTCCATCTCTTTTAACTTTTCTTTGAGTTCTTCATTCTGCGCAAGAATATCAGAATGATGACTTCTCAAATCCTCCAATTCCTTTGCTGAGTCGTCCATCACATCGCCCATTTCATGATGCTGTGGTATCCGTTGTTCATCAAAATTATCCCCACTTGCTTCTTGGTGTTCTTCCTCTCCCTCTTTTTTAACTTCTTCTATAGGTGGCTCATCTTCTTTGTGCCCTTTTTCTTCTCCAACAGGTATAACCAGATCTTCCAATATCATCTTTGATCTCATTTTGTTGTGATATTCGGCCTTGAGGAAGTTTGAGATTTCGTACCCATTCTATGTAAAAAATCTTGGGTAATCAGGAATTGGGGCGAACTTCCTTTCCACAAATTTACTATTTTCTGCAAACCAATAGAGGAAGTATATTGTGCAACCTTCCAATTTATGGAAAGCCATTGAGTAATCCCCCCGTTCAGTTTTGCTTCTACTCCTCTTTATGCTATCCATTACATATGCCCGGATTAACCTTGGCCAGCATATACTGTTGATGACGTCCACACTGTCTACCAAGGCCAAGAATCTGTATGGCAAATTTGAACCGCCAGACTTTGTGAAGAATACTGTTTGGCACAAGTGAAAGATTATTAGCTTGGCCAAATTATCTGGATTAACAACGTTATCTCCGCCACGAAGCCGTCGTAATAATTCAAAGAACTTGTCTCTCACTTCCTCATTCGTGACTTCTGCGTGTTTGCCCTTAGAATTAGCCAGCAATCTTGTGAAGTGATCTCTACACAGGCTCAATGATGCTGGTGGTGTGGGCTGCTGTTGTTTTTTCTTTATCAATCTTCTGTAAAAAACATTATTATCGCTTTCTTCATTCAGCGGTAGACCGAAGATGACTGCCATATCGTCGACGCTTGGCGCAATTTTAACAGTGGTACTCAATTCAAAGCACCCGACGCCATCTTCTTCTTCTGTGTAACTTGCAATTAAATTCTCATGCCCTTCCGTTACCTTGGCCAATTCAGAGACGTGGACTCTATTTTGGTAGAAAATCTCGACAAAATTCCAGAAACCGGTATTCTTCAAGGAATCAATAACTGGCTCAGGTAAACGGCCAACATTTTGATTGACCTCCTCCAAAAGATTTAGCATTGGCTTGAAGGTAGAACGGAAAAGTCTTGAATCCTTATTCCTGACAGATTTTTTTCTACAAAAAAAAAAAAATTAGGTCGGAGAATGGCCATTCTTATGGGTTTTAACACTGGAAATGACATTCTCCGTGTAAACTAACACGGAGAATGGCATTCTCTGTTTCAAATAACATGGAGAATGTTATTCTCCATTTAAAATAAAACGAAGAAAGAACATTCTAATGTGTTTTAACACTGGGAATGTTATTCTCCGTTTCAAGTTAGACGGAGAATTCCATTCTCCGTTTCAAATTAAACGGTGAATAAAATCCTCAATCGTTTTAACACTGGGAATGCTATTCTTCGTGTAATTGGAAACGGAGAATGCTATTCTTCGTTTGTAAAAACATGAAGAATAGCATTCTCTTTCGTTTTAACTCTTGTAATGCCATACTACGTTTAATTTAACACGGAGAATAGAATTCTCCGTTTCAAATTAAACAGAGAATAGTATTCTCCGTTTAAATTAACACGGAGAATAGCATTCTCATGTGTTTTAACACTGAGAATGCCATTCTCCGTTAAAGTAAACGGAGAATGATATTATTGATTTAATTTAGATGGAGAATGGCATTCCAAGTGTAATTTGACAGAAAGAATGAACATTCAAATGCGTTTTAATGACGGAGAATGTCATTCCCCGTGTAATATATACAGAATTTGCAAACATAAACTCAAAGTTATACCTTCTGTTTGCACTTCTTCTTGCACTTCTTTTTGTTTAGCAACTTTTTCCTTTTTCTTCTGTGAAACTTTCTTAAAATAGGGTTTCGGTTGTTCTCCGTCTTTCCCTTTTGGATTTTCTGTAACTGGTGCATCTTCTCTAATTGGTGATGTTGCCGGTGATGATTCTGCCGCTGATGCCGACATGGTGTGAAGATTGCAAATGGGAAGGAAGGTTTGAAGATTTTGGAGGAGAATGACCTAGGTTTGAGTACAGAGTGGAGTATGGAAGAAGAAGAAGAATCGAAACGGTTTTTTTGTAATAAAAGGGTTCGGGGGTGTTTTGAATTAATTAGAAGGGCAAAAATGTCATTCGATGGAAGGGTAAAAAGAATCGAAACCGTTTGGACTCCTTTCTGCTTAATTATATTAATTTGAAGGACAAAAATAATTCTGCTTTAAAAAAGAATCGAAGCCGTTTGGCAAAAATGTCATTACAACTCAACAAAACAAATGAACATAATACATTAGATATAAAAGAAGAAGAAAAAAAAATCATCGTCTTCCATATTCAATCATTTCAGATTGGACTCCTTTTAGCACTTCATTGTGCTCTGAAGTTGTAATCCATTCAGCAGCTTTGCATCTTTCCATTCCCGCATCAAACTGTATATAACAAACATAACATCAAAAATATTGCTCTAAAAGTGTAAGTTTTTGACGACATATTTTCATACTTACATTGAGAGAAGGTAGTCTAGACTACATCGGTCTTTCATGAATGCAATTACAAAAATTCCACAATCAACAGAATTGCCTTGGCGGGGAACATAAGAACGACGTTTTATTGCAAAAATAGAAAAGCTAAACCTAGCATCTCTCAACTTCAAAATCTCTTCTTCGAGAAAGAGATCAAAATTTAAAAGCTACAATTATCAGAATACAATATGTATTAGTATACCGCGTATCTTGCACCCAATTCATAAAAATTGATGAATATGAGCTTACTATTTCTTTTATAACTGTTTTGTTTTGAATCAGATCATCTTTAGATGCAAGTGAGTCCCAAATTTCAACAGTCCTTGTTTTAACCAGAACTCTTGCAAGAGTATAGTGTTCGTCCAAAAGAATGGGTATGTATATCTGAATCAGGATTAATTAGGTAAAATAAATTTATAAATTTTTAGAAAATTAGGAATAATATTTAAACAGAAATACATTAATACCTCGTTACAAGTGCTTAAAGATCCCATGTAATCCTAAAAATATTAACTCTTCTTCCATATTTCATGAAGCTTTTTGTCGGATGGAGGTAACGTTTCTTTCTATATACACATCAATTAATACATTACGAAGGACAAACAAACGAGAAAATTGTTAATGCATATGCATTGAAGAATAAAATGCTCACTCACCGATATCCTTATTGGTAAAAACCATACATTAGCTTTATTGGAGGTTCTTTTCCGTTCCTCCGCGGTGAGAAGAGCAGAGACAACGACTACAATCTGAATAAATCATTAAAAATGTCAGCGATGGAATCGAAGTAAACATAGATTGCATCTAAGAAGAAATATACTATTTATACATACCCATTTTTAATTCTCGTTAAAGGAGCTAAGGTCTTCATCTCAAACTGAGACACATAGATTTTGTTTCAAGATGATATTATTTCTCTAAGAAAAGAAACGAATAAATTAGGAGAAAAAAACTATTGGAATTAAATCAAAACTCATATTACTTACTCGTCAGGTCTATCATCGGCAAAAATATAGTCGTAATAACTCGAAGAACCACTAGTACAATTGCTAGGCTTCGAGGTTGAACCCCTTGTTAAACTTTTCGATGGTGTGACCGGATCAAAATTTCCACGCATTCTTTTCGAAGAACTGCTAAAGTTAGTTTCTTCTGTAGGACACAATGCGAAAATTCGGTCCAATGCTTTACTACGATTCTGTAGCACCACGTCCTCCTCATCGGAAGAAGATTCAACGGAAACCACCTTCACATTATTAAATACTCCAGATGATAATGCCCCCTTCAAAGCTGGAGATTCTTTAATCTTCTCCAAACGCCGAGAGAAATTTATTTGTTCAATTTGTATTGAACCAATCTTAGAATTGATCGATGCAACATCAGTTGAAATTGTCGATAATTGTTGTTCAATCCTGCGCAACATACACGGAATGAAGGTTTTATTTGGAGCTGGCAACCAATCTTCTACGTCTTCTATATTTTCTACCACACGAGTAGACATCTTGAGAACAAGAAAACTATTGTATTTCAGACAACTATTCTATGTATTTCAGAATGAATAATAGTACTATGAAATAAGAAAACTATTATATATGTAGCAAGAAAGAAGTACAAAAAGTGAGGAAGATGGAAAGACAAATAAATTTTGAGACTATCAAACAATCTACTAGCCGTTTGATTGAGGAGGACTCGAGGAAGATTCTACTAGCCGTTTGAAAAGTACAAAAGGTTATCATGATCAACTTCAACTAAGGAACTCTATAAGAGGTTTAATTTCGTTTGATTGAGGAACTCGACGAAGTCTGCCGCGAACCAGAACTTCTTCTTCTTTCCTTTTTCATCTCCGTTTCTCCTTCTACCACCACCACCATGGCCTGTAGCTTTATAACAAAAATATTAAATTATTAGATGAAACAAAAAAACTAATTACGGAAAGATTACTAAATCAAAATAAAGTAGAACACATATTCATAGAAAACATGAGATTAAAGATAAAAGTGTCACAGAAGCAACACCACAATTTTACAGCAACTAAGCAGACTCTGCTAAGCAATAACTAAAATTAGGGATTGTGTCCTCCTTGGATTTAATATACACAAAGAAAAAATTTGAGAGAACGAGCTTTTATCGGCTTCCTAAATGTACCATTCTCCGTCCTAAATGTACCATTCTCCGTCCTAAATGTCCCATTCGCCGTCCTAAATATACCATTCGTCGTCGGTGTCATATCTAGATCGCCAGCGGCGGTGGTGTCGTCTACATCGCCTACAGACCTGGACACACTGTGTCCTTAGGGATTGTGTCCTCATTGTGTTATAGGCATTAGTCTATGTGTAGTGTATATATATATGTATATATATATATATATAAAATATATATATATATATATATATATATATATATATATATATATATATATATATATATATATATATATATATATATTTTAGAAAAAGCAATTTATTGAAAATGAAGAAGTGGCTCGAAAAGAGCATTACAGCTGGTATGTCACGACCCGGTCCCAATTTCTTGGGTCGAATCGGATCATGCCCAGCCTGCACCGTTGTTGAGACGGCGGCAGTAAGCTGTTCAGTAGCAGGTAACCATACAACAACACTATAATTTGTCACAACTCAACATCGGAAAATTTAAAACTTTATTAAACTTTTACATGAAATAAAAGATACAACTTAAACCATAAAAGAAAACTCTAGGCAAACAGCTCAGCAATCTCGAATTCCTCGTCTTGGGATCGCGTAACAAAGCCTCATCAGTGATACCTAAAATGTTGGGTCTCCAGTCAGGAGGGAGCAAAGTACAATTATGAAAATCTACAATTCAACTAATAATTAGCAATTTACAATTATAAACAATTTAGAAATGCAATATTTTCCAACAGTTCTACAATTGAAAACATGTGATTTGAGTAAGTAACGACTATGACCGGTTTGGGATGATTCACTGATATGGTCCGACCTATCCCCGTGTGTGAGAGGGGTAAGCTCGTACAATTAGATTCAATTAGATTCAATGAGGGGTATTGGTCATAGACGCTACACTACTCCCCCAATATCCCGAGTCAATTAGATTCAATGAGGCAATGAGACAATAACAATAAATACTCTAGGAGAGAGTTTCGTGTAGAAATGTGGTTTAAGCATGCAAGATTACTATTACTAATTAAATTGCAAACAATCACAACTGTACTTGCCTTAAACTTGATCAAACTGGAGAGTCGGTATTTCGGGGTTAACAGTCAGAAACCTCCTCGAACCCTACATTCCGGAAACTTATTTCAGAAGTAATCACAAGTTATCTAGTTACAATCTCTATTTGTCTTTCCTAGTCAATTTTAATCTTGTTTAACCAACACAACCAAAAACGTGTTTACTAGTGCGTTACAATTTAGGAACATCGATTTATGTCTATTTTCGAAAAAATTGTATTTATTATTTTATTTAAGAAAAACTTGGATATTTAAATATATAAAACTATACATTTTCCTTTAAACGAGAAATATCATGAATTTCTAAATTATAGTTAATAATAATTAATATTCCTAGTTTTACGCGCTCGCACAATATCTAGAAAATCTCAAATCTACTTATTACAAAATTTACAGAAAATAAATGAATGGCTTATGCCTTTACAATTTTAATTACAATAAATTGAAAATAAGAAAGGAAACAGGTTAGTCCGAAAATAACCTATAAATTAACAAAACTAATAAATTCCATAAACATTATTAAAAGAGAAATATAAGTCTCAGAATCTGGTCCAAAATTTCATTTTTAACTACTCTGCCTCAACGTCCGGTCGAACCGGTGCGTTTGCATTTCGTTGGGGCCCAGTGACCATTAAGGTCGTCGCCCAAAATATTATTAAAATCATTTATTATTTTGCAAAATTTTCGGCAGCATCTCCTCTGTTTTTGGTCAACCCAAAACTGGGAATGCGCCGTAAAACCTGCAAAATAACTCCAAAACTTCCATATATATAAATACCACAGAAAATTATGTTCCAAAATCCAAACCAGCATATTAAACTTAAGGCTAAATTTCAACTTGATACCCTCAACTATCCATGTTTTGTAACTTGATACCCTAAACTTTTAAAATAGTTAACTTAATACCATCAACTATTGAATATTTCCAACTTCATACCCTAAAATCCAAAAAATTCCAAAAATACCCTTGCCCCCCCTCCCCTCCCTCCCTCTCCGACGTCCTCCCCCTCCCTCTCCGGCGTCCCCCCCCTCTCTCCCCCGGCGGGGCGGCGCGCAGCAGCAGCGGCGGCCGGAGCAGCAGCGGCGGCGCGTGCAGCAGCAGCGGGGCGGCGGGGCGGCGCGCAGCAGCAGCGGCGGCCGGAGCAGCAGCGGCGGCCGGAGCAGCAGCGGCGGACGCGCAGCAGTAGCGGCAGCGGGGCGGCGCGCAGCAGCGGCGGCCGGAGAGGGAGGGGGGGGTTTGGGAAATAGAGAGAGGGGGGGAGGGCATTTTGGGAAATATATTTTTCAGGGTATCAAGTTGGCTATTTTGAAAGTTTAGGGTATCAAGTTGCAAAACATGGATAGTTGAGGGTATCAAGTTGAAATTTAGCCTAAACTTAATATAATCCCAAACCAGCACCCATAGTTTCAACAGAACTCAAAGCCAATCTTTTAACCCAAGTCCCAAAACTAACAGAACCATTTACTTTTAAGCTAACAGAACAAAACTAAACAAAAACTAAAGAGCCAATATCCAAACCATCAGGATTAACTCCAAAGAACCAAAGAACCAAATCCAGAGTTCTTCCGAGAAGAAAACTCAAAGTAACCACAGAACCAAATACTAACAAAACAGCATCCATAATTTTCCGAAGAACCTCGGAATCAAAAAATGGCAACGTAATCGTTACGTTGTCAAAACCCTAAATTCCCGACGAATTTGATTGGACCATTATCATCATAGACTAAAAGAGATTAATTGGGTCAGAGTGTACCAAAAATCGAAACCGAAAATGAAGCTCGGAACGGAAACGGGTCACAACGTCAGTACTGGAACCGACGGCAGTCACCGAGCAAACGCCGGCGAGGCAGCAGGTCGCCGGGGGTCGGGCGCCGGCCAGGGGCGGCAGCAGGGCGCGGGTGACGGGTTCGCCGGTGGCGAACGGTGAGCGGGGGCCGCGCGGGTCTCTGGATTTCGCCGGGGAGCGACGGGTTCGGCGCCGGAGCCTGAGCCGATGGCGAGGGGTCGGGTCGGGGCGCTGGCTCGCGGGGAGGCCGTCGGTTGGCTCGACGGAAACTCGGGTTCGCCGGAAAAAGGAAATCTAGGTTTTTAGGAAAAGAGTTTTTAGGAGAGTGGTGGAAGAATAGGATGGAGAGGGAGAAAATTTATAGGAGAAAAATTGGGGGTTATGGAAACCCTAAGGTCTCCATTGAAGGAGAAGAAATGATTCCTTCAATTCTCCTTTCGGAAAAGAACTGAAGAGGAAGGTGGATGGTTCATCCGTTCTAAATATGAAGGGTTTCAATCCCAGATACTAAAACAATCAAACCTACTCCTATATAACAACCAATACTTGTGGTGTAGTGGTGGTGCCTTAGGACTTGGTTGGGAAGGTTAAGGTTCAAACCTTAGGATTAACATCTATTATTTTTATTTTTATAAATTCCTATTTTACCCATAAACCAATAAAATCGATTTAAAGAAATGATTTTAATTTCTTAATTATTAGTAAAAATATATATATACATTCAAGTTAAAATAATTTCTTTTACAAAATGTAATATGTATATTTATATAAAAAAATTTATCTTTGCGTTACTTGAAAAGAAATATATATATAAAAAAAAATAACTGTCTAATTGAATATAAAAATTTGTTTAAAATATTTTGAGTACAAATTTGGGTTCAATATCTGGTTTGGTCTGATTTTCAAACAAAAATCCATGTAATTATTTTGAAAAAGAATTTTACACTTAATGAAAATAGTACCAACATTTACTAATAATTCTCAATTAACTTCTAACATTATTTTTTTTAGAAAAATTATATTTAGCATCTAAAAATTTTATAAAAAACTGTAAACTAAATTTATGGGTTTCACAATCTTCCCTCCTTAGAAAATTTCGTCCTCGAAATTTAAAGGTATGGTAGAAAAGACAAACATGTACGGGTACTGCGCCCGTAACTCAGATCCAACCATAAGAATTTCCAATGCAGTCGTGGATGAGACGGTTTATGATATCATCCATGTAGAAAAATACAAAAGCGAACCAAAGTACACGAGGTTGATCAGACCATCATGCACCGGTCCTGATTAGACAATATATTAGTGGGTGCACCCAATAAAATATCATCATGATCAAGCTTGATTAAAGAGAGAGCTTGCAAAACTAGGCTAACTTAGCAGCATCAGTCAAGTTTAGAACGGAAAAAAGAAAAGATAAGGAATAGGAGTTTAAGTGATGGCTCAAATTCTGATTTTCTTCTCATCTCTGACTAGGCTTGCAACTGGTTTCTCTGGCACTGAAAGGTTGATTCCAATCTTCATCTCTGAATTATCCAAAATGTGACTCGGATCCGAAATGTAACGTCTGAGCTGTGACATAGAAGACGTTGCAACCTCTCAAGATTAGCTGGTAGAGCTAACTGGTACACTATTACCAACACATCTTACTTCAAATGGCCTGATGTATCTAGCCTCAATTTCCAGCTCCGTCAAAACAGACTGTTCCTCTGGTAGGAAAAACTTCACCAAAAGCAATTTGGTTTTCCCAATACATACCAAATTCCGAGACGCAAAATCTCAATACATCTTCAAGCGTCTGGATTGACCTCTCTGATTGCTCGTCCCGCGGTATTCCATGAATCCGGTAGATGTGCCTCTCGTGCAATGCTGCCAACTTCTTAGTGGATAACCAACTTTGAAAGTGCGCTGACTTAGTCAGTCGGTTTTCTATAATCCAATTGGTGCCCTTCCCTCCTTGGGAACAAGGCAATCCTTACTCAAAGTTCATTGTCATATGCTTCTACTTCTACTCCAAATTTATGGAATACTGCGACTGGTGCATTTCTTTCATCAACTCGTTCCTCCGTTTGTCAACCGATATGCAAAGTCTCGTACCATTCTTCAGAGTTCCAATGTTGATCAATTTAGAAACCGCCAAGTGTTCCTGCCAACACTTGATCTCTAAGCCTGCAAGGTGTCTCGTTTTGAAACTACGTTCTCTTGATTTTGTCCATTAGCATCGAACTTCATCAATACTGAATCAGCATCCAGCTCCGTCCTTCTATCTCCAGGTAGTATAACCTCCAGTCCAAGCTTCTCAACGTCTTCTAGTAGGTGCTAGTCCTTGGTTAAGAACTTCGCTATCAATATCAACCAAATGCATCAGCGACCACATTAGCCTTACCTGAATGGTACTGTAGGTTGATGTCGTAATCCTTCATCTGCTTCAACCATCTTCTTAGTCTAACATTCAGCCCTTTCTGAGTGAAGATATATTTCAGACTTTTGTAGTCCGTATATATTTTCACTCCCTTTCCATAAAAATCATGCTTCCATAGCTTCAAAGTAAAGATAATTGCAGCAAATTCCAAATTAAGTGTGGGATAATTCTTCTCATGAGTCTGTAGTTGCCTAGATGTGTAAGCAATTACTTTCTCATGTTGTTGAAGAACGCAACCCAGTCCTTTCCAGAGGCATACCGTAAATTGAGAAACCACCGGTTCCTGCGGGTAGCGCAAGGATTGGTGTAGTGGTAAGTCTCTTCTTCAGCTCCTCAATGCCGCCTGGCAATCTTTCGTTCAGATGAACTCTTCATTCTTCCAAGTGAGCTTCGTCATCGGCTCAGCAATCTTGGCGAAATCCTTCACGAACTTCTGATAGTAGCCAGCCAAGTTCAAGAAACTTCTGAATTGAACTTGGGGTTTACCACTCTTCAACAGCAGCTATCTTCCATCGAAATTTCTTCTCTTGACAACATGGCCAATAGTCCACCTTGTCAAAGAAAAATTCACGTTCAGATAACTTACCATAAAACTTCTTTTTCCTCAAAGTTTCCAAAACTTCCTCAGATGTTCTTCATGCTCTTCTTCAGTCTTCAAATATATCATAATGTTATCTATGGAGAAGATAAACTGATTCGAATACTCATGAAAAACTCTGTTCATGATATTCATGAACACAGCAGGAGCATTTGTCAGTCCAACGTCATGACCAAAGAAAATTACCCATACTTGGTGTTTGAACGCCGTCTTGGAAATGTCCTCTTTCCTGACTTTGATATGATGGTAGTCAAATCTTAAGTCAAACTTCGAAACACCCTAATTCCACACAACCAGATCAAACAGATCCTCGATTCGGGCAGAGGGTACTTGTTCTTTGGTGTCTGGTAATCGATGCACATCCGTTGTTCCATCCTTCTTGGGCAAAAAACAAGATAGGTGTTCCTTAAGGTAAAATTCCACCCTGAATAAATCCTAGAGCCTTCATTGATCTGGTCCTTCATCTTCTATGATCTTCGAGTCTGAATCATGCCTTATTGTAAGGGGCAGGGTCTGCTGGATAGGAAGAGGGTCCTTAGATTGTGGCCTAACAGGTGTTGCTGGGATATGAGCTCTGGTTTGATAGAAAGATAAAGGCAGTCCTTTACCCGATGTTTAGCAGATCCATATGCCAAACATTGTCCCAAACTCTTGCGGCAACTAACGGTCTGATGACCAGGCCTCTTGCAATAGTTACAAGCCCAAAGCTTCTTACGACAAGACTGCCGGAGAGTACTTGATGGGACCCAAATATCTTCTAGATTCAGGGGTATCCTTCCTAGGACAAAAGTTCTGTTCTAACTTGGTTGGGGATAACTAAGGCTACATCATGACGTTCTTCATGTCTTCTCTCGTGATATTCATCTGTTCCTGCTGGGCTTCATCTTGAGCTTTCTGGAACTCCAGGATTACTTGAAATAGGACAACCATTTGGAAGATGATTGCTGGTACTAGTGGAGCAACAAAAATGAATACTCCACCAAGGAAATGCAACTCAGTTTGAGATGAGGTAGGAATCGCCAGTGTAGGGAAAACTTCACTGGATGCACTATGAGGACGGTCAAACAACCGCGAGGGAAAAGACCCTGGACTTGGTTGAGGAGATGGGGTATGATCCGGAGATGACACTTATCGCCAGCAGAATTTGGTCAACGGTCATTCTCTGGATGGTTTAGGATGCAAACATAAGCAAGGTATCCTACCAGTCTATAATCAAACAAAAATATTTATTTATAATATATTTCGGTCCTATGTTGTGACAAATTGATGTTCTAGTGTTCTAATTGTTTCTAAATATGTTTTCCTAAGTTGTTGTTGGGACCTGCATGGGCCACCACTAAAAACATGTCACGACCCGGTCCCAATTTCTTGGGTCGAATCGGATCATGCCCAGCCTGCACCGTTGTTGATACGGCGGCAGTAAGCTGTTCAGTAGCAGGTAACCATACAACAACACTATAATTTGTCACAACTCAACATCGGAAAATTTAAAACTTTATTAAACTTTTACATGAAATAAAAGATACAACTTAAACCATAAAAGAAAACTCTAGGCAAACAGCTCAGCAATCTCGAATTCTTCGTCTTGGGATCGCGTAACAAAGCCTCATCAGTGATACCTAAAATATTGGGTCTCCAGTCAGGAGGGAGCAAAGTACAATTATGAAAATCTACAATTCAACTAATAATTAGCAATTTACAATTATAAACAATTTAGAAATGCAATATTTTCCAACAGTTCTACAATTGAAAACATGTAATTTGAGTAAGTAACGACTATGACCGGTTTGGGATGATTCACTGATATGGTCCGGCCTATCCCCGTGTGTGAGAGGGGTAAGCTCGTACAATTAGATTCAATTAGATTCAATGAGGGGTATTGGTCATAGACGCTACACTACTCCCCCAATATCCCGAGTCAATTAGATTCAATGAGGCAATGAGACAATAACAATAAATACTCTAGGAGAGAGTTTCGTGTAGAAATGTGGTTTAAGCATGCAAGATTACTATTACTAATTAAATTGCAAACAATCACAACTGTACTTGCCTTAAACTTGATCAAACTGGAGAGTCGGTACTTCGGGGTTAACAGTCAGAAACCTCCTCGAACCCTACATTCCGGAAACTTATTTCAGAAGTAATCACAAGTTATCTAGTTACAATCTCTATTTGTCTTTCCTAGTCAATTTTAATCTTGTTTAACCAACACAACCAAAAACGCGTTTACTAGTGCGTTACAATTTAGGAACATCGATTTATGTCTATTTTCGGAAAAATTGTATTTATTATTTTATTTAAGAAAAACTTGGATATTTAAATATATAAAACTATACATTTTCCTTTAAACGAGAAATATCATGAATTTCTAAATTATAGATAATAATAATTAATATTCCTAGTTTTACGCGCTCGCACAATATCCAGAAAATCTCAAATCTACTTATTACAAAATTTACAGAAAATAAATGAATGGCTTATGCCTTTACAATTTTAATTACAATAAATTGAAAATAAGAAAGGAAACAGGTTAGTCCGAAAATAACCTATAAATTAACAAAACTAATAAATTCCATAAACATTATTAAAAGAGAAATATAAGTCTCAGAATCTGGTCCAAAATTTCATTTTTAACTACTCTGCCTCAACGTCCGGTCGAACTGGTGCGTTTGCATTTCGTTGGGGCCCAGTGACCATTAAGGTCGTCGCCCAAAATATTATTAAAATCATTTATTATTTTGCAAAATTTTCGGCAGCATCTCCTCTGTTTTTGGTCAACCCAAAACTGGGAATGCGCCGTAAAACCTGCAAAATAACTCCAAAACTCCCATATATATAAATACCACAGAAAATTATGTTCCAAAATCCAAACCAGCATATTAAACTTAATATAATCCCAAACCAGCACCCATAGTTTCAACAGAACTCAAAGCCAATCTTTTAACCCAAGTCCCAAAACTAACAGAACCATTTACTTTTAAGCTAACAGAACAAAACTAAACAAAAACTAAAGAGCCAATATCCAAACCATCAGGATTAACTCCAAAGAACCAAAGAACCAAATCCAGAGTTCTTCCGAGAAGAAAACTCAAAGTAACCACAGAACCAAATACTAACAAAACAGCATCCATAATTTTCCGAAGAACCTCGGAATCAAAAAATGGCAACGTAATCGTTACGTTGTCAAAACCCCACATTCCTGAGGAATTTGATTGGACCATTATCATCATAGACTAAAAGAGATTAATTGGGTCAGAGTGTACCAAAAATCGAAACCGAAAATGAAGCTCGGAACGGAAACGGGTCACAACGTCAGTACTGGAACCGACGGCAGTCACCGGGCAAACGCCGGCGAGGCAGCAGGTCGCCGGGGGTCGGGCGCCGGCCAGGGGCGGCAGCAGGGCGCGGGTGACGGGTTCGCCGGCGGCGAACGGTGACGCGGGGGCCGCGCGGGTCTCTGGATTTCGCCGGGGAGCGACGGGTTCGGCGCCGGAGCCTGAGCCGATGGCGAGGGGTCGGGTCGGGGCGCTGGCTCGCGGGGAGGCCGTCGGTTGGCTCGACGGAAACTCGGGTTCGCCGGAAAAAGGAAATCTAGGTTTTTAGGAAAAGAGTTTTTAGGAGAGTGGTGGAAGAATAGGATGGAGAGGGAGAAAATTTATAGGGGAAAAATTGGGGGTTATGGAAACCCTAAGGTCTCCATTGAAGGAGAAGAAATGATTCCTTCAATTCTCCTTTCGGAAAAGAACTGAAGAGGAAGGTGGATGGTTCATCCGTTCTAAATATGAAGGGTTTCAATCCCAAATACTAAAACAATCAAACCTACTCCTATATAACAACCAATACTTGTGGTGTAGTGGTGGTGCCTTAGGACTTGGTTGGGAAGGTTAAGGTTCAAACCTTAGGATTAACATCTATTATTTTTATTTTTATAAATTCCTATTTTACCCATAAACCAATAAAATCGATTTAAAGAAATGATTTTAATTTCTTAATTATTAGTAAAAATATATATATACATTCAAGTTAAAATAATTTCTTTTACAAAATGTAATATGTATATTTATATAAAAAAAATTTATCTTTACGTTACTTGAAAAGAAATATATATATAAAAAAAATAACTGTCTAATTGAATATAAAAATTTGTTTAAAATATTTTGAGTACAAATTTGGGTTCAATATCTGGTTTGGTCTGATTTTCAAACAAAAATCCATGTAATTATTTTGAAAAAGAATTTTACACTTAATGAAAATAGTACCAACATTTACTAATAATTCTCAATTAACTTCTAACATTATTTTTTTTAGAAAAATTATATTTAGCATCTAAAAATTTTATAAAAAACTGTAAACTAAATTTATGGGTTTCACAATCTTCCCTCCTTAGAAAATTTCGTCCTCGAAATTTAAAGGTATGGTAGAAAAGATAAATATGTACGGGTACTGCGCCCGTAACTCAGATCCAACCATAAGAATTTCCAATGCAGTCGTGGATGAGACGGTTTATGATATCATCCATGTAGAAAAATACAAAAGCGAACCAAAGTACACGAGATTGATCAGACCATCATGCACCGGTCCTGATTAGACAATATATTAGTGGGTGCACCCAATAAAATATCATCATGATCAAGCTTGATTAAAGAGAGAGCTTGCAAAACTAGGCTAACTTAGCAGCATCAGTCAAGTTTAGAACGGGAAAAAGAAAAGATAAGGAATATGAGTTTAAGTGATGGCTCAAATTCTGATTTTCTTCTCATCTCTGACTAGGCTTGCAACTGGTTTCTCTGGCACTGAAAGGTTGATTCCAATCTTCATCTCTGAATTATCCAAAATGTGACTCGGATCCGAAATGTAACGTCTGAGCTGTGACATAGAAGACGTTGCAACCTCTCAAGATTAGCTGGTAGAGCTAACTGGTACACTATATGGATCTTTATATTAAGATGTTATCCCCCTCGGGAGCATCGGGTACATCATGTCATGTGTATTTTACTTTCATCATGTACTCATGTGCTTTTACTATTCATGTATACTCTTGTGATTCATATACTCTCATGTTTACAGAGCCCTCATGTATAACTTTATGTGCACCCATTTATGGGCCCCACATGAAATATTATACAATTACATAACTTGTCTGGATCCTCATGTATTGATTGTGGTACGGGGGAGTAGAAGCAGTCATGTGAACAATTCTAAAGTAGTGTAATCATGTGCAAACTCTTTAGTGTAATCATGTGCAAATTTAAGCCGTTCATATGTCTATCTTGTACTCTACATCACTAGTCACTGATAGTTCTCTACTTATAGTATCTATTTATATTACAGTTCTCTCTCTTTTACTGCACGTACTTTCTTTCAGCATTTCATGTATTTTATTCTATTACATGCTTTATATTCCTGTCTTGATATGAACTATTGAGATTTTGTGCTTGTTCCTGTCCTGACTGGACCTGTTAAAAATATTACAGAGGATGACGAGGACCTTTGCCCTACCTATTATGGAGCTGCCATAGATGACACCTGCGACTTGGACCTTCAGCAGGATCCATCAGCAGTAGAGGATACCACCCCTATAGTTTAGGCTAGTTAGCTTAGACTTCTATCTTATTTTGATGTCTTATCTCATTTGGATACATTGATGTATATATTTGGGATCTTGTTGTTATTCTAGATGTTTTGCGGAGATTTTATCTTAGACACTTAGACTTTTTCTCCTGTTTGTATTTCATTTGGTGATCTTCATATCATATCTTATCTATCTTACCGTACTTCTACCTTAGTTGTGATTGAGCTGTATATTTCTGTATTATCCTCTGATTGGAGAGTATACATTGTACAGGTACCTTACCTTGTTAGATGTATGTGACTTAGGACAACATTCTACCGTCGACATGCGGCGTAGGCTAGACGTACTCACTTCTCGTGCCCCTACACTGGGTGCGGGTCGTGACAGGGGGTAGAGCAGTTTCTACAGTTCGCTAAGGCGTTCCTTCAGTACGTGGACCGTACCAAAATTAAGTGTCCATGTGCAAAATATTGTAACTTAAAATATCATCCAGAAGTGGATGTGATATTATATTTGTACTCGAGGGTTTTTATGCCAAATTATTATCAATGGACCGCACATAGCGAACATGTCTCTTTAGAATCGGAGCCAGAGCCTTATGTGGAGCCTTATATGCCTGTCTACGACCACGGTGATTACGACGACGGATCGTGAACATGATTTTCAACGCTGCGGGTCATAGTTTGTTCCAGATCATTATGATAAAGATGAGGAGGCACCGAATGCCGATGCTGCAAGGTTTATGGAGTTGCTGGAGAATGCAAGGACTCCATTGTATCCTGGTTGTGAGGATCATTCACCATTAGAGGTAGCCACTAGGATGTTTAACATAAAGTCTAATTTTAACATGTCTTAAGAATGCTACAACCGACTGATGGGGCTGATTGTAGAGATCTTGTCGGCGAGTGCTAAGTTACCTAAAGAGTTCTACCGGTGTAAGAAGATGGTGAATCGCTCTGGATGGGATACGAGAAAATCGATTCCTGCCGTAATGGGTGCATGCTCTACTACAAAGACGACAATGATGAAGAAGTGTGAGATTTTGTGTTGTTGATCGCTATAAGCCAACTGCTACAAGGAGTTCTGCTGGTAAAAGGAGGCCGACCGATCCAGTGTACTACTTGCCTTTGACCCCACGGTTGCAAAGGTTATTTATTGCGAAGGAGACTGCTAAAAATATGAGTTGGCACAGGCGAGAACAGATTGAAGGAGTGTTGGATCACCCATTCGATGGAGAAGCTTGGAAGCACTTTGATCGAGAGTATCCTGATTTCGTCGTAGATCCGCATAATATAAGATTGGAGCTCTCCTTTGACGATTTTACCCCATTCGGACTTTCGGGCTGGCCTGTGATCGCATACTTGTACAACCAACCTTCTTGGATATGTATGAAGACTCCTATCATGTTCTTAACCGTCATCATCCCTGGTCCAAACAACCCAAAGAGTAACATTGATGTGTACTTGCAGCCGTTAATAGATGAGTTGAATCAGTAGTTGGAAGTAGGCATGAACACGTATGATGTTAGCAAATAAATAGAATTTTCAGATGAGGGTAGCACTAATGTGGACTATCAACGACTTTTCGGCTTATGGCATGTTATCAGGATGGAGCACTCATGGTCACCTCTCATGTCCTTACTGCATGGATCGTTCAGTGACTTTCCATTTAAAATGGAGGTAAGCCGTGCTTCTTCGATTGTCATCGACAGTTTCTACCGAACAATCATCCATACAGGAGGAACATGAATGCTTTTCATGCAGGCATTGTAGAGAAGAGCAATCCACCACCAAGGTGGCCCGAAGACACAAGTTGGAAAGAGGTAAAAGATTTACCAAGTGCTATCATAGAGCCCGCTAAGGGGTACAAGTGTGATGGATTCGATCACACACACAATTGGACGAAGAAACGAATATTTTGGGACCTTCCATATTAGGGCACAAATCTGATCAGACAAAATCTTGATATCATGTATATTAAGAAGAAAGTGTTTGACAACATAATTAATACTGTGATGAACGTGAAAGAGAAGACGAAGGACAATGGCAAAGCCAGGTTGGACATTGAAGAAATATGCAGGCCCCCCGAATTGTATTTGATAGAAGAATGGAATGGAAAGTACAAGTAGTCCAAGGCCATTTCTCACTGGACAAGGAGGATAAAGGGAGACTTTATAGGTGGATTCAGGGCCTCAAATTTCCAGACAACTACGTATTGGTGGACCCGTTGGTTATAGATGGATGTACCCTTCGAGCGGCATCTGAACCACCTAAGAAGAAAGGTAAAAAAAAGGCACAGATCGAGGGTTTTATTTGTGAAGCTACGTTCTTGAGGAGATTTCAATATTTTTTCGATGTATTTGAAGCCTAATGTTGCAACTAATAGAACAAGAGCTCCCAGAAACGACGATGGAGATGAAGAAGGTAATAATACGATACAAAAGGTATTCAATGCTAAGGGGAAGCCTTAGGGTAAACTATAGAAGAGATATCTGAACGACGGGGAGCTAAGGGCTGCTCTGATATTAGTCTCTTTCGAGGAAAAGCACTTTCACTCTGCTCTCTGGGCTTAAGGACAGGGACCGACTAAAAGAAAAGCTTGGATAAGTAAAGATGAGATTCTTCTTATTTCCACTTTAATTGATCCACTCTTGCCTTCTTCCATTCACATACTTTTGTTAGCTATGAGGAAGAAAGTGTTGGCCCATTGGTCATAGTCAAACCTGATTTTAATAATTGATCAAACTCTGTCTCAATATATGACTCAATTCAGATGTTTACTAAAGACGTTTTGGACACTGATCAAGATTGGATATCTACTCAGTTCAAGACTAAAGATTTGTTTGCCACTCAAGACTGTATTTCTTTACGCAATATAATTTTTATTTTTATTGAGTCTAAGAATACATTGTACACCAAGTCGTACTGGAAAATAGGCTATCCGAAATCGTTTTTCAAAACTGACCTATCTTTTTAAAATGACCTATATTTTTGAAAAACATCTCTTTTACAAAAAGCTTCTAAAGGACTTTCAAAAAGCCAAAAACAAATTTCACAAAATAACCCTGACCAAACCCTGACAGAACTCGGCCAGAGTTCGGCCAAGGTGAACGTTATGTGAACGTTTGATTTTAAACTTGGTCTCCCTTCAGTTGCGGTTGGTTACAAAGAGTTCTGTCCGAATTCTGCCCGAATTCTGTCAGAGTTCTGTCTTTGGAAAAACTATAAATAGAGAAAATTCTGATCATTTTAAAACACCAATTCACTTTCATCTTCTCTCTTCTAAAGCTTACGTTTCTTCCAAAGAGTTTTCAAAAAGCTTTCATTTTCAAATCCCAAGCCAGATATAATTCTCTAGTCAATTTGCCGGTACGGTGCAGTCTAGAAGATTTTAGAGAAATTGTAATCAGAGGCTTGATTGAAGAAAGACTCTTCAAAACTGAAGTTGGTCGAGTTCTTCGTATCAAAGCTCGCGTCTGTAGAAGTTGCAAGGACTTCGTATGAAAACTTGTGGGATTTTCCAATAGTAGATTCAACTGGAAGCTAGAGTTCTTCCGACTGGACTAGTCCTCACAAGAGGGAAACCAGTATAAATCTCTGTGTTTGCGTTTGCCTTATGATCACTCTTTTCATTACGGTTATTTACTTTGTGATTATTATTATTTCTGTGATCTAACTGCTAACAAGTTTTAATTAGCAATATTCCGCTGCCTACTCTATTCACCCCCCATCTAGAGTATTCTGCTTTACGATTTCGTTCCTACAATTGGTATCAGAGCGGGTTATACAGGTAAAAAAGGTAAAACTACAGCTATATTCAGTTATTTTTCAATTATTATATAGATCACAGTATTACACATGGCAACTGTGAAATTCACAAGTGAAGGCCAAACCACAAATAGACCTCTACTGTTTGACGGCACAAACTACACTTATTGGAAAACACGGATGAGTTTTTTCTTAAAATCTCTTAATTTTGATTTATAGTCTATAGTTATTGATGGCTACAAAAAGCCTCCTCGTATTAATGTTGATGGAGTTTTAGTTGAAAAACCCCATAATAAATATACGAAGGATGAAAAGAAAAAGGCTAGTCTTGACGCACGTGCTATTAATGCTTTATTTTGTGCTTTAGACAGAACTGAATTCAACAGGGTGTCGACTTGCACAACATCAAATGAAGTGTGGAAACTTTTTGAAGTAACCCACGAAGGAACAACACAAGTCAAGGAGTCAAAGATCAGCAGACTTAATCAAGAGTACGAGGCGTTCAAAATGAAGCCAAGTGAATCAGTCACTCAGATGTTTACGAGATTCTTAGATATTTTAAATCATTTGTCTTCATTAGGCAAGAAATACAGTAACCATGAAAAGATTCGCAAACTTCTACGAGCTCTCACAAAGAACTGGATTCCAAAGGCTACAGCAATCATTGAAGGAAACAACCTCTCAACAATGTCTCTGGAAACACTCATGGGTAAGCTACTCACTCACGAGCTAGAACATCAAGACTTTGAAGATGCTACACCAAAGGAGAAGTTAGAAAAGTCAATCGCTCTCAAGGCTCAACATAGAAGAACTATCGAAGATGATTCTGACGACAGCGACTCTGACTCTGAAGATCAAGCTCTTCTGGTAACAAAATTTAAGAAGTTCATGAGATTCAACAGGAGAACAAAAAATAGCAACAGCAACAACAATGAGGAAGATCCTATTTGCTACGAATATAAGAAGAAAGGACATATGAAGAAAGATTGTCCAACAGCATCATCATCAACAAGAAAAAACAGTAAATATGACAAAGGCTACTTGAAAAGATCTACATCAAGGAAGTACGCCAATACAAGCATATGGCATAAAAGTGAAGCCAGCGATTCAGAAGACGAACAATCAGATAACGCTGTAAATGTATGCTTGATGGCTTGCGATCAGGTAATCACTAATCCTCTGTTTGATCCTTATGATGATTTCACCTTTGAACAACTAGAAGAGGCTTTCAGTGACCTATTAAATGATTACAAGAAACTGCATAGTAAATATGAAACCTCTAAGAAGGTACTCAAAGAGTACAAAGGTGAGATAGGAAGACTTACCGACCAACTAGATGATGTTAAAAATAATGACTCTTCTATTGAGTCTGGTGAGCTTTCATCTATTAAGTTGTTGTTACACGAGACTATTAAGTTATCCGAAGAAAAAGACCAGACTATCATCCAGCTAAAGGAAGACCTATCTAAGGAGAGAAAGAGTCTCCAGTGTGCACAAGTCAGAATATAAACACTTACATCTGACTACACTAGATTATATGACACTTCCAAAAAGTTAGAAATTAGGTTAGAAAAATGGCCTGAAGTTGTCGTTTCCTATTCTAACACGTGTCAATTACCGAATCATCGGAACACGCCCAAACCAAAAACTATCAGACCAAATCATACCAAACCTATGCCCAAAAAGACTAATAGGCTTGCATTATTCTATACTAGAAAACCAAAACCTATCAATCATGCACCTCACACAACTTTCAACCCTCAACTTGCAAAATGTCATTATTGTGGCCTCATTGGTCATATATCCTCTGCATGTAGAATCAGAAAGTTAGTAGATTTAAATGTTTATGCATGGATACCAAAAACTAACCAGTCAGGACCCTACAAGAAATGGGTACCAAGAGTTTCATCTGCAAATTATTTTGTAGGTGGAACGCCCTTCACATGCTAGGAGAAAATGGATCCTCGACAGCGGTTGCTCACGGCACATGACCGGTGATGCTTCATTATTTGTAATACTGTCGAAAAAGAATAAAGAAGGATACGTCTCCTTCGATAATAATTTAAGAGGGTACATAATCGATATCGGTGACATTAGTAAGGCTTCCTATCCTGTGATTAAAGATGTCTGTCTAGTTACCGAGTTAAAACATAATCTGCTTAGCATAAGCCATTTAGCTGATCATGGTTATGGCATTAACTTCATTAAAGATAAATGTACTATAATTGATAGTTCAACTGGTAGTACTATCATTTTAAGGTATCAGGGAAGACAACATATACATTTTCTATATGTTAGAAGATGCTAACAAAGCAGGTAGATGTTTGATGGCCAAAAGCATTGAGAGTCAACTATGACATATGAGACTCGGTCATGCAAACATGGACACAATTTCAAAACTATCTACAAAGAAGTTGGTACGCAGCTTACCGGACATATCTTTCAAGAAGGATACGATATGTAGTGAATGTGAAAAGAACAAAGCTACCCGATCCGCCTTTAAATCCAAAAATGCTGTAAGTACCACTAGACCTTTACAATTATTGCATATGGGCCTATTTGGGGCAAGTAGAATTGCTAGTCTAGGTGGTAAGTTATATGCATTTGTCATTGTAGATGATTTCTCTAGATATACATGGGTATATTTTCTTGCACGCAAGAACGATGCTTTATCAGAATTCTTCACCTTTTACAAGAAAGTACAGAATGAAAAAAGGTTTCATGATTACTGGCATTCGTAGTGATCATGGCGGCGAATTTGAGAATGCAGAATTCAAGCAATTTTGTGACACATACGGTTATTTGCATGAATTTTCTTGCCCTAGGACTCCACAACAAAATGGAGTTATGGAACGTAAGAATAAGACTCTATCGAAAATGGCTAGAGTAATGTTAAAGCAGTTTAGTCTACCTAGATACTTTTGGGCTGAAGCTGTCAATACAGCGTGCTATATTCTCAATAGGGTTCTAATTCGACCTATATCGAAAAAGTCTCCCTATAAACTATGGTTTGATAGAACACCCACTGTTTCATATTTTAATATTTTTCGTTGTAAATGCTTTATTCTTAATACTAAAGACAATTTGAGTAAATTTGATGAAAAGGCCGATGGAGGTATATTTTTAGGTTATACAACAAAGAGCAAAGGATACTGAGTCTTCAACAAGAGAAATATGATCATCGAAGGATCAATTAATGTCAAGTTTGATGAGCTAAATCAACACTTAGACGATGACGACAATGAAGATATGATTACACCAAGTACAGCTACTGCAAAACCTTCACACAAAGATGCAGAACTTTCAAGCAAAGAAGCCGGAACCATCAATCCTGAGGATATGCCAAAAGAGATGAGATTCTTGGCAGATCATCCAAAGGACTTGGTAATTGGTGAGATTACCAAGGGTGTAAGTACTCGTTCCTCTAGTAAAGATATAGCTTCTTGTGTTGCTTTTATTTCACAGCTTGAACCCAAAAACATTGAAGAAGCATGTAGTGATAATTTTTTGTTAGATGCTATGCAAGAGGAATTAAACCAATTCGAACGGAATCAAGTTTGGGAACTTGTTCCTAAGCCCATTGATCATCCGGTCATTGGCACCCGTTGGGTATTCTGAAACAAACTGAACGAGAATGGTTTAGTGACTCGTAATAAGGCTCGACTTGTAGCTCAAGGATACAATCAAGAAGAAGGTATCGACTACGATGAGACTTATGTCCCAGTTGCGAGATTAGAATCCAGTCGCATGTTATGTGCATTTGCATGTTTTCATAATTTTAAGTTATTTCAAATGGATGTCAAAAGCGTATTTTTGAATGGTTTTATAAAAGAAGAAGTTTATGTAGCTCAACCTCCAGGTTTTACTGCTTTCAAAAATCCTGATTATGTTTTCAAGTTGAAGAAAGCCTTATACGGTTTAAAACAAGCCCCTCGTGCTTGGTACGATCGTCTAAGCTCTTTTCTACTTGACAATGGTTTTTCAAAAGAAAAGGTTGACACTACATTGTTTATAAAGTCTTTGAATAATAATATTCTTTTGATTCAAGTTTATGCAGATGATATTATTTTTGGATCTACTGATGAATCTCTTTGTCAAATTTTTTTAAAGTATATGCAGAATAAGTTTGAAATGAGCATGATGGGAGAGCTAAAATTCTTTCTCGGACTGCAAATCAAACAAACCAACATTGGGACGTTCATAAATCAAGCTAAGTACACAAATGATCTATTAAAGAAGTTCAACCTGGAAGCAGTCAAACCACTTAGCACTCCAATGGCGACTTCAACCAAGCTTGATATTGATGAATAAGGCAAACCCGTCGAGATACGTAAGTATCGAGGTATGATCGGTAGCTTACTGTATTTAACTGATAGTCGACCTGACATTATGTTTAGTGTTTGCTTGTGTGCACGTTTTCAAGCCAATCCTATGGAATCACATCTATGCGCAGTTAAGTGTATCTTCCGATACCTTAAAGGTACTTCTTCTGTCGGCTTATGATATTCCAAAACTACGTCATTTGACCTAACCGGTTATTTTGATGCTGATTTTGTCGGATGCAAAGTAGATAAAAAAAAGTACCAGCGGCACATGTCATTTTCTAGGAAAAGCTCTAGTCTCTTGGTTTAGCAAAAATCAAAATTCTATCGTATTATCAACAACCGAGGCTGAGTATATCGCCGCAGGACGTTGTTGTGCACAAATTTTGTGGATGAAGCAAACTTTAGAAGACTATGGATTGCATTTCATACACATACACATTTTTTGTGATAATACTAGTTCTATTAGTTTGACTAAGAATCCAGTATGTCACTCTCGTATTAAGCATATCGAGATTCGACATCACTTTCTTAGAGATCATCAACAAAATGGAGATATAGACCTTGTATACATAGACACACAGAATCAATTGGCTGACATACTCACAAAACCTCTAGCGGAAGATCGTTTCAATTATTTACGTCGAGAATTAGGAATTTTAGATATCAATAATATTAATTAATTTTGTTTCATTAATTAATTTATTCAATCCTCAATAATTTTTTCGAGATAAGCCTAAAAAGTGTCTGTCTGTCACCACGACTACGGTCGAAGGGAAACGGTATTTAAGAGTTACCCGGTGAACCTCCATTAGCTGGGACAGTACTCCTACAGCTAATCTGAAACAGATGTGTAGAAGCGTAAAAAGTGCTTCATAGAATGAGTCAAATTATGCCAAAGGGAGGCTAATCACTTTATGCCTAAAGCAGGCTGATCATTTTACGCCAGGGTCAAGCCAATGGTTTTACGCCTAAGACAGGCTAACCACTTTTACGCTGGACAAAAGCTGTCAAGTCTTGCATTTAATGCAAAGTCTGACATGAAGATATTAATGATGGTATATACTACAGAATTCGAAGGGATTTGTTTTACACAGAGACCAATGTTGTCGTTTAGTATGTGGACTGAGCTACTTTACGCTCACAGTGTGACTTCTTTTACGCATGGAGACTATATGAGTTTTTACGCTCAATGGTCGACGTGTGCGTAAAGTTTATTTGGGCTATTTTATGCTCAAGGTTATTTAATAACCACTTTACGCGGGAAGTCCATGTCAGGGCTATTTTACGCCTAGTCTACTGCTTTACGCTCAGAGTATATTGGGGTTATTTTTATGCCCTATTCTTCTTCACTAAGTGGGAACGTGGTTTGCTTACATGGCTTCCATACCACACATCTCGAAGATCGTGTGTACGTGCATCCTATTCTTACTGAAATGATGGGACACGTGTCAACGTATGCAGGGGATGACTTTGGTCATGGGTGGCAGTTGTTAGCGTAAAGACGAAACTTTTGCTGAGTTTTTACGCACAAGAGCCCAAGTCTATAAATAGACTTATTTTTCTCACATAACAGACACACACAGAGACAGACAGAGACAAAGAGACAAGAGGAGAGAAAACAGAGAGATTAGAACTCAGAGACTTTGATTCTCCAGAGCATTCTTCTTCAACCTTTCTTTCAGAATAGAGTGAAGCAAAGCAGGAAAGCATTCGGCCTCGCCATCAGTGCCCAAGTGCGTCGATACCTTTCTGGTGACTTAGTTCTTTCAACTGTTCATCTTCAAGTAGTGATCTTCATCATCATCGTATGGTCCAAGGAACAAAGTGATCATTTACAATCAGACTTCCATAGCAATACTTTTCTAGAATCAAATTTGTACTTCTTGTACTTTTTCTCGTTTTATTTTCAAAAAGCCAATTTTCTTGGCATTTTGTTAAGTGAAACAAGATGCTGAGTAAAAAATATTAATTTATAAAATAATATTAATTATATTATTTGAAATTTAAAATTACTAAATTTGAATTAAATATTTGAAATGAGTTGATGAAAAAGATGTGGCCCACAAAAATTTTAAAAAAAATACCAGGAGAAGCCTAGGCGAATTCGGCCCCAGTTCGGTCCGAATTCGGCCAGAGTTCGGTGGTGGTGTATATATTTCAGCCAGAACCCGAGGCCCCCATCTTCTTCATCTTTTCCAAAACCACATTAAACAGAAGCAGCAGTCGCCCGAAGTCCTCAAACGCTAGTTTTTATCCACCTCTTTTCTTCCAATCTACGTGGAGATTTTCATCCAAATTTTGGATTCGTGTGGAGAATCGCATCCTCTACAACATACTTGATTCTCAGAAGGTATAATTCATTCTCTCCTCTACTTTCAAATTTTTAGGGTTTTTAGTTTTTGGGATAGAATGCCTAAGGGATTCAATCCTTTCAAGAGGAAGAAGACCCATGCCTGTGAAGAGGCATCGTCTTCTGATCCGCACACAGATTCCCTCTTTTCCCCGGTCCAATTGGATGACGGTGCATCGGATGAGTTTTATTTCAAAACTCCTGACCAAGTATTGCTTTGGTATGCCGATTTTCTTATGCGTACGATATGTATCGGATCTCCAATTAAATGGACTGTATTTCCTGACCACCGTACCTACTTTGAGGCATTAATGCCATTAGACTGTTTTATTATAACTTCGTGTTAGACACTTTTACTGCGAGAACTCGTGTTGACGGGATAGATATCGAGTTCAATTATGAATTGCTAGCGAAAATCCTTGATCTTCCAAACGAAGGTGCCCCGCTCGATGACATCACTGACTTCGATTTCCCCGAGGGCACGACTCTTGTAAGTTTCAAGAATGAGCTTTGTGCGCCCCCACGTGCTCGTCCTGGAAAGTTCAAGCACTACTAAAATACAACGATTTAGCGACGGCCCGATCCGTCGAAAATCCGTCGATAATTCACATTACCGACGAATTTTCGACGGATACGGGCTGAAAAAATTCGTCGGGAATAACCTCGTCGCTAAAATTGGTCCGTCGCTAGTACGTCACCGACCGACTACTTAGCGACGGATTACCGTTGGCTACGTCAAAATATTTAGCGACGGCTAGCCGAAGATTTTCTGTCAACTTCGATAGTTCAAAACTTTAATGTAGCAATATTTAGCGACGGACAAACCGTCGCTAAAACATCGTTAAACGTGTATCAGAGGGGTTCCGATACGCAAAATAGGTCGCTAATCCGTCACTAATCCGTCACAATCTTCGTCGGATTAGCGGCGGGTTAGCGACGGATATTCCGTCGACCTGCTCCTGGAAATCTTTCATAATTCCAGGACCTTGGCGACAGATAATCCGTCGGATTTTAGTCGCCCATTCGTCGCTAACTGGGAATCGCCAGTTAGCGACGGGTTGTCCGTCGGAAATTGGCCGCCAGTCCGTCGGTATCTGGAAATATTTTGAAAAAAAATAGCATAAAGCTGGGCATTCCCAATATACACAATTCCAATATACTAAACACACAAATAATCCCAATCAATTCCAATATACACAACACAAATATTCAATATTCAATATTCAAAAAAACAAATATCTCAAGCACAAATATACAAAACACACAAATATTCCAATATAAAAACACACAAACAATTCCAACACACAACTATCCCAAGTATTCAAATTGTTCACACAAAACACATAAATATTCAATATTTAAACACAAATATTCAATATTCAATAAAAAAGAAAATCAACTTTGGCCCCAGAAAAGACCGCAAGTCTGACGATGAATCCTCACAGCCAGGGATCATAGTTGCGTTGAGGCATGTACCATTCTATCAGCCACTTTGCATACGAAGGCTCAATCTGGTTGATGTCTTCTGTAGGGACAGGATGGTCGGTCCCGATGCTACTACTCTCTGACGGTGGCTCCTCCTTAACTTCAACCTTGGGAGCAATCTCTTCCCTGATGGTCATCGGTTCTTCCTTGACCTCGACCTTTGGTAACACCTCCTCCTTAATAGTCACCGGCTCTTATTTGACAATGGGGACTTCCTCCGTGTCGACCTCCAAGGGTTCCTTACCTCGGCCCCTTCCTCGACTAGCAGCACCACCTCGGAGAGTCTTGGGAGCCATCTCTCTGACAACAGAAATTTTTATATAGGGTAAAGAAATTTATTCAAATTATAAAAATAATAAGAAGTTTATCGAAATTTTCAGCCACATATGATATCCACTTCGGGGAGTCTTGGAGCCTTCTCCTCTCCTCCACCACGGCTTTGGACCCATCTGCTCCTCCCTACTTCCCTTCTTCTTATTTGACTCTCTCAGCCACATTTGATATCCAGCTCAAGTGTAGAGTCGGAGGAGAAGAAGTGGGCAGGAAGTGGAGGGGGAACCAGTACAGCCGGCGGCATGACCTGGAGGAAGTACAGAGATTTTGCTGGAGGTGCTGGCGATTTTCCCAGGATGATGTTGAGGAGCAAGTTTAGAGTCGGCCGAAGGAAGTTGTGGCTCCTTCGGCCGACTCTACACTTGCTCCTTAACACCATCCTGGAAAAATCGCCAACACCTCCAGCAAAATCTCTGTATTTCCTCCAAGTCATGCCGCCGGCTGTGCTGCTTCCCTCTTCTCTTCCTGCCCACTTCTTCTCTCCCGACTCTATACTTGAGCTGGATATCATACGTGGCTGTGAGAGTCAAATAAGAAGAAGGGAAGTAGGGAGGAGCAGATGGGTCCAAAGCCGTGGTGGAGGAGAGGAGAAGGCTCCAAGCCTCCCCGAAGTGGATATCATCATTAGAGGGAGCAGCATTGGAAATGAGAGGGGGATCTTTGATTTTTGCGTTCATCATCATTAGAGGGAGCAACATTGGAAAAGTTGTGACGTTGGTAGCATGAGAGAGTAAAAATCTGTATCACAAGACTAACAGAATTACTATGTAATCATGTACTCACCAATAACCGGATGTAACTGGAGTCGTTGGGCCTATCGTACAGTAATTGGTAGATCTGCTGGTATAGGCCGGATGTACTTAGTATCTACTGTATCAGATTAGTATCGGTCTATCAGTTTGGTATAGGACGTATCAGATTGGTATTGGCCTTAACAAATTGGTATCGTCCTATCCGATATGTATATGTATCGGCCGTATAGCTTGGATTCATGTTGGCCTTATCGATTTGGTATCGGTCATATCCGATAGGTATCGGCCGTGTTGGATTAGTATAAACTATTTCGGATTAGTATCGTGAAAGGTTTAGTAACAACTGTACTTGGATTTCTCTCTTCTCGAGCTAGAATTCTATTGCAAAAGAGTCACCAGATCGTGATTGGCTAGTTACAGTAACATACATGCTTCCTTTTTCAACAGGAAAAGCGAGATTAAAAAGGAAGTATGTATGTTCTGTAACTGGCCAGCTACACTCTCGTGACTCTCTTGCAATGGTAATCTAGCTCTAGAAGAGAGAAATCCAAGTACAGTTGTTACTAAACCTTTCACGATACTAATCCGAAATGGTCTATACTAATCCAACACGGCCGATACCTATCGGATATGACCAATACCAAATCAATAAGGCCAATACGAACCGTAGCTATACGGCCGATACATGTCGGATAGGACGATACCAATTCGCTAAGACCAATACCAACCGATACGGCCCATACCAAAATGATAGATCGATACTAATCCGATACGGTCAATACTTATAAGTACCTACGGTCCAGGAGGTTGATCCTCTAGTACATCTATGTACGATCAACGAAGTAACGATCCATTTCAATTTGGATGTAAAAATCTGTATCGTAAGACAAACTAAACATAATCAGTTCTATTTCACTTGCTTAATTTCCAAGTATGGGAACGAATGGCTCAGAACACAACCCAAAATTCATTCTAGCATACATTAGAGTGAATCATCTATGTTCTGTACATATGGTGTCGTATATGTTCTTATCGTATCTAGTATCTGAAGAATGTAACAGAATCAAGATGAACTCACATAATGTAATACTAAGACATCATCTACTACTATATAAGATATAGTGATAGGTTGTCATATCATTATTGCCGAGTTTTGATGGTCGGAGGACAGTCAACTTTATCTATGGCTACATAGTTTCTGCCTCGCCAGTCGAATGGCTGTAGGGACTATGTCCTGATCACTATGTCCTGATCACCATAATTTCTTCCTACACCATCATGTCGTTTGAGTACATTTTCGAAAGCAGATAAAAGACAGAATATTCAATTTTTTGCCAAGTGTGAGAACGGATGGCTCAAAACATAACCCAAATTTCATTCTAGCATACATTAGAGTGAATCATTGATGTTCTGTATATATGGTGTAGTATATGTTCTTATCGTATCTAGTATCTGAAGAATGTAACAGAATCAAGATGAACTCACAAAATGTAATACTAAGACATCATCTACTACTATATAAGATATAGCGATAGGTTGTCATATCATCATTGCCGAGTTTTGATGGTCGGAGGACAGTCAACTTTATCTACGGCTACATAGCTTCGGCCTCGCCAGTCGAATGGCTGCAGGGACTATGTCCTGATCACCATAGTTTCTTCCTACACCATCATGTCGTTTGAGTACATTTTCGAAAGCAGATAAAAGATAGAATATTCGATTTTTTTCCTAAGTGTGAGAACGGATGGCTCAGAACACAACCCAAAATTTATTCTAGCATACATTAGAGTGAATCATCTATGTTCTGTACATATGGTGTAGTATATGTTCTTATCGTATCTAGTATCATGAAGAATGTAACAGAATCAAGATCAACTCACATAATGTAATACTAAGACACCATCTACTACTATATAAGATATAGTGATAGGTTGTCATATCATCATTGCCGAGTTTTGATGGTCGTAGGACAATCAACTTTATCTATGGCTACATAGTTTCTGCCTCGCCAGTCGAATGGCTGCAGGGACTATGTCGGAGGACAGTCAACTTTATCTACGGCTACATAGTTTCTGCCTCGCCAGTCGAATGGCTGCAGGGACTATGTCGGAGGACAGTCAACTTTATTAATAGTTATTTGTTTTTCGATACCAAAAAATTCGATACTCCGATCCGAAACCACAAATATTACCGATACCCCTGATCCGATACTCATAGGAATGGTCCGATACCGATTCCGATTCCGATACCGATTCCGATACCCCCCCTCCCCCGATCCGATACTCACAGGATTGGTACGATCCGAAACCACCTATACCCCCTCCCCCGATCCGATATACCGATCCGTAACCACCGATATTCATAGGAATGGTCCGATCCGAAACCACCGATACCCCTCCACCCGAACCTACCCCTACCCCGAAACCCTACCCGTGTGTCCCCTACCCGAACCCCTCCCCCACCCCCACCCCCCTTTCCTCCACCACCCCCTCTCCGATTCCCCTCCACGACAGCACCCACCCCCCATCCCCCTCCCCCGACCCCCCCCAACAGCAAACCCCCACCCCACCCCCTTCCCTCCCGACAGCAAACACCCACCCCTCCTCACCCCCCGACAGCAAACACTAAACCCTACCCCTGCCCCCCGTCCCGCACACAACACCATCCACCCCCGCCCCCTCCCTCCCCCCATCACCGCCGGCCCCCGCGACAGCCGGCCCACCCCCATGACCCGAAACCCTACCCCTGCCCCGAAACCCTAAACCCTATCATGCCCCCCGCCCTCAACAACCTTCCCCCCCCGCCCCCACTCCCTCCCCCCCACCCCGCCGGCCCCAGCGACAGTCGACCCCCCCACCAACCCGAAACCCTATATGTTATGCTAAACAGAGAGAGAGAGAGATAGAGGGAGAGAGAGAGCATACCTGAGAGAGAGAGATATCCCGTCGGAGAGAGCTTCGCCGGAGAATGTGACCCATCGGAGAGAGCTCGCCGGAGAAAGAGAGAGAGAGAGAGGGGGGAAAGAGAGAGTTTTTTGGGGAAAATAAAAAATTTCCCCCTGTCGGTTCAATTTAAGTTAGGTTACAGTATTTAGCGACGGATTACCGACGGATATATCCGTCGGTTGATAGTCGCTAAATACCCACTAGATTATCGACAGAAAAGTCCGTCGCTAGATAGACGCTAATTTAGCGCGCCATTTTCTTCAGATTTTGCCGCCACAATGTGCGAAATATTAGCGACATACATGAATCCGTCGCTAAAGTTGCATCAAATACACGACGGATGTGCGACTGATTTTGACACAAAAAAATAAAAAAATTATCCATTGCTTTCTGACGGTAGCCCGTCACTGTTAGGGTTATATACTAAAAGCATCACTTTTGTAGTAACCTTATTTCCTTAAATTTTGAATGAGAATCATATGGGCAAATGTTTGCATATTGTATTTGTTGCAAGTGTTAATGCAAATGTCTGATATTCTATATTGTAGATAATATGGTATGTGGTGTCACACAGAAGATCATATTATCAGTTTCCTATGGAGTATATAAATAGTTCACAACCTAGATGGACTTGGACAATCTATTGGAAAGGTTGTAGTATAATCTGGTATTAGTCTATCTTGACTATAGGTTTACACTAGTACACTTCGTGTGTATTGAACAGGACCACTTGAGGTTATTCTTTTTGTACTGACTACATAAGATAACAAACACCTCTGTTATTATGGATGCTTGTACTCTTAATCCGGATATAATAACGAACATGTATATGCAGTGTGCATTACTTTGACTCATAAAAGAGTGAGATTCATTATGGATCAACAAGCTCTATGAATTGGGTAATAACATTGTATGTATGATGGGCTGTTGATTATAAATAGAATCTATGTTCCGATACATCGGGTTGATGATGTCCTCTTAAGGAGCTCATAAGGATTGTCATGTAAATCCTGCAGGTGGATTATATCCGGCATGACAAATAAAGTTGAGCGGTACTACTTAAGGATAAAAGATGTCAAATCAATATAGTTGTCAGTAACTTAATTTGATCGACGGACATACGATATCTTAACATGGAGAGCCAAACGAGCATATAATAAAAGGAGCCCACAAACATAATTTGGGATTAGGAAGGTAGTGCAACAATAGCTCATTAGTGGACCGAGCTATTGTTAATGGGCCTGGATTGTGTGTTTGGGCTGAACACGGAATATCCAGATCCGTTAGGAGGCCTAAGCCTAATTTCTCCTCATGGTCCCTCCGTAGCCTATATATATCCTCTATTCTCTGGCCGCCAGATGACTGATCAGAAATCTGAAATTTTCTCTAAATTCGTGATTCACGTAAGGAGAGAAAGAGAGTGCTGCCAAGGAGAAGAAAAGGTTGGGAGATCGTCGCCCACACGACGTCCAACTCGAGGAAGGAATACGTGCAGAAGATCTTGGGGTCTTCTGCTCGAGATTGCCAGGAATTACTTGTCTTCTTTTTACCGCAGGTATAATTCGTGAACCCTAGTTTCCGCCTATGAAGGGTTAGAACACGTATTAGATCTGTTTAACTTTCTATCGATCAATACGCACACCAAAGGAAGGGTCCTGGGAATCCCCAGTTCCATCAGTCACAACGTAGTCGCGAGACCGTCGCTATCGCCGACGGATACGATCCGTTGCTAATCTTCCGTCGCCAAATTGCTGTATTTTAGTAGTGAAGGCCAATAACTTGAACTTGTTTAACTACGAGTTACATCGCATCATCTATTCCACTCTACTTCCCAAATCCACTTCAAAAGATGATGCCACTGTACTAGAACTCTCTGCTTTATATCATATTCTTAAAGGGATTCCTTTTTCTGCCCCTAAGACTATCATTCAGATGATGGGTAGGTGTCGCGGTAGAGATCGTAACCTCTCTTATGCGATGCTTATTCTACGCATCTTTCAGCATTTTGATATTGAGTTATCCACTTGTACTCTGGATCCTGAGTCCAAGTTCCTCAAGCTTTCTCGTCGCATCATTGCCACTGCTCCTCCACCTCCTGTACCTGCTCCTACTGCACCTGGTCCTCCTCAGTCTTATCCTATGACCTTTGAGGGTATTCACCAGCACCTATCAGATATGCAGACATTCTTTGTTGACACTTCCAGGGAACATGAGTTTTGTGACGTGACAAGGTTCCAGGCTATTGCCAACTCTTTTGCCGATCTTAGATTTGCACAGACGGGTCATTCTACTAACTCTCTTCCTAGAGACCCTTTTGAATCTGGTTACCGCATTGATGACGAGGCGTTCCACTCTCTGTTCCAGCCAGGGAATACTTACGATTGGTATCGTACTTCTGGTGCTACTCCACACACCTCTGGGACTGGCACTTCTGGAGCTAGTTCATCTGGACATGCTGGCACTGCAGCAGATGACGATGAGGATGAGGATGATTTTTGAGTTGTTACACTTTTGAGACTGATGTTTTTGTCTTATGTTTACTTGGAAATGCTCCGACATTCCAAGATATTATCAGTACTCTTATGATTTGTGACTTTTGATGGACATGTTTTTATTATCCAGCTTAGCATATTATTCAGCTTAGCACTTTATTTGATTCAGCTTTATTATAGCATTATCTTTATTTATGCTTCCATATAAACTGCCTGTGACATATATTATCTGTTTATCTTATTTTGTCTGTGATGTTTATACCATGCCTGTGTTGAATGTTTTATATTTTTTGTGTTTTTCACTGATTATTACTTATGTATTTATTGCGGGGGTGATTTCTCTTTTACAATTATTTTGCTAAGTGACAACGGGGAAGAAATAAGATCTAACATCTTATGAATACAGGTTATGAATAATTTTTTTCAGTACTCTTTTGAATTGATAAAGACCAAAGATTTTATATCGGTCAAGGTTTGTCAATTATCAAAATGGGGGAGATTGTTAGCCCATTGGTCATGGTCAAACCTGATTTTAATAATTGATCAAACTCTGTCTCGATATATGACTCATTTCAGATGTTTACTAAAGACGTTTTGGACACTGATCAAGATTGGATATCTACTCAGTTTAAGACCAAAGATTTGTTTGCCACTCAATCCTGTATTTTCTTACGCAATGTAATTTTCATTGTTATTGAGTCTAGGAATACATTGTACACCAAGTCGTACTGGCAAATAGGCTATCCGAAATTATTTTTCAAAACTGACCTATTTTTTTAAAATAACCTATGTTTTTAAAAAACTTTTCTTTTACAAAAAGCTTCTGAAGGACTTTCAAAAAGCCAAAACAAATTTCACAAAATAATCCTGACCAAACCCTGACAAAACTCGACCAGAGTTCGGCCAGAGTTCGATCAAGGTGAACGTTTGATTTTAAACTTGGTCTCCCTTCAGTTGTGGTTGGTTACAAAGAGTTCTGTCCGAATTCTGTCCGAATTCTGTCAGAGTTCTGTCTTTGGAAAAACTATAAATATAGGGGAATTTTGATCATTTTAAAACACCAATTCACTTTCATCTTCTCTCTTCTAAATCTTACGTTTCTTCCAAATAGTTTTCATAAAGCTTCCATTTTCAAATCCCAAGCCAGTTACAATTCTCTAGTCAATTTGCCGGTACGGTGCGGTCTAGAAGATTTCAGAGAAATTGTAATCGTAGGCTTGATTGAAGAAAGACTCTTCAAAACTAAAGTTGGTCGAGTTCTTCGTATCAAAGCTCGCATCTGTAGAAGTTGCAAGGACTTCGTATGAAAACTTGTAGGATTTTCCAATAGTGGATTCAACTGGAAGCTAGAGTTCTTCCAACTGAACTAGCCCTCACAAGAGGAAAATCAGTATAAATCTCTGTGTTTGCGTTTGCCTTCTGATAACTCTTTTCATTACAGTTATTTACTTTGTGATTATTATTATTTTTGTGATCTAACTGCTAACAAGGTGAACGTTATGTAAACGTTTGATTTTGAACTTGGTCTCTCTTCAGTTGTGGTTGGTTACAAAGAGTTCTGTCCGAATTCTGCCCGAATTCTGTCAGAGTTCTGTCTTTGGAAAAAAATATAAGTAGAAAGGAATTTTCATCATTTTAAAACACCAATTCACTTTCATCTTCTCTCTTCTAAATCTTACGTTTCTTCCAAAGAGTTTTCAAAAAGCTTCCATTTTCAAATCCCAAGCCAGTTACAATTCTCTAGTCAATTTGTCGGTACGGTGCGGTCTAAAAGATTTCAGAGAAATTGTAATCAGAGGCTTGATTGAAGAAAGACTCTTCAAAACTAAAGTTGGTCGAGTTCTTCGTATCAAAGCTCGCGTTTGTAGAAGTTGCAAGGACTTCGTATGAAAACTTACAGGATTTTCCAATAGTGGATTCAACTGGAAGCTAGAGTTCTTCCAACTGGACTAGTCCTCACAAGAGAAAAACCAGTATAAATCTCTGTGTTTGCGTTTGCCTTCTGATCACTCTTTTTATTATAGTTATTTACTTTATGATTATTATTATTTCTGTGATCTAACTGCTAACAAGTTTTAATTAGCAATATTTTGCTGCCTATTTTATTCCCCCCTCTAGAGTATTCTGCTTTACGATTTCGTTCCTACAGAGAGTCTTATCAGTCAATACCGGAATACTCAATTGCGATAAGGATGAGGTAGAGAAGCTTGAGGGGTAAGTAAATAATATGTCTATTTTCACGTCTACTTTCACGTCATCTAGTAAATAATACGTCTAATTAGCTGATGTTTTGTTGTTTTTAGCATATTTAATGATGATGTGAGGTCTACTAGGCTACACATAATAGACGAAGAAGCAGAGCAGGAAATGAAACGTTATTTCCCTTCCTGGTTGAGTGCATATATAAGGATCTTGTATATATATATATACACATTACATGGCAATATATGAACTTAGTTTGTTATCTTATGTTATATAGGTCGATCTTCCATACACAAGACTTGGGAATAAGTCTATTAGAACTTGCCAAGGGCCCAATTTTGGCCGTAAAAATCTGTCCAAGCTACTGTATTAATGGGTTTAGGTTCAAGTTAACAAATGAAAAGATCAAAGACAACTTCGTAGATCTCGATTCCACCAAAAACAGTTGTTTGTGTATCAGATCATCGACCTACACGAATGTTGATGCAGGCAATAATTTTTATGGCATCTTGCGAGAGATTTTTGAGTTGACATTTAATTAAGGAATAAAGCCTGCAAAAATTGTACTATTCATATGTGATTAGGTCGATCCCATTAAAGATCAAGGTTGGAGAATGGACAAGCATAGTCTTGTGGATATAAACTACCATCATCGATATTAGGGCTATGAACCATTTATACTTTCAAGTTAGGCTCATCTCGTATACTTCACAACCTATCCTAAACGGGGGGCAACAAGATCGGGCTGGTGGGCAGTATGCAAGACCAAGGCAAGAAATACCTTTGACGTTCACGAAGTAGCTTATCAAGAGGATGAACTACCTCTGCTACCAAATATTTTAGATGTGGACATAAAAGAAGTTCCTCATTCCACGTCTAATTGTTATGTAAAAGAGGTAAAAATACTCGAAGAGGAAGATCTACTAGATGAAAGTGTAGATGAGAAGGAGGAGGAAGAAGATAACGAGCAAAACGAAGAAAAAAATTTCAGAAGAGGATTGAAAGTAATATAATGAGGAGGAAGAAGATGAATTTTCATAAGAGGATTGAAAGTATTATTTTCTACTTTTGCAATTTTGTGACTCTTGCGACTCTGGTGTTGTCTATTTTTGTACTTTTATACTTTTATGACTCTGGTGTTGTCTAATTTTGTACTTTTGTGACTCTGGTGTACTTTTGTGACTTATGCGATACTCTTGTCTATTGTGAGATACTTCTATGTTTATGTTTTATTATCATATGTTACTATCAGCTATGCTACGATGCGGATCTAGATTTACACGAGGAGAGCACTCCTCGACCGGTATTGGACCCTACTTTCGGACCCTCGTCCAGGTCCACGATGAGTACTCCACCGTACCATATACTATTCCAGGTCCCGGACCCTTAGCAGGTCTTGCCGATACTCCTGGGACGAGCAATTCTAGGCCCGTATCTACTACCATGTTCAGTATTCCTCCAGCTATCGGCACCATAGAGACAGAGAAGCAGATGCAGGACATCGCTTCTCCTGAGGCGGTAGACGAGATAGATCCTCCATACTGCCCTCCGAAGGACATGCGGGTGGAGATTTGGACGGACGAGCCTAGAATTAGTATTTATTTTTTAAACGATTTCATCTATATATTCATGAATTTAATTATTGTTGTGTAGATATAAGCCTACGTCCATACAGAGATTACTAGAATTGTTTTTAAGGAAAAACTATGGTGGGCCCTAGCGCAACTATACTCCTCTGCTCCCGTCGAAAGAAAGGCTTTTTGGTTTGTCCACTTCAAAGTATAAAATTATATATGTTTTTAATTAATATCAAACAGTATTTTTTTAACTCTATGTTTTATTTATTGAAGCAAACCTACTTCTATCCACCATACCGGGCTGCGAAGATCGAGCAGTAGTTTTCTTTCGTCACTGGATAGCTGATCCATGATGCGATCAACGATCAGAAGGTTCATGATCGTGCTGGAAAGTCGATCCATGGATGGATCACGCCTACGCAATGGACTGAAATGAAGGCAAAATTTGACGATCCCAAGTACAAGGATCATTCAGATAAGGCAAAGGTGGCACGGTCGAAGGCTAGTAAGTGGTGTGGTGGGTCAATTTCCATGACAGAACATTTCCGTCGTCTGGTACGTATCATACTAAATATATATTAATTTCCATACAGTTGGATAAAATATTTATATTTAATAATAAATATTATATTTTAATGGGTACAGAAAGAAGATGACCCCATCATGGTAACCGTCTTCCTCGTCACCCATAAATGGAAGGGTGAGTTCATCGACAAGAAGGCCAACAAGACATAAGTATGCTCTACTTATATTAATTTAAGTACAATTTTGCATTAAAATATTAATAACTCTAACATATTATAGACATGCAGTAGATATCTACATAGTTAGTAATAAATACCTTAGACAATTGCATAAATTTTTGTAGGAGGACTATATTAGGCTACGTGATCAGGCGGCTGCTAGGACTGCTGCTAGTGAGCTTGCAGAGGGAGCTGGTGCTAGTGCGCCTATAGAGGGAGCGGCTGCTAGTGCGCCTGCTACTCTGTCACTGGACAAGCTCTGGATAATAGCTGTTAATGTTCTTCAGCGGGGTACATACTATGGTATGGGATCTTAAGGCGCCTATTTGGTGACGAAGTCATCCAGGGCTCCCTCTGTCAGTGTGCACTCCTCGTCGCAAACTTTACATGCATCGACACGAATCCAGGAGATCGTAGTGTAGGTCGCCGAGTTATATGAGATGATACAGCAGAGGTCAAAGCTGCCCCAGGCCGCATAGAGAGACGATATGCTGCTCATTGCACATTTTGATGCGCTCGAGTATAGCATTGTGGAGCTCCGGAGTATGAGCGCGGATGTGATGCCGACCAACTGGACGGTGATATCTTTCATAGATGCCCGACTGCGAGCATTGGAGCAGGGAGTTCAACCTGGTCCACCGCCGACGTCCACTGCTCCAGCCAATTCTACTCCACCGCTGACGACTCCCCTGCCGCCATTATCGTCAGGTCCGGTGACGTTAACGCCGGAGATGTATAAGTACCTGCTGGCCAGAGGCGGTCTTCCTCCTCCTCCTCCTCTTCTTGCCAATGATCATTAGTAGTTTTTGTTTTCATGATTATATGTTGGCCCATTGTTGGGTGTTTGTGTAGACTTTACGTCGAGTTTAACCATTGTTTGTAGAAAAAATTGTGGATGTTGGACTTATTCTTTCGTTCTGGATGTTGGACTTATTCTTTCGTTCTGGACTTATTCTTTCTATGTGTTTGTATAAACAATGTGTTTGTATAAACTATTTATTGGATGCTTGATTCTTGTTTATGCTATTTGCTAGATTGTTGTTATTTATGCTGTTAGATCCCATATATGTAGGGATGAATTGCTTTTGTTTTGACTCAGCTGTATTTTTTTGTCAGATTAGCGACGTTCAACGACATTTTGCGATGACAGTATCACGTCGCTATTAACTATCCAAACGTCGCTAACTACGTATCGGAACGTCGCTAAACGTCGCCAACTTGCTAACATGGCAGCCAAAAACAGGCATAGCAAAATGTCGCTATTATGTCGCTAATTTGCGATGTTATACTACTCCATCGGTATATGTCTCTATCTCAACGACGTCAGCTACGTCGCTAAAGTACGTCGCCATGGCGACATTTTGCGACGTTTGGACCATCTGCGACTATGTAAAAACAGTGTCAATTTTTTGTCGCTAAGAACGTCGCCAATTGATTTTAGCGACATTTTTTGGCTAATTAGAGACGTCTTTTGACGTCACTAATATCACTTATTCCCGTAGTATCTCTATGAGTGGAGTTGCTATATCATGGAAGTCGAAGAAACAGACTACGCTCTCACATTCTTCTATGGAATCTGAGTTCTATGACTAGAAGCTGCAGCAGATGAAGCAGAATGGCTTCAGGAGATCATGTATGATCTTCTTATGGTTGGTGCACAGATTCTAACAGTACCGATATATTGCGACAACAACAGACTACAACGGTGGCATCAAATGATCTCTTTAATGGTAAGAAGAGGACTATGCGATTGAGGCACATGGCAATGAATGATCTTATAATAAGAGGAGTCATTACCGTGATTAATGTTCGGAGCCAGGATAATCTGGCGGATTTAATCAAAAAAGGTCTCAAGCACCAGCTAGACGAGGACGCAATAATAAAAATAGGCTTAAAGACATGCTGATATTGTGTCTTTGTAATTCTACCATAAAGTTTTATGTTATTAGTTACTAGACATCTAGCTTTTGGTTCGAAGAAGGATCATTGACTGAGAGAATATCAGGAACAGTGGATAGTCCTTTAAAACTTTGAGAGATTACGGACCCAGAACCACTATTGTCTACTGTTTGTTCTTGGTATAGAACAAAGTCCTGTGAGAGAATGGCTTGGAAGCCTTAATGAGTTCTCGGTCATTCTGAATCTCCAGTATGCTTTACAGGAAGCACGGGTAGCACAACACTATAACGAAGCATAGTAATCTATGCTACAGTGGGGTGACACCACCAAGAGGTACCTCGTGAGGGTAAGCCTCGGCTTCGAACCATGTCATAGCGACTAGCACCGCACATAGGCAAGTAGCCTAATGATGTAGAATGAAGAGTGGTAGGCAGCACTACAAGGGAGGTGGGACCTCATGTTACAGTAGTGTGACACCACCAAGAGGTACCTTGTCACGACCCACACCCTAGAGTAAGGGCACGAGAAGTGGGTACGTCCAGCCTACGCCGTAGTGTCGGCGGTAGAACGCTGTCCTAGGTTACTATCTATTCAACAACTCACGCAATTATATAATGTACTTGTCAAATCTCAACTCCGAACGGAGGACAAGTATAGATATAATGAATCTCAATCACAGTTTAAGAACGATAAGATATCACAGAAGTTTATAACTAAGGACTAAACAACAACAATTTATAAACTACTAAATAATAATATCTCAAACAAACTCAAATACAAACTCGTATCTCAAGTTATTATAATTCAAGTTCTAAAACATGAAAACTAAACCAAGTCTACTAGCTAGTCTCCCGATCACTCCTGAGTGTCGGGGCCATAGGTAACTAAGCCATCTCCTGCTCCAAGGCAAGTAGGGCAAACGTCCTCAGGACAATCATCTGTAATATTTTCAACAGGTCCAGTCAGGACAGGAACGAGTACAATTCATCAAGAACTTCCAAGTAAATGACAAAGAACTATAAAGCAGTTATAGACAGTTTTATTGATGAACATGGTAGTTTGTATACAGGTGATGGTATAGAGAAACAGTTAAGATACAAGGGAAGTAAGGTAAGTAAAACAAGAGAAGAACCATAGCAATGAAGACTGTAAATAGAAACTAGCTGAACTAGAGCAACATGATATAAGTCAAGAATGTAAATGTAACAAGTGCAAACCCAAGTAAATCCAGACAACATAAATCTGGTACCAGGTGATTCCAGTACAAGATGAGTCCAGTATGAGGTGAGTCCAGTCGGTGATCAAAGGTTCCAGGGTGAGTCCAGCCTATACTCTAACAGTGTATTTTAAAATACCGAGATCGACATGTAAACGGCTGTAGGTAATACGGCACACCGTACACTCGGCCAAGTGTGGGATGGCTATCGTTCCAGTATAATTCCAAGGGAGTGGTTCTAGTATTTGGGAATGTTCACATGTCTACTCAAATATTTCCCCACCTACAAGTACAAGTGAATTCAGAAAACGACACGAAAAATCGGGATGAGTCCAGCCAAACATAATGATACCAGCAAAAGATTCCAGAGTGATTCCAGTATTTGGTTCCAGTAGTGATTCCAGAAGATGATTCCAGTAGTGGTTCCAGAAATAGAGGCCAGACAAAATAGTATGTGTGTCGCATACATGAATCCAGAAATATCCATACGTGTTGTAAGAATCACATAAAACTATCTAGAACTGAAGTACAGTAATTGACAAGTAAATGAAAGAACTGTCAGAGAATGTACTCGCCTGATACTCTGAAAAGAGTAATATAATATCAGATGTCTGCACCGGAGTCACAATGTCCTAAATAGAGCAGTATGGGTTATAATGTGTTTAAAATATGATAAATGAAATTTACGTTGCAATCTACATGATTTCTAGATCAATCTAGGTCAAAGTCAACTCTAGTCAACTATGGGTCAAAGTCAACTGGGTCAACTAGGTCAAGTGGTCATATATAGACTTAATGTTGACTTTTGGTCAACAGTCTAGTCAAATTAGGTAAACAAGTCAATTGGTCAACTAGGAGTCAAACTTGGTCAACTAACATCTATGGGTTGGTCAATTATCTAGTCTACTAGGTCACTCAAAGTCAACTAGGTTAAGTCTAGTTATTTCTAAGGTAACTAGCCTGACTAGTCTCTAGGATATAATCACAATGTTTATATACACTAACTAGTGTATATAGGGCAAGCCTATAGGAAAACCTACCTATACCATACAAACCATAACTATGCCTAACCAACCCTAGGCTATTATCCACACACAGTCACAAGGTTTCACAAGTTACCACAAACAAGTTTTATATATATAAAACATATATATACATAATGTATATAGGCATATATTCATAGGCACCCATATGTATTGGCATTCATACATAGGTATTGAGGGATAGAGAGGGGGTTTTATGTGAGGGTTTAATTGAGTGTAAATCCTAAGTGTACATACAAGTGTGTGAGTGTGAAACTGTGGATAGGGTGTGTTGTTCTCAGGAAATAGGCAATATAAGGATGACTTATTCAAGCTATACCAATAGAGAGTGAAATCTACTGGCTATTTATTCAAACTCAAGTAATATAAATTGGGTATCTATCATGGAACAGGTAGGACATCTCATGTGGGCAGTCAACATGTGACTGAATCAAGGGTGCAGGGGTACAGATCATCTACAAGGGAACCACATAAAATCTGACAGAACAAAAATGAAGGTAAAACAATCTGTAACATGCAGGGCCATAATGATATGGCAGATACCTCACATGTGGGGTCTGGTCTGATATCCTAAGGGACTGAACAGTGAACAACAATACACCTATGCAGGACATATCTAAATGTAGTAAGCTAAACTGATACGTAGGCTATCCTAATGTACAGGACATGTAATGCAGTGAGGGAAATGCAAGATAATGCAGGATATAAAGGAATGTTATGACAGTGAAAAGCATTACAGGTAATGCAATATGCATTGATACATGTAATGTGCAGTAGGTAATACATGGACAATATGATGGCTCAAGGCCTGAACAACAATAGAAGGACTGATACCATCTCTCTAATACTCACACCAACCTATCTCAGTTAACATCAACAACATGTAATCATCTGAAAATGCAAGAAAGGGATTTTCATATAATGTTATGTTCCTATAAAACCCAATTCAACTGTCAACCATACTGAGAATAACTGTCAGTTTTATTAAACTAAAAATGAACTGATATAGAGATTTAATTTGTTCAAAACCCAATCTAATCTCAGGTTAACCTACACATATCAGTTTACACTTTATTAAATCAATGTTCAATGATCGAATCCAAAATAACAATCAATTGAACATCACCTTGTTCCCAGAGGCAAAAACCCAATATAACACACATGTTTATATATTAACATATTATATTAACCATTAATTATCAATTTAAAACCAAATTAAATACAGAGAATCTACTGTGCACTACACTGGTGGCAGAACACACAGGGAAAAGGCGTTGTAATTCTCGAATACATGTGAAAATGTGAAATTCAATGTGCACATGGGTGTGTCGCATGTTAATGTGTCAGGGGGGGATGATTCGTGTCCACTAGAGTGGACACGAAGTGCCCAAACGAAATAAAACATTGTATCAGAATTACACAGTGAGGACTGGCTCGTGAACGCGTGCCGTGTCCTCGTGCACACGACACGAGTCAAACCAGGACACGAACTCGTGCACCTGGGTTCGCCACTTATAGGGCTTCCTTCCTAGGACCCTGACACGAACCCACGTGTCATCGTGTCCATACGGGAAGCCCGTATCAGTGAGCAAAAATAGTGTGCACTGACAGTGTACAAAACCCGTGCACATGGGATTTCTCCCCCGACACGACACAAGATGACACGAAACTTAATGGTTGTGATGTCAGTCATTAGGACAATACGTGTACCAAGTTTTGTAGCTTGAGTCTCCATGTCGTGTCCGCTAGGACACCCGAGCAGCAGGGCAGCCGCACGAGCCCCGTACGGTGTCTCGTACTGCGTGTCCAAGGGCTAAAACAGTATCCAAAGTGTACTAAAATCGACTCAGTCGATTAGGGTTGCAACATACACCTATTAAGCTACATGTACATGTAATTTGTTTTGAAAATTAACAATATTCATTTCATTCAAGCATTTCCTCAAACACCCATTCAAATACACCGATACGTGTCCGATACGGACACGAAATGGACACGAATTCCTACCAAACTTGGGCTACACCTAGGGGAACCTTAAATGAATGCATCTATGAAGAAAAATCATAATTTCAATAGGTGTAGATAGGTTTACCTATTGAGAGCTAGAATCTCAATGTAAAGAGCCTCAAATCGACGTCTTTCTCGATTTTCTCCAGTTCAACCGTCCTCGAACCTTGCTAGCAAGCACCCACAAGTATCCTCTACTGTTGGGGATGATGATGCAATTGATTTGACTCAATTTGGGCTCAATTTGGATTAATGGGGAGAGTTTTAGGGAAGAACAAGTAGGGCTTTTTCTAGGTTTTGTAAAGGAGGCAATTATTTCTTAAGTGGGATACTTATAGGAGGGAGGGGGCTTGTATGGCTGTTGAAAACATTAGGGTTAGGGTTTTAGATGAGTGGTTGAGGTTCCTCCACCCAATTACAAGCTCTCCTATTGGTTAAGGCTTCTTTTCACAAATATCTTAAAAAGAAAATATCCTTCCTAATAATATCTAGATATTACTAACCTTGGCACTTAGTAGTAATGTTCTAACCTTAATTTTAACCTCATGACTAATCTAGGTTAGGTTAACTTCTAGGTTAAGGCTTCACTAAAAGACTAGCACCATATTTAATTAATATAAATTACAAATTCACAAAATTGTCGAAATGACCAAAATACCCCTAGGCTAAAAATTGGTAATATGAAATTCTAATCACGTGACTAGGCTCCCATGGTCATGGTTAGTCTCTAGGCTTAGCAATACTAGGGTTTAACTAGTTAACCATCAAAATCACCAATCAACATTTTAAATAGTTTTTAAAAATAATTTAAATCACCAAAAATCACAATATGATTTAAATATCATTATTAAATGATTATAATCACAAAATTTTAAAATTATCCTCATTTGGAAAACTGGGTGTTACATACCTAAAAAGGGTAAAGCCTCTGCTTTGCGATCCATGTCACTTACCGTAAGGAAGCGAAAGGCTTCATGCTGGATAGATTGGTACTACAAAGGGGCTAGGCCTCATGCTATAGTGGTATGACACCATGATGAGATGTAACCTCGGCTTTGGGCCATGTCATAGCGACGTAGCATCGCAAGAAAGTGAAAGAATTCATGTCAAGACTCTTTAAAAGAACTCACCTTGAATGTATGAAAAGAGATATATGCCGTCTCTTGAGGGTAAGATTGTAGACACCCAATATACATACAACCAAACCAGGCAGGCACGTGGCCACTAATATGCAACCAGAAGCACATCAGATGTCATTATATGAGTGGAAAGAATTATAACTATGGTGCAGAATTCAAAGCTTGGTTCATTCTTGTATCATACTGTTATTTGACCCATGCAAAAAGATTCAGTTAGTTTCGATAAGTATACTCAGTTAGTTTCGAGTATAAAACTTTTTCTGAGTAGTGTATAATGTAATGCCCCGTTCCACTCAATCGGAGGAATTGAAATACCAACGGCATTCGGACTTAGCCATGCAACGGCTGCTCGAAGACCCGTTCGGTCGAGGTGACCCCTTGCTCAAGTGGGTGGCTTCAGTGAACTTACCTCAGCTTGGTCTTTACTCTAATAAAACGAAAGTTTTCAACTACACAAGTAGGCTTGATAATAAAAGAGATGAATCCACATAGCTAAGAGAATAATTCCAAGTTGTGTCAGACTGAGTTAGAATATAGAAAGATCCCACGGTCGGCTTAGAAGTATTGCACGTCGTGCTTTCAAAATGACACTCGGTCCGTCATGTGGCTTGGGAGAAGGAATATTGGTTTTTGCTACAAAGCTATGAATTAGCCTAAGGCATAGGCATCGCCCGCATAAATGCTTAATAAAGCAGGCACGGTTCCATCGTCCAAGGCTTGGCATAGCCTTTACTCGTACCACGGGTTAAGTTACATCGTACGACTTGTGGCATAAGTCTAGGCACCCAAAGAACTTGGTTGTTCAAGTCGAACGTGGCATAGTACGTTCCCGCGATGCGAGGCTTGGTGTAGCCTTTTCACGTTAAGTTGAAAGACGATTGAGTTAGGCAAGAGTTTTGCTAGGCTATTGAAGTCTTAGCAAGCACTATCCCATGTTTTCTGCGATTGTCAAGTCACATAGTCCCATGATCTCAAGGCTCGTCATATAAAGTATAACTTGGGCGGTAGTGTCGCTTGAAAAATGAGTTGGTTTAAAGCACGAGTCATGGTTGGTTCGAGGATAAGTATGCCACAGTTAAAGAACACACGTTTGTTCAAGTTAAGCTAGAAGACTACGCAGTAGTCGTTTCCTGAGTTTCAAAGTATAGAAAGTTCACGCGACTGGTTGTCGTCGAGACCGGTCCCGCTACTTGGGACTCTTGATAGAAATATGGAAAGCACGATCATGAATAAAGAAGGACATGGGAAATCGAGTTGAGTCTTGCATAGACATTGGACAACTTGCGCGCAAGGGGAATTCCTTTTACGATCGCCGGGGCACCGGGTTCGTATCGGCCTAGGAGGAAGAGCAGATATTGTACGGCCTTCAATGACGGTGTGACTCGCCTTGAAGTGAACTGTTACAATATAGGCTGCGGGACCATTCGGTGGAGCTCGCACCTCGCACACGATGGTTACCGTATGAAAAGGATCCAATATAGCTTGACATTGCTAGTGACCACTCATATAGATGTGTCGGTATAATTAGAGCGGCTATCCGTATGCATGCCTTTGGATTGCATCGAGTACAAGTACGATACAAAGTGAGTTAAGAGGGTGTGCATCGGTTGTAGCACAAGTCTTAAGAAGCCTAAGATTTGGCAATAGCAAAGACTCACGCTTCGGCACGAGACGCGATGTCGAGTATTAAGTCGTTGGCATAAAGTTGTGTAAGTCGAACTTGAGTCATTTCAAGTTAAGTCGAGAAGGGTCGTAAGGCAAGTTTCGTTAAGTCGTGATAAGTTAGGAGGTACGACCACGCTATTATGGCATGAGTATAGGCAAAATACTAAGCGGGAGGCACTACCTCAATCATATTGTAGCACAAATAGAGTTTATGGCACGACCAAGTCATTACCTCCCTCAGTATGGCACGGAAGGCAAGCACGAGTCAATACGTTGATGTTGCAAGCACGAGAATGGTTTAGAGGCAAGGATAAGGAAGTTATCGGTGCGATAGCATGGTGACGGTGTAGAGACATAAATAGGCCAAGAGTCTCTGTCCTAAAATCAATCCTAAGACAAGAATAGAAAGGCAATCATAAAGGGTTTATGTTGCATAAATTAAATAAACGTGTTGGTTTTGTATGGGTGGGCGAGGAGCTCACTCCACCAGTACAGTTGAGTACTGACACCCACACAGTTTTCATATGCAGGCACAGGTATAAGCTCATTGGCGGGAAGCTCGCTTGGATGCGTCGAAGCACGGAGTTCCTTGGCATTTTAAGGCGTGCGGCCGCATGAGTCAGAAATTATACATAAAATAATGTATGGACATCGCCTATCTGAAGCATCCGCTGGCTCATCAAATTGTATTGAAAGATGAAAGAGAGCTGAGTGACTTGTAATCAGAGAGAAAAATGAGCTTGAGTGATTGTAATCTTGGCTACGCGCCTTTGTAATATTATGTTCATTATCAATAAAGACTTTGATTTTGTTTTAATGCTTGTGTGGCCTTGTATATTCAATATTTCTGCTTGAGACTTCTGTACGATGACCCCCATCGCAAGCTGTTGTAATCGGCCGTTATGAAACAGCCTCGTACGAGCACAATCTTGGCTCGTGCGGCATCGCGTCTTAGCGAGGACGATCGGTCCTATGAGACCGTGGCATGACATAATCAGAGCACGACGTGCAATACTTCTAAGCCGACCTTGGGACATTTTCATGTACTAACTCAGTCTGACCCAAATTGGGATTATTTTCTTAGCTATGTGGATTCGTCTATTTTATTATCAAGCCTACTTGTGTAAACCCCCATAATTTATAATTGATTTTTTAAATTAAATTAAGTTTTTGATACGTATTTTATTAGTTATGGATTTATTTACTATTAAGTTATTAGTATAATTAAAGTATGTGTGTATATATACATTATTATACGTATGCATGTTAGTATTTCTATTAAATAAAGTGTATAAATAAATTCTATAAATTTTAGGAAATTATTGGTAACTTTTTAGGAGTTTATTGATTGCTTAATATATATATATTTATAGTTTATATATATATATATATATATATATATATAGTTTGTAAAAAAAAAATATGGAAAGCGGGCTCGGCCAACCCAGAAAGGGGCGGCCAGGTCTGAGTGTTAGCACTTAGATAGTGCTTTAAAAAAAAAACATATATGGGGAGGGGACCAACCCATGTGGGCGGTCCACCTCACCCGTACTCCCCCACAAATTCATGTCCCATGCTAGCAGCTAGCAGCTGCTATAATATATCACCCGACCCCACCTACCAAAGGGGATAGCTGCTATCGAAAACCCGAGTATCCCCTATTCCTATTTACATTCGGAACGGAACACAGCAGTATTTAAACTGCTCGACAACCCGAAACCCTAACCCCTCTCTTAACCAAAAAAAAAAAAACCTTCTCGACCCCAAGGCCGCCGCCCTTCCTCCACACCCCGCGCTCACCGTCGGCCACCTACTCGCCGTCGACGACGTCGGGATCGCTCGGAGGCGACAGTAAACAGAGAATACTCTGTTTGATTCAGAACTCAGGTACCCATCTTCCAATTTCGTTTTCTTTAAATCTGTTCGACGAAAATTCGATCTATCGAATGCTGTGCGTAGTAGACATAACCCCCCTCAAAACCTTTTTTGGTAGAATCGAGCGAAACCCCATATATCGCTCGGTATTCGAACCCGAACTTCCCGAAAAACTGTCGAAACAGAACAGTTTCAGGACAGTCCCAAACCCCTATTTGGAAGCCAAATTCTTGGCGATCCTTCGACTGTTTTGTAAAACTAATTGAATACATTTGAAGACAACATAACCACGATGGAAACGTAACTGGTAGATTAGTATTTCGATTTCTGTGTGTGTATTAAACCCATGTTAAACTTGTGAGAAAAACTGATTTCAAAATAATAAATTTCTGGAATTTTTGTCCGATACGACGTCGCCCCGACAAACCGGGCGACGTGGTCGCACGTTATACGCATCGAAAGGCGCGTATGGACGTTGCGGACATGTGGGAACTGACGGAACTCAGTTTCGTCGCGTGTGTGCGACGAAATCAACGTGTATCCGTCGAGGTACCCCCGTATCGACGTTTTGCAAACTTGTCCATAACTTCGTGTACAGTCGTCGAATCGAGACGAAACTTGTGCCAACAGGTCCGGATCGAAATTCTGGTCCTGTATGCCAAGTTTGGTTTGATTCTGAGAAGGTCGAATCGGGACCCACTTTTGGCGGGCCTGCGACCCACTCAAACGGGCGATTTTGTACACGGCTCCTCGGAATCCAAAACTGGACATACCGTTGAGTTCCTCTCCTCAAACTGAAATCGTAGACATGTAGTTTGACGACTTTAGGGACCGTAGACTTTGGCACGCGTTTCGGTGCAAAGCTGGTCCAACGGCGGACATCGTTTTGACCCGAAACTACGATTTTGCCCCTGTTCCAGAATTTGACTTTTGGACAGGCATTTTCTAGGTATATCTTCTTCACCGAGATCATTTTTGATGTTTGTTTCAGCGTTGGGAGTCATCTGTGATTTATGAGTTTTGGTGCTGACACTTGCTACTCTTGGATTTGCCCTTCTCGCACTGCAGGCAAGATACCTTGCCACCCTACTCTGTGATTATTATATTCTTATTTTTAGTTGTTATTTTTAGCATTGTTTCGTGATATTTAAACTGTGTGTCCAAGTCACACTTGGGTGCAAGCGACTCTATCGGTCGTCTTTCTTGCTTTATTTTATCTCTTGCATTGACTTAGTCTAGTGACCACCCATTGATGATGAGGTATTGGTATATCTCATATGGCCTTGACACTTGTTGTATCACGTGATGTGAGTCACATGTAGGACACGTTTCTGCGTAGTCGGCTGGCCACCGATACGTATGGAGCGTGCGACGGATAGGAGTATCTGCCAATAGTATTGCATGTTAGAAGACTTGGCGGTTACTAGAGGTTCATATCAGTCATGGATATGATGATACTAGGCATTGGGTGGGGAGAACAATACCTGACGTATGGGCTTCTTTACACTTCCATGATTTACCTGTGCGCTCCTCCGGAGACGCAGGCTCCAGGCGCCCTCTGACGTTTCCCAGAGCGTTATGGACGTAGCCCCTTGCACATGGTGCCCTCTGACGCTTCCCGAGCGTTATGGACGTAGGCCCCTGGTACCCTCTATAGGAACTATGCCGATCCTATTTTCAGGCAGGGCTCATGCGTCGAAGGATTGTATCTCAACTGCATATTCACAGTAGAATGGTCAGGAACCCGATTGCATGCATACCTTTTCCTCTTATTATATTATCACAGTTTATATGGCATGGTGTTTTCTTGTATCTTGCTATGTCCCCTGAGGACCTGGTTATCACTCCAGGTTTAGACGATTTTCCACAGGAGTACGGAGCGGCATTGGAGCTATCTTACATTGATGACGAGACAATCACTACTGATTTCTAGTCTATTCCATATTTGAGACAGTTGTAGACATTATTTTACATCTCTTTTCTTTCTATTTTGCGGAGGTCGGACTCCGATCTTGTGAGACTATTTTTCATAGCTGTTTGGAGTGAGTATGTTCACCGGCTATCTTTTGATACTCTTATTTATTTATTTGGACTTCATTATCTTCTGTGTTGAGCTGTGATGAGATTAGATATGTTATTCTGGCCTGTGATTATTTATTTACAGCTTATGTGCATATATGAGGATTCCATATATTGGAGTATTCTTTATATATGTGCAGCTGGCATGTTCACGTACTTGGTCCTATGTATTATGGGACTGGGGCGTTACAACTTGTGCAGTTGAAAACTTTCATTTTATTAGAGTGAAGGCCAAGCTGAGGCAAGTTCACCAAAGCCACCCACCTGAGCGAGGGATCGCCTCGACTGAGCGGATCTTCGAGCAGCCGTTGTATGGCTAAGTCCGAACGACGTTGGCGTTTCGATTCCTCCGATTAACTGAGCAGAATGGGACATTACAATGTGGGGGTATTTTCTAGAAGCGAAAGGATTAACTCCTCAAAGAAAGCATTTAAGCTTTTTGTCATTTCTCATGTCCATTAGGAGGTAAGCCCCAAAGGGGCTTAGCCACTCTGACTCAGACTCTAGGGCACATAGTTGTACTTTTATGGCACACTTCGCACTTAGCACATCAGCATCGTTGCATTGCGCTTGTGCGCATTAGTTGCACTCGTGCACTCGTTTTATGTGCGAGTCGCATGCTCGGGTGCATGAGTAGGTGCGGAAGTGGGCACACGCAGGTCTATGTGCGGCTATGCGCATTTACGCGTATGCGCACATGCGTCGTTGCACAGGCTACGCGCGGCTATGTGCATTTACGTATATGCACGCATAGGCTGCAACGCTGCTGGCATATGCGCGCATGAGCAGTTACGGCTATGATGCTAAGGCGTGTATGCGCATACAACGTAGTTGGCGCATGATTGCCGCTGATTACGGGATTTGAATGGTTATGGAAAGATAGGATTTAGATCCAATTTTTGTGGGATTTGAATTCAATCAGTCCTATCTTTCCGTAATCAGTTGGCGACCAAGATTAGGGTTAGGGTTTCCACCCGACTCTATAAATATTCTGTTCGTGCCTCTTTGAGAACTTACTTCAAAATAGGAGAGACGAAGAGAGATTTGCTGCGGTCCCCATTGTAATCCAGAAGAGTTCGTGCGAGTCTTGAAAGGAAGTGATAGTGAGCGGTCCAGAAGTTCTACGAGAACTTACTGGTTCCTATGAGCAGTTTGTGTGGGACGAGTCTTTCTTTGAACAACGGTGATGATCACCCCAACAAGAGTTGTGTCTTCTCCTTTTTCCTTTCTTTTAGCGATCTACATATCGTAACCGTTCTGTCAGTTTGCAACTGCAATTGGACGTGAAGTGGTTTATGTCAGTTTGTAAAAGAATTATAATCAAGGAATTATAGTGGTTTCAAGTTCTTTGGAGAGCAAATTTGCCAGATCTCCGAAGCCCTAAAACCTCATAACAGAGGAGCAAACTTGTTTGCATTAAATCTCAGTTATGACAGTTCTTCCATCTTAAATTGAGCTTCGGAAATAACAGTTGTAAAACAGAAATAGTTGAGGATATTTAATTGTAGTTAAACCTAGACCAAAAATTAAGTTAGAACAACTATTCCAAAGTTACAATAACTAAACTAAAGTTAACTGACATCACATTTAAGTCTAACACTATCGGTGACAATATTTATAAAGGCAAGTGTAATTGTCAGCGGAAATTACTCCCAAACTACCCGTAGTTTTTTTAACTTCGGAAATACAAATGTCTTTTAACTTTGTACTCCCCAAACTACCCGTAGTTTTTTTTTTTCTTTCCTTGCGGGCAACACATTAGGAATTACAAAAAAATGGAGGATAATATGACTGTGCCTATTCCGACGAAGCTCTTAGTTGGAGTTCAAAACTTCGAAAACAATATCTTGGTGGGTTTTTTTTTACTAGAAAACTAAAGCAAAACATGTATTGCACATAAAAACTAATAATCTAAAAAATAAAATAAAACTAGATTTGAAAAAATCGAGTAAATTGTATTGTCTCCTAACCCGCATTGCCACAACATTATTTTGCGATGTCATTTATATTGGCATTTACAAAGCACACCTTTAATATGTATATACACACAAAAGGATACCCAACATATGTAAATAAAATTCTGTCTATTGTACAAATAATACTAGACCAAATCAAGCTCATGCAAAACCTACAACACTCATGCAAAATTCTTCGTCAAGATCCTCATCTTCTTCAGTTTCACCACCGCCGCCGCCGCCGCTGCCACCACCACCACCATCACCGTCGTCGTCGTCGTATCCGCTATCAATCAGGTGGTCCTTGCACGCAATATTGGTTGCCGTTACGGTCGTCGTCGTCACCCTCTTCTTGTTACACCTCTTCCATGCTCGAACGCATCGGTGTGCACTCGAGGAGACCTTGTTCCTCAAACAATCCCAGCTAGGGCGCCACCAGAGACATTCCGCCACCCCGCTCAGCTCCCTCAGGACGTCCGCCATCGCGGGCCGCCTCTCCGCCTTCCTCGAGACGCACAGCTCCGCGACCGCCAGAACCCTACCGACCAGCCTCTCCATCTTCCGATCCAGCTCCACCCTGGGGTCGCAAACCTCCGCCACCCTGCCCTCTCTGATAAGGGGCACCGCCCAGCCCACGACTGAAGCGCGGTCCCGGCCCATCTCCATCGCCCGCGTCGAGCTGAAGAGCTCCAGGAGGACCACCCCGAAGCTGTACACGTCGTTGTTCGGCCCCAGCTTCCCCGGCGCGGTGTAGCACGGGTCCAGGTAGCCCAGAGTGCCCGCTGGGGCCGGCGAGCGATCTGGGCCTCGACGGCACGCCCGGACCGCGAGGCTGAAGTCCGCGAGCCTCGCGTTCCACCCGCGATCGAATAGGATGTTGGCCGGCTTGATGTCCCGGTGGACGATCGAGGGCTCGGCCTCGTGGAGAGAGTGCGTGGCACGTGCGACCTGGAGGGACACAAGCACGCGTCGCGGCCAAGGCATCGGCCTCGACAATGACGACGGCGACGGGGAGTGGAGGAGGGAATGGAGCGAGCCGTTGGGCATGAATTCTGTGACCAGTAGACGTTTGTGGACGTCGTTTGGAGTACGGGTGAAGCCTACCATGTTGACGATATTTGGGTTTCGGAGGGAGGACAGTATGTCGATCTCGTTGTCGAGCTTGGATGCGTCGTCGCCGAGGAGGACGAGGCCGTCCGAGGGCTTCTTGACTGCTACTTGCTTGCCGCATTTGAGAGTTCCTCTGTAGACGCAGCCATGGCTGCCCTTCCCTATCAGCTGCTTCGTGGAGAAGTCTTTGTTGGAGCCTCTGATCTCTTCATAGCTCAACTCCATTAGTTTCTTCTCCCTTGGTTTCTGTTCTTTAGAGGTGGATGAATGGGTTGATAGCATGCATTGAGTGGAGGAAGGAGAATATAATGAGAGGGAAAGCAAAGCAAAGATTGAACTGTAAAGGTTTGGGAATGAGTACATAGAATATTGATAAAAGAGTAGCTGCAAGCAAGTGCGAAGGGAAATTAAAGAGAGGGGGTATAAAGCAGCAGCAGCAGCAGCAGCAGCAGCAGCAGCAGCTAAGCATGAGATTCTAAAACAGCAATTCTTCGGTCCAAGGACTTTGGTGTATGGTTTCTCTCATTCAATATTGCACATATATTATTGGGATGTGTAAAAGGCTCAAGGTGTTCACAGGGCCGGGCGGCCCATTTAAATCCGGTCCGGGACGGCCCGAATCCGGTCAACGATCCGTACCAGTCCGATCCGCCCCCAATTTCGACCGGGCAGGGTTATGCTTTTCGATCCTCTAGTCCGGACCAGCCCGGCCCAGTTTGAACGCTGGTTCGGGCCGGTCAAACCCCCTAGTCCGACCGGACCGGTTCGGTTCAAGTCCGGTTGGTCCGGTTCAGTCCATTTCAAAAATAAAATGACCAAAATATCCTTATTATCACTTTTTTTTGGGGTAAACTAGGTCATTTTGTACCCAAAAAATCTATAAATAGACCAAATTTTACAAAAATTTTACACAACCATTTCTTTCATCTCTTACAAAATATTGAAGCTAAGAAATTCTCTGAAGATTGAACAACAAGTTTTTGGGCTTTGAAGTGCAACTTCCTGGAGGCCAAAGTGCAGTGTTCTCCGGCATTCAAATTCTGCAAAAAAATTTGGAGTTTCACATCTCTTTTCGAAGTGTACCTTCCAAGTAATTTTAATTTAGAGAAAATTTTTCACTTTTTTGAGTAATTTTTGAGTTTTTTTTGGGACAATTTTAGACTTTTTCTTCTCTCTCTCTCTCTCTCTCTCTTTTTGGTAGATAACATTTTCTACAAAATTAAATTTCAAAACTATGGATGCTACTGTTTCTAACCATTACGGAGTTCGGAACAAAATTTTGATTATTATAATAATTTATTTGAAAATAATCATATTTCAGATTCTGTGCCACAGACACAAATGTCACCTCTTGAAGTAATGAGCATGGCTACAAATGTTATAACTAGGGAGAAATCAGTTTTATGGCAATATTATGAAGAAAAAAAATATATATGTCACTAATAGTGATGGCGCACCAGTTTTAGATCCCAAAAATCAAGACCAATTGCTAAAGGTGCACAGCGTAAGAAATGTATAAAAATATTTAAGTGGAAAAGGAACGATGGTACAAGCACATTGAAAAGACACTATGACACTTGTCATGGTAAAGACACACTGCAAGTCAGTCACAGATAAGCATCGATCCACAAGGATCTTCTGTAGGTAATTTTATTTATTCTGATGCTCGTAACAAAACCGAACTAATTACAAAATTTCTTATTTGTGATGAACTACCTTTCACATTCGGGAAGAGCGATTGGTATTATAAGTATGCTAGTGGTTCTCTTAACCCATATTTTAATAAAGTTTCTAGATCGATAGTAGATCGGAGGCTATCAAAATCTTTCAAAGAAAAGGACAGTTTTGAAGCAAAGCTTCGTAAATGTTAGTAAGTTTTCTCTAACTTCTGATATATTGACTACAAAACAAAATAATACTTTTATTTGTATCACGGCACATTATTTAGATCCAAAGTAGATGTTGCAAAAACGTATTATTTGTCTACGACCTTTGAAATTTTCACATATCAGTTCTGTATAATTGGTGGCGTCATCATGCAATTTTTACGTGAATACGATATTCACAATAATTTTTTTTTCCATTTTTCTTGATAGTGCTAGTAATAACACTTCTTGTATTAGTATTTTTAAGTTCACAAATTTTACCTATAGCGGAAGGACGATTGTTTCATGTTAGATGTGCTTGTCATATCATTAATTTAGTTGTACAAGAACGTCTTTAATTTTTTCATGCAAATTTAGAAACTCTTATATTATGTCTAAAAAGTTTAAACCAGTCTGCAAGTAGACAACAAGCTTTCAAAACTTTATGTGCACAATATGGTATAACTTTTAGATAATTTGTTAAGGATGCACCGCATAGATGGAATTCTACATATTTAATGTTGAAATCTTGCATTAGATTTAAAGATGTTATTACTCATTATTGTAATGTTAATCCAAGTTTTGATTATCAAGTTACTGAAAAAGATTGGTTAATTGCTATTTCTATTTATAAATTTTTAGAATTATTTTACAATGCTACATGTGCATTATCTAGCGTTTATTATCCAACTTCTTCACTAGCATCAACAGAAATTATTGAGATGTCTCATTTATTTTTTAAATATAGAAATGTTCCCGGTTTTGATTATGTTGTTTCGAAAATGGAAACAAAATTTCAAAAATATTGGGGTGAAGTACCGCTTTTATATTATTTGGCTTCAGTTTTTTATCTGAAGATCAAATTAGATGACGTATTCATTTTGCTAGATGATTTTCATGAAAATATGAATGTAGATGTAAGTAACATAAAAGTAGGAATTAAAGATGTTTTAGATTCTTTAATTACTTCGTATGAAGAACGAGTTGTATCGGCCCGATCCGGTACAACCTTTCAAGTTAGTAGTAGTAGCTCAGGTCTTATGCCTAAATTATCACATTCTGCCAGCGTACTGCAAAGGAAGAAATAAAAACAATCTTTCCTACCAACTCAGGAATTGTCGTTATATTTAAATTCTTATGAAGAATATGATGAAACTCCAACTCATTTTTCTATTTTAGAATGGTGGAAAAGACACGAAAAAATGTACCATATACTTTCTTCTATAGCACGCGATCTACCAATGATCCCGGTGTCCACAGTAGCATCGAAATCTTATTTTAGTGCAGGTTCAAGGATACTGAGCAAGAAGAGGAGCATGATGCTACCGGATATCTTGGAAGCATGTGTCTGTGTTCAAGACTGGGTTCGTGCGGAAGAATGAACCAAAAACTCAAGAGATAAAAATACCGACATTAGTGAACGAGACTTTGAGTCTCTTACCTTGGAGGACACCAAAAAAGAAGGAGCTGAGCAATAGAGACGGATGAAGGACAATGGAAGACCAAAAAAAAATTGTACATTTTTTTTACAATTGAGTTAACATTAATAAATTTATGTTACAATTTAGTTGTCCAAAAATCAAAAATTTTCCAAAATTGTATATTAATTTAAGCTGAGATTAATAAAAAAAATTCAGTTTTTATCTCTTACATTTTATTAGAACTAAATTTTCTATTTTTATGTACTTTTTTTGGATTTTTTAACTCAAACCGGGCCATCTGGTCCAGCGCTGAACCAGCATGGCCCAGGCCCAGTTCAGCCCGGCCCGACCAAACCGGGCCCCGGGTCCGGTTGGGTCCAGCCTCCCCCCCTCCGGGTTAGCCCGGTCCGGCCCACTATCACGAACGGTCTGAGCCCGGCCCGGACCCAGCAAACCCAGTTTTACCTGGGCCCGGGCTGGCCCACCCAACACCTTGAGTGAAAGTCTAAGATTATATATATAAATATATAATAATTTTTAATTCTTACAATCATGTTGTGTAGCATGCACTGCGCGGTACACGCCCCCAACTGAGCAGTAGGGGTGAAAGGGGCAAGCGTCGGCGGAGGAGGAGGAGGAGGTGTCGATGCAGCAAGAGGGGTGGGGGAAGACAGAGCAGGAGGGGCGATGATGGCGGCGGCTCCGTCCTGCTCGTCTGCGTGCGTGCACGGCACTATACACGTGCACGTGCCAAATATCAATTTTGTATTTCTTATACACAGGTGCTGGAGAAATTATTCAGTGAGCCGAGTTCCCCAAGAGCCTTGATTCTCTTCTATTTGATGGTATAGAGAATTGAGGATGTGGAGGAGGTCAATCAAGGTTGTCATTGGATGCACTCTTCATCAAGTGGAGAAAAATTAATCAAGGCTCATGATGAGTTCGGCTCACTGAATAATTTCTCCAGACGATACATGAGTGTAAACTACTTGATCCGCAAATAGGTGACACATGTGTAACTAACATTTTACTTATGTTTAACTAATATTTTACTTTGAGTAATGCTATTTATCCCTCCAGCTAGTCCATCCAAACCGTCCCTTCTTATGTGGCAGCTGATATGGCATGTTAAATAGCATTATATGTCATCTAACATGACAACTGACATGATAAATTTTAACTTAAAAAATTAATTTTTTAATATTAATATTAATATTAATATTAATATTAGTGTTAATGTTAATATTAATTTTAATTATAAAATTTGTCATGTCAACTGTCATATCAACCATCACGTTAGGTGTCACATAAGAAGGGATGGTTTGAATGGACATATGGGAGGGATTAATAGCATTATTTTTTTACTTTATGTGTACGGTGTTGTTGATTTATGAAGTCAGAGTTGAGGATTACTCTATTAAGTCTAAAATTTGTATTATATATTTTTTGTAACATGTTACAACAAATTTGTCTCTTAAGATAAAATAAACAAATACAGTACAAATATTTGACAATACTTAATCTTGAACATAGAATAGGATAATAAGGAAGAGAGAATTTGTAGATTTTTTGTGTATATCATGAATTAACATTTTTATATATAACAATTAATGTAACTTTTGGCACCGAACTCGAGTGGCTCTTATGGTTACCGATAAGATGTATAAGATCCTGACTGGGTGGCAAAAAGGTCAATGGATCGAGCTACGGGGGCGTATTATTCAAAGTCTTGTGCGTATCGTCAGAAAAAACTATGTCACACCCCAGTCCCAAAGTACGAGGGACCAGGCCACGTGGTAATGGCCAGCTACGTATTCAACCAGACTCTAGTCCGACTCAAATACGTATATGCTGTCCAGATGAGGTAAACATCTAAGTAACCAATATAACATCCACAATGCTAGCTATAATACTAGAAACTAAGAAATGAAATAAATATGAAAGACTAGATAAGAAGGTATCACCAATTGATACCTGATCCCGAAGAAGCAACTCCCAACACTCCTATGGCAGATCTCAACAATAACATGGAAGGAGACCAGGTCCTCAGGGGACATAGTAAGATACATAATATACAAGCCTATTTACAGTTTATATAACATGCATGAAATATACAGGAAAGAGATTGAAATAATAATAAGAATAATGAATATACAAGATAAGGTAATAAGGGACAGATAATGAAGTGACATGGAATAACATAAAGATAAGAGTGGCTACTAAGAAAGTAAATAAATAATACCGCAGCCCAGCGAGGTACTCACGGTCCTACAGAGAGTAGTCCAGCGAGAGGAACTCCCAATCCATAGTAGTCTCTATCGCAGCCCAGTGAGGGACTCTCGAGTCGAGAGTGGTAAATAGCCAATCCTAGTATCGAATAAGGGTCAAGCCAAGTCAAGTGGTCAAGTCGAGTCCAGTCAGGTCAAGTAAACTCGCACTCAAAAAGATGATTCATACAGGTGACATACAAAAATAAGGACGAGTCATGTAACATGTACGGAGTGCGTAGACAAGTAAACTGAGCATATAAACTGACAACAGGAAAGGAAACAATAGAAGATAAGCATGTATAAATAAAATGTACATATTGGCAAGGTATACTTGCTTGGAGTTCTGTCCAATCCGTGCTGCCCACTAGCATATATGTTCGAGTATACTCAGATATGAATAATATGAGTCTATCATAACTAGGCTGACAAGCAGAATGTATCATGATAAGAAGTATAAAGCATGAATAAAGTAATATCACTGACGATTCCTTGATCCTGCAGATATAATCATAACCATCCATCTACTCTACGAGCGCAACAATAACCTGGAGAGATCATCAGGTCCTTAGGAGACATAATAAGATACATAATATACAAGCCTATTGTACAGTTATTAACATGCATAAAATATACAGAAGAGAGACTATGAAATAATAATAAGAATAATGAATGTACAAGGTAAGGTAGCAAGAGAGATAATTAGTGACATAAAAAACGTGAAAAAATAAGAGTGGCTACCAAGAAAGTAAATAAATTATACTGCAGTCCAGCGAGGTACTCACGGCCCTATATAGAGTAGTCCAGTGAGGAGCTCTCAATCTATAGTAAGTCTCTATCGCAGACCAGTGAGGGACTCTCGAGTCGAGAGTGGTCAAATAGCCAATCCTAGTAACGGTCAAGAGGGTCAAGTCAAGTCGAATCAAGTCAAATGATCAAGTTGAGTTAGGACATTTTAAAAAAACTTTTGGCAAAAAATTCAAACCATTTATTTAAGATTTGTTGTTGCGCCCCAAACCTTGGTGTACCTTTCTGTTTGAGGCTACCTTATAAAGATCAAAAATTTTGCTATTGTGAAAGAGATTTATAAAAAAAATTGTTATTGTGAAAAAGATTTATAAATGTACCTTTCTTTAAGAAAAAAAATATATATTTAAAAATATTAATATTAATGTTAATATTAATAATAATTTTAATATTATTTTTTATGTTGATATTAATTTTTAAGATAGAGATAGATTTTAACGGAGATAATTGTGTTTAAGATAAAATAGAGAGAAATATATATTATGATTTATTATTATTGATAGTTATGATTTTTGATAATAATAGAATAGAAGAAAATTAATCAAATCCAAATAAACCAAACTAAACTAACTAATTAAAACAACAAATTTAAACTAACAAAGTAAACCAAATTAAAAAACCAAGCCAATAAAAACCCACACCCACACTATTTCTGCTAGACTATTTGGCGGACAGACTGTGATGGATGTTGGAATTATTCAATAATATGGGCCACACATGTAAAATTAATTGTGTTGGGCTATCTAAATAATTAAGCCAAATTAAAGTGGTCTATTTGGAAATTGGCTTAAGGGTATAATTGTCATGGAATTAATGTGTAGATACCGAAGATAATTCTAATTTGATGAGGGGCCAAATTAGAAATATCAACACATATATAAATATGTGTATTCATTAGGGTTATGGTCCCCAACTCATACGACCACCAAGAGAAGGTTTTCTCTATTCTCTTCTGTATCCCCATCAACAAAGAGAGGAACAAAGATTTCATCTTTGTTATTAAGGGCCGTAGCGGGTTGGAAGATCAAACCCCATAAAGAGACGTTTGCTTCAAGATCCGTCAAGCAAATACAATGGATTCAGGTACGCTTCCGCGATCAATTTAGTTTATATTCTTCATCTCATGAATCGACAGGGCACAACAAATTCCAACAAGTGGTATCAGAGCCAGGTTGTTTGATTTATGAGGTTGAAGTTTCAGAATCAATTTGTTGGTGTTGGTATTCAGAAACCCTAGATCACTAGATTTAATTTAATTTAGGGTTTTGATTATTCCGTCAATTTTTTTTTATGATCCTTCAGTTTAGATCCATCCTTCATATGGTTGAATTATTACTATTAATTTTTGTTTGAAATTCTTCTATATATGGCGACTGCAATGGATTCATATTGGTGACGCATGGCAATTGGTGCCTAATTTAGTTTTATTTATTTGTTTATTGATTGAATAATCCAACAATGATACCAATATGGAATTATGCATCAGGCACTACAATTTTTGTTGCTGTCGAATACGTGCATGTTCGAATTTTTTTTGAATTTCTTTCCGGTCTACAATTTGTTGTGTTCTTATATATTACAGAACATGCTTGTTGTCGAAAGCATGCATGTTTGAAAATGGTGTCGAAACTGTTGTAATGCGTAGATCTGCAAAATTGCATTATGCATGTCTACAAGTTTTTTTTTTAAATGTACAATACTTTTAGGTTGTCTGTCCATTTATTCCTGCAGCGGAATTAACAAGGTGTAGCTGCTGTATGTATCATAGGTTCTTCAAAAAGCTTTGAAGAATCTGGTGCTAAGGGAACATATCTGTTAATGCATATATTTGGCCTTCTATAGATTATTCTATTTAAAGTCATCCTTATGAAGTATTTGATATTATCTGTTGATGCATATATTTGTTAGAGTTTAATCAGTTGATTATTTAAATTTAAAAATATGCAAGTTCATAAGGATTTATGTTTATTTAATTTAAATAAGCAGAAGGATTTGGACATGATTCAATTTTGTAAAATTTAGTCAACATTCAAATTTTTGGTACCTTTTGTGACTCGCAGTAGTTGTCTAATATTCTAAGTAGGCTCATTGAAACAAGATGTCGCCAAAGTGACCTCTCTTGCGTAGATAGCCTATGAGGGATATCGGATGTTTGTGTGTGTATATTCATGCGGGTATTAGTCGGCCCAAAGGAAGGTTAATACTTGGCCGAATTGCACACATACTTGTGGTGATAAATGTGTGACAATTATACGGTTTACATGTGAATAATAACCCGATCCAAAGATAGGCTTATTATTTGACATGACTTATTGTCAACGTTTGATCACTATACCAAGAGTACCACTTGCAGTTAGTATCACTGTCCAAAGACTTGATATTAATGATGCACTAGGTATCTTGAGATGGGGTTCACCATTATTTGAATTTGTTTGACTATCTTTTATTCTTTGGTTATTAATTAGAGCATATTTGTTTATTTATTTTTGTTCGCTTTTCAGTTAATGTTGCTATAATATCTGCCAATACGAATTCAATTTCCATGCTTAATAGGATAAATTTTAAGGGTAAAAAGAAAAGAAATACAGAAGCTGCTGAGGTCCTAGCTCAAAAGAAATAACAATATAAAACTAAGGGTTGTTTCTTTTGTAACAAGTTAGAACACATAAGGAAAAGTACATTTCTCAATTTGGTCTGTTCTGAGGTTAATTTAGCTTCAGTACCTAGAAATACATGGTGGTTAGATTCTGGTGCTACTACCCACATTAGTGTTTCTAGACAAGGTTGTCCGAGCTACCGAAAGCCAATTGATGGCGAAAGATACATCTATGTGGGTGACGGCAAGTCAGTAGAAGTGGAAGCAATATGACATTTTTGGTTATTATTGGGAACCGCTTATTATTTGGATTTGATAGACACTTTTATTGTACCGTCTTTTAGACGGAATTTAGTTTCAGTTTCCTTACTGGACAAATCTGGTTACCATTGTTCATTTGGAAACAATAAGTTTAGTCTATCTTTAAATTCAAATATTGTTGGTAATGGTTTCCTTAATGTTTATGATAACCTATATTCACTTGAAACTATTGCATCTTACAATAAAATCTTGCATGTGGAGTCACGTGGTACTAAACGCAAAATTAATAATGAAAATTCAGCCTCATTATGTCACAAGCGATTAGGTCACATCTCTAGAAATAGAGTTGAACGACTTGTGTCTGATGGAATTTTAGATTCCCTTGATTTCACAGACTTTAATGTCTGTGTTGAATGTGTAAAGGGAAAACAGACCAAAACAAAAAGATTAGGTGCCAATAGGTCTACAGAAGTCTTAGAATTGATTCATACTGATATCTGTGGACCATTCCCTTCGGCTTCTTGGAATGGTCAAGAATATTTTATATCATTCATAGACGACTATTCTAGATACGGCTACATATATCTCATTCATGAGAAATCACAGTCTTTGGACGTATTCAAATTATTTAAAGCTGAAGTTGAGAACCAACTCAACAGAAGAATAAAAGTCCTCAGGTCTGACCGTGGTGGAGAATACTATGGTAGATCTGATGGATCAGGTGAACAACGTCCAGGATCGTTTGCTAAATTCCTAGAGGAATGTGGAATCGTCCCATAGTACACCATGCCAGGATCACCTAGCATGAATGGTGTAGCTGAAAGACGAAATAGGACTCTTAAGGATATGGTGAGGAGTATGATTAGTCATTCTACCTTACCAGAGTCACTCTGGGGTGAAGCACTTAAAACAGCAGCTTACATTCTGAATAGAGTGCCAACTAAAGCGGCTGCAAAAACACCTTATGAGCTTTGGATAGGCAGAAAACCTAGTTTGAAGCATTTACATATTTGGGGTTGTCCAGCTGAGGCAAGGCCTTATAGGCCATATAAAAAGAAATTGGACCCCAAAACTGTAAGCAGCTACTTTATTGTCTATGCAGAGCGATCAAGGGGTTATAAATTTTACGATCCCACAAAAAAGACAATTTTTGAGACGGAAACTGCTATATTTTTTGAGGATGTTGAGTTTGGAAGAAGAAATAAAGTTAGGGACATTGTATTTGAGGAGGAATCAGTTACGATCCCTACTATCACTTTTGACGATGTGCAGGTTTTTGTACCTGTCATTGATCAAGAAGTGAATCCGGAACCTCAACAAGACAATGTTGATTTACCTCTACAAGTCGATGTTGAGCTACCTCAACAAGACAACATAGAGGCACCCCCCATTCAAGATGAGACAGTTGTTCCTGAGGAACAAACTCAACAACCTCAAGAATTAATGCCATTAAGACGGTCCACTAGAGAAAGGAGAAATGCAATTTCGGATGATTTTATTATTTTTCTCCAGGAACATGAGGAAGACCATGGAATATTGGAAGATGATCCAATCAACTTCCGTCAGGCCATGGAAAGTTCCAATTCTCAAAAGTGGATTGATGCAATGAATGAGGAGTATAAGTCCATGCAAGACAATAAAGTTTTGGAACTTGTCCTATTACCAAAAGATGTGAAGCCTATTGGTTGTAAATGGATATTTAAAACCAAGAAGGATTCGAAGGGTAATGTGGATAAGTATAAAGCACGTCTTGTAGCTAAAGGCTTTACTCAAAAGGAAGGGATTGATTTTAAAGAGACTTTCTCTCCGGTTTCTTCGAAAGACACTTTTAGAATAATCATGGCACTTGTTGCACATTTTGATCTTGAGTTATATCAAATGGATGTCAAAACGGCGTTTCTCAATGGTAACATTGACGAAACTATTTATATGGTGCAGCCAGAAAACTTTGTGTCGGGAGATCCAAAGAATATGGTTTGCAAATTGACAAAATCTATTTATGGACTCAAGCAAGCTTCTCGTCAGTGGTACTATAAATTTCACCAAGTTGTTACCTCGTTTGGTTTTGAGGTTAACGTTGTTGAAGATTGTGTGTATCACAAATTCAGTGGGAGTAAAATTATTTTTTTGGTTTTGTATATTGATGACATACTGCTTGCCACAAATGATATAGGCATATTGCATGACACTAAGAAATTTCTATCAAATAACTTTGAGATGAAAGATCTTGGTGACGCCTCTTTTGTATTAAGAATTCAAATACATCGAGATCGTTCTCGAGGTATTCTTGGATTATCACAAAAGAGCTATATCGATAAAGTGCTTAAAAGATTTGGCATGCAAGGATGCAAACCAGGTGACACCCCAGTCACTAAAGGAGACAAGTTCAGTCTCAATCAGTGCCCTAAAAATAGCCTTGAAATTAAGGAAATACAACTGATCCCCTATTCATCAGCTGTGGGGAGTCTAATGTATGCTCAGGTATGTACGCGTCCGGATATTTCGTACATAGTTGGAATTCTAGGCAGATATTTAAGTAACCCTGGGATGGATCATTGGAAAGCAGCCAAACGGGTCATGAGATACTTACAGAGAACAAAGGATTACATGCTCACTTATAGGAGATCGGATCAGCTGGAGATCATAGGGTATTCCGACTCCGATTTTGCTGGATGCCAAGACAGCAGGAGATCCACGTCAGGTTATGTTTACATGTTAGCTGGAGGAGCTATATATTGGAAGAGTGTCAAACAAACACTCATAGCTTCGTTCACTATGGCAGCAGAGTTTATAGCATGTTTTGAAGCATCTAATCAGGGAATATGGTTGCGAAATTTTATCACTGGGCTGTGCATTCTGGAGGGTGTTGAAAGACCACTTAAGTTATATTGTGACAATAAATCAGCAGTACTATATTCTAATAACAACAGGAGCTCGTATAAGTAAAAGCATATTGACATAAAGTTCCGATTTGTGAAGGAGAGAATTCAGAATGGTGAAGTGTCCATAGAGCACATTGGGACAAACTCCATGTTAGCGGATCCGCTCACAAAAGGGTTACCACCCAAGGTCTTTCATGAGCACACTGCTCATATGGGTGTTATCTCATTTGATGATATGTCAGTTTAGTGGAAGTTTGTATTTTATGTATTTGGGTGCTATTTGGTTTTGGACACATTTATGTATTAAAGTATTTTTTGGATATTTATCTGATCAGATATATGGAAATTCAGTTCATTCTATTTTCATTATGTTAAAGTATTGATCTCACTAAAGTTAAGGAGGACCAGTTGGAGATAGACATGTATTGATCACATTGCATGTAATTTCCATGCTACGCATCCATGATTGATCTATGTCATTTAGCTATATTGGTATATGTGACCATTGATGGTTTAGTTACACTATATGTGACGAATGCCGCTTTGATCCTATGTTGATATGGTTAATGGACGAGATTGTCCGGATATACCCTAAGAATTAAGATAGCAATTTATGAGCTCACTAAGGTTAACACAATTATAAGGTTACATATGTGGCCCAGTGGAAGATTGTTGGAATTATTCAATAATATGGGCCACACATGTAAAATTAATTGTGTTGGGCTATCTAAATAATTAAGCCAAATTAAAGTGGTCTATTTGGAAATTGGCTTAAGGGTATAATTGTCATGGAATTAATGTTTAGATACCGGAGATAATTCTAATTTGATGAGGGGCCAAATTAGAAATATCAACACATATATAAATATGTGTATTCATTAGGGTTATGGTCCCCAACTCATACGGCGACCAAGAGAAGGTTTTTTCTATTCTCTTCTGTATCCCCATCAACAAAGAGAGGAACAAAGATTTCATCTTTGTTATTAAGGGCCGTAGCGGGTTGGAAGATCAAATCCCATAAAGAGACGTTTGCTTCAAGATCCGTCAAGCAAAGACAATGGATTCAGGTACGCTTTCGCGATCAATTTAATTTATGTTCTTCATCTCATGAATCGACATGGCACAACAAATTCCATCAATGGAAACTATCTCTATCCCCAAAATTTCAAATCATTTTATTTTAGCCAATCATATATAAATTTCTTTCGCTGCAGAAAATTTTTTGTATAAAAATTCATTGTATGGATGAATAATCTTACCTAGATATAGGGTTTCATACATAATTTTCTTTTTGTCATGCATTTTTATGTATGTTTTTACAGTGGCAAGTCCTATGTGTGATTATGGTTGACAATTATATATTTACGATTTGCTATAGTTATGATTTGAATATATTTTAATTAGAATTTGTTGTACATATATTTATATTTTATTAGAATTTTTTATAAATATAATTTATTTTAATTAAAATATTGGTATAGATATATGTGTGGGTAATTAAAGAATATCATATAGTTAAATTATTAGTTATGACAGTTATTTTTGAGCCATTTTCAAATCTTTTATAATAGTAGAGATATTTTCTAGTAAACTAAACCTTTAGGGGGCGTTTGGTATGCAGAATACTATATAGCCGAGAATTCTTTATTTCCGGGAATCAAATTCCAAGAAATTAAATTTTCTGGAAAATTACATTCCCATGTTTGGTGACAATATAAATATTCCCCAAAAAAAATAAAAAATAATAATAACGAAAAAAATGAACAAATATAAAAAAACGGGTAAAAACGAAAAAAAATCGGTAAAAACGAAAAAATGGTAAAAACGACAAAAAATCGGTAAAAACGATAAAATAACAAAAAATGACAAAAACGATGAAAAACGACAAAAAATCGGTAACGACAAAAATGACCAAAAAGCGACAAAAAATTTATAAACGACAAAAAATAACAAAAAAGGGTAAAAACGAAAAAAACAACCAAAACACGACAAAAACGACATAAAATCTGTAAAAATGACAAAAAAATCAAAATGCGGCAAAAACGACAAAAAAACAAAAAATCGGTTAAAACGGCAAAAAATAACAAAAAATCGGTTAAAAATAACAAAAAATAACCAAAAAGCGACAAAAACGAAAAATAATCGATAAAAACGACAAAAAGGACAAAAAATCGGTTAAAACGACAAAAAAAATCGGTTAAAACGACAAAAATAACCAAAAAGCGACAAAAACGACAAAAATCGGTAAAAACGACAAAAAAAGTGACATAAATGACAAAAAACGACATAAAATCATTAAAAATGACCAAAAAGCAACAAAAACGAAAAAAACGACTAAAAATCGGTAAAAACAACAAAAAAGCCACAAAAACGACAAAAAATCGCTTAAAACGACAAAAATTGACAAAAAAAACGACAAAAAGGACAAAAATTGGGTAAAAACGACAAAAAAAATCAAAAAGTGACAAAAAAGGATAAAAACGACAAAACATCGTTTAAAACGACAAAAAATTGGTAAAAACGACAAAAAATGACAAAAAGCGATAAAAACGACAAAAAAAAAAAAATGTTCAAAACTAATGAAAATTGATAAAAAAAGAAGAAAAAAAGTTAGACAATTTTTTTTTGTCCGGAGAAAAAAAAAATACTCACCTATTCTCAAGGGATAGAATTTCCATGTTTTGTGGGTAAACTATTTATCCGGGTATTTATAATTTTCGGGAATAAGTTTTTTATAAGCCAAACAAACGTGGTAATAGATTTTCATCTTAAATTTTCTCGGGAATAAAAAAAAAAATACCGCGTACCAAACGCCCCCTTACAGTCATGGTTTTCACATGTGTGTGGATTACACATGTACACAAAATAAGAAAACCAATGACATGTGGACCTGGTGAACGCTCGTTTTGATTCATATGCAAAACAAAATAAAGGGATGAAGGTTTCCTTTAGCATACATATGTATAAGCAACCAAAAGCGTAGAATTTTAGTTCAAGGAATTAATTTGAATACCAAATGTTTCTGAGATTCTACCTATAGAATACTTGTCAAGAGTTACTGAATTGCCACACTATAGGCATATGCAGAGACAGACTTTTGACCATAGTATACGCTAAGTTGCTTGTAAATAATAGATGTCCTATTCCTACGAAAAATGCTAAGTTTACATCCAAAGGCCTATAATTATCTTACATCAATTCTTCCCCCTTGCTAACGTAGGCCCATCGGGTCTCCCCCTTCCTATCGCGCAATGGAAAGTAGTCACGTGGTGGTTGTAAGCTTTTACAACCACTTTTGGTTGTAAAAACAGCATTGTCCTATTCCTACACGTAGATGCATTTACTTCAAAAGGAGACTGAAAGACTATATGAATATATAGGTTTAATTTTAACTTGATACCCTTAAATATTTCTGTTATACAACTTGATACCTTAAACTTTTTTTTTTCCAATGATACCATAAAAAAAGAACACGAAAATACCATGCCTATTCCCCCCTCTCTCGTCCCTCCCAGTTTTCCTGCCCCACCTCCTACCCCTCCCCCTCCGGCCACCCCTGCCCCCCTCCCAACGGATACATCCACCCCCCGCTTTGCCTTCGCCCCCTATATATATATATATATATATATATGTATATATATAATCTGCAAACAAAATAAACAAAAATTAAAGTTACCGGCCTCCGGAGAAGTCGTGCATGAAGCACTTTCCTAAGAGTTAATCCGGGTCTATGTGCAGACTTTTTCGAATGTTCCTAGTGGTAAGACCCCCCTCTACCGATATCCCGTCGTCGCACACAACTCGGGAAGATTGACCCTGACTTAGCTCTGCCTAGAGCGAGAATCTGAAGAAAAGAAAGAACTTCGGCAAGACAAAAATTTGAGAGAGATTTCCCGTAGAGAATTTCTGTGTAAGGAGAAGAAGAAGAAAGGCTCATGATATATGTATAAAACTTTGTAACCGATGGCTGGACTAAGGACGTAATTGATGCTGGATAAAGGCACACATAAAAAAAACGTGTTGAAACGTTTGGATTTAATGTGAAAATTCAATGGGTGATAATTGTCCAACGTTTAAATATTTGAAGATTACAAACGATCCAAAAATTAAAGAGGAGCAAAAGAATTTTAGGGTATCAATCGAACCGGAAGAGAAATCGGATCGGTATTCAGCGCTCACAGATGTGGGCGTGTACCAGCACCCGTTAATATATACACCACACAACTCCACAAGAGAGCAAATGAGAGAAGTTAATATATACACCATTCCGTTTTAGTGCCCAACCGATATGGGACTAAAAGTAGTGAGGAACATGATATTTTGCTCATGTGTCTGTGTGTGGACATATACACACACAGCCAACAATCCCCTCCTCCTCCCAAAAAGGTCAAGTTCTGAAGTAATAGAAGAAAAAGGAGTTGAGAATTTCTGGACAGTTATATACTATGCTTAGATGAGATGGACTACAGTCTTGAATCTCACTTAGTAACTATTGTCTTTATCTAAAGAAGTGCTTGATGGACTACGCATTGAATCTGACTTGTAGAACCAAATTCAGAAAATAGCACACATAGTACGCTAGAGGTACTTGGGTCTATCGGATGGCACGTTAGATTGGCCATGTAATGCCCCACTCCTCACGGTGCATTATGCTGAGTCGTTAACTCAAAGAGTTGCGTTGACCCAAATATGTATCGATGTAAATTGATGCAAGAGTTACGTTGACCCGAGGAATGCATCGAATAAGATTGATGCAAGTGTTAATTGACCCGAGAGAAAGCATTGAGTCGGTTCGAAAATTCTAAGAAATCGAATCGATGCAACGCACAAGTCCGATTCGAATGAATATTGATTTTAGTTTGTTTCATGTGCAGGCTATACGTTTACGTTGAAATATAAGAGGTCGATATTTTGCCTTATTTGCAACAGAGTCCGCAAAACCAAATCATCGCATCGCAACGGACTGAGGCATAGGCACGGTAAGCCAAATCGGTCGAATAATTTAACGAAGCACGAAGTACTTGAATGGCTAATTCAGAAGAGTTGGCCATGCAACAAAGTTATGAAATCGAACCGTATCGACTCGGCAAAATGACAAGGCGTATCGGCTTAAGGTGGGAGGACTTTGACCCTTCTTTCCTACTCCTTCATGTCTAAGTAAAATGTACCATTGTATGCTAAAGTTAACTTATCGAGTCCACGGGCATGGCTCGATCGAGAGAAATCATAGTGCGTGTCGAACATTAGATAGAACAATTGAAATGAAACATGCATCAAATGCACGAGTCGCTATTGAACATCAAAACACCGCAACGGCGAGCGCCTCGGTGCGCAAGCCATAAGAACATAGGATAACTGTATCGGTGAGTGCCTCCGTACATGAGTCGTTCGTGCCTTCGAGCACGAGTTAGAAGACTAGCACATTGAAAGACTATTGAGGCGAATGCCCTAGTATACGAGCCATGAACATTGAACACTAAGGCATAGAACATAAAAATACGGTATCGAGGCGTACATCGCATGCATGACTCAAAGAATAGAGAACAATTGTGTCAAAGCGTGCATACGTGCACGAGAATCATAAAAGATGGCTTCGTTGTGAAGAGAACAGTTGTGACAGAACCGTCGAATGTGGCATGGTGCCTCGGAATGTTCGGGATCTTCGGATCGTTCATTTGACGAACATTAAATTGGGGCATGGTGCCATATAACATTGAAACAAAGAATAAAATCGTACAAAGAATGTGAGAACATAGAAAAAGAAAGAAAGAGTGAGAACATTGAAAGAAAGAGTGCGAACATTGAAAGAAAGTGAAATACGAGATAATGCGAAGTCTGAGTTTCAGACTCAAGACTATGTTTGGTTGTTTGAGTAAGACGTGTTGCAAGGTCGAATGGACTTGAGATATTGCCCGTGCGCGGGTGTGTGATGATTCCCTCAAACGAGTTATTAGCCGGGGCACCGAGACTGTTCGGCCTAGGAAGGATGTTAATCGTTGTTGGTGCACATCTTTTGGCTATGAAATGCAATCTGCTACTGATGCGATAAGCCGTAATTGATGGTAAGTTCAGCATCCTTCGGATACTTGGAGGCTAGCAACCCGTAAGGGAGGACGCAGGATTACCCAATTTGAGAAGAGAAACAAGGTAGAGTTCCATTCTGGTGCAGATATGTCAACGACCTTTATATAGTCAAAGAAAGGTAGGCTAAAAGTGCAGGCACACAGAGATCCTGCACAAAGATCAATTATAATATGACAGGAAAAGATGGTAGGCATATTTATCTTGCGTCAGATCAAGAGTGAGTGTGTCGATGTTGGCAAGAAGTCGCGTCACGAAACAAACACGAGATTGCTATATGTTGTCTGTCTGTTTGCTTACATGAATCAAACATAACATGCTTGCCATGATAACATGTTTTACTGCTTTCAAATATGCCATAAAACCTATCCTAAGGCAAATATAGAAAGATCACAAGTTAAGCTACATAATTCATATATCTACTTAATGTCGGTTTAGTAAAGTGGCTCTGATCAGTATGCGAAAGGATTAGTACTGATCTTCTACCAGATTTCTTGCAGGTTCAAGGAATGGTCTGTTTGCGGCAGAGCTTCACTTAAACGCACTGAGACACGAAATACCGTAGCATTTTGAGGCGTGCGGCCGCATTGACGCTCGGACTTGTAACATGATTGATGCGGCTGAGATATAGAAGCCATGATGTATGGAACAGTGAAGTCCTTTATGGACAAGAGAGAACTTGAGTGTTGTAAGCCAATCTAAGGCAAATTCAGTTGGGCTATTGAAAGCCTTTGTAACCTCAGTTCATTTATCAATAAAGATAATTGTTTCGTATACTCTGTTTCTTTCACTGCTAATAATAAGTCAAAGATAACTATTTTGAGAACTTGTCATCGTGTCTTGTACGAGTGCAACTCCAGACTCGTACGACATCACGCTCCAGCGAGGATGATCGATTCGGTAAAATCAAGTGAGGACTAACGATTTTTCGAGTCGGGGCGTGACAGGCCATGCACACTTTTTTATATTCATGAGAGTTTTCTAGGATTGCCCTCTCGTATAGTCATGGCCTTCATGACCTCTCATACAGGTAAGTCTTTAAGGGTTAGTGATAACAGTCAACCCTGCATATCATACATGGACTTATTAAGAGTTAAAACTCATCCTTACCATATCACCCCAGAACACTGTCACCATAGGAATGAGGTATCCATATACAATGTCGTACAGCCTCTTGGGCATTATTCTAAGAGAATTTAATCTCAGAGTTAGTATTCTATAATAGTCACCTAAGTCCAGCTTGTTCCTACCCATTGAACCAACTTCTTGGGATCTCCACTCAGTCTCGGTTGGGTTTCCACTGCTGATGACTAACTTATGGGCTTAACTCCATCCCCTTCGATGATTTTAGGATTAAAATCCTAGACAGACCCTTCATTAAGTGGTCTGCAAGGTTCTTTTTTGACTTTTTATAGTCAAGAACCACATATTTACCCAATAGGCTCTTTATAGACTTGAAGCGCAGCTACATGTGCTTGTTCATTTTAGCATTCACAGAATCATGCTTTAGTAGTTCTATAACAGATTTATTATCATATTTTATACAAACTGCAGGAATTGGACTAAAAAAAACATGTATATGCATAATAAGATTACTAAGTCATTCTGCTTCTGTACAAGTAGTGTATAATGCTATCATTTTGGAGTCCATTATACTCCTAGTACTGATAGTTTATTTACATGATCCCCAGGAGATTGCAGCTCCTTCCACGATAAAAACATATCCAGTAGTGGATTTCACATCATGTGAATCACTTACCCAATTTGCATCTGAGTAACCTTTATGATATCAGGGTGTCTAGTATAATAAAGTTTATAATCTAGAGTACCCTTAATTATCTAAATACTTTGTCCAATGCAGTCTAATGTGACTGGTTTGAGTTACTAGTGTATCTACTTAGTCTCCCAATAATAAATACAATATCAGGTATGGTCATGTTAGTTATGTATATATGAGAACCTATCATCTGTGAACATATACACTACAAGAAAAATGACGATTCTTGATGGTTTATAAGTTGACGGTCGTCGAAAACCGTCAACAATAGTGGTTATCTTGACGGTTTTAGGTATACGTCAAAAAAGCACACATTTTAAGTTAATTTAGCAAATTTTTACCATAATAGTTGACGGTTTTAGAGGATCCGTCAAGAAACACAATTTTTTTCTGTTGACGAATTGATAAAAACCGTCAATTAATGTATTTGCAAAAAAATTGGCGCAAATCTTTTGGCTGCCATTATAGTAATTGTTTCAAAATTTTTATATTTGTTGACGGCTGTGGTTATTTTTTATGGAGAGGAGCAGCAAATTTTTTCCGATGAAAAAATTCTCTCTTAGAAACAACTCCTCTCTCCATTTCTCCTCCTCTCATCTTCGAGTCCTTTCCTCTCTTCCTCCCTTTATTTCTCCTACTCCTCTTCTTCAAGCCCAGCCATTCCGATCCCGGTCGTCGAAGAAGCGGAGCACTCTGCCGTGCCATCTCTTGTCGTCCTCCCCCTTGCAAAGAAAGAGTAAACTCAGAAAGAAGAAGAGGTTCGGTGGGAAGAAGAAGAGGCACGACGGCGTGCTCCGCTGCTTCGACGTCGCGATCAACCATTGACGTCGTTTTGGCCGAGGAGGCAGATTTTGACGACGATGACGTCGATCTCGAGGTTATAAGGTACCATTTCTTAGGGTTTTGTTAGGGTTTCTTTCTCTTTTTGGGTTATGTTGATGATATAGATGAAAAAAAGAACTTTTTCCTCTTTTGATTTCTACAAATTTATGAATTTTTTTATTTTATGGATTTGAAGTTAGTTCCATTTCTTGATTTCTGAAAATTTATAAAAATTTTCCTTTTAGAGCTTTGAAGTTGGTTCTATTTTAGGGAAGATCTAAAATTTATCATGTCAAGAAGGGAAAGGTGGATCGCATCCGCTTCAACAAGGACGGCGATGTCGAGCGATGACAAGTAGCGGTTCCCTCTCCGGGAAGTCCTCCGTCGTGCCACAGTAGATACGAGATAAGACATTTTTTTGTGTTTACTTTGCATTGTCGAAGTCAAAATTGACCTAGTTTTTCTTAAATTCTTTGTTCGGAAATTTTAGGATTTTTTATGTGTAAGAACCGATGTCGATGATCGAAAACTTTGCATAACTGATCGTTTTTTGTTTGGTAGATTCTTTGTTTTGAAAGACAATAGAGAATTCGATGTTCCGGTGCAAGAAAACGCGCTCGATGCCCTAATCGCCTTCTTGAAGGCTACAAATGTTGATGACGAAAGGTATAACTCCTCATTTCATTTTTTCTTTTCCCTTTAAAATTTTCCATTATATGTTCTGCTGTGACATTATTATTGCCAAAGAAATGGTTGTATAAGATAAGTGTTAACTGTAATCTTTAATGTGCTTAGTAATCCATTTCTTTCTTTGAGGAGTATCGGTTGTCCATTTAATGTGCTTAGTAGCTGCAATTACAACACTGTGTTATCCAAAGGAGAAAGTGGAGACATGGCCATAACTACACTTCGGATAATTTGACATGGCAACTACACTAGTATGCTGGTGTAGTACCATACGTCTGTGCCAAAGTAACCACCATCTATGAACAATTAACTTTGCCAAAATAATAGGTAGTATGTGTATATGCACCTATTCATGTGTGTGTCGGGTTCCTGAAAATGCAGCAGCAGCTACCTACGGCAGCAGTAGCTGTGCAGAGCTGCAACAGCAACGAGTGCAGTTCTAGTACATATCAGAGCACTGTTTGGGTGTGTGCATCAATTTAGGTCTGTGTACTATGGGTATTTGAGCACTGATGTTCAAACTGGAAAGAGTAAGCTTGAACTCAATGGAAGAAAATAAATCATACAAGCTATCAAAAAAATACTTGGGATATTGAGTTATTATTTGTCTAATAGGTTGGAACTCTATTATAGAATAAAAGAACATGATTAATAGTAGGTGATACATGAAAGAATATTGTGCAATCTAATTAATAGAAACTGGAAAGCAACTAGAACTAGCAAAAGGTCGACATGAGTAACAAGTCAAGAGAGAACCAAATTGGAAAATAACATTGATATGTTGATCATCGAATCGTGAAATCTCAAGAAATTAAGATCACAAATATCAATGACAACTAAAAGTGACAATTTGAATGTTCTAAACTACTTATCAAAGTCAAATCAGGTATCAAAGCCTAGAGGGTATTTGCTATAGGTACCAATGCCATCATTTGGGAGAGTGTTTCCTGTAGAAACATTTGGGGGTGTCATGTATCCTTTAGGCAGGTAAAATTTGGATGATTGGTGTGTAGAAGATATACTTGTGGGTATCTGCATAGTGTGTAGCATAGCAGCAGCAGGTAAAATCTTGTGTGCAGAAGAATATATACTTGTGGGTATCTACTACAAACGATTCTTTGTTTTGTTGTAGTTTACTTTGATTTAAGATGGATATCCTTCACAAAATTTGTTTTGTAGACTTGCTTGATATTTTGACATTCTAGGTGCCAACATTTATTGAAAGATGGAGTATAGAATGACAAAGTTGTATCTGATATACACAACTTGACCTACTTGCTAGCTTTTGTTGGATATGATCTTGTTCGAAACTTTAACACTGCACAACATTTGATAGGCTTCTATTTTCCAGGAAGGACTCGTGATAAATGCAAAATCCCCAAAACATTTGTGTGTTATTCAATTATAAGTATGCAAGTCAGTTACAATACGTAGCAGAAAAAGAAAACAGTGCCATGTGGAGGAAAAAAATAACGGAAGATAAGGACTAGAAAGCCAGTTTCCAGTGCACCAGTATTGTTCCAATGAATATCAGTTTCGACAGTTTTGGAGTTTTTTGAAGAGGCTAGATTTGGTAGTTTTAAGATTGGTTTTCAAATGATAATACAAACTAAATAGTCAGTAAAATATCAGCCTAGGGGCAGTCTTTAACTTCCCTTAGTGTAGGATGGAATCTTGCAAAGAATAGCATCATAAGTTTGACATAGAGAACCAAATAGAACGAGGCTTAATATAATCCAAACGAACTCCATAATGTTGAATATGTGAAGTAAAAATTTAGAGAATACAGGACCTAAAAAATTCTGATAATATGTAAACATGGGACATTTTTTTTTCAAGATTTATTAGCTACAATATATAGGTTTCTACACAAGATTATGTTTTGCAACAATCAAAGATGAAGGTGTATGGAAACTAGATATGTTGAATATGGGACATTCTGATTATGTTACTGCAAAAATTTAAGTATGCAGTAAACTTCATCAAACTGTGAAACAATGGAAAGAAACTTCAGTTGGAAACTTACTTCTTCACCATTTTTAGCCATCTTTTTCCCCATTATTATGTCAGTAATCAAACCAAAGTAGAAAAAAGATTCATCTTCTTCACCATTTTTAACTATAATCTTGGACTTTTTGGTGGCTTGGTTGATTCAACTGATATCACATTTTGTTAGTCATCCTAACTTCTTTTTAAATTGTTGAACTAGAATTTGATTATTGTATTGACTTGTAGGCCTCGTGGTTATTTTATTTTGTTCTCAGTTATTAATTTATACAAACATGGACACATAAAGGATTAAATATATTTCTCTTCTTCTCTCAGGAACTACATGGATAATGAAGGTGTTGTGAATATGGGAGGGATGTGCTCCGGCCGGGTTTGCTACATATTTTGGTTTTTTATATAATTTTTAGTTTTAGATGTTTAAGATATATGGAAACTAGAAACTTTGGTTGGATATGTTCATGGTTGGACAAATGTTAGATGTTTGTGGTGGACGTGTTTGATGTATTAAAAGTTTGTGGTGTATGAACAATATACAGTTTATTAATATAAAAATTGAGTTTTTTAGTTATTTGATGTATGTATATCTTCTGGATTATTGATATTATGTGTGTGTTCGATTATATAATTATAAATAGAATTTTTGCTATACAAAATTTAGCTTCTCTTGACGGTTATATAACGTCAACAATTAACACATTCCTGGTGCAAGAGGGCTTTTCTTGACGGCTAAAGGCCGTCATCTAGGCCGGAGTCAAGAAAAGTTTTTGCCTATGTTGACGGTTTCTAAAAACAAAACTGCTATCTTGACGGCTAAAAATAGTCAAGAAAATTACTTCATATGACGGCAAAAAACCGTCAAGAAAGCCATGCCAGCGACCGTCAAGAAAAGGGGGGGGTCTTTTCTTGACTCCGGCCTAGTTGACGGATCCGCAACCGTCAAGATACCCATTTCTTGACGGAGAAAACCCGTCAAGAAAAGCCTTTATTCTTGTAGTGATATATGTTGTTCTATAGGTGATCCTTCATTCTTCTTGAAAATAATATTACTGTCATAAGGAGTAAGGACAGGTTTCTTGCCAAAATACTCAAACTTTCTTAGCATTTTCTCGATCGAGTGTGCTAAGGGTAGAGTATAGCCTTCTATGCATTGGGACACTTGCATTCCTTGGAACAAGTTGGCTTTGCCTAGATCTTTCATATCAAACTAGTTGGATAAATAATTCTTAGTGTTATTTATCAATTCCAATGAAGATCCTATAATAAGGATATTATCAACATACAAGCATAAGATGACACAACTTCCATTTATATTTTTAGGATACAAACATTTGTTATATTCATTTGGCAGGAAACCAAATTCTAAAATGACTTTGTCAAATTTGTTGTGTCATTGCTTGGGAGATTGCTTTAGGCCATAAAGTGATTTTACTAATCTGTAAACCTTCTTTTCTTGACCTTTAGCAATGAAACCCTCAAGTTCATCCATATATATTTCTTCTTCTAAAACCCTATTTAGAACTGTTGTCTTTACATCCACTTGATGGATTAACATGTCATGAATAGAAGCTAAGGCTAGAAGGGTTCTAATAGAAGTGATTATAGCTATAGGAGAATAGGTATCAAAATAATTTAATCCTTTTTTCTGGGTTAAAATTTTTGGTACTAATCTAGCCTTATATTTCTCTATGGTACCATCGGCTTTAAGTTTTTTTTGAAGACCCACTTACAACCTATGTGTTTACTACTTAAAAGTAAGTCTGCTAAAAACCTATGTGCTATTCTCCATAATAGAGTTATACTCACTGTTAATAGCTTCTTTCCAGAAAGTGGTATCAGGAGAAGATATTGTCACGACCCGCACCTACTTTTTGGGATGTGAGGGCGTAGGCAGGTCCAGCCTACACCGCGGTATCGACAGTAGAACATTATCTAGACCTCAATGATCAAAGTCATAATATTTGCTCATAATTAATTTTGTTTGCTCATTCATAATAACTAAATCATTTACAACTATCTAGATTACATTTGGTTAAAATACAATACCTGACAAAATAGAAAGCAACTAATTGATCAACTCATCTATCTAGCTAGTCTCTAGGATTGGTCTTCAAAATATGTCCATATTCCTTCCAAGGATCCAATGCATAGCAAACGACTAATCAGAAAAATAAGTTTCCAGTCAGCAATAGAGCAAGTCACCATAACACTTTACTACACAGTATAATATACAATCACGTAGAATAATAGTAAAGAAAAGATGAACATGATACAAAAAGAGTACCACTATATATTGGAAACAATTTGAGAGTACAACTGTAACATGGAACAGTTGACACTACCAGAATCTGTTGTATTAGCGACACAACAAAACATCGCAATGTACAAAAATACACCGCTAAACCTTTTAGCGACATTTTAGTGTGTTCGCGTATCTGCAAGTCGCAGCCGACTTAAACGTCACTAAACGTCGCATGTGCGACGTTTCTCAGCGATGTGCCTAACGTCTCCAAATTAGCGACGTCTACGGACACAGTGTCGAAAACTTAGCGACACAAGTATTGTCACAAAAAGTCAATAAATGTTGCAACAGACATCAACGTCTATCGACGTATAGCGATGCGCAACGACGTTTTTAGCGGACGCAAAACGTCGGTCACTTAGTGACGCATAGCGTCGATTAGCGACACAGTTTAGCGACTCTCAGCGCCGCAAAATTGTATATATCACCGACTTTTAGTGGCACTTTGCTACGTCGCTCATCATCGCTCAGCGTTGCTAATTTTGAAATAAAAAAATAAAAAAAATAGAAAGCTGAAGAATAGTATCCCTGTAGTTTATATCCCTGCAGGTTAACAATTAATATCAATAGACCCGGAGCAACCCTCCATTGAATTCCCTGGGTTCGCCGACCCCTTCGGTGGAATACTCAACATCGGTAAATTCACATACATATAATACAAATAATAAAGTAAAATATGAAGAAAATGACACATTAGAATTACAAATCTAGTCTGAAGAATATCCCGTCGTACAGATCAGTGCAATAAATAAATATCCACGTAAATAACTCTACACATAAGCAACCAATAAATTCTGAAAGCCTCAACAAATATATAATATTCAAACCCAATATCATGGGTCTACACACAACCAGTCTATAAACAAATAATCACTGTCCTAACTAGGACTACTACGGATCTGGAGGAGGAGGGACACCGCCGCGCATCAGGGATAGAAACAACTCGTACTGCACCCGTAAAATCAACACCAACGTCGATGAAGGCAGTGATGTCAATGGAGTCGGTTTCGCTGAAGAAGGCAGTGACGTCGGTGGAGTCGGTGACGATGGAGGCGCACCCGGAGGACGTATTTGCTCCAACGGTGCTAGTCGATGGTTGTATGAATCTATGGTAGATAACAACCTCGTATTGCTATCAACCATCGATTCCTGTATCAATGTTAGCCTCTCGCCCATGGATAGCTGTGATGCCTACAGCTCCGTTACGTTGTGCTGTGTCGACGCTCTAAGATCAGTAACGCCACGCTCTCTCCTCTTGGTCATATCCATGGGCTCTATGTTGCTGCATTCGAGCGTATCTAATCGTGCGATGAGGGTGGCATCGTCCGTATGAGATTGAGACTGGGGCTGCTCCTGGATCCTTCGCAGCATCTCGCCCACGGAGAGACTCAATCTGACGGTCAACGATCTCTTGGACTCGGGAAGACTCATGCAAGGGCTGTGGGCAATGCACACTTGCAGCGGAGGTCCTAGAGGACTGTGTTGCAACTAGGACGCCATTGGATTTCGTATCGTAGTACGTACCCCTATAGAAACCACCAGCGGTGGTCACCCACAGTTCGTCCTCCGACGGAGCTGGAGCGAGCTGCGAGAAAATACCAACCTCTCATGCTGTAGTTGCACTAGCAGTCGCCCGCTCACTAAGCTTAAGATACGCGGCCTAGAAAAGTATATATACTCTATAATTGCTAATGTCTAATGTAATTATTATTACTAACTACATAAATATTTATTTGCATATTTCCTAAATTATATTAAAATTAAAACAAAGTATTAAAATTAACACAAAGTATTGTAATACTTACATAGGTCTGCCCGGCCCTCTCGTCAATAAGCTTTCATCCCTTCTGATGGGTGGCTAGAAAGACGGTCACCATGTTGGCATCATCATTCCTTCTTACATGTTAAAAATATATTATTTAGTACTAAAAATTAAATATTTTTTCTAGCACTAACTTATCGAACTTGCATTAAAATAATATGCCTGAAAAAAATACCAAACGACAAAAATATTCTGTCATCGAGATCGACCCACCGTACCACTTTGATGCCTTCTGCCTAGCCGCCTTGGCCTTCTCATACCTTTTCTTGTACCTTGGCTCATCGAATCTAGCCTTTATCGCAGTCCACTGATCAGGGATGATCGAACCTTGGATCGGCTTTACGACGCGATCATGAGCCTTCTGGTCATTAATAGCATCACGGACCAGCTGGACGGCGATGGCATGAAACATCCCCTCGATCAACTCGGCCCAGTGCGGTGGATAGAAATATGTTTGCTAGAAGAAGTAATTTAGTCAGTTATATAATATGCATAAATAAGATGATTCATATTAAAACCAAATATACTTTTACCATGAAGTGCGCAAACCAAAAGGCCTTCCTATCGTCCGGTGCATCAGAGTAGTTTATCCAAGGGCCACCATAATTGTACCTCAGAAAGTGGCCCAGGTGTCTCTGTATTGACGAGGGACGATATCTATACAAAGGTAACTATATTCATAAAAAATGAATTTATGATGAATAAAGAAATAAATAATACATATGATGATAAACTAAAACACTTACGTTGTACCTTCGGCCCAAATCTCCATCCTCGTCTCCTCCGGAGGACCTCGCTGATACTAATCCGGCGTCGGCTCAGCCTCCTCTATTTGCTCATCTGTCTCCATCGTTGTCTTAGCAGGAGGAACGCTAGACGAGGAAGGAGTCTCAGGCTTGGAACTACTCGTCCCAGGAGTGTTGCCACGTAACATCGTGGCAATCGGAGATATGGCTGGTCGATACACTAGAGTACTCGACGTCGAGGATCCAGAACCAGTAGGAATTACCGGAGGAGAACCCCGTCCACGTCGAGACGTGTCGAACGATCCACGTCATCCAGTCATACCTGATAACAACATATGATGATACAACAAATAAACAGATATATAGTACATTCTACAGTCAGAAACATGAAAGTACATTATACAAGTGTAACCAGATAGTATAGTCTACAAAAACAATAAAGTCCAGATAATAACCAATACTAGATAATAACTAAGTCTACAGAATAACTAAGTCTACATAATAATAAAATAAAAGTATATTTCTCTCAATCATTTTCAGAAAATTCATCTTGTTCATCTTCCTCGATCTCCTCTTCCTCTTCCTCCTCATCTTCACTTTCATCTTCACCTTTGTCTTCGCCTTCCTCTTTGGATAATTCTACCTCTTCTACATTATTAGTCGTGTAATGAGTAACTTTCGTGGAGTCCACATCTACAATATTTGTTACAAGAGGTAGCTCATCCTCCTAATAAACTTTTTTGTCAATGTCAAAGGTATCTCTAGCTTTAGTCTTGCATACTGTCCACCAGTCAGATCTCGTTGTTCCCCGTCTCGGATAAGCTATGAAGTACACGAGCTGAGCCTAACTTGATAGAACAAATGGTTCGTAGCCTTGATATCTATGTTTATAGTTTATATGCACAAGACCATGCTTATCAATTTACCAACCTTGATTTTCAATCGGATTGAACCATTCACCCTTGAACAACACGATCTTAGCAGGTTCTCTGCCATAATTATATGTCAACTCCACAATCTCTTGTAAGATGCTAAAAAAATTATTGCCTGGATCGACGCCTTTGTAGTTCGAAGATTTGATACACAAACAACTATTTTTCGTAGAATCAAGATCTAGGAAGCTATCTCTGATCGGAGCATTTGTCGACTTGAACCTAAACCCATTCACACAGTAACTTGGCCATATTTTAACGACAGTAATTGGTCCCTTGGTTAAGTTCTAATTGATTCAGTCTCGGGTGAAATTAAATGATCGACCTGAATACCAAAGAAGCGATAGTAAATTATTTATTTTGCAGTTACATTAAAAAAGAGTAATTACCGAGCTCCTTACATATGCGCTCAACTGAGAAGGAAAATGACATCTCATTTCTTATTCTAATTCTTCGTCTGTTATGTAGGGTCTAACCGACCTCAACTTATCATTATAAGTGCTGAGAAACAACGAAGCAACTGCCGATTAGTACTATAATATTCGCTTAACTATTACATTGAGATGACATAAACCAGCTCATCATTAATTACTTACCCCTCTAGCTTCTCCACTTCGTCCTTGTTGCAATTGAGTAATATATACAACTGAGTAGCCCTTAGCTCTTCGTCATTCAAATATCTCTTCTTCATTTTTCCTGAAGGCTTTTCGGACGGATTGAATACTTTCAGTATTGCATCATTAGATTCCTGATATCCATCGTCATTTCTCGGAGCTCTCGTTCTATTAGTACCAACATGAGGTTTGAAATACGTCGAGCAAAAGTTTGTAATCTTCTCGATAACATAAGCTTCAAAAATAGAACCCTCAACCCGTGCCTTATTTTTCACCTTTTTTTAGGTGATTCAGATATCACTCGAATGGGTACATCCACCGATAACTGACAGGCCCACCAACACGTGCCTCATATGAAAAATAAATTGGCAAATGCTCCACGGAATCGAAGAATCCAAGAGGAAACACCTTCTCGAGCTTGCACAGTGTTACCGCAATATCGTTCTTTTGCTTTTCTATACGATCGACGAACAACTTAGTAGAACATAGATCTCTGAATAATATGCTAAGCTCTGTCAATGGATCCCAAACGACCTGGGGTAAGAATTTCTGAAATATAATTGGAATTAACCTCTCCATGAATATGTGACAATCGTGGCTCTTCATAATCATCAGTTTGTTCTCCGTGAGGTCGACACATCTTCTCAAGTTTGAAACATACCCGTCTGAAAATTTTAGGCTCTGAATCCACCTACAAAGTCTCACTTTAGCCTCCTTTTCCAGTGAGAAAATTGCCTTAGGCTGCTTCAACTTTCCATTCACCTCCTCTATCAAATGCAACACAGGACGTCTACATATTTCTTCCAAGTCCAACATAGCCTTTGGATTGTCTTTCGTCTTCCCCTTTATGTCCATTACAGTATTAATTATGTTGTCAAACACATTCTTCTCGATATGCATGACATCAAGATTATGTCTGATCAGATTGGTGCTCCAATATGGCAGATCCCAGAATATACTCCTCTTCGTCTAGTTATGAGTGCGACCAAATCTACCACACTTGTTGCACTTAGCAGGCTCTTTAATAGCTTTTGGTAAATCTTTTACCTCTTCCTATATCTTGTATCCGGGCCACCTTGGCGGTATATTAGTCTTCTACACAACGCTGACACAAAAAATATTCATGTTCCTCCCGTACGGATGATCCTTCGGCATAAATTATTGATGACAATCGAAGAAGCACGATTTGTCTCCATGTTTCAAACGGAAAGCCTTAGTGCGGTCCATGCAGTACGGACATGAAAGACGGCCATGAGTGCTCCATCCTGATAACATTCCATAGGCCGAAAAGTCATTGATGGTCCACATAAGTACTGCCCGCATCTGAAAATTCTGCTTTTCTAGAAATATCGTAGGTGTTGGCACCTACTTTCCATAGCTGATTCAACTCATCTATCAATAGCTGTAAATATACATCGATGTTCCTTTTCGGATTGTTCGAACCCAGGATAATAACGGCGAGGAACATATACGGAGTCTTCATGCACATCCAAGGCGGTAGATTGTACAGAGTGACGATCACAAGCCAACACGAATGCCGGGAGCCCGAAAGTCCGAATGGGGTAAAACCGTCAAAGAAGAGCCACAATCTGACATTATATATATGGATCCGAAGCAAAATTTGGATACTCTCGATCAAAGTGCTTCCATGCTTCTCCATCAGATGGGTTGTGCACCATAAACCACCTCCTCTACTAGTACCAACTCATGTTTTCTGCAGTCTCCTTCACCATAAACAACCTCTGCCTTCACGGCGTGAACGACAAGTAGTGGATAAAATTGATAGGCATCCCTGAACTGATAGACCTTCCTCTACTAGTGCCCTTGTAGCGATCAGCACCACAAAATCTGCATGCATCTTCATCATTTTCATCTTTGTAGTACAATATGCACCCGTTACGACATGCATCGATTTTTTTGTATCCCATCCAGAGTGATCTCACCATCTTGTTAGAAGGGTAGAAGTCTTTAGGCAACTTAGCACCCTCCGACAAGATCTCTATAATCTGAAGAACAGTTTGGCAACTCTAGAGGGGGTGAATAGAGTTTATATAGAAAAATAGCCAATTAAAAATAACTCTTTCACCAACAATAAAAAATCAGAGTAAAGTGCGGAAAATAAATGAAGAGCAGAAGAGCATACGCAAACACAACAATTTTAACCTGGTTTCCCTCGTGGAGGACTAGTCCAGGCCTGAGAACTCTAGCTCAGGATTAAATCCACTATTTGTGAAATAGTAGCTTACAACCCGTGCCTTTTCTTCAGAAGAGCACGTCAACTTCTAACAGAGGATCGCAGTGGCGATTTGCTTGGAATTGTCCAAGCGACTTCTTCACTCTTGCACAAGAATCCTAACTGAGAGATGCTGAGCACTCGAGACTTAGGAGGCTTGTGGCTAGTAGATAGGAAGGGTATGGCTTATTGAGCTTGTAGGAGAGAAGAGAAGAGAAGATTGAGTGAATTGAAATGAGAGAATTCATGCCCTATTTATAGTGTTTTTAGAGGCAGAATTCGGCCAGAATTCGGGTAGGAAAATTCAAAAATTTGGCCGTTGGACAGCTAGCAACCAGCTAACCCTAAAATTAGGGTTCCTGATTTCTAGGGGACAGAGTTCGGCCCGAACTCTGTGTGGAGGCAGAGTTCGGCCCGAACTCTGTCTCCAGAGCACAGAGTGGTCCTAAGTGGGACTTGTGGGCAATTTTTGTTTTGGTGGAGCTTGGGATTTTGGGTAGGCTTATAGACTAAGTTCCAAGAGCTCAGCATAACTCAGAGTACATACTTCTAGACTCAATAAAATTTAAAAGTACAGACTCGAAAATACACTGAGAGTCGGAAACTGAGCTGTTGTCTGTCCTGAACTGAATGCAGACGTCGTGTGTCGTATTGAATTTATACAGATATTATTTAGTCAATGTAGTCAATATTTGGTTGACTGTGACTTTGTGTCAACAATCTCCCCCATATTGATAATTGACAAAATAATAAATGTATATTTCAATATTCATACCTGGACACAGTTGGTTAAAACACAGCTCCCCCATAAACAATGCCGAGCTAGAATAAGATAGCTCCCCCGTAATCAGTGAACGGTGCCGAGCTAGAATCAATAGCTCTCCCCCGTAAATAATGCATAGAACCTGTGGCCTGATAAAAATATTTTCCCAAAAGCAAACACAAGCACAAACAAATATACATATTTCTCCCCCTTTTGGCAGTTAGCAATATAAAGGATCATATAGACTGCATAAGGAAATGCATGGGAATAGCAGTATAGACACTGAAAAGTAATCCAACCACACCAAGCAGAGAAGAAACAGTATAATACTAATAAAACAAGTCACTGACATAAAGTAGAACTACGAAAAATAGCATAAAATGTTATCCACCAACCAGCACATCATCAGGGTTTGAAGACATAAATCCAGTACAGAAATCCATAACAAACTGAAATAACTAAAATCAAAAAAGCAACTAAGACCATCAGCAGTGTCAGCAGCATATCAAGCCAATCTCCATCATGGAGCACGAGAAGGTCCTGGAACATCTGAAGGACCAGGGAATGAGCGACGAGGGTCCACAAAAGCATCATCAGGATCCATATACCTCATGACCCACGGATCGTCTATACGATGACCCGCGCGATCTGGATCCCGCTCAATAGGCACATGCAGATCAGGATGACGAGCAAGTGAATACCGCATATCATGCAGAGAGTTCCCAAGGGCACTGATCTGCAAGGTGGTACGGTAATCCTGCTGCGTCCAGCGATCATCCTCAATAGCAAAGCGATCGCGAAGCATAGTCTGAAGAGACTCAAGAGTGGCAGGAGGAGGAGGTGCATCCTGACCGAGTGGAGGGGCATCAGGCTCCTCATCAGCAGAATGCTCAGATGACTCAGAAGCAGCGACAGGCTGAAGGAGTCGTGCCTTGGATAGAAAGGTAGGTGCAGGCATGAACGGACAAGCATCAAGTGGTATATGAAAAGCACGAAAGATCAAAGGAAGATACAGAGGATAAACCAAAGCTCGTGGTTTCCTCCTACAGTGAATCATCCAGTCCATCATGGTACGTGGAAGATTGAAAGGAATTCCAAAATGAAGATGATAAAGAGCAGATATTTCAAGATAAGTGATGTCATCATGGGAACCTGTTTTGGGTAGAATGGTGTTAGAAATAATCCAATGAAGGTCAGAAAAATATGGGTTGAGATATTTAGCCGTGAGCTTGCGAGGACGTGTGTATGGAGTACACAAATCGTCCTTGAAGCTCTCAAGGGAAATTCCGTCGGGAAAACGGAACGAGCGAGCGTCAACTAGCTTTTCCCAAGAATTGGGCTCTAGAAGATCAAGATATTCGGCTAAGTCAAAGTCATCAAAAGATATATTGATACCTGCAACTCGTGAATAAATATGAAGGTCATCAAAGGTTAAGTTGCAGTAGAATATTTGAACGGCATGACGATAGATAGCAGAAGTTGTAGTAACTAGTTCATCAAGATAGAGATCATGGAATAAAGAGTCATATTGAGAGAATATGGAAAAATTAATAGGATGTCCTGTGAATACCTGTCGATTCCGAAAGTCACTAAACCAGTTGTTTGTTGCATCTTGTGAGACAAAAAGTCTGTTGTCATAGGTGGAAGGATTTTGAGGACGAGGTGGATTGAACAAAGGATGGGATGGTTGAAGTTGTTCAATGATTTGTTCAATTGATGGAGGAGAATCCGAAGAGGAAATACTCTCAACTCGAATTCTCTTCCCACGATTAAACAAGCAAGGAGCCATTAAAAGATTTTAACTAGAAAATAGGAATGGTACCTCAAACAAAAAAAAAATGGAAGAGAATGGAGAGAAACCCCTTTTTCTTGATTTTGAGAAGCACTGGAGCACTCTAGATCAAAAACTAGGGTTAGGGTTTCAAGGAAAGATTTTGTATAGGTGAGAAAGGTGGTAGTAGTGAAGGAGAGAGATGGAATCCCGACATAAAGTAGGGTTTTGTCTTTGGTCGGGTGAAATATTGACCATTGGATTAGAATTGATCCAATGGCAGAGCCAGATCCCGACTCTGGAACCTAAGAACCGAACTCGGCCCGAACTCTGATAGGGGCAGAGTTCGGCCCGAGTTCTGGATCAATGGTCCAGAACTGAAACCAGGCAAAGAACATGAAGAAAAAGTTTAAGAGTTAAACAAAAGATAGTTGAGGACAACAAAGAAAAAAAATAGAGAGGTACTCAGAAAACAGAATGAACTTTAGAAAATCTCAATTAGGCAACATTAAATCGAAAACGAGCCATATAATAAATAAGGACATATACTGTGGTTCAATAGTCCAAATTTGCCATGGGTTAGCTGCAGGGGCCGGATCCCAGCTAGCGGTAGTCCTGAGGACTAGTGCACCGTGTCGCTTAGGCTTTTACGCCTTGTTGTCAGAAGGACCCTTTCGGCTTGTACCCATACCAAATTCTTCGAAAAAGAATCACAATATACTCGATATTTACGCAGGTGAGTTTCAATTTATAACTGCTTTATCTAAAATTCCAAGTTCACGACAAAGAAAATTGAAGCGCTCTTCGGATAGTGGCTTAGTAAAGAAATCTGCCAGCTGATGATCAGTGTCAATAAATTCTAAGTTAATCGTGCCATTTTGCTGATGATCACACAAAAAGTGGTGTCTGATCTCAATGTGTTTAGTGCGTGAGTGGCAGACAGGGTTCTTAGTCAAATTGATTGCACTAGTATTGTCACAGAATATAGGAATGTGCATGAAAGATAACTTATAGTCTTCAAGGGTTTGCTTCATCCACAGAATTTGTGCACAACAACGCCCAGCTGCTATGTATTTAGCTTTTGTTGTGGATAGTGCGATAGAGTTCTGCTTCTTGCTAAACCATGAGACTAAAGCCTTTCCTAATAAATGACACGTGCCGCTCGTACTTTTACGGTCGACCTTGCATCCAGCAAAGTCAGCATCAGAGTAACCGATGAGGTCAAATGATGTTGACTTGGGATACCATAGACCCACTGTAACCGTACCCTTAAGGTATCGAAAGATACGCTTAACCGCGGTCATGTGAGATTCCTTAGGATTTGCTTGATATCTAGCACATAGGCAAACACTAAACATGATATCGGGGCGACTAGCAGTTAAATAAAGTAAGCTGCCTATCATACCTCGATACTTACGTTGATCAACGGGTTTGCCGCTCTCATCTGGTTCGAGTTTGGTTGAAGTAGCCATTGGAGTGCTGATTGGTTTGATGTTGTCAAGATCGAACTTCTTCAGCATGTCCTTGGTATACTTCGATTGACAGATGAAAGTTCCATTAGCCAGTTGTTTTACTTGCAGACCAAGAAAGTAGTTGAGCTCTCCCATCATGCTCATCTCAAATTCCGTCTGCATACACTTGGCAAATTCTTGACAAAGAGTTTTATCAGTAGACCCAAAAATAATATCATCAACATAAATCTGAATTAATAGAATGGTGTCTTTGAAAGATTTGATAAACAGTGTAGTGTCAATTTTTCCTTTTGAAAAACCTTTCTCAAGCAAGAAATTGCTTAGCCTTTCATACCAAGCTCTGGGGGCTTTTTTAAGGCCATAAAGCGCTTTCTTCAGCTTGAACACGTGGTCGGGAAATTTGTGATTTTCAAAGCCAGGGGGTTGTTTGACATAAACTTCCTCCTTAATAAAGCCATTCAAGAAAGCACTTTTAACATCCATTTGAAATAATTTAAAGTTTTGAAAATTAGCAAAAGCATAAAGCATCCGAATGGATTCTAGTCTAGCAACAGGAGCATACGTCTCATCGTAGTCGATACCTTCCTCTTGGTTGTATCCTTGAGCTACTAGACGAGCTTTGTTACGTGTGACTGAACCATCTTTATTTACTTTGTTTCTAAACACCCATTTGGTACCAATTATTGAGTGATTAGCCGGTCTAGGAACTAGTTCCCATACTTGGCTCCTCTCAAATTGGTTGAGTTCTTCTTGCATAGCAGAAATCCAAAATTCATCATTAAAAGCTTCAGAAATGTTTTTAGGCTCTACTTGTGAAATGAAGGCAGTGCTAGCAACGGAGTCTCTTAATGATGATCTAGTAGTTACTCCACGTGAAACTTCTCCTATAACTAAATTTTCTGGATGAGAAGGTTTGAAAGAGAATTTCTTAGGCAAACCCTCCAGAGAATTAGTTTCGGTTGAAGTATTCATTGGAGTAGAAGTTGATGGCTCAACGTCATCATCAAGAGTACTTGCTGCACTGTTATCTTCATCAAAAGTCACATTTGTTGACTCTTCCACAATAAGTGAGCGTTTATTGAAAACTCTATATCCCTTACTCTTGGCGGCATAACCAAGAAAGATACCATCGTCAGCTTTGGCATCAAATTTGCCTAAGTTGTCTTTGGTGTTAAGGATAAAACATCTACAGCCAAAAACTTTAAAATAAGAAACATTGGGGGTTCTCCCAAACCAAAGCTCATAGGGTGTTTTCTTCGTAATGGGACGAATAAGCACCCTATTCAAAATGTGGCATGCTGTACTTACAGCCTCTGTCCAAAAATATTTCGAAAGAGAAAATTTATTCAACATGACTCTAGCCATATCGCCAAGAGTCCTATTCTTCTGCTCCATAACACCGTTTTGTTGAGGAGTTCTAGGACAAGAAAATTCATGATCAAAACCATTTGCATTACAAAAACTTTCAAAATCATAATTTACGAATTCGCCTCCATGATCACTTCGGATTCGAGTAATCATGTAGCCTTTTTCGTTTTGAACTTTCTTTACAAAAATTTTGAAAGCAGAAATAGCATCGCTCTTATTAGCGAGAAAGAAAACCCATGTAAATCTCGAAAAATCATCAACAATAACAAATGCATAAAGTTTGCCTCCAAGGCTAGCTATTCTACTAGGACCAAATAAATCCATATGAAGTAGTTGCAAGGGTCTAGTAGTACTTACAGAGTTGATAGAATGAAATGAGGATTTAGTTGCCTTGTTTAGTTCACATTCGGCACATACCGTGTCCTTTTTGAACGTGATTTCAGGCAATCCTCTCACTAGCTTCTTGGTGGAAAGCCTGGATATAGCATCCATGTTGGCATGACCAAGACGCTGGTGCCAAAGTAGTCGTTCGTCTTTGTGGGCATATAGACATCTACCTGTATTGTTAGTATTTATAGAAAGATAGAAAATGTAGATGTTGTCCTTTCTTTTCCCTTCAAAAGCAATGTCTCCTGTTGACCTATAATAGATGTAGCAACTGTTTTGTCCAAAGTTAATATCATATCCATGATCAGCAAGATGACTAATGCTGAGCAGGTTATGCTTTAACTCGGTCACTAGACAGACATCCTTTATTACAGGAGAAGGAGGATGACCAATGATACCATTACCTATAATGTGCCCTTTGAGATTGTTACCGAAGGATACGTATCCTTCTCTCTTCATCGATAGTGATGCAAAAAGATTTGCGTCTCCCGTCATATGTCGCGAGCATCCACTATCGAGAATCCACTTACTTTCAGTTGAGGAGGGAAGGTCCACCTACATCAAGAGTAGATGTGACCTTTGGTACCCGAGTTCTTGAGGGTCCTGAAAAGTTAGTCTTTGGGAACCAAGCATATATCCTTTTATCTACAAGTCTTCTAACTCTGCACTGTGGTGAGATGTGTCCATGTAATCCATAATAAGTACAGATAGCATTCTTATTTATACTAGGAGCATGAGAATAATATCTATAAGCAACAGGATGAGGATGGACATGATGTGAAGAGTTAGCATGGTGAAGATGATTATGCATGGAATAAGTGGCATGTTGATGGTGTCTATGAGGCATAGAATGATGGTATTGTCTATGATGTGTGACATGCTGATATTGTCTAGATGGCATGGCATGATGATTTTGTCTATATGGTTTATGAGGACCTTGTCTATATGGCATTGCATGATGATTTTGTCTATATGGCATGGCATGATGAATTTTATGTGTGGAGTGATGTTGATTGTGTCTTTGTGCATGATGAGTGTGTACTGAGTGAGAATTGTTCTTACGTGCACGTGGTTTGTGAAAGTTTGTGTATATAAAAGCATGGTTATGTGCTGCATGAGAATGACGTGGTTGACTAGCATGAGTGGTATTGTGCCCATGTGATTGGGTTTGAGGTTGAACAACCTGTTTACCCAATTTGGTTTCTAATCTTTTAGAAACAGCTTGCAGTTCATCAACCTTAATATTTAAGCCATAAATCTTAGTCATGGAAATCTTGTGTCTATTCTTTTCTTCAGCAAGCAACGTGTTGAGAGTAGTGATTTCTTGAGTTTGTTGCTCAATACGTGCTTCAGCATCATGTAAGCTTAATTTAAGCTTGGATGCTTCATCAGTGTCATTTGTGGGTGATGTGTTTCTAACATTATCAAGAAGTAAAGAAATTCTTTGTATCTCATCTTCTAGACTTTTGATTTTGTCCTTGGCATGTTTATATTTACCGATGACCTTTTTATGATCATCGAGTAAATCAGTGAAAGCATCGCCAAGTTCATCAAAAGAGAAGTCATCCAGAGTTTCGTTAGATACCTTGTTGGAAGTTGCCATCAGGCACACATTTGCTGTATCTTGAGGAGAGTCCTTTTCTTCCTCAGAGTCACTCGCTTCACTTTCATGCCAGATACCTGTGTTGGCATATTTCTTTGATGAGTTCTTTTTGTATGGCTTCTCATAGCGGTTGCTCTTCTTCAGGAATGGGCAGTCTTTTCGGACATGTCCAGTTTTCTTGCAACCATAACAAGTTGGTTCTTCTTCATCGTCTTCTTGAGATTCCTTCTTCCTTCGATTGAAGCGAAGGAATTTCCTGAAGTTGCGAACCATGAGAGCTTGGTCTTCATCATCCGAATTATCTTCTTCGGTCTCATCATGATTAGCTCTTCGTTGATGAGCTTTGAGTACGATCTCCCTGGTCTTCAGAGCAGGCTCTTCGAAGTCCTTGAGGTCAAGCTCGTGAGTCATAAGCTTACCCATCAAGGTCTCCATTGACATTGTTGTGAGATCATTTCCTTCTATGATGGCTGTCACCTTAGGGTTCCAAATCTTTGGTAGCCCTCTGAGCAGCTTACGAATCTTCTCGTGGTTTGAGTACTGCTTTCCAAGCGAAGATAGAGGATTGATGATGTCGAGGAATCTTGTGATCATTTGAGTGATCGTCTCACTTGGCTTCATCTTGAAGGCTTCGTATTCTTGAGTAAGACGGCTTATTTTAGATTCCTTGACCTGTGTGGTTCCTTCATGCGTCACTTCTAGAAGTCTCCATACTTCATGAGCAGTGGTGCATGTAGAGACCCTATTGAACTCATTCCTGTCTATAGCACAGAATAAAGCATTAATAGCCCTTGCATCTAGACTTGCCTGTTTCTTCTCCTCGACAGAATATTTGTCGTGTAGTTTCTCAATGAGGTCACCATCGACAACTATCCTGGCGGGCTTTTTGTAACCGTCAGTGACGACAGTCCACAGGTCAAAGTCTAGAGACTTAAGATAGAAGCTCATCCTTATTTTCCAATATGTGTAGTTAGTCCCATCAAATAGGAGAGGCCTATGAGTGGACTGACCTTCACCATGATTGGAAATCAAGGATTGTGTGGTTGCCATGGATCAGCTCTTAGGATGTTAGTCCTTGTAAAGAGAACAGAGCTCTGATACCAATTGAAGAACAGTTTGGCAACTCTAGAGGGGGTGAATAGAGTTTATATAGAATAATAGCCAATTAAAAATAACTCTTTCACCAACAATAAAAAATCAGAGTAAAGTGCGGAAAATAAATGAAGAGCAGAAGAGCATACGCAAACACAACAATTTTAACCTGGTTTCCCTCGTGGAGGACTAGTCCAGGCCTGAGAACTCTAGCTCAGGATTAAATCCACTATTTGTGAAATAGTAGCTTACAACCCGTGCCTTTTCTTCAGAAGAGCACGTCAACTTCTAACAGAGGATCGCAGTGGCGATTTGGTTGGAATTGTCCAAGCGACTTCTTCACTCTTGCACAAGAATCCTAACTGAGAGATGCTGAGCACTCGAGACTTAGGAGGCTTGTGGCTAGTAGATAGGAAGGGTATGGCTTATTGAGCTTGTAGGAGAGAAGAGAAGAGAAGATTGAGTGAATTGAAATGAGAGAATTCATGCCCTATTTATAGTGTTTTTAGAAGCAGAATTCGGCCAGAATTCGGGTAGGAAAATTCAAAAATTTGGCCGTTGGACAGCTAGCAACCAGCTAACCCTAAAATTAGGGTTCCTGATTTCTAGGGGACAGAGTTCGGCCCGAACTCTGTGTGGAGGCAGAGTTCGGCCCGAACTCTATCTCCAGAGCACAGAGTGGTCCTAAGTGGGACTTGTGGGCAATTTTTGTTTTGGTGGAGCTTGGGATTTTGGGTAGGCTTATAGACTAAGTTCCAAGAGCTCAGCATAACTCAGAGTACATACTTCTAGACTCAATAAAATTTAAAAGTACAGACTCGAAAATACACTGAGAGTCGGAAACTGAGCTGTTGTCTGTCCTGAACTGAATGCAGACGTCGTGTGTCGTATTGAATTTATACAGATATTATTTAGTCAATGTAGTCAATATTTGGTTGACTGTGACTTTGTGTCAACATAATCAACTCCATCAGTCGGTTGTAGCATTCTTGCGACATGTTAAAATCAGACTTGATGCTCAACAATCTTGTAACCACCTCCAACGGTGAGTGATCCTCATAACCAGGATATAATGGAGTCCTTGCATTCTCCAGCAACTCCATAAACTTTGCAGTATCGACATTCGGTGCCTCCTCGGCTATATCATGATTATTCGTATCGAAAATAGTATCCACCGCATCAAAAACCATGTTCACCCATCCATCGTCGTAAGCAGCATGGTTGTGGACATCCACATAAGGCTCCGACTCTGATGCTAAAGATACAAGTTCTCCGTACGGTCCAGTGATAGTAATTCGGCGTAAAACCCTTCGTGTACAAATGATATGTGACTTCCACTTCTGGATGATATTTCAAGTTGCGACATCTTACACACGGACACTTAATTTTGGTACTGTCCATGTACCGAGGGAACGGCTTGGCGAACTGCAGGAACTGTTGTACACCCTCTATGAATTCATCCCGCACACCGCATATGTCATCAGGATGATGGTTGTACATCCACGAACGATGTCGTAGGCAGTAATTCATATCCATTTTTAGGTACTTCTGTAAGATAGATACACATCGTTCAAAGGCAGACTTTAAGGAAGTTTAAGGACACAACTAATAATTCATATCCATTTTTATCGTCGTTGAGACACAACAAAAAGTCAATACCAACAATGTGTCCCCTTCTTACTAACCTCGCAGTTGAGACACAAGTAATAATAGTTTTAGTTATTACTCCCCTTCTCTCTCTCTCTCTCTTTAAAAAATAAAAAATAGATAATAGAATAAAAAAATTATAATAACTTTTATCACCGTTGAGACACAACAAAAAGTCAATACCAATAATGTGTCCCCTTCTTACTAACCTCACCGTTGAGACACAACTAATAATTAATCTTTAATGCATTTAATCATTAATTTACTCCATGGAATTAAAATAATTTTTTATCACCTTTTTTTTATGTCCGTCTTGATACTATTAGAAATGATTAGACGTAATAATTTGTCACGTCCCAGAACCAGAATACTTTAGAGCGGGGGCGGACACAGCCAGCTACGTATAATGAAGTATAATCTACCTCGCTATAGGGTCATGACTGTCTAGATACATGAGGGTTTAACTACAAGCCATCAGTCTCTTATAGTCATGAACAAGCCTATTATCTCAATCTCAAGCAAGTAAGTAAATGTTATAAGATGTTAGAACACCAAATATACAATAGTAAGGCATCCCATATATTACATATTTGGATGATCATGAAGCTAGTCATACAAAATGTGAGGACTAGCAAGAGTTTCAGTCATACATGATCAACCCTAGGATTTGTCAATCATGTTACGGCCCGTAGGCAGACAGTAAGTAAAGTTACAAACGAGCTAACACTTGCTCGACAGCTAAACGTTTCAAAAGAATAATTTTACAATGGAGTAGAAGAGCCAAAATAAAACCCACTCGTTGCCAGGGTTATGCCTGGTGGTCACCATCTGGCTGAAAGGTAGGGAGATCCTCTGGAGCTGCTCCGATATCTGGCCATACAAAACCAGCTGGATCAGATCCCAGAAAGAGCAAGTGCCATAAAGAAGGCTTCACTTAAGAACTAAAACCAGCAATTAGCACAAAACATAATTATATAAGAAAGAATGGAAATATGGAAAATCATGATGATATACGATAAGATAACCATGGGACTATTCAGATAACCAAGTTACAACCCTTAAACCAAACAAGGACCGGGGTTGTAACCCTTCATCTGAACGGAACTTGGTTTCCCACCATTTATCGATAAAGTAAAGCACAAGCATTCATGTCATGTAACAATCTTGTACAGGATCCGGACAAGACTAGACTGGGTTAGACTCCATTCAATCAGTCACGGCCAAGCAATAAGTACGGCTTGATACTTTAACTAACTAGGGTTATCATAGGCCTAGTTACTAGCAAGATACAATGAGATTGTTCCACAGCTACAAGCCCTGCAGACCATCCAGGCTATCCGGACGCAAATTAGGGGTTGAATTCATGTGGGTACGTCGTCCAGGAAATACATGTACCCTTAAGTAGCTTGAAGGGTGCAACACATGACAATGTGCTGAAAATGTGCCCTACTCGACGGCAGGCTACAGATCCCATGATGGGGCGCCCAAATAACGAGATTGCCTGTAGCTGGGAAATATTTTTATGACTACTGGATTATTCTAGTTATTAGCCTTAGTCAATTTAAGTAGGCACCCCTGAACGTGGTACTCAGGGGTCCCTGTCCTAGATATGATGCGAGACAGTACTGGTTCATTTGTACAAACACAATCGTCTACGGTGTCCAGGTCATTCATTCTTGTCATGTCATGCTAGCCGTCGCAACAACATTCAATAGTTCCCATCATGCTTGCTTGTCATGTCATGCCATGTCATGTCAGTACTTGTCATACCATGCCATGTACAATTATCAGTCCAATCGTGTCAATCAAGTCAAGGTTATCAAGTCCGTGACAAGAGGGTGCAAGCAAAATGCCTACGGGTACGCATGGGGGCTCAAAGCCTCTACGCGAGAGAAACTACGCTAGGCTAGGGGGGCCCCGAGCGTAAAAATGGATTTATGCGAGCAAGACCAAGGAAAGACCCCTCTACGCGAGCAAGCACCCTACACGAGCAGGCACTCTACGCGAAAGGAACTCTACGCACGCGAGCACTTGGGCGGGACTCTACGCACATGAGACTCTACACAAGGCTCTACGTACGCGAGACTCTATGCGAGGCTCTATGCACGAGAGACTCTACGCGAGCGGGAGTAACCCTTACGTAGAGCTCGAATGAGCTCGGCGTAGAATCGGGTTACGCGGGCACGCAAGGCGTGTGCGTAAAAAGGGGACACTACGCGGGCACGTGAAAACGTGTGCGTAAAGAAAGAGATGCTACAGTGGCACGTGAAAACGTGGGCATAAAGGAAAGTTACTACGCGGGCACGTATGAACGTGTGCGTAAATGGCTCGTCTTCTCCCCAAGGCCGAGACTTGCAGCCATGGAGACTCAAGAACCCCATCTCGGCCAAGACTTGATGAAATCTAGCCATTCAAAAGCCAAACTTGAGTAAAATCAAAATTCCCACCACATGGAACTCTCCATTTTCGGAAACAACCAAGTTTAGTAGATCAAAACCATGAAGATCAAAATACTAAAACTTAGATCTACATGAAATGAACCATGGAAATTTAAAATATTAAGTACTAAAGTGTCTTAGAATCCCGTGAGGAAGACAATGGAACAACAAAAAATGAGTTCCTCCATGAAGCAAGTTGCACTTGCCTACTGCAGGAGGTCGGTGGAGAAATGAAGAAGAAGAGTAGCAATAGAAAATAAATGAGGAGAGAGAAGGGTTGTTGGGTTAATAAATGGGGGATGGTGGTAGGTAGGGGTTTGCATACTTACCCAAACCAAACCCAACCAGACCGAACCCAACCGAACCCGATGCATGCCCCAACCAGAATAAACCACACGAGCCATGAAATGCCAACTAACCCATGCCAAGCAAGAAACACAAGACTAGCCAGCCAGGACAAGTCGAAATACGGATCCGGGGTACGTACATGTATACCAAAATATGTATAACAAAAACCAAAGGTGACATAATTAAACTAAATTAAACTAAAATTAGATGTAATAATTAAATCAAATTAAACTAAAATTGAATGCCGTATCAGTGTCATTGTGTGTCATATATCCTATGTGTGTGGACATGTATCATGTGTTTGTGTCCATGTGTCCTGATCGTGGGGGGAGCACGACAATCGTAATCGCAAACCTAATTTAGAAAATAGGAAATAGGGGGTTAGGGTTTACCTGAGCCAGTGGGGGTTAGGGGGGATGAATCGTCGGAGTAGGGGATCGCCGGGTAGGGGGTCGTCGGGGCAGCAGCTCGACGGGGGAGGGCAGAGGGTCATCGGGGGGTAGGGGTCACCGAGGGGGTCGACCGGAGGAGGAAGGGGGCATCGACGTGTCGAACAGAGCACGGAGGGGGGCATCGGGGCGTCGACCGGAGTACGAAAGGGGGGCGTCGACCGGAGCGCGGAGGGGGGCTGGAGGTCGAGGGGTCGCCGGGGTCGGGAAATAAAAAATTGGGAGAGGAAGAAATGAAATGTTGAATCAGGGAGCCATATTTAACGTAATTATTGACGACTAGAGAGAACATCGCTAAACTTCGCAAATTATTTGCAATATTGCGACTCAATGATGTTTGCGTCTCTAAACGTCACTGATTGCAAAACTATAGCACCGTTCAGCGACTCTTCAGTGACGTGACTTTCTAATATGTTTACTGTAGTCACTAAACGTCGTTGAACGTCGCTATAATTCCAAAATAGTAACATTTAGTGACGTAGATAAAAAACATCGCTAATATCGAAAATATTAGCAACATTTTCACAAGGCATCGTTAATTACATCACGGATTTGACTTATTTAGTGTGAAAGTACAACTAAGACATGAAAACAATATGAAAGCACGACTAATATGAGACCAAATACTGGATAATATGTCAACATTAATTAAGTCACAAGTACTGTGCGTTTTAGAATACAAGTATTCCGCACGTGGACGGGTTAGAAAATCTGGTAGTCGGTACGTGAGGTGCAATGACTACTACTAACATTATCATTAGGAAAAACTTATACATCGCTTAGTCCACATGCATACTAGTTGTATTCTCCCTTCCTACTCTCTCACAAGTAAACGTGATCACTTTAACATTAACTTTAAACTTGAACATTTACAAAAATTATTAGGTGATCATATATGATGATAACAGGTATAACTCTCGTGCATCAAAATCGAAAAGGTAAACCAACAATGTCAAGGAATAGAACACATGCATCATAGAATAAAGGTAATGTAGGCTATAGTGATACTTTTTTTCTCCGGAAAATGATTAATTTGCGACTCAAGACGTTGTCCGATCTACCCCGACACATAAATAACCACAAGTTAGATCTAAATTTCTACTCTAAAAACCCTAAAAAGTGGCTAATGGTTTAACCTAATTAATTATATTTTAATTATGGAATAAATAATCTACAAATGTAATTTAATCAAATATAATTTTGAAATAAAATTTAAATACAAGTTTTTGGCCAGAAAAAAATCAAGGCTTCCAATTCGGGAACTGTGGCATGCAAATCGAGGCGTATTATTGACTAAGTAGTCAAACGACACAAACTATATGACTTGAGTGTGCACTATAGTAGATTTCAATATCACGAGTGCACTGGAATCGATCGTGCCACAAAATTATAATTTAGTCAAAATTTATCGTCATTATGGCTAACTATGACCAAATCGATGAATAATCGACCAAAACTAAATTATACGAATTAAATAAAATAATATATGAAAGGATTAATCTCTAGAAAAATTATATGTTGTAGATATCTGTTTTAGCTTTCCAAAATTTTAAACGGATTGCAAATAGGAGTTCGAAATCTCTCGGAATCTTGATGCGTCAATTTTTGGACAACCGACACTCAAATAATTCTCCAGAAATTCTTACATAAAATTCTAGAAGACAAATTATATATTCGAAAAACTAACCTCGATATGGTTTTAATAAAAAATAGAGGTCAAACGGAATCCAGAGTTGAGAGTTATGGCCCTTCAAAGTTGGTACAACCTTTGAAAAAGAAGACCGGATTTATGACGAATTTAGGGCTATTTTGGACGAAAAATGAAAAATATTTGGAAAGAAAATATGAGAGATAATTTTATTTCATAAGTGTTTAGTAGGTATATATAACGAGTAGAGATTACCTAATTTAAATATGATTAGAATTTAATTAATGTGGATAGGATTATGATTACCTAATTTGGATATAATTAGGAGAGAGGGCCTCCTTAAATAGGAGTTGAACTTCTAATTCGATAAGGACTATTCGTCCTTAGAGATAAATCCTCCCTTTAATTTAAATCAAATATAAAATTTAAAACAATTCAATCGAATTGAATCCATTAGTATATAACATACTAATTTAAATCAACATCTAATATTATCAAAAGTTTAAATCATATAAATTCAAATCATTATAAATAATTTATTATCATAATAATTTCAAATAATAGTTGATGTCATCCAATAATGTAAAGTACATATTTTTATAAATTTAAATCTTTATTTAAAAATAAATGGACAAAATACTTTTATTGTTCGAAGATAATTATGATTTTTAAAACCATTTTTAGAAACCAACTTTTGAAAGTCCAAAAATGATAATAACAATTTTTATATTTCAAGTATTAAAATTCGAGAACAAAATATCTTTTTATAAAACTAAATAGTATATTCAAATTATTTAATTTAAAAATAGTTTTTGATAACAAAAATAATCACAAAATATCTTTTACAAAATTTTGACAAAAATTACTTTTAAACACAATAATTAAAATATGTAATAATTCAAAAAATAATTTTGAAAATTCGGGAAGAGAACTTACAAATCTACCCACCTTAGAAAAATTGTCCTCGAAATTTAAGGACTACTATGATAGAAGGACTTGGTGGATTGGTGAATAGATAGGAAAATTTCATGATAAGTTGATCAAATAGATGAAAAGAAAAAGGAAAATTGTTTAATAAGAACATTGATCATCTATGGTCGAAATGGAAGAAGTAAATAGATATGGCTTGGTGTTGGAATCTTAGGCTATGGTCTTGAATTCTACAAAGTTATCTAAAATTCAATAGACGAAAGACCTATAAATAGAATATGAACGAAGACAAACGAATCTTAGATAAGTAGGAAGATACGATAAGCGGACATTGTTTAAAGGAGTATTACCTATATAATATCTAAACCCATCATCAAATCAATCATATAAATTTGTACCCTCAAGAATATTTTAAAATTCCTCAATTTCAATCATAAAAAGTTTAAATCACAAACTCAATTTAGTATCGTAATTTATCCTAAAATTAAATCAACCTATTGTGAATGAGCAATTGCTAATCACAGGCTTGCAGTAGTATGACTAATATAGGTACTACCACAAGTTTGTACAATTTGCAAAGACTGGCCTGCATAGGCCACCAAAAAACTTGTCACGACTTGCACCCGCTTTTTGGGATGCGAGTGCGTGGGCAAGTCCAGCCTACGTCGTAGTATCGGCAGTAGAACGCTGTCTAGACCTTAATGATCAAAGTCACAATATTTGCTCATAGTTATTTTTGTTTGCTCATTCACAATAACTAAATCATTTACAACTTCTAAGACTACATTTGGTTAAAATACAATATTTGACAAAATAGAAAGTAACTAATTGATTAACTCATTTATCTAACTAGTCTTTAGGATTGGTCTTCAAAATATGTCTATATCCCTCCCAAGGATCCAATGCATAGCAAGCGACTAATCTGAAAAATAAGTTTCCAGTCAGGAATAGAGTAAGTCACCATAACACTATACTGCACAGTATAATAGAGCTTTCAAGTGGGCCGGGCTGGGCCTCTTGAGCCCGTGAACTATAGCGGGCCGGGCTGGGCCGGGCTATGGATGAAAATTTTAAGCCCAGCCTGGCACTTGACCCACGGTATAGTGGGTTTTGGGTCGTGTCGGTCCGGGCCGGACACGACCCAATTATATAAGGGACTGGGCCGGGTTGCAACGATTTTTGTATAAATGGCTCTACATGGTTGCCATATATAAGTGACCAAGTGAAGTGAGACATGCGCGGTGAAGCTTATAGCTGATGGCAACCAACTACGACTTTGACTATGCTGATGTATTGATGCATGCATGTATGTTGTTGTTGCGGCAATTTACAACTAATATATATTGAAATGAATTGAATTGAATTTCAATTCAATTCAGTTCAAACATTTATTTTGTTTCAATTAAATTCAGTTCAAACATTCATTTCGTTTCAATTCAATTCACTACTACACTATATAATCATAATAATAACATAGGCTACCACTACTTGCACTCGTTGCTTTAGGCAGTGGTACAAATCATATTTGGATGACAGAGTGTTTGTTGTGTACATATTTTTCTTTTCTTTTCCTTGTGAAAGTGACAATACTGCTGTTAACTAGTAGTATGTAGGACAAATCAAAGAGATTGTGCAGGGGATGTTGCAACCGGGTCGAGCTTCGGCCTAGGCATCGGACCGGGCCGGGCTTGGACTTCGGGTCGGGTCGGGTCGGGCCTATATTATGGGCCAATATAAGTGGTCCAGCACGATGCAATATACGGGCCCGGGCCGGCTCGGGTTGCCGATTAATCGGGCCGGGCCGACACATGGGCCAATTTTTTGGGCCGGGCTGGGCCGGCCCGGCCCAATTGACAGGTCTACAGTATAATATACAAGCATGCAGAATAACAGCAAAGAAAAGATGAACATGATACGAAAGGAGTACCACAATATCTTGGAAACAGTTTGAGAGTACAACTATGACATAGAATAGTTGAAGGTATAACTAAGACATGAAAACAATATGAGAGCACAACTAATATGAGACCAACTACTGGATAATATGTCAACATGAATCAAGTCACGTGTACTGTGTATTTTAGAATACAAGTGTTCCATATGTGGATGGGTTAGGACATCTGGCAGTCGGTGCGTGAGGTGCAATGACTACTACTAACATTGTCATTGGAAAAAACTTGTACATTGCATATACCACATGCATAGTAGTTGCATTCCCCCTTCCGACTCTCTCACAAGTAAACGTGATCACTTTAACATTAACTTTAAACTTGAACATTGAATATCCACAAAAATTATTAGGTGATCATATATGATGATAACAGGTATAACTCTCATGCATCAAAATAGAAAAGGTAAACCAACAATGTCAAGGAATAGAACACATGCAGCATAGAATAAAGGTAATGTAGTCTATAGTGACACTTGTCTTGCTCCAAAAAAGGATAAAGTCGTGACTCAAGACGTTGTCAGATCTACCCCGACACATAAACAACCACAAGTTAGATCTAAATTCCTACTTTAAAAACCCTGGAAAATGGCTAATGGTTAAAAATAATTAATTCTATTTTAATTCTAGAATAAATCATCTAAAATTCTAATTTAATCTAATATAATTTTGAAATAAAAATTAAACACAATTTTTTGGCCAGGAAAAATTACGGCTTCCAATTCAGAAACCGTGGCATGCAAATCTAGACGTATCGTTGACTAAGTAGTCAAACGATACAAACTATATGACTTGATGTGCACCCAAGTAGATTTCAGCACCACAAGTGTACTAGAATCGACCGTGCCATAAAATTATAATTTGATCAAAATTTATCGTCATTATGGCTAACTGTGACCAAATCGATGAATAATCGGCCAAAACTAAATTCTACGAATTAAATAAAATAATAGATGAAAGTATTAATCTGCAAAAAAATTATATGTTGTAGACCTCGGTGTCAACTTTCTAAAATTTTAAATGGGTCGCAAATCGGAGTTCAGGACCTCTCAAAATCTCGAAAACCGTACGATGCATCAATTTTTGGACAACCGACACTCAAATAATTCTCCAAAAATACTTAAATAAAATTCCAAAAAATAAATTACATATTCGGAAAATTAACCTCGATATGGTTTTAACAAAAAAATTGGAGGTCAAACGAAGTCCGAAGTTAGGAGTTATGGTCCTTCGAAATTGATACTTCCTTTGAAAAATAAGGCCGAATTTAGGGCTATTTTGGACGAAAAAAGAGAAATTTTGGGAAAGAAAATATGAGAGATGATTTTATTTCATAAGTGTACAATAGGTATATATAACGAGTAGAGATTACCTAATTTAAATATGATTATAATTTAATTAAAGTAGATGGGATTATGATTACCTAATTTGGATATGATTAGGAAAGAAGCCTCCTTAAATAGGAGTTGAACTTCTAATTCGATAAGGACTATTCGTCCTTAGAGATAAATCATCCCTTTAATTTAAATCAAATATAAAATTTAAAACAATTCAATCTATTCGAAATTCATTAGTAGACAAAAATACTAATTTAAATCAACATCTAACATTATCAAAAGTTTAAATCATATAAATTCAAATAATAATAAATAATTTATTATCATAATAATTTCAAATAATATTTGATGTCATCCAATAATGTAAATTACATATTTTTATAAATATGAATCTTTATTTCAAAATAAATGGATAAAACCCTTTTACTATTCGAAGATAATTATGATTTTTAAAATCTTTTTTTAAATCAACTTTTGAAAGACGAAAAATGATAACAACAATTTTTATATTTCAAATACTAAAATTCGAGAACAAAATATCTTTTTATAAAACTAAATAGTATATTCAAATTATTTAATTGAAAATTAGTTTTTGATAACAAAAATAATCACAAAATATCTTTTACAAAATTTTGACAAAATTACTTTTAAACACATAATTAAAATATATAATAATTAAAAGTAATAATTTTGAAAATTTGGGAAGATGACTTACAGATATGGCTTCTTCTTAAGTTGAAGGATCACCCTCTATAAAAAATATGAAGAATCATTCTCCTAAATTCTTTTCAATCATTTCTCTTTTAATCCTTCTATGTTCTATACCTTATTCAGGTTGTGAACTTGATATTTGAACATGAGAACTAGTAGTTAAAGTAAGAGAAGGGTTGGAGGAAGATGATAAAATTCTATCCTTAAAGAAAATATATTCTCAAAGTAAACTATATGTCTAGCTTCTATAATTCTATTATTTGAGATTTTATTTGCTTTAGAATGAGTTACAAGAAATCTATTGACATTGCTGTCTAGGACATATCCTATGAACATAACGTCTACAGTCTTA
>JANAVB010040818.1:22419316-22544316 GCA_029216955.1 Iris pallida | reverse complement strand
TAAAATCCCTGCCATCCTGGAGGCGATAATTTTGGAGATAATTTTGTTGGTGAAAGTGCAAAGACTGATGGGGCGATAATCCCGAAAGGACTCCGGGTTTTCTTTTTTCGGGATAAGGATGAGGTTGGCGCTGGATATGGCTTTGGGGTAAATAGCTCCCTCGAAGAAGGCGATAGCCGCTTCGGTGATGTCTTGCTTGATAATATCCCAGCATTTTCGAAAGAAAGCTCCAGTAAAACCGTCCGAACCTGGGGCACTGTGCTCGTTCAAGGCCCACACCGCGTCTTTCACTTACTGGATTGTAGGTGGACGTTCCAGCTGGATGTTATCGTTGTCATTAATGAGTTTGGGGATTTGGTCCAAGAAGGGTCTGTCGATATGGACTGTCTCTTTGGTGAACAGTTTGGAGTAGAACTCCGCCGCAGCAGCATGGATGCTATTGAGGTCAGCAATGATGTTCCCGTTGTCGTTCTTCGTACGGTGGATAGCTAACTTCTGTCTGCATCCATTGACGCAGGCATGGAAGAATTTTGAGTTTCTATCCCCCTCATTGTCCCATTTCAATCTCGTCTTCTGCTTCCAGAAGTCGGTTTCCACTTTAAGTCTGAATTTGAGCATAGCCTTGGTGAGGTTCAGGGCTGACCTGGCCATCGCAGATCGATCCGACGCAAAATGGGTTTCGGCACGGGCGACATCGTCTTCCGCCACCCGCACGGCTTGGAAAATGTTCCCGTAGGCGAGTTTGCTCCAAATGGATAGGGCTTTCCTCGTCGCTTTGAGATTGTTGCTCACCCGTGATAGGGGGTTGGGGGAGTCTTCCCGATTCCAAGCGTCCGCGATGATGCCCAGAAATTGTGGATGATCAGTCCAGAAATCGAAGAATTAGAAGTTCTTTTTGGGAGGGTTGGTGTAGTTTTTGATTTCGACCAACAGAGGGGCGTGGTCAGATTCGGTGGAGTTGAGATGGGACAGATAGGTGGTGATCCCCATACCGTGCCAACGATCGTTCGTGAGGGCTCTGTCCAATCTGGAGTATTGTCGCCGCTCGTCTTCCTGCATGTTGTACCAGGTGAAGGCGCTGCCGGTGAACTGAAGGGCAGTGAGATGAGCATTGAAGATAAAATTGTTGAAGTCTTGCATGGCCGATGTGGGAGGAGGTCGCCCTCCGATTTTATCTTTTCTGCAGGTGATCGCGTTGAAGTCCCCGATGCACAGCCAAGGGGAGTTGATGTGGTGGAGGTGGATGTTTATGAGGTCGCTCCAGAGATGTTTTCGCTCGGCGATATCACAGCTGCCGTGAACCGCCGAGAGGATGGTACGCTCAGGGAGCGAGGGATGTTCCCACCAGCAAGTGAGAGCCTGCTGGGAGTCCTGGATGACCCCGATTCTGACGTCCGTTGTGCCAAGGATCCAGATGTCGTTTCTGCCAGCTATGGCCGTGGGGAGGCCTAGCTGTAACTGGATAGATTTTAATCTTTTGGAAGGAATTTTGGGTTCGATAATAATGAGGATGTCGATCTTGTGGGTTTTCCGCAAGCCAGAAATTCTCCTTAATGTGGGTTTGTTCGCCAGTCCATGGACGTTCCACGATAGGATGTTAAGCATTAATGAAGTTGGAGGGAAGGTTTTTTGTTCCGCCTGGTGGCGGATCTGGTTTGGATGGTTTTGTTGTCGACAGTGGCTTTGTTGGCCTTGTCCCCTCTTGAGGATGATGCTTCTGCCCGGGACGAGGTGTCATTGTCCCCACACGAGAATGACTCCTCCGTCATAGACGAGGTTGGGAGGTCGCTTAAGGATTGCTCTGGTGGGTCTGTGGTAATGCATGCCAATTCCCCGACGGAGTCCAAGATGGGGTCTTCAAGGGGGATGACCAGGGAATCGCTGGCACTCCTAATCAGCAGAATAGCGTGCTGGAGAGGGTAACCCGCTGCTTGAACCTGTATGCCTCTCTGAACTTGTTCTGGCCCGAGGATAGCAAGGGTTTCTTCAACAGGTTCTACGATTGTGCGTTGGTGGTCGACGTCGATGGTGTCGGTGATCTCCTCGTCAATCTCCAAGTTCGGGGGACTGTGTGCTGTCTCGATGAGATCTAGTTCGGCCGGTGGGTGGCTAGACTCACTAGGATCCGCTTCTCTCGATCCTAGGACATCAAAAGGGTTGGAGAGGATAAGGTCACGGGTGTTGCAGGGGGGTAGAGCTTTGATCAGAGTCGTACAAGGAAGCTCACTTCGGTCAGACTTGCCGTCACTGGATCCAAATCGAATGTGCGAGTTTGGGCGTGGCAGAATCGGTGACATGGGTGTCTTTCCATCATCTGGCTCATTGTCTCTCCGGGAAGCTTTCTTCTTGAGTTCTGGATGAAGGCGATGGCAGTGCTTCGTGAGATGGCCCCTTAAGTGGCAATGATTGCAGAACATAATATAGTTGTCGTAGAGGACTTGTTGGGTATGGGACCGATTGCCCAGCTCAATGGTGATGAAGTTGGGTGGTTCGACAGCGAGATCGAGTTCCACGCAGATTTTAGCATAGTGGGCCTTGGTTAGGTTGCTGGTCTCGGGGGCCGTAGCCACATATGTGCTGAAGGAGTTGGCAATACGTCTAAGTGCTGATGGGACAAAACATATGAGGGATAAATTGGGCAGAGTCACCCGAGCAGCGACTCTCGCAGAGTCTTCTTTGGTGGTAAACCCTTGTGACCATTTGATGATCTTCATCGAGTGGGAGCCGATCCTGCACGTGTCTTTGGACCATACTATTCTATGATCGGTGTCGGATGAAAGATGGAGGAGATTATGCCTGGGGTCGAGGGGGGCTACCCGGTAGTCAGCCGATAGACTCCAGCTAGCTATCGCTTCCTGCACCCTGGAGAGTTTGGGGCATCCGGTCGAAAACTTAAGAATAAAAGTGTAGGGGAACGATGATGACAGAGATGTCAATTCCAAGTCGAAGAAGGGGACCGTAGGAACAGAGCACTCCTGAGGGAATATGATGTCCGGAAGGCTGACATCATGGAGAATGAGACCCTTCGTGGAGGCCAAGTCCGGGAGGAGGGCTGCGACGAAGGACCGCTGGAGGGGATCTGACAGGGAGGGGATGATGGTCGCCACCACACCGGACGGGGGCTGCAGCAACGAGGGGCTCGACACGGGTCGGCCGGGGGGAGAGACAGCGGTACTCGCCAATAGGGGGTTGCCGGAGGAGGGAAGGGGGGAGGGGGCGGTTACGCCCCTAACGATGGGAAGCGCCTCCTTTGTGGCAACCGCGGACGGAGGAGGAGGGGTTAGGGGGACGCTAGCGACGTGGACCGCTACGTGAGGGTCCCCGGGACCAGCAGCGCACAAGGAAGGGGGAGCTCCCGAGGTCTCGGGAAGGAGAACGTCGGAGGCCGAATGGTCGTTGGCCAGCAACGCGGAAAACGCTGGGGCAGATGGGGAGGGGGCGGCTGGAGGACCGGCGGAGAGGTCGATCGGGGAAGATGAAAGAGCGGTGGTCTGCAAGGAGTGAGGGGGAAGGATAGGTTGGGTGGGCCCATGGGGCACAGCTTGGGGGGCGTAAAGTAGCGGGTTAGGGGAAGACTCGCCTGGGTACGCAGGGGATTGGTATGCAGAGGAGGGAGACACGTGACTACCTGTGTAAAAGGATGAAGGAGGATAATACGCTGTGGATGGGGACAAAACCGCACCGGTGGGGGCCACAGTACCTGTGGAAAGGATATGGGGTACGCCAGCTGGGCTTCGAAAATTCCCCAAGGGATTGGGGAGCTGGCCTGCGTAAAGTGAATGATAGGCAATAGAAGGGTGGGACCCGCCAGCTGGATCCCTGAAATTCCCCAGGCCAGCGTAAACTGGTGGGTAGGTAAAGGATGGGTGGGACCCGCCGAAATGATGGGAAAGTAGGCAAGCGTGCTGTGCGTTGAGAGAAAGTAGTGAGGGGGCAGCGTACAGCGCATTGGAAGGAGGTTGAGAGGAGTCAGCCTCGGTTCTGCTGCCCTCGTCCAATCGCGCTGCAGAGATTAAATGGGGAGCAGAAGCCTCAGCGGCCTGGAGGAGTGAAAGGCGTAGGTCCCATCGGAAAGACCAGAGGAAAAGACAGGATTACGCTCAACGTCATCATGAGTAAGCGAGGACAGCACAGGGGGCCGACTGATGCTGCTGGGGGCGTTAAAACCAAGAGAGGAGTAGGTCCCACCCGAAGAGCCACCTACTAGCGAGGGAGCGTAAAAACCTGGATAGGAGAGGGTCCCACCAGAAGAGCCTTTGGCTGGCGAGGGAGCATAAAAATCTTGATGGGAGTGGGTCCCACCAGAAGAGGCTGCTAGCGTGGGGGAGTCACACACGACAGCGTAGACTGGAGGGTGGCGAGACACGTTGGGTACGGAAGCAGGTCCGCCCACGTGGAGCCAAAAAGAAGAACTCCCCAATCCTGCACTGCAGGAGGGTGAGACTCCCGAGGAGTGGTCAACTTCGTTCGAAATTCGAACTGGAGCGGGAAGCGGTAGAATAGGGGATGGGCTCCCCTTGCCTGCACCGCAGGAGGGGGCTCCCCTGGGGAGAGGGCAACTCCGACTGAAGAAGGAATCGGAGCGAAAGGAGACAGGATGGCGGCAGAGGGCTGATGAGGAGGGTGGGATAAGCGGGCCGCTCGCTCAGGGGCGGAGGGGGGGAGGGGAGCGGGAAGGCGGGGGAGAACTAGGGGCCGAGCGGTGGACAGGGAGAGGAGGGAGAAAAGAGATGGGGGGTTCGGCAAGAGGGGCGGACGCCAGGGCTGAGGGATGAGAAAGGGGAGGTTGGGAGGGGGCGGAGGGAGGGGGAAGGGACGCGTAGAGTTGGCGGATCAACTCCACGCAGTCGGCCGGCCAAGGGTTGGCCATCCGCGAACTCGGAGGACAGGGGGAGAGCTGGGGAAGGGAAGCCCTAGGGGCTTTCCTGGGAGAGGGAGAGGGGGAGCTCAGGAAGGGGAAGAGAAGCCATCTTAAATATATATATATATATATATATATATATATATATATATATATATATATATATAACCTTTCTAGCTAAAATATATAGACATTTATTAAATAGGCATACATATGAAGGTTTATACAATCTAAAACCCCAACTCTACAAATATATGTTAAGAAAATTATTTACCACATTATCAACTAAAATATTATATATTTATATATATTATAACAAGAACTTCGAATATAACCATAATTTGTAATATGGCCTACTAGGCCACAAAATAAAATAAACTAGATACCAACCATACATCTAAATAGATGTCCTTAGACATACTACCCGAGTACATGGGCTTGGGCTTGGTTCGGGTCAAGTCCGGACCAGTTTGGTACAACCGGGTCACTTAAACATCAAATAATTTTAATAATGAATAATTAAACTATTTATAATGGTCATGTCACAACTTGGCCTGGTTTTCCTAATTAGGACACACTTATGGACAGTTCTCCCTTACCATGTCTAAAATACTAGTCAAAGCACGCCACTGCACTATCCATGCCATGATTTTAGCCGTCTTGTACTTCAAAACTCCATCATGGCTAAAGTCATCTACCGTAATAATTAACTAAATAATTATTTATAAAATTCTAAAAATCACCCTTTGAATCAAATAAATAAAAATAATAATAGTAAAAGTATTTCGAAACTTTCCGGAAAGGGAAGCTACAGCAGATCATAGGCACATCCAAGCAAATTATCCTGCAATAAATCAAAGATCTTTAAGCAATGTACATGCGCCATGTGTCATTGACTCAGTTCTGCTCAAAAACAGGTGCTAACCACCAAAGATCTCAGCAATAATCAAATCTCAACAACTGTCACGTGTCAGCTCCTCCGCATCCCAACAATGCTGTTACAAACAGATTCAGTTCGAGCTTTCCGACGTAGCGTTCCTACACCAAAACAAAGTCATGCGTGCATTGTTCCTGCGTAAAAATCTCCATGTGCACGTCATCCATGCGAGCATGTCCAGATCATGCTGCCATCTATAAATAGAAGGATCATTCCTTCATTCAAACTTCTTCGGCTTCGCTTTATCAAATCCTCTAAGCTATTCAGCAATTTTGACTCATCACCTTCCCCAGAGCAACTCAGACATTTAGAGAGCTCGAGATCGTTGTCAGATCGTCAACAGAGTAAAGAATCAACTCTCTATCGCCATGGTTTCCAGATAAAAATAAAAGTGTACTCAAAGGATTCCATCGGATCCTAAGTTGTACTCTGTTTAGTTTGTTATTTATAAAAAAATTCTTCAAATACTTTTTAATGGCAAATAGACGCTCGAGGAGTTCCAAGCCCGATGAGTTTCATGCCACTAGTTTCTTAAACAAAGTTCATACCAATTTCAAAATCAGGTTCATAGATGAAATATATTTTTTCCTGATTAGAATTATGGTTCTTATAACATGATAGGTAAATTTGTTAAGATTTCGTACCTACATATGTCAGCCGACATTTTCAGATGCTTGCTGACATGATATTTTTCATAGTTTAGAATATTATAAAATTATAGGTTTCCGATCTCTTGTTTATTCGCATGTTATTCTTTTACACTATATACTTAAACTCTGATTTGGTGACCGAGCAAACGAAGTGCTCTATTAAAGAATCTATATGTTAAAATGAAGAGTCAAAGATTGTATTCTTTTCTATGGCGAATAATATATTAGTAACTTAGTATTTGATATATGTTGTTAACCTTGGCAAGTATCACAAAGAATGCTATATTATACAATTTATTATTTAGCAATTTTTATTTATTAGTTGTTTGGAGATGCAATTCTTTGTTTCCATTAATTCGGTATGTGTTTTATTTAAGTACCTTAAACCAACCATACTTTTACATGATCCACCCAATATTGTAACTTGCAATGTCAAGGCAGATCTCCTATACCTGCTGGAATATTCAATATAGGATTTCTCCCATTCCTTCTCTGCCAACATTTCGAGTTTAGTCAACATTTTTAAAATTTTAGTGTAGATTGATATTCTAGAATCTAAATGATTGTCATTCTAATTAGTTATTTATGTGAAAACATATATGGACTTGGATGAGATAGTAACAATATTGGATATAATTACAATTTTGTGTCGATGATTAATAATTGTTTGTTGACAAATTCTCATAGTGTGGAAATACTAGGCAGCAACTTGTTAAAATATGACATTATCCCTTTTAAAATAATAAGATAATAATAAGTTTGTTAACTAACTACTTAGTTAACATGTAAAATCTTTTACCGATGGATATTAATGATAATGAAAGAATCCATAAATTAGTTGTATGTTATGACAAATCAAGTATTTGATTCAACTCAAATTCTCATCAGAGTTGTTTAATCTAGTCATTGAATTAAATACATATATTGGTTTCTAATATTGTTTTGTTGATCAGCTCAAGAATGAGGGTTTCTTAAGTGAATTTACTTAACTAGATTGTTCTATGAACTCAACTAAACCTTAAAATGCTTTAAAAAAATTTCTTGACCCATGTGATAAAGATGCATAGTTTTGTAATTACAGCAATGTTAGGTTGAGCTATGAATCATTTTTCATGCATGAGTTACAATAGTAGGAGATTTTTGAGTTTTGTAACCAAAATGAATATAAATCATTTGCATGCATGTATGGATTATCGATAACAAAACAATAGAATAATGAATAACAATAACATGAATTATTGTGTCAATTATATGCAATCTCACTCATGTTCCCATATATGTATTGCAACTTCCTGTATACTAATATTGTTGGTAAGGAACATCGGTAGTATTTGGAAGTATTTATTGACTTACATATGCCAAATCAATCACTTTTGTGTAAATCTAATTTTGATTGCCTACAATAATTTAGTAAAAATAATTTAGCATGCACACACACACACACACACACACACACACACACACACACATATATATATATATTCACACATACACACACACACACACACATACACACACACACACACACACACACACACACACACACACATATATATATATATATTTTTTATATTTATATATATATATATATATATATATATATATATAAGAAGATGAAGACGAAGAACCAACTCCTGTATTGCCATCCAAAGAAAGCTCTTTGAACTGCTTACACAGTGCAAACATTTTCAAGTCAGGTATTTTAGATAAAATATTGATCAACGCTTGAGAATTCAAATTCAAATTCATTTTATTGCTAATCTTTTTAAACTCATATATTTGACTTTGACGGCAAATAAGAGTTATTTCATTCTAAAAAAAAAAACAACGGCCAAAACGTTAGATAACATCATGATGATCAGCAAGATCTGACGGTGCATTCGTGTAACCACCCCTTTTCTAAAATGAGGGTAATTTTGAACTTTTGTAAAAAAATTATCATTTAATATTAAATAATGATTTATGGTGAATTTTAATTAATTTAAAACTATTTAAATTAGTGCATTGTGATTTTGATGTTTTACTAGTGTAATCTTAGAACTGTTTAGCCTAGAGACTAACCATGACCTTGGAGGCCTAACCCATGTGATTAGATTAGCTAACTACCACTTTTTAGGCTAAGGATATTTTGGTTATTTTGTGACTTTTAAATTATTTAGGATTTTGATTAATTGGTGAATTTTAGATTATTTTAATAATATTTAAATTAATGTATTATGATTTTGGTTATTTTCATATTTTAATATTTTGGGAATTTTTATATTTTAATATTAATTTTATGGGATTTGTTAAGTCGGATTTGATTTTCATCTCGTTCCGACTTGTGTTAGTGACCCGGGTAGCTTAGACTCTAGACGGGACCCCAAGATTAGTTAGTTATGGCCCACAAACCCCACTAATTAAGTTAGTAAGTTTAGACTAATCCCACTTGTTAGATTTATTAAGTTAGAGGCTTAAACTTAACCCTTTTGATCCCAAACTTGAACCTAACTTAAAATTAACCATGGGGGATTAGTAGGGGCCTTATTGGGCTTTCCCCCAAGGCCCAAATAGGGCAATGATGGCAGCCACTATAGGTAGGTTAGCCTCCCTTCCTTTTATTTCATTCTATCTTGTCTCTTTTTTCTCCAAATTTGTTCTTCTCCAAACTTGAGAGCTTTCACCTTGATTTTGATCTCCAAATCCCTCAATTCTTCTTCCAATCTTCCATCATTTCTTCTCATTCAACCAAGGAGGAGGAGCTAGCAAGGATTGGGAGCAAGAAGCAAGGAAGGGTGTCCATTTTGGAGGAGCTTTCGTGTTGAAACCGTGTCCTTTGAGTGTATCAATGGGATCCCACTTCCAATAGGTATAACCATCTCTCTATTTTAATTTCTTTTGCATTTTAGTTAGATTTGAATCCATAGGATCTACCCCCATGCATGTACAACCATTAGATTTTAATTTGAGGCTCTTTGGAGTCATCTTTAGGAAGTTTGAATAGGTTTGGTGTCCTACTTGTGGAGTTTCCAATATAGGACACCCCATGTGTTTGTGTTTATGCAAATAGACTATTTTGTGGTTTAATTTCAGTTTTAGGATGGTGAGAGTGGATTGATCTTAGTTAGGATGGTTATAATGAGTTTTATTTTGATAGCTATGTTGGTATCAAAGTATCTTGGCCTACATGTGTTTCTTTTGTCCAAAATAACCCAAATTCGTCATAATATTCATCCACGTTTTTAGTAACCATAGCAACTTAGAAATGCCATAACTTCTAGCTCAGAATTCCGATTAATCTCCCTTTTTTTAAAAGAACCGTATCGAAGTTAGCTTCCAAATATATATATTTTAATAAGCCAAAATCGTTCTAGAACTTTCTGTAAAATTATTTGAGTGTCAGCTGTCCGAAAGACAAACGCGTTTCGGTGTTTTTGCGATTCCAGAAGCTTCCAGACACGAAAATACGATCTGTTTGAAGTTTTGAAAAGCTAACACGAAGAGCTACAACATACTTTAATCCTAGAATTTAGTGAAGGCCCAATTGGTACGGTATTGGTTTTAAGTAGAAGAGTGATTATACGACATAGGCATTTTGTGTAACCTATGAGCCTATGTTAGGGGTGGGCATATGGTTCTAGGACCCGCGATTCCGACCCGGCCCGAACCGTAAAATGTCTAAACAAGCCGGTTCCTAAATTTTGAAATTTAAATGGGACGGGCTGGGACGGGTCGTGTGACATTAACGGCGGGGCGGGTCCTATTTTCAAAATAAACGGGGCCCCGGCCCGACCCGTTTCTAGGAGTATATATTTTTTTATATCAATTTTTTAGCATTTTTAGTTATTATAGTCTATACATAATAGAATATCTTATTGTTTACTAAACAAATTCTAGAAGTTTGGGAAGACATTAGACTTGTTTTGTTCTTATAGACAATATAACATATGTAAATGTTTACTATTATAGAATTTTTTAAACTTTTTTTGGACTCGTTTGGACCCACGGGTCGACCCGTTTCGGCCCCGTTTCAAACGGGTCCGGTCTGGTCCGGGTCCAATATTTTTTGGACCCGTCCCGTCCCGCCCCGCCAAGTAACGGGTCCGGTCCGGGTCCAACAAATTTGGGCCCGACCCGACCCGTGCCCACCCCTAGCCTATGTAGTATGGATATTAAGTAAATATAGGTATCATAGGTTGTCGAGTATATATATATATATATATATATATATATATATATATATATATATTATTGTTAGGTAATATATGTTAGTATAGTGTGTGTGTGTATTTGAATGAGATAAGGATGTGTGTGGTTAGTAGAGAGAAGTAAGATTGATAGAGGATATGTGCTAGTGTGTGTTTGACGTTGTATAGATGGTAGTGTAGTATGTGTGTTGTGAAGGTGAGAGAGTTGGGAGGATCATGCCATCCTATTTGACTTAAGGCTAGTGTAGTTTGTTGAATGATTTGTATTTTGGTTGAGTGGTAGTTTGTTTGTATATAGATGTGTGTGGGTGTGTTAGAAGAGAGTGGATGGATTTGGTATATGTGTTTGTGTGTGTTAGTGTTAGTGTTAGAGTGGAGAGGGATTTAGATATTGTATGTATGGATATGTTAGTATGTTAGTGGTTATGTTAGAATCTATGTAGAGGTAAGAGGTATCTTAGAAGTTAGATAGTGATATCTTGTATAAGTTAGATAGTTAGCTGTGCTAGTCTATGTTATTGTTAGTTAGAAATGACATATGTTAGTTGATTAGAGTTAGGGATTGATATATATACATATATGTTATGGTTAGATATTAGTTAGTGGATGTTAGTTGTGTTAGGTTTCTAAGTTAGAATAGATGGTTAGAAGTTATATGTTAGAGTTGGTTAGTATCTTGTATTAGATATATAAGTTAGAATATAGAGTGATATCTTGAGATACCATAGTGGTATCTTAGGATATTTTGGATATTTGCCTATTACCTTAAGGTAATGTATTTACCTACAAGGTAAAGGGGACTTACCTACAAGGTAGAGGGGGTTTACTTTATACTAAGGTATTAGATACTAAGGTATTGTCTATCTAATATTTTAGGGTGGATGGTTAGAGGCTAGATATTTAAGGTATTAGTATTAGAGGTTAAGGTATTAGTTTCCAACCAAGGTAATGGTTTACCTTACCTTAAGGTAATGGGTTTACCTTATTACAAGGTAAGGTATTGGGTTTACCTAGGTAACTAAGGTTAGATATCTAAGTTATTGGTTAGCTAGTAGCTTAGGATAGATATTAGATATCTAAGATTGGTATCTTGATAGTTAAGGTATTTATACCTAGACTAAGGTATTGGTATTAGGATATCAATAGGACTAAGGTATATGGTATCTTGGGGTAAGATATAGGTTGATATTTTACTAGTATCTAATATCTACGTTAGTATCTTAGGATGTAGATGAGTAGGTATCCTAAGATATAAATCATTATCTTAGAGGGTAATTAGTAGGCTAAGGTAATGTCTAAGGTATTGACAATGTAATGGAGATTACCTATAGTCTAAGGGTAAGGTATTGGTAGGATATTGAGATAGACGGTTAGATACTAGTCTAAAGTATTAGTAGGATTTATTAACCTAGGTTAGTAAGTTATCTACTAACCTAAGGTAATATATTACTAAGGTAAGGGTATTACCTAGTATCTAAGGTATTGGGTTATCGTGGTATGTAATGGTTAGACTTGGGTTATCTTGGTAAGTAATGGTTAGACTTGGATTATCTTGGTAGGTAATGGTTAGAAGTGGGTTATCTTGGTAGGTAATGGTTGGAAGTGAGTTATCTTGGTAGGTAAAGGTTAGGAATATGATACTTGACTTAGATTTTACCCTGTTTGACTAAGGTTGATTGTTTTAACTCAAAGTCAACTACAATTCAACATTGGACCTTGATTGGACTAGGAGTTTACCAGAGTTGACCAGTTGACCAAAAGTCAACTGTGAGTCAACCATTAGCCAGTTTGACCTAGATTGGATTAGAAGTTGACCAAAGATGACCAGTTGACCAAAAGTCAACTGTAGGTCAACCTTTGACTTAGTATGACTTAGTTTGATTTAGTTTGACTTAGTTGACTTAGTGAGACTTAGTTTGACTGAGTTTGACCTAGATTTGTATAGCATATACTAGAAATCATGTCATACACTGTTAAACCCTAATTAACTCATGATATCTCATTTTTAGGTCTATGACATCACTCTGAGCATCTATTCTCACTGACAGCTCAGGACCGCAGGCGAGTACATTCTCTGATAGTTCTCTTTACTTGACATATCCTGTGATGCATGTTATACTAGTATTTTATCTTGATTCCGACATGATGGACTCACGGATTGGTATATTCATGGATTCCTTGACCAGAGATACGTAGTTTCATACTATCACGAACAATGTAAATCATAACTAATACATCTATCACGAATAATAAAATGCGTGTCAAAGAACCTGGATTCCATGTGTACTAGTCGGGACGGAGAAATACCTATGAGACATGTGAACATACCCTTTCTATTCTATTCATCATGTGTGAACAGTAGCGGCCACACACGTAAGTGTATGGTTTGTCGGATCTCTCTCTCTAGCCGTTCACATGACAAACTTGGTATTTCAAATCACTGGTCTTAACACAGTTTGTCTGAGTTGTCTATAACATATCTTGTATAACAGGTTTACCATTATTACATATTTGTCTGTTCTCATATGTTCTTTATACACTTGTCTTTTCATTATATATTACCTCTATAACTTGATCATCAAGAATTTCATTATTATTTCATACTCATAGCGCTTGTCAATTATTTTGAACTGTTAGAGGTGATGTGCTCGTTCCATCCTGACTGGATATGTTGACAAATATTACAGATGATATAGATGACTGTCCTACCTTCTATGAGGCTTATGAGGGTGGTACACAGCAGCCAGAGGAGGACCTAGCCCAATAGAGTGTGCTTAGTTATAGCTTAGTATTTTATAGCTTTCAGTTTGTATCGGATTATTCCGATTGTTAGTTGAGACTTATTTATATTCAGGACTTGTATTTATTTGTGTTGGACATCTATTTTGTGTGGTGCGATAACTCTATTTATATTCAGTTTCTTCTTTTTCTCTGATTCTATATCGTGCTCCATCTTCCTTAGACTTGTGATTGAGATTATATAGTAAAGATGTTATATTATACCTCCGTGCGGGGATGACAGTTTTATATATCTTGTTGTTAGATTTTAGATGTTATAGATGACCTATACTGCGTTCTACCATCGACACTGCGGCGTAGGTTGGACGTACCCACGTTCTCGTGTCCCTAAAAAGGGTGCGGGTCATGATAATTCGTGCTTTTGTTATCCAAGTATATATATGTTGGACCACCCCAAATGGGTGCATACATGTCACATATTGCGTTACATGTTATAGGAAAATCAGTCGCCTGGGAACTAATTAATGTAGATGGGTTGCTGACCCTCAAAAGGCTAAAACCCAAGCTGAATGTTGCTATTTCAATAATGTAGTTCTATATTCTAAACCATAAAATTTTAAAGTTGGTGACATAACGTTGTTCTATCCGTAGGGATACTACGAATGATCATAGACCCGAAGTACTATATTTAGAAGTATTATTATTTAATAATATCTCTATTTGTAACTATTAATAAGATATTGTCATATTTTGGAACAAGAATACTAGATCGAATATAGTATCCACGATAGCTGGTCTTGCTCACATTAATTAATTAATCCGACGAGAGCATATTTTACCAATAAATACATAGTATGTCGTACTCTCATATTTCCAGAAGAATTTTATTGAGCTTTAAGCATAGAAGGAAAATGATAAAACTTTGAGTAAGTGTAATAAGGAATAATTTTGTGTAACCACTCATCTAAGAGAACCACAAGTTCATCTAGATAGATTTTCCAGCTATTCAGTAGAGATATACATCACTCACATTAAGGATGTCAAGTCACATACTATCATGAGCCAGAAGCTCAATCATTTATCATGAGCCAGAAGCTCAATCATTTATCATGAGCCAGAAGCTCAATCCTATAAGGGTCCATTGTGAGCTAGAAGCTGAATGATCCTATAACTTTTAAATTGTGACATAACATACATCCTTGATATCAATGATAACTTTGTTTCTAAACCATTAATCCTTAATATTGTATCCGAATAACTAGTAATATAGTTTCAAATTGCACATTTTTTGGCTTATATTTTTTTTTTTTTGAAACTATAATATTGGCATCTATGTTTATCTCCTTAGATTATATATATATATATATATATATATATATATATATATATATATATATATATTATATATATATATATATATATATATATATATATATATATATATATATATATATATCTTCTAGACATAAGATTTTTTTTTTTTTGATCTTTCACGTTAATAAGACAAAACTTTTGCCATTAGGGGGAGATAGGAAGGAGATAAATTATTATTCTAGAAGAACGTCGTAAATTATCATTCTAGAAGAATGTCATGAATTATCGTTCTAGAAGAATGTCGTGAAGCATCGTTCTAGAAGAACATCTTGCATCATCGTTCTCGAAGAACGTTCATGGCATATTTCTACCTTATCTAAATCTTGACTAAATGAGGAGAAATTATCTTTTATTTTTACTGCAAATAAAATATTAGATGCTTAATCAATGTTTTTAATTATGCTGCATAAATAGTTATACCGTCTATAAATTTATTTTTTAATAGAAGTATCAAAAGAACCAAATTAAGGTAGCAAATGAATAAATTCTTTTTGTAAGAACGCATAAGACCTAAAGGTTCTAAATATTCAGCCAAATAATACTAAAGGCTCTAAAGATTCAGCTCTCCAGAAGAAGAGGCCAAATAATATAACACACCATAATGCTCTTGAAGAAGCAGCTTCAGAAGAAGCAGCTCCTGTAGAGAAAAAGTTTATGACGATCCGGAAGATGTCATGAACCAAAGATCAAATTTCTCAAAGTATATCGCTCCTGTAGAGGATATACCTCAGATTCCAGAAGAGACAGAGAAAGAGGTACCGGTACCCATGAAATCTATGTTTTATACATAGTTAAGAGAAATTTTGAATTGAGAAGTTTGTCATAAATGACAATATCAAATAAGAACAAAAAAGGTGATAAAATTAAAGGATAACACTAAAACCATGAATAATCTAATGAAAAGATGCGATATCTCTCGCAAGACATGGAGTGTTCGGTCTTATAGTACAAAACTAAAAAACATCGATAGGTTTTGAATGGATATTTATAACAAATAAGAGATCCAAATGTATTAAGCAATTTCAGCTCAAGGAATCCCGAAGGATTTAAAATTTTCAGATATATCCTTGAAGGATTTAAAATTACCATGTTATCCCCGAAGGATCTACAAATTAACCATATATGGATTAAACCATCCAGAAGAATGTGATAGGCTCATTGAGTTTATGAAAAGATATCTCCCAAAGAAATAGAAAATCTCCGGAAGAGATAGAAAATCTTCTAAAGAGATCGGATGTCTCCCGAAGAGATCGAAAATCTCCCGAAAAGATCAAATATCTCCTAAAGAAATCAGATATCTCCCGAAGAGATCAGAATCTGTAATACCCAGTTTCTAAAATGAGGGTAATTTTAAAATTTTGTATTTTAATTTATTTAATTATGATATTTAAATGATAATATGATTTTTGGTAATTTTTAATCATTTAAAACTATTTTAAGTTATGGCTTATGATTTTGGTGTTTGACTAGTGTAACCTTAGAGCCTAGCCATATGATTAGGATGTTTGACTAGTACATTTTAGCCTAGAGGGTATTTTGGGCATTTTAGGATTTATTTGAATTTATTATAATTTATGAGAATTTGTGTGAATTTAATATTAATTAAATATTGCTATGTGCTATGTTAGTCTTGACTAGTTGAGACTTTGTAGTCTAACCTAGAACTAACCCTAGTTGGTGACCCTAGCCTAACTCTAGTTAACCTACTTTTAGTCATTAGGAATTAGTTTTAAGATAGGAAGGATTACTTATGTGAAATTAGTTCATGACTTATGGCTTAAGTCAATGACTTATGATTTATCAATTTTGCGACTTGTGATTAAGCCATAGGCCCATGACTTAGGCCCAAAACCAAATTAAACCCACCCATGGCAGCCAACCTAGGGATTCCCACCCCTATTTAATGCCTCCTTCATTTAGGGTTAGCCTCTCTAGGAAATAGATCTCAAGTTTAGAAGGAGGTAAATCCCCAACCTTAGAAATTTCTAATTAATTCATTTTAGCTCCTTTTTAGTCCTAGTCTTTTGCAATAGGATCTAATTTATGTTTATATACTGATTTTGGAGGAGCACCTCAGTTTGCATGCAATTTGGAGATTTGGAGTTGCCATTTGGAATCCCCTCTTTGAAGCTTTTCTTGAGTTTTGATACTCAATAGGTAAATGATCTAAACACATAGTTTTTCCTGATTTCTTTGCATATAAGGTTAGGTTTTAGGGTTTCCTAGCTGTCCCCAAAATTTGGGCACAATTTGTGTCCATTTCATGTCCGTATCGGACACGTATCATGATAGGCATACTAGGTGTTTGTAGAAATGCCACATAGGAATTTATTTTCATATTTTTGAAATGTAATTACATGGATTTGTAATCTTGATGTGTACATTAACTTTTGTGAAGGTGTCCTAGTATTTTGTGTCCTTTTGTGTCCTATTTTTGCACGTGGACACGCTGCACGAGCACTTTGGGCGTGCCCTGCATCTCGGGGTCCAGTTCTCTGGACACAGGACACATCGTGTCCTAATTTTTGGGGTGAACCATGGGGCATTGTCTGCGACCACACTCCCAAAATTTGGGAGTGTCTCGTGGACTGTGCACGGAGCTTTTAAGCTCGCACGGGTCGCGCACTGTCGCGCGCGGGCTGCTGTGTGAGTGCACAGACACCATTGATACGCGTGTCGTATCGTGTCTGTGGGACTCGTGGACACGGTACAGTGTGTGTCAGACCTAGGTCTATCCTAGGTGAACCCTTGGACACGAGCACGTGCCGTATCGTGTCGTGTGTCGCGTGTGGAATACACGTGCACGCGTGCACGATGATATTCGTGCACTATTTCGTGTCTGTGAACACGTGTATTCTGGACACGATTCATGTCCAATTCCTGGACACGAGGACACCCTCATGCACCCTCACTTGTATGTCATCTATTACCAACCTTTGTTTCACAATTTTAGTGATTAATTGCATTCGAAAATCCAAATTCCCTGTTCTTCACTGTTTTCACTGATACCTGAACTGGAAATGGATTTTCTGATTTTAAATTGGTTTTTATTAATTGTTAGATGATGTTAAATGTTAGGATTAGTTCATCTACACATTGTTAGCTGACAGGGGATTGATGGGTTAGTTTTGATTGTGTATTAGCATTGGGTTCAAATGAAGTTTTCCATATTTAATGAAATGGGCTGATACACAAAACTGGAAACTGATGGTTGGTTTCAATCTATTTTTTTTACTGTTTAGATGCTGTAAATGTTAGAAATTAGTAACATACATATTGTTGGGTAATGTACATGTTCACTTTGGTTGTGCTAATGCAAGGGAATAATCGATTTGGGTTTTCATTGGGTTGGGGAAATTTCCTGTCATAGGTTTCAGAAATCTGAAACCTGGGATTAAATTCCATTTATTTCACTCACATTGCTATGTAAATCTCACACAACACTGTTACCTACACCCTATGCATTTCCTGAGAAATTCCTGTCACTTGAACACCCTTAAACTAAAACCTATTGACTGAAACACATTAGCTACTGTCACCTCAACACCTGAACCTATATGTCTCAACACACACACACATTCAAATCATACACACACACACTCCTACACTGTCACTTGGACTGGACTGGAACTTGAGACAGTGCCCCTTCACTGATTCACTCTATATCACTACACACACATAACAGGTAGCTCCTTCTATACACACACACACACAAAATCCCTTTTACTGTCACACCCTCACATTTTCCCCTCACATTCCTAACACACACACATACACACACAGTCTACTCCTTTACACACACTGTCATGATTCACATACACCTGTGCATTCACCCACAAACTCTCTTGTATTGCCACACAATCAGTCACACACACCCCCCAATATCTGTGACACAAGTACACTATTTTTTTCACACACTCATGACTCACCCTTCCTTGCTTTCTTTCCCTCTACATGTATATATATATATATATGATGATTATCTAGTACCTATATAGTTTCCCTATATGTATATTTATATATATATATATATATATATATATATATATATATATATATATATATATATATATATATATATATATATATATATATATATATATATATATATATATATAATGGTATGTGAGTGAATACATATATATGTGAATATAGCCTAATGAGAAATATGCATGTGATTAGATAATATGGTAGTGTAATGTCAATATTTCAATTGCCTATAGATGATATGGCATTTGCCTATATAGATAGATATATAGCCTATGTAAATGTGCAGTGGGTTATGTAGTAAGGATTTCATTGGCCTATATGTGATTTGGCTCATGGACTAGGTAGGATAGCCTATGGCATGTGGTAGGGATACACTTGTGTATCACCAGACTGGTGTGACTTGTGTGATATTTAGCTAGTTGACCTAGAATTGAATGGTTAAGCCAGGTTTGACCAACCTAGACTAGTTGACCAAGTTTAACCTCGTTTGACCTAGTTTGACTTATATAGACTAGAACTGACCTAGTTTGACTGTTAGGGTTGACTAGAGTTGACAAAGGTTGACTTTAGCCTAGTTTGACCTAAACTTTATGTAGATGTATTGTAGCAGTCTATTTCCTTAATTTAGACTTGTTGTGACTTGTACTGTTCTATATGAGACAGACACCACTCCTCGGACAGTATATTCTCTTTGGACATTCAGGATACCAGGCGAGTACTTTCTCTGATCATTTTATATCCTGTTTAGAATTATTTTCCTACTTTAAATTACTTTACTTGATACTGTCACGTTGGTCACACGGATTGGTACAATATAGATCTTTTCATGAGATGTTATTCCCCTCGGGAGCATCGGATACTGTATGTTTTGTGCGTTTCACGAATCATCACGTATCTCTATGCTTCCTCTGATTCACGAATCGCTTGTGACACATGTACTCTCATGTTCACAGAGCCATCATGAATCACCTTCACGTATCACTCATTTTATGAGCCATGTGAAGTTTCACGAATCTTAACATAACTTGAATAGATCTTTGTGTATCGATTGGCGATGGAGGAGTGGAAATAGACATGTGAATATTATCTAAGTAGCTATAGTCATGAATCACTCTCTTAGCTGTAGTCATGAATCACCTATGCCATTCACATGATTATATTTTACTCTGACTCACTAGTCACTATTAGTTCTCTATGTATAGTAGATATTTCTATTACAGTTTCTTTCTCTGTTTACATACTGTATTTCTTCAGTTCATGTATCTTACTTTACTGTATGATTATATTTTCTAACCTGCTATGATCTGTTGAGATGTACTGTACTCGCTCCTGTCCTGACTGGACCTGTTGAAAATATTACAGAGGATGAGGAGGCCCTATGTACCACCTATTACGGAGCAGGCTTAGACGACACCTGCGACCTGGTTCCTCTGGAGGATCCTGCTGCAGTACAGGATGCTACTCCCAGAGTCTAGGCTAGATAGCTAGGCTTTATCTTTTCTCTCAGTATTGTGTTATTTGAATTTCAGTTGTTGTTCTGAGATGTAGTTTATATTTAGAGACTCGTATTGAGCTGGATGTTCTTGAGTTGTTATCTTAGACACTTAGATTTTCTCTCTCTCATTTGTATTATATTTTGGTTTTGATCTCTCTATCTACCTTTACTATTCTGTATCTGCCTTAGATGTGATTGAGACTGTTCTGTTATGTCACCTCCATTCGGAGTGTATATAATGTACAGGTACCTTTATATTATTAGATGATTGACCTAGGACAGCGTTCTACCGCCGACACTGCGGCGTAGGCTGGGCGTTGTTACGTTCTTGTACCCTCACAGTGGGTGCGGGTCGTGACACATTTTTAGTGGTGGCCCATGTAGGTCGAGTTTGTGTAGTGGTATTCGAACTAGAGTATCACTATAGCCTGCAGTAGGATTAGAATATTTTTGAAGGTACTCAATCACAAATAGGAAAAAACTCTTATTCAGATTCCGTATATCTACATTTTGCCGCTTAATGTCTTTCTTGAATTTAAACTGTCCTCCTTTCATATTTCGACTCATTCTCAGCAATTGTTTTCTTTTGATCTGTGTCTCCAGGATGGTTGAGACACGATCGTATCGCCAGGGCCAGGGGGCCGCCGATGAGAGGTCTGCCACCTCTCATACTCAGCAGCCAGCCCCTGGTACCGCAGCCCCAGTCATGCCAGCTGGGGTAGGCGTTTCGGCAGCTTTTGGAGGAGCCCCACCAGCAGTGAGGCATGAGCCGAGTCCAGTGATTCCGGATGTACTTCTTCAGCAACAGCAGCCACCTGCAGGGACAGTTGACGCCGTTCAGCTGTTAGCCTTCTTCCGGCAGTACATGGAGGGTCAGCAGACCCAGCAGCAGAGGCAGACAGCAGAGCTCACACGAGGCATTGAGCTGGCAGTGACTGTGGTAGAGAGAGTCATAGCTCAGCCAGCGGCAACCCCGCAGTCGTACCAGCCACGGGAGAAGGGCATCCAAGATTTCCAGAAGATGCACCCGAGAGACTTCCGAGGGACAGAGAGGATCTTGTATGCCGATGAGTGGATCGAGCATATGGAGGAGATTTTCAGGTTGGCCGAGATTCCAACGAGGCTCCAGATAGAGGCAGCAGCCAGCATGATGCAGGATCTGGCCCGTACATGGTACCAGACCGACCCGAGGATCGGTACAGCAGGACAGACTTGGACAGCATTCAAGAAGCTATTCAAGGAGAAGTTCTTTCCAGATACAGCACTGGGAGCCCTCGAGACCCAGTTCGAGGCCCTAGTCCAGGGGAGCTAGTCCGTAGAGGAGTACGCAGGAGAGTTCTGCCGCCTGAGCAGATTTATGGAGGACTTATCGGAGACGACGAAGGCCCGAAGGTTTCGGAAGGGCTTGGTAAAGGAGGTCAAGTCCTACACCAAGAACGCCCGTAGCGCTACCTATGAGGAGATCCTGGTGGACGCTTTAGCTGCAGAGGATGATCTTGAGCTTAGGCTCAAGAGGGGGCGAGACTCCCAGGGAGGCAGCAGTAGCGGAGGACCGGCCAAGAGGCCGCACGTTCAGCAGCAGTTTCAGCAGCCGTTCCAGGGTCACGGCCATCAGCAGGGACAGCAGCGGCCCAGACAGCATCAGGCACCGAGACAGCAGGCAGTCAGTTGCCCCTACTGCAAGAAGCCGGGGCATGGATGGGGTGAGTACAGAAAGAGGCTGGGCAGGTGCCTACTATGTAGAGCAGCGGACCACCAGCTGAGGGAGTGTTCCCAGTACATAGATACAGCACCAGGAGGAGGAGCCAAGGCTCCGGTAGGTCAGCAGCGGGGACCGTTACCGACGCAGCAGCAGAGATTTGTGCAGTATCAGCATCAGGCTGGAGGAGGCCAGCAGGGGCGAGCTTACGCCATGACAGTCGAGGATGCTCAGGCAGTGGAAGAGGTGCTTTTAGGTTCTATTCTTTTCGATTCCATTCCCACCTTGCCTCATTATATCTATCTTGAAATTCAATTCCATCTGTTCTTATCTGTTTCCTTAATTGTTGATAAGTTTTGATCTGGCATTTCTTTTTGATTTGGTTTTTCTTCCGAGATAAGTCGTATGGGCTAGGTCGCCTAAGTTATGGAATCTAGAGTCTTCTGTAGTCATGATAGCTGGCATTATGAGGACATATAGTCAGATTTTAGATGTATTTCTCGGGTGTGGGAATTTAAGGTTTTCGCTCCCAAGCATGCGGCAATGCGAAAATTTTAAATACCATAATTCTAGAGGTATGTACCTTAGTCGAGGACTCTGTGATTATCATAGCCTTGCTCACTAGCATGACGAAGATTCTGAGTATCATGATTTTGGACAGACGCATATGATTATCTGACGGTTTGTTTGAGACTTTGATTGTAGGGTGTTTGACCTAGGAGACTACTACCATTTTAATTTCGAGGACGAAATTTTTCTAAGGTGGGTAGACTTGTAACACCCAGTTTCTAAAATGAGGGTAATTTTGAAATTTTGTATTTTAATTTATTTAATTATGATACTTAAATGATAATATGATTTTTGGTAATTTTTAATCATTTAAAACTATTTTAAGTTATGGCTTATGATTTTGGTGTTTGACTAGTGTAACCTTAGAGCATAGCCATATGATTAGGATGTTTGACTAGTACATTTTAGCCTAGAGGGTATTTTGGGCATTTTAGGATTTATTTGAATTTATTATGATTTGTGAGAATTTGTGTGAATTTAATATTAATTAAATATTGCTATGTGCTATGTTAGTCTTGACTAGTTGAGACTTTGTAGTCTAACCTAGAACTAACCCTAGTTGGTGACCCTAGCCTAACTCTAGTTAACCTACTTTTAGTCATTAGGAATTAGTTTTAAGGTAGGAATGATTACTTAAGTGAAATTAGTTCATGACTTATGGCTTAAGTCAATGACTTATGATTTATCAATTTTGAGACTTGTGATTAAGCCATAGGCCCATGACTTAGGCCCAAAACCAAATTAAACCCACCCATGGCAGCCAACCTAGGGATTCCCACCCCTATTTAATGCCTCCTTCATTTAGGGTTAGCCTCTCTAGGAAATAGATCTCAAGTTTAGAAGGAGGTAAATCCCCAACCTTAGAAATTCCTAATTAATTCATTTTAGCTCCTTTTTAGTTCTAGTCTTTTGCTATAGGATCTAATTTATGTTTATATACTGATTTTGGAGGAGCACCTCAGTTTGCATGCAATTTGGAGATTTGGAGTTGCCATTTGGAATCCCCTCTTTGAAGCTTTTCTTGAGTTTTGATACTCAATAGGTAAATGATATAAACTCATAGTTTTTCCTGATTTCTTTGCATATAAGGTTAGGTTTTAGGGTTTCCTAGCTGTCCCCAAAATTTGGGCACAATTTGTGTCCATTTCGTGTCTGTATCGGACACGTATCATGATAGGCATACTAGGTGTTTGTAGAAATGCCACATAGGAATTTATTTTCATATTTTTGAAATGTAATTACATGGATTTGTAGATCTTGATGTGTACATTAACTTTTGTGAAGGTGTCCTAGTGTTTTGTGTCCTTTTGTGTCCTATTTTTGCACGTGGACACGCTGCACTAGCACTTTGGGCGTGCCCTGCATCTCGGGGTCCAGTTCTCTGGCACAGGACACATCTGTAGGAATCCTAGAGGGGGGGTGAATAGGGTCAAGCTAACTAATCAAGCACTTAGCACAAGCTAATAGACAATTTAAAAAATATAAGTGCAAGAAAAGAAGCAAACACAATACCGACACCCGATGTATCCTGGTATCCTCCTAAGAGGCAGTCTAGTCCCGGAACTCTCTCTGGCTTTAATCCACTATTTGAGCAAATAGTTACACACGAGTTTGGATCCGAAGAACTCGCCAACTTCAACACGAGTTTGGATCCGAAGAACTCGCCAACTTCAACCGAGAGTTTGGATACGAAGACTCTCCAACTTCAACCGAGAGTTTGGATACGAAGACTCCCCAACTTCAACCTTTCACAGTAGGTTTTGATCTCCTTACAATAGGATGAAGATCTTACTTTTCAACTCAATAACTCTAACACAATTTATGGATGGCAAATGAAAGCTTTGTAGAGTTGTATGTGGATAAGCTTTGGTGGTTTAGGAATTTTTAGGCTCAAAGCATCAACCTTGAATGAAGGGGTTCAAGGCTATTTATAACCAAAGCAAAGGAAAGTGCAATAATGCAACTTTCACAGGCTGACGGATCATCCGTCGAATTTTCGCAGAAATCCGCCGGATCATCCGCCTGAATAGTCCAACGGCTATAAAAAGAGCCGTTGGGATCAATCATTCGTAAAATCCAACCGTTGAAATGCAAACGGTCATATGTTGGAAAATCCGCCGGAATTTCGCAGTTTTCCGTCGGATAATCCGAACACTCACAGAAGGTATTCTGTGAGACCATTCGGATCTTCCGCCGGATTTCCGCTGAGATCCGCCGGATTATCCGCCGGGATTCCGAAGATTGTCCTGGGATATATTCTACCCTAGCTTTCGATTTTGCCATCCATTTCTTGTGTTTACAATTATTCCTAAGACTCATTACAGACTCCAGATACACTATAGCAGGTGCAGGCTTCATCAGAGTCTTGAAATGATGATGGCATGGCTTGGCTTCTTCCTTTAATAGGTGCTGGCTTTTTTCCTTGGCGGCAGCTGTCCAAAGATATCCAGTTTGTGAAAACTGAATACCTTTCGGGGGCTTCGCCCCCGAACCCCCGACGAGGGGCGCTGCCCCCTCGACCCCCGTCCGCTGACCGCGCAGCGGAACCCCCGGTGCGTGGCTCCAGAGATGTCGTCGGGTGGTTCAGAGAAATCTTGTGGGATCCGTCGTCTTTGGCCCACCATAATTTCTTCAATGCATATGTCCATGTTGATCTTGCTTATTGCTTTTCTGCAAGTACATGTTAGACGAACAAAGCAATATCCATAGTAGCAAGTATGATAAATTAAAGCACATTAGGACTATGCAAAGTTTAAGTATAAGTGCTAAGGTGATGGCACAAATGTTAGTGATATCAGAATGATTAAACTTAATTGAATGACCACAATCAAAAACATAGTTTTGATTTTGGCAACCCAATTAAATTTAAGATAGATAAGCTCATATCACTAAGATGTAAACCAATAGGCACATATCACCAAAGATATAAGTATAAGTAGAAATGCTATAGTGATAGTATGAAGATTAGTGATAATGAAATGCTAAACTTAACATATTAACCATATTCAAAAACATGATACAATCATTGGGCCAACAATCTCCCCCTTTTTGATTATGGCAAATCGGTTAAGTTTAGTATAGACATAATAGATGCATGTATCACTAATATACAAAGGACATAAGCAATATCACTAAAAGCACACTACTTAGATTACTTATAAAAGCATACTTAAACTTACTTCTCCCCCTTTGACATGATCAAAAATAGGCTCCCCCGTACTAAGAGATAAAAAGAAATCAATCTCAAGCATAGAAATCAGAGCATGGGGAAGGCATAGACAATCATGATCAAGATATACTAATGAAAAACAATGGGAGAAGTGTGTAAAGACAAGTGTATAAAACTACATACCAAATGTAGAGTACTAAATAGAAAATTGCTTGTCAAAACACAATATGGTTGGTAAAACTAAAAGTATTTGAAAAACAAGAAATAATTAGTTTACCAACTTGAAATCCAAGGAATAAATCCAAAACACAATAGGATATGAAATATTGCTCTAGTTTTGGAAGAGAACTATGAAATAAAGGATTTCAAACAAAAGCCATGAGGAATAGATAATTGCAACTAATAGATACCAATTGAGATATGACAATAAATAAACTTGATACCAGTTGAACAGATGTAAACTTGAAACATTGATCAAAGAAACCATTAATAATCATAATTGTCCACAAATAAATAGTGGAACAAAATAAAAGAATGATCAATGTAAACTATTGCAATTGATATAAAGTAATCTTATTATTTGCAAGATCTATATGCTTATCCAAGTTCATGCATTTGAACTCAATTACCTTATCATGCTATATGAATACCCTTTAGATAAATATGAAGGTAAAGGAGAAGAATACTTGAGAAGGAGAAATTCAGTCGACTTGAATGCTCCCCCTCAAAGTACTACCAAAGTAGATAAAAATCATGAATTTTGGATAAGTCCTCAACAAGGAAAGCCAACTCAATTAAGCATGAAAGAAAAGCCAAACCAAAGAAAGCACAATAGTCATCAAGATAATATATGAAAGTTAATATTTAAGAAGATGACTTATTTAATCCATATAAAAGAGAGATAAATGATAAACATAATAGCATATACTCTAACAAACCCTTCACAAATAAAAGTATCATGACCTCATTCACTAAGATATGAAAAAGAAGAAGGTATGGGTCCATGATGAACTAGGTATACGACATATTTTAGGGTATAAATGAATTGAATCAATTAATTTGCTCCCCCTCAAAATATGCGTATCTAGTTCCAAAGCACTTATAGCATAAAATAGAAAACTACAAGATCTAGGGATAAATCAACTATGGATTTCTCCCCCTTGCTCGATGCATATAAGGCTACAATATCGTCAAAAGACGAAAAATATCATCTTTAGTCAAGAAGAGATAACCAATTAATAGCCACTAAAGATGAGAAATCAAAAGAATATTCCAATAAAGCACATATAATCAAAAGATGGCATACATTAGTCTATATAGAAGAATCTCATATTTAAATATGATAGATCAATGTATGTAATCCTTTGAGAAAATGTCATCATGAAAAAGAATAAAGTCAATTAAGAACAATCATGATGATACACAGAATATAGCTCAAAAAAATAAAAAAATAAAAATGAAACTCAAATATCATGTCCATGATTATCTAATTAAGAAATAATCAACCAATTTATTGCTTTGCATGGACTAGGTATGTTTTATCACATATGTACCCATCAACCGAGTAATATCCAAACTTTGCTACTTCTAAATGAAAGACCAATAAAGTTCAAATAGCAAAGGTCATATGTGATAAACCATGAGTAGTCAAAGTAGAGTAATAAATTGACTTGACATTTACAAAATTAGATAGTTTAGGACTACTCAATCATTAGGATCATTCATAAAGAAAACAAATGAATAAATATGATCTAATGAATCTCATCAAGAGAAAATCACAAATCAAAATCCATATTTATAAAGAATCTCAAAAAAATGAAAAATATGAAAAAGAGTTATTCTCATTTAAATGATTGCAAACATAAACAAGAAGAGATGTAAATGATAATACGATAAAATCATGACTCAAAAAGTGAGAGAAAATTAAGAGAGACTTGCTAATGACTAGTTATGGAAGAGAGTAAAAACAAGGAATCATAAACCTCTAAGAGAAAACAAGATTTAATAAAGAATTTGTAAAACTAGTTTTAGAGATTAAGCATATCACAAATCTTGTTTTTGTAAACTAGCATATCATATATAGATTGAAGTATAGGAATATAGCTAGATGTGTGAAAGTGAGCCAAAATTATATAGCTTAATAATATATCACAAATAAGCAAACTATATAATCCAAATAAGATTAATGAGGGAAGCCATTAACAAGATAAATGTGCTCATCAAATCTTAAGTCACTAACACTAAAAATACTTGCTTAAGCAAAGAGTTCTCATATAAGTATAATACATTTTGAATGATCAAAATGATTTAGAGACTCTTTACTAAGCAAGGATAAGAGCATAAGATGATAAATAAATGAATTAGACTCTTATCAAGTAAAGGACAAAAGAGATGTTCATAAAAATACAATAAAATAAATCTCTTTGCCAAGTATTGAGATTAACCCAAGATAATGAAATGATAGATCAATCTAGAGAATGCAAAATACTATAGCCACATTAAAATAAGTGTATTCTCTAGAAGTGGAAAAATCTCAACACAAAAGCTCAAACCATAGTAGCTAAAGTTATGAGAAATATGATGTAACAATTACATGTATTCTCATGTGCTACAAAAATATCATTGGGCAACAATAATTCAAAAAGAAGCATAACCCAAGGAATGAGCAAAGAAGGATCATTAAAAACAAGAAAGCTGATCGGATTATCCGTCGGATTTCAGCGGAAGTCCGGCGGATGATCCGAACTTAGTGCTCACAAAGCTGCTGGAATTGATCGGATTATCCGTCGGATTTCAGCGGAAGTCCGTCGAATTATCCGACCCTCTATAAAATCAAATTCTCAAAGATCTTTCATAAATAGTCATGAACAAGACACTAATAAAAAATTTCTCTCAACATCCCAACCAAAAGTTAGAAATCATATATATATATGAAACTACAAATAACACGAATAGGCATACATGAAAAGATCAAAAAAATAATTAAGAACATGTATCCATAATGCCAACCAAAAGGCCAAGAAGACATCATTTAAAAGAAGGCTTTAAGGAGGAAGCATATTGATTCAAAGAGAGATACACAAATATGATCAAAAGAATCAATAGCTAGAGTATGAGTTAAGCACAAGTTTAGAAGTAACAAGTATGAATAAAACTTTAGCTTAACTCATATGCCTATATAAAGGTATTTATACAAAAATAGATATCAATATAAGAGATACATGAACTATAAGTAAATAAAAATTTTAATGAATATAGTCATGTATCCTTAATGAATATTTGAGAAACTATCACAAATTCAAAAGCATGTATAAATAAACTTTATTAGGCAAAGACATAATTGATTCTCAAGAAGATAATCAAGATAAAGTATGAGAATCAATAATGAATATATTATGTAAGCACAAGATTAAAAAGAAGTATAAGTATATACTTGTCAAGAATAAGAAGCTTGTGCTAAACACATATATTCGCAAATACCGATTTAAAGTAAATAAGACACATTAAATACAAACCGGCAAGAAATAATTATTTCAAAAACTTTAAAGACGGAGAGTTAAAATCATATTAACTCAAATCAAAACCAAGCTCCTATGGACTAGAGTGATATACATGCTTTATAAATAAAGATTAAGAATAACAAGCATGCATAAATTAAATGTGTCACACTTAATAGAAAATGATGATAAACTACAAGTGTGAACTAAACATTTAAGATAAGTAACTAGTCATGCTAGATAAAAGAAATAATAAGAGAATTAACTAAGCATGCTAGTATTATATCTCACATTGATTTATACAATAAGCAACTAAGGATATCAATGTGAGCTAGTAGCAAAACATCAAGAGAAACATGCTAGATTCTACTAATATAAACTATTAAAAGAGAATCGTTTAGCATGTTACCAAAGTGGCTCTAGTGGCCACACTTATGTTGGTGCAATTGCTTGGAAGATGACCTTTGAGCTTTGCAACCACCAACACGCTCCTCGGTGCTATGTCCCGATATAAGAAGCTCCACCTACAACATTAGGCGAAGACTTTGGTATCCAAATAAACTTGGATCCACATTTGTTAGCTTTAGGGACCCATATACTATTTACTCTAGCATTGGTAGAAAAACTCCTACGAATAGGACAAGTTAAGCTCATGTGTCCAATGCGAGAGCAATAGAAGCACCTAATACTAGTGTGTGCACATGTATCAGAATGAGCATGGTTATGAACATGTGACATACTAGAATGATGAATATCTCTAGAATGAGCATGAGAAGATTTGGTTTTAAGAATATTATGTTCTAATAACAAATCATCATGCATACAAGTAAGAGAATCAAATTTAACATTTAAAGCATTATTCTCTTTTTCAAATAAAGCAATTCTAGAGACAAAAGCATCATTTTGTTTCTTTAAAGTGTCAATAGAAGAATCATGCAAATGATTAAGCTCATGTGTTTGCCTTTTAAGATCTTCTATTGATGAGGAAAGAGATTTAATTTTCAAAATTAAAGCCTCATTCAAACTCTTTAAAGAAACACAAGATGAGTTTTGAGAATCAAGTCTAGATAATAAAACATTATTTTCATTTCTCAAAAACTCATTTGCTTCTTCTAAATGAATAACCTTTTCAGAAAGTTCTTCATTTGTAGAATGAAGGTTGTCAAGAATCTCTAAGGATTGTTTAGCCATGGCTTTCCACTTAGAGCATTTCTTGCATTTAGAAGAAACATGATTGTCTATGCTACTAGAAATAAAACCCTCTTTATCGGAGGATGAGGAATAGGTTGCCATAGAAAAATAACAAGGATCTACTCTAAGGATGTTAAGCCTGACAATAGAGTCCTTGCTCTGATACCAATTGTAGGAACCCTAGAGGGGGGGGTGAATAGGGTCAAGCTAACTAATCAAGCACTTAGCACAAGCTAATAGACAATTTAAAAAATATAAGTGCAAGAGAAGAAGCAAACACAATACCGACACCCGATGTATCCTGGTATCCTCCTAAGAGGCAGTCCAGTCCCGGAACTCTCTCCGGCTTTAATCCACTATTTGAGCAAATAGTTACACACGAGTTTGGATCCGAAGAACTCGCCAACTTCAACACGAGTTTGGATCCGAAGAACTCGCCAACTTCAACCGAGAGTTTGGATACGAAGACTCTCCAACTTCAACCGAGAGTTTGGATACGAAGACTCCCCAACTTCAACCTTTCACAGTAGGTTTTGATCTCCTTACAATAGGATGAAGATCTTACTTTTCAACTCAATAACTCTAACACAATTTATGGATGGCAAATGAAAGCTTTGTAGAGTTGTATGTGGATAAACTTTGGTGGTTTAGGAATTTTTAGGCTCAAAGTATCAACCTTGAATGAAGGGGTTCAAGGCTATTTATAACCAAAGCAAAGGAAAGTGCAATAATGCAACTTTCACAGGCTGACGGATCATCCGTCGGATTTTCGCGAAAATCCGCCGGATCATCCGCCTGAATAGTCCAACAGCTACAAAAAGAGCCGTTGGGATCAATCATTCGTAAAATCCAACCGTTGAAATGCAAACGGTCATATGACGGAAAATCCGCCGGAATTCCGCAGTTTTCCGTCGGATAATCCGAACACTCACAGAAGGTATTCTGTGAGACCATTCGGATCTTCCGCCGGATTTCCGCTGAGATCCGCCGGATTATCCGCCGGGATTTCGAAGATTGTCCTGGAATATATTCTACCCTAGCTTTCGATTTTGCCATCCATTTCTTATGTTTACAATTATTCCTAAGACTCATTACAGACTCCAGATACATTATAGCAGGTGCAGGCTTCATCAGAGTCTTGAAATGATGATGGCATGGCTTGGCTTCTTCCTTTAATAGGTGCTGGCTTTTTTTCTTGGCGGCAGCTGTCCAAAGATATCCAGTTTGTGAAAATTGAATACCTTTCGGGGGCTTCGCCCCCGAACCCCCGACGAGGGGCGCTGCCCCCTCGACCCCCGTCCGCTGACCGCGCAGCGGAACCCCCGGTGCGTGGCTCCAGAGATGTCGTCGGGTGGTTCAGAGAAATCTTGTGGGATCCGTCGTCTTTGGCCCACCATGATTTCTTCAATGCATATGTCCATGTTGATCTTGCTTATTGCTTTTCTGCAAGTACATGTTAGACGAACAAAGCAATATCCATAGTAGCAAGTATGATAAATTAAAGCACATTAGGACTATACAAAGTTTAAGTATAAGTGCTAAGGTGATGGCACAAATGTTAGTGATATCAGAATGATTAAACTTAATTGAATGACCACAATCAAAAACATAGTTTTGATTTTGGCAACCCAATTAAATTTAAGATAGATAAGCTCATATCACTAAGATGTAAACCAATGGGCACATATCACCAAAGATATAAGTATAAGTAGAAATGCTATAGTGATAGTATGAAGATTAGTGATAATGAAATGCTAAACTTAACATATTAACCATATTCAAAAACATGATACAATCATTGGGCCAACAACATCGTGTCCTAATTTTTGGGGTGAACCATGGGGCATTGTCTGCGACCACACTCCCAAAATTTGGGAGTGTCTCGTGGACTGTGCACGAAGCTTTTAAGCTCGCACGGGTCACGCACTGTCGCGCGCGGGCTGCTGTGTGAGTGCACAGACACCATTGATACGCGTGTCGTATCGTGTCTGTGGGACTCGTGGACACGGTACAGTGTGTGTCAGACCTAGATCTATCCTAGGTGAACCCTTGGACACGAGCACGTGCCGTATCGTGTCGTGTGTCGCGTGTGGGATACACGTGCACGCGTGCACGATGATATTCGTACGCTGTTTCGTGTCTGTGAATACGTGTATTTTGGACACGATTCGTGTCCAATTCCTGGACACGAGGACACCCTCATGCACCCTCACTTGTATGTCATCTATTACCAACCTTTGTTTCACAATTTTAGTGATTAATTGCATTCGAAAATCCAAATTCCCTGTTCTTTACTGTTTTCACTGATACCTAAACTGGAAATGGATTTTCTGATTTTAAATTAGTTTTTATTAATTGTTAGATGATGTTAAATGTTAGGATTAGTTCATCTACACATTGTTAGCTGACAGGGGATTGATGGGTTAGTTTTGATTGTGTATTAGCATTGGGTTCAAATGAAGTTTTCCATATTTAATGAAATGGGCTGATACACAAAACTGGAAACTGATGGTTGGTTTCAATTTTTTTTTTTACTGTTTAGATGCTGTAAATGTTAGAAATTAGTAACATACATATTGTTGGGTGATGTACATGTTCACTTTGGTTGTGCTAATGCAAGGGAATAATCGATTTGGGTTTTCATTGGGTTGGGGAAATTTCCTGTCATAGGTTTCAGAAATCTGAAACCTGGGATTAAATTCCATTTATTTCACTCACATTGCTATGTAAATCTCACACAATACTTTTACCTACACCCTATGCATTTCTAGAGAAATTCCTGTCACTTGAACACCCTTAAACTAAAACCTATTGACTGAAACACATTAGCTACTGTCACCTCAACACCTGAACCTATATGTCTTAACACACACACACATTCAAATCATACATATACACACTCCTACACTGTCACTTGGACTGGACTGGAACCTGAGACAGTGCCCCCTTCACTGATTCACTCTATATCACTACACACACATAACAGGTAGCTCCTCCTATACACACACACACACAAAATCCCTTTTACTGTCACACCCTCACATTTTCCCCTCACATTCCTAACACACACACAGTCTACTCCTTTACACACACTGTCATGATTCATATACACCTGTGTATTCACTCACAAACTCTCTTGTATTGCCACACAATCAGTCACACACACACCCCAATATCTGTGACACAAGTACACTGTTTTTTTCACACACTCATGACTCACCCTTCCTTGCTTTCTTTCCCTCTATATGTATATATATATATATATATATATATATGATGATTATCTAGTACCTATATAGTTTCCCTATATGTGTATATATATATATATTTTTTTATATATATATGTGTGTATATATATATATATATATATATATATATATATATATATATATATATATATATATATATATATATAAAATATATATATATATATATATATAATGGTATGTGAGTGAATACATATATATGTGAATATAGCCTAATGAAAAATATGCATGTGATTAGATAATGTGGTAGTGTAATGTCAATATTTCAATTGCCTATAGGTGATATGGCATTTGCCTATATAGATAGATATATAGCCTATGTAAATGTGTAGTGGGTTTTGTAGTAAGGATTTCATTGGCCTATATGTGATTTGGCTCATAGACTAGGTAGGATAGCCTATGGCATGTGGTAGGAATACACTTGTGTATCACCAGACTGGTGTGACTTATGTGATATTTAGCTAGTTGACCTAGAATTGACTAGTTAAGCCAGGTTTGACCAACCTAGACTAGTTGACCAAGTTTAACCTCGTTTGACCTAGTTTGACTTATATAGACTAGAATTGACCTAGTTTGACTGTTAGGGTTGACTAGAGTTGACCAAAGGTTGACTTTAGCCTAGTTTGACCTAAACTTCATGTAGATGCATTGTAGTAGTCTATTTCCTTATTTTAGACTTGTTGTGACTTGTACTATTCTATAGGAGACAGACACCACTCCTCGGATAGTATATTCTCTTCGGACATTCAGGATACCAGACGAGTACTTTCTCTGATCATTTCATATCCTGTTTAGAATTATTTTCCTGCTTTAAATTACTTTACTTGATACTGTCACGTTGGTCACACGGATTGGTACTATATGGATCTTTTTATGAGATATTATCCCTCTCGGAAGCATCGGATACTGCATGTTTTGTGCGTTTCATGAATCATCACGTATCTCTATGCTTCCTCTGATTCACGAATCGCTTGTGACACATGTACTCTCATGTTCACAGAGCCATCATGAATCACCTTCACGTATCACTCATTTTATGAGCCATGTGAAGTTTCACGAATCTTAACATAACTTGAATAGATCTTTGTGTATCGATTGGGGATAGGGGAGTGGAAATAGACATGTGAATATTATCCAAGTAGCTGTAGTCATGAATCACTCTCTTAGCTGTAGTCATGAATCTCCTATGCCATTCACATGATTATATTTTACTCTGACTCACTAGTCACTATTAGTTCTCTATGTAAAGTAGATATTTCTATTACAGTTTCTCTCTCTGTTTATATACTATATTTCTTCAGTTCATGTATCTTACTTTACTGTATGATTATATTTTCTAACCTGCTATGATCTATTGAGATGTACTGTACTCGCTCCTGTCCTGACTGGACCTGTTGAAAATATTACAGAGGATGAGGAGGAGGCCCTATGTACCACCTATTACGGAGCAGGCTTAGACGACACCTGCGACCTGGTTCCTCTGGAGGATCCAGCTGCAGTACAGGATGCTACTCCCAGAGTTTAGGCTAGATAGCTAGGCTTTAGCTTTTCTCTCAGTATTGTGTTATTTGAATTTTAGTTGTTGTTCTGAGATGTAGTTTATATTTAGAGACTCGTATTGAGCTGGATGTTCTTGAGTTGTTATCTTAGACACTTAGATTTTCTCTCTCTCATTTGTATTATATTGTGGTTTTGATCTCTCTATCTACCTTTACTATTCTGTATCTGCCTTAGATGTGATTGATACTGTTCTGTTATGTCACCTCCATTCGGAGTGTATATACTGTATAGGTACCTTTATATTGTTAGATGATTGACTAGGACAGCGTTCTACCGCCGACACTACGGCGTAGGCTGGGCGTTGTTACGTTCTCGTACCCTTACAGTGGGTGCGGATCGTGACAGAATCTTCCGAAGAGATCTCATAAGAGATAAACTCTAGAAGAGAAAAATCTTCAAAAGTGATCTCATGTAATCTCATGAAAAGATGAATCTCTAGAAGAGATCTATTATAATCTCTTAAAAAGATAATATTAATCCCCTGTAGAGAGAAGATAATATTGATCTCATGTAGAGAGTCTCCTGTAGAGAATTAATATGAATAATATACCTGTAATGGTCATGTTAATAGGATCCGTTACAACCAAAAAGAACATGTTCTGGGTCCTTAAGCACCCTATTTAAATACAAATTCTTTATTGTCATTCACTCAACAGAATATTTTATGTAAAATATTGATATGCATCTAGACACATATACTGGAATGACATAATGTACATTAATTATTCTTGATGAATGTTTGATATAATGAGATATACAAATGCATAATATTTATCTGATCCTCCTTAAGAGGATAACACAAACAAGGTATATTTTTTTTAAACAATGTTGCAGGTATTTTGGAGATAAATATAGAAAAATACTACGACAATCTCCCCAAATCTCTCTTACAATTAATAGAGAAAATAAGAGAATGTACAGGACTATGTTTTCAACAATTCAAAATATCATGAGGAGTTGCGAGCTTTCAGGAATCACAAATAAAGCCTGTAATCTCTTCATAAGGATATGAGTATAAATGTATAGACAAATAAAGTGTTGGGGTGAGATGTAATATTTAAATTGTATTGGGGGATTTTTTATTTTGAATTGATGTAAGAACAAAAAAAAATATTTTTGAGGGAGAGCATCCTGAAGATGCTAATGGAGACATCTTGAAGCATGTCTTTGCGCATTGTACTCTTTTCCTTCATTGAGATTTTTTTTCCACTGGATTTTTCCTACGAAAGATTTTTAACGAGGTAGTGTAAGTTGCACCCACTTGGATTCCTGAAGAATCGTATTCCTAAAGAATATTATTGTACTCTTTTCTTTTGGATGGATTTTTTCCAAAGGATTTTTTCTAGAAAAATTTTAATGAGGCAATAATTAAAGTGGGCATCCAATGGGGAGTGTTATAATTTGGATAAACCCAAATATGGATGCCCTTATCCATACCCATAAACAGCCCCTATCTCATTCCCTTTCACTACTAAAATACAGCAATTTGGCGACGGAAGATTAGCGACGGATCGTATCCGTCGGCGATAGCGACGGTCTCGCGACTACGTTGTGACGGGCTACCGTCAGAAAGTAATGGATAATTTTTTTATTTTTTTGCGTCAAAATCAGTCGCACATCCGTCGCGCATTTGATGCAACTTTAGCGACGGATTCATGTCCGTCGCTAATATGTCGCACATTGTGGCGGCAAAATCTGAAGAAAATGGCACGCTAAATTAGCGTCTATCTAGCGACGGACTTTTTCGTCGGTAATCTAGTGGGTATTTAGCGACTATCCATCGACAGATATATTCGTCGGTAATCCGTCGCTAAATACTGTAACCTAACTTAAATTGAACCAACGGGAGGAAATTTTTCATTCTCCCCCAAAAAACTCACTCTCTTCCCCCTCTCTCTCTCTCTTTCTCGTTATCCGGCGAGCTCTCTCCGACGGGTCACATTCTCCGACGAAGCTCTCTCCGACGGGATATCTCTTGCTCTCAGGTATGCTCTCTCTCTCTCCCTCTCTCTCTCTCTCTCTCTCTCTCTCTCTGTTTAGCATAACATATAGGGTTTCGGGTTGGTGGGGGGTCGGCTGTCGCTGGGGTCGGCGGGGTGGGGGGGAGGGAGTGGGGACGGGGGGGAGGTTGTTGAGGGCGGGGGGCAAGGTAGGGTTTAGGTTTTCGGGACAGGGGTAGGGTTTCGAGTCATGGAGGGGTGGGCCGGCTGTCGCGGGGGCCGGCGGTGATGGAGGGAGGGAGGGGGACGTGGGGTGGATGGTGTTGGGTATGGGGCGGGGGGCAGGGGTAGGGTTTAGGGTTTGTTGTCGGGGGGTGAGGGTGAGGGGGGTGGGTGTTTGCTATCAGGGAGGGGAGGGGTGGGGTGGGGGTTTGCTGTCCGTAGGGGAGGGGTCGGGGAGGGTGGATGGGGGGGGTGCTGTCGGGGATGGGGTGCTGTCGGGGAGGGGGGGGTCGGAGAGGGGGTGGTGGGGTGGGGGAGGAGAGGTGGGGGTGGGGGAGGGGGTCGGGTAGGGGACACACGGGTAGGGTTTCGGGGCAGGAGTAGGGTTTCGGGTGGGGCAGGTATCGGTGGTTTCGGATCGGACCATTCCTATGAGTATCGGTGGTTACAGATCGGTGTATCTGATCGGGGGAGGGGGTATAGGTGGTTTCGGATCGGACTAATCCTATGAGTATCGGATCGGGGGAGGGGGGTATCGAAATCGGTATCGGTATCGGAATCGGTATCGGACCATTCCTATGAGTATCGGATCAGGGGTATCGGTAATATCGGTGGTTTCGGATCGTAGTATCGAATTTTTTGGTATCGAAAAACAAATAACTATTAATAAAGTTGATGTCCTCCGACATAGTCCCTGCAGCCATTCGACTGGCGAGGCAGAAACTATGTAGCCGTAGATAAAGTTGACTGTCCTCTGACATAGTCCCTGTAGCCATTCGATTGGCGAGGCAGAAACTATGTAGCCGTAGATAAAATTGATTGTCCTCCGACCATCAAAACTCGACAATGATGATATGACAACCTATCACTATATCTTATATAGTAGTAGATGATGTCTTAGTATTACGTTATGTGAGTTCATCTTGATTCTGTTACATTCTTCATGATACTAGATACGATAAGAACATATACTACACCAACAGAACATAGATGATTCACTCTAATGTATGCTAGAATGAATTTTGGGTTGTGTTTTGAGCCATCCGTTCTCATACTTGGTAAAAAATCGAATATTCTGTCTTTTATCTGCTTTCGAAAATGTACTCAAACGATATGATGGTGTAGGAAAAAACTATGGTGATCAGGACATAGTGATCAGGACATAGTCCCTGCAGCCATTCGACTGGCGAGACAGAAACTATGTAGCCGTAGATAAAGTTGACTGTCCTCCGACCATCAAAACTCGACAATGATGATATGATAACCTATCACTATATCTTATATAGTAGTAGATGATGTCTTAGTATTACATTATGTGAGTTCATCTTGATTCTGTTACATTTTTTATGATACTATATACGATAAGAACGTATACTACACCATATGTACAGAACATAGATGATTCACTCTAATGTATGCTAGAATGAATTTTGGGTTGTGTTCTGAGCCATCCGTTCTCACACTTGACAAAAAATCGAATATTCTGTCCTTTATCTGCTTTCGAAAATATACTCAAACGACATGATGGTGTAGGAAGAAACTATGGTGATCAGGACATAGTGATCAGGATATAGTCCCTACAGCCATTCGACTGGCGAGGCAGAAACTATGTAGCCGTAGATAAAGTTGACTGTCCTCCGACCATCAAAACTCGGCAATAATGATATGACAACCTATCACTATATCTTATATAGTAATAGATCATGTCTTAGTATTATATTATGTGAGTTCATCTTGATTCTGTTACATTCTTCAGATACTAGATACGATAAGAACATATACTACACCATATGTACAGAACATAGATGATTCACTCTAATGTATGCTAGAATAAATTTTGGGTTGTGTTCTAAGCCATCCGTTCTCACACTTGGCAAAAAATCAAATATTTTGTCTTTTATCTGCTTTCGAAAATGTACTCAAATGACATGATGGTGTAGAGAAAAACTAGGGTGATCAGGACATAGTCCCTGCAGCCATTCGACTGGCAAGACAGAAACTATATAACCGTAGATAAAGTTGACTGTTCTCCGACCATCAAAACTCAGCAATGATGATATGACAACCTATCACTATATCTTATATAGTAGTAGATGATGTCTTAGTATTACATTATGTGAGTTCATCTTGATTCTGTTACATTCTTCAGATACTAGATACGATAAGAACATATACTACACCATATGTACAGAACATAGATGATTCACTCTAATGTATGCTAGAATGAATTTTGGGTTGTGTTCTGAGCCATTCGTTCCCATACTTGGCAATTAAGCATGTAAAATAGAACTGATTATGTTTAGTTTGTCTTACGATACAGTTTTCACATCCAAATTGAAATAGATCGTTACTTCGTTGATCGTACATGGATGTACTAGTGGATCAACCTCCTGGACCGTAGGTACTTATAAGTATTGACCGTATCGGATTAGTATAGATCTATCATTTTGGTATGGGCCGTATCGATTGGTATTGGTCTTAGCGAATTGGTATCGTCCTATCCGACATGTATCGGCCGTATAGCTACGGTTCGTATTGGCCTTATCGATTTGGTATTGGTCATATCCGATAGGTATCGGCTGTGTTGGATTAGTATAGACCATTTCGGATTAGTATCGTGGAAGGTTTAGTAACAACTGTACTTGAATTTCTCTCTTCTAGAGCTAGATTACCATTGCAAGAGAGTCACGAGAGCGTAGCTGGCCAGTTACAGAACATACATACTTCCTTTTCAATCTTGCTTTTCATGTTGGAAAATGAAGCATGTATGTTACTGTAACTGGCCAATCACGATCTGGTGACTCTCTTGCAATGATATTCTAGCTCGAGAAGAGAGAAATCCAAGTACAGTTGTTACTAAACCTTTCACGATACTAATCTGAAATGGTCTATACTAATCCAACACGGCCGATACCTATCGGATATGACCGATACCAAATCGATAAGGCCAATATGAATCCTAGCTATACGGCCGATACATGTACATATCAGATAGGACGATACCAATTTGTTAAGGCCAATACCAATCTGATACGTCCTATACCAAACCGATAGATCGATACTAATCTGATACAGTAGATACTAAGTACATCCGGCCAATACCAGCGGATCCACCAATTACTGCACGATAGGCCCAACGACTCCAGTTACATCCGGTTATTGGTGAGTACATGATTACATAGTAATTCTGTTAGTCTTGTGATACAGATTTTTACTCTCTTATGCTACCAACGTCACAATTTTTCCAGTACTGCTCCCTCTAATGATGATGAACGCAAAAATCAAAGACCCCCCTCTCCTTTCTCACTCTTCACAGTTCTCACAACAGGAAGGTTCAGTGCTTTCTAGTTATCTTCCATCCATGCTCTGGACCCATCTGCTCCTTCCTACTTCCCTTCTTCTTATTTGACTCTCACAGCCACATATGATATCCAGCTCAAGCGTAGAGTCGGGGGAGAAGAAGTGGGCAGGAAGAGGAGGAAGAAGCAGCACAGCCGGCGGTATGACCTGGAGGAAGTACAGAGGTTTTGCTGGAGGTGTTGGCAATTTTTCCAGGATGGTATTAAGGAGCAAGTGTAGAGTCGGCCGAAGGAGCCACAGCTTCCTTCGGTCGACTCTACACTTGCTCCTCAACACCATCCTGGGAAAATCGCCAGCAACTCCAGCAAAATCTCTGTACTTTCTCCAGGTCATGCCGCCGGCTGTGCTGGTTCCCCCTCCTCTTCCTACCCACTTCTTCTCCCCCGACTCTACACTTAAGCTGGATATCATATGTGGCTGAGAGAGTCAAATAAGAAGAAGGGAAGTAGGGAGGAGCAGATGGGTCCAGAGCCATGGTGGAGGAGAGGAGAAGGCTCCCAAGACTCCTCGAGGTGGATATCATATGTGGCTGAAAATTTTGATAAACTTCTTATTTTTTTATAATTTGAGTAAATTTCTTTACCCTATATGAAAATTTCTGTTGTCATAGAGATGGCTCCCAAGACTCCCCGAGGTGGTGCTGCTAGCCGAGGAAGGATTTTCGACGGATTTCTGTGAATTACCGACGAATTTTCGACGGATCGGGCCGTCGCTAAATCGTTGTATTTTAGTAGTGTTTATATATGTTATCAATGAGAAAAACTACGTACAGATTTCTGGCTATCAATATTCTTCCCTTTCTCTTCTATTTTTATAACATTTCCAATATTTTTTAAAAAGTTTTTTCTTTTTTTTCTTTCTTTAATTTTATTTTCTTTTTGTTGTTTCCTTCAATTGTTTTTTCATTTTTTCCATTTTTTTTTTTACTTTTTGTAAAGATTTTTTTTCCCTTTCTTTGTCAAAAAATTTCGTTTTTATCTCATTTTTGTTATTTTAACTTTTTTTCCTTCAAATTTTTTATTATTTTGATTTTTTTCTTTTGAAAAATCATTTATTTATTATTATTATTGTTCGATTTTTTCATTTTTTAAATAAAATTATTTTTTGAGTTGGGTCCATTTCACAAGTGAGTTTTGTTAGTTTTATTAAGGATCGAATCGTAAAAAATAATTATAAATAAAAATATATTATGTTAATAGAATTGAACCATGTTATCTTGGATACTAACATATCACCTTAACCAATTACGCTATAAAAAGTTACAAATAAAAGAGTAACAACTATTATATTTAGAGAAATTTTGACTTGGCCCCCACTATATTTACCCTATTTTAAGGTGCACCACCCAGTTTTGTAAAAATGTAAGAGTCCCCCTACTTTGGACGGAAACCGTCCAGAACAGACGGTCAACAGCTTTGACCCAAAAAATTTGAAGAAAATACCCCTCGTTCTTCCTTGTCTAAAAATTATACACTCGTTCTCCCCCCCTTCCCCGTCCCCACTGCCTCCTCCCCCCCCCCCCCCCCCCCCCCCCCCCCCCCCCCCCCGCCGCCACTGCCCCCCTCCGGCCACTGCCCCCCTCCCCTCCATCGTTGCCACCCCACCCTCCCGTCCCCGTCCCCTCCACCCCCCCCCCACCGCAACAACAACAACAACAGTCGCCGCCGGATGCCGCTCCTGCCATCGCTCGCCCCCTTGTTGCTCTCCTTCCCGTTTCGCCACTGCTACGCGCACCGCCGCACACCGCAGCCGCCACTACTGCTGCTTCGCGCGCCGCCGCCACTACTACTCTACGCGAGGAGGGGGAGGGGGGAGGCGGTGGCGGGGAGGGGGAGCTACCGGCGGGGAGGGGGGAGCGGGGAGCAGCGACGGCAGCCTGTCCGGGGAGGAGGAGGGGAGGGGGGTTTGAGGGAAGAGGAAGAAGAAATTAGGGGAGGGATATTTTCGTCAAAAAATTTATATCTAATGGGTTGACCGTCCGTTCTGGACGGTTTCCATCCAAAGTGGGGGGACTATTACATTTTTGCAAAACTGTGAGGTACACCTTAAAATGGGGTAAATAAAGTGGAGGCCAAGTCAAAATTTCTCTTATATTTAATCATCAATAGAAATATTATTAAAAAAATATATGTATATAAAATTTTCGATTATATAGTACTTTGCGTACCAAACACGCTCTATGTGTTGAGTCTTGTTGGACTAGGCCGATAGGGACCAGGCAGTTTAGTCCTATTTTTTGAAAATTTTAATTAAAAATATTAATTAGATTCCCCAAAAAATAGGTAATTTAAAAATATTGACCCTATGTTATTTACACTTATGTGCAAAAAGAAAATTAATCAATAAGTTAAAATTTATTAATTCGAATATCTTAATTACAACTTTACAAACAAGGGGTGCACAATTTTATTTAGAAAATAGCTTAAATGGTGCAAATTTTACAAATCTATGGTTTGTATATTAGGTACAATAATGGAACAATTCTAAAGTTATAAGTATGCTAGCAAGGGGAGAGGTTAAAATTATCACAATATTTTTGGACTTTTGGAGAGTCAAAAATAGGCCCACCTTGTCTATTTATATGGACAACGTTTGATTTGTGGTTAGGTCGGATCGGATGTTGTTCATGGATTGGATTGAATGTTGTCCATGTAAATCGAGACACCCTCTCTATTTATATTCTCTATTTATATGGACAACATCCGTCATCCGACCCAACCCCAGGTGACCGGTCGGGCCGGCCGGTCCAATCTAGTTCTGTCTTAGCTTAATCATTCTATATGACGGATTTACAATACATCTTCTATGTGACTATGTCGACCATTAGATTGCATCATGCATACAATCTAACGATTGAGGACGAACACTGTAATGCCCCGGTGGCGTGACAAACAAGATGCGTCCGACACATAGAATTATTTTTCGTTAAGTCAGATCGAACCTGCTGATGATGACAATGAATTGATAACTGGCTTATACTTTATTCTTCCATTCTGTCAGTCCTATTCATTGATAACAACAAGAAGTACATAAATATATACAGATAAATTTTTCTGTGTTCAGTTTTGATGCTAATTCTTGTCATCCTTGGATTGCGTGTGCATATGGGATCTTCATTATCCCAACTGTCTGTTTTCCGAGTCAAAACCTTATCATCTCCCTCCCTAACAAAAATAACATAATACCTAACCTTTGATTTGTCAAGGGGGTTGGGGGCTAACATCTCCCTATCAGAAACAACATAGTTCATAATAGTCTAGTCACCAATTAATCCTTGCAAGCAAAACTAACAAAGCCTTTTTGGAATGGAGTGGAGTGGAATGAAATCCTCACTTTAACTATACTTCTCTCCCTCTCCCTCTCTCTTTTATTATAACCACCACTGGAGAATCCTTTCTTGTTCATCATCTCCCATTCTGCAGACTGCAACTGTTTGCTAGTTCTATCAACATTTGTTGTGCTAACAACATCCAACTTGACAGGAAAAAAAAAGTGTTCTGTTGTGGCACCAGCTTTACTGTTTGTCGATTGCTTTGCTTTGCTTGCACGTTTCCAGTTTTCCAGTGCAGATAAACGGTCTAGTGCTGCATTCTTGGATGTGGGGGAGAGGGAGAGATATGGGCATTCAAGGGGGATATTCTGGGCCTGGGGTGTTCTTGTGTGCCCTGTTTCTTCTATCTGCTTCGTGCCGATGCTCTGCTCTCGAGCTCGACGCGAACCTGGCGGCCTCGCTGACCGTGGATGCCACGCCGCAATCCTCTCGGAAGATGCCGGCCAACATGTTCGGTATCGACTTTGAGGTGAATAATAGATACTCTCTCTTTTTTTCCTATTTTGCGTTCCTTGTCATTTCAATCAAAATACTCTGTTCTCGGTATGAATGTCAGTGGCTTCATTTCGTAGTTTGCAGTATCGGCCGATACCGATCCGAACGGTCGATACAGATACCTTTTGGCATGTCTCGATCCGATACCGGCATGGGGGTTGGGAGGGTGCGGGGCTATTTTCTACTCAATTTGGCAAAGAAAATTGAACGGAAAAGATAAATCAACAAGGGTGTAAAAGAAGAAAACTTATCTATCGTATGTAAATCAATCGGCAATGGTGACTACTATTTCATTCAATTTTAAAACTACTCAGAAATAACACAAAAAAATACTTAAAATTATGTCTATATGGATAAAATATTTCTTATAAACTTTTAACAATTTATTAATAATTATTTGCTTTCCGATACCAAAAAATCTAATACGTCCGAAACCGCTGATACTCATAGGAAGGGTACGATACAGATTCCAATACCGATGCTGCAAACCTTGGTTCATTTTTGTTGCCTACATTCAGATGTTATAAAGAAACAAGCAATCAACACTATATATTTGCAATGGTGAGCACTATATGTAATACTAATAGATTATGCACTCTGGATGCAATATAGCTCCATAATTGTTCTTTTGTTTATTGGTTGTTGTTTCTCCTGGATGAATAAGAATGTTCACAAACTAATCTCATCTGTCATGATTAATGATCTAAATAAATGCTTGCCTAGGAAAGATTGACACGTTATCTAGCACAGATTAATAACTATTATGAGGACTTTTTGGTGCTTCATTCTATATTTCAATATACTCATTATATAACGTTATATTATAATTTTTGTACTACTATATTTGTAGTTGGAACTCTGAGATTTCATTTGCTTTCTGTTTTCATGTTATAGATTAATTCGTTTTTTATAGTGAGGCTTTTATTAGCATATACATTTTGGTGTTCCCTTTCTTCTATTACCAACCAATAGTGATATGCAAATCTTTGTACCAATTCCAAAATATGGCATAGTAGAATTTATCATAGTTTACAGTATCGGTCGATACCGATTCGATACGGTCAATACCGATTCGATACAGTCGATACCTATCCTATACGTTCGATATCGATAAGGTTTGGCATGTTCCGAATTGATACCCGATATGGGGGTCTCTTTTTCGGTCAATTCGGCAAAGAAAGTTGAACGAAAAAGATCAATCAACAAGGGTGTAAAAGTATAGTAAGGTTGTAAAAGCATGTATAAAAGACGAAAACTTATCTGTCTCATGTAAATCAATCAGCAAGGGTGACTACTATTTCATTCAATTTCAGAACTGCTAAGAGACAACACTGGAAATACATAAAATTATGCCAATAGAAATGAATAGTGGGATTATTTTATTGATGGGCTACTACTTGCTACTTATAGAGGTTCCAACTCCTCTTCATACTACATATTCCAATGTGGGACTAAAGTCCCTTATTGGTTCTCAACACTCCCCCTTAAGATGGGCAATAGATATTAATCATCCCCATCTTGTTACATAGCTTTGACAGACTCAATGAACTAAGACCTTTAGTCAGACAGTCTGCAACTTGTTCTTCTGAGCGAACATGGTCAATCTTCAGTATCCCTTGTTCCAGCTTCTCCTTGATGAAGAATCGATCGATCTCAATGTGCTTCGTTCTGTCGTGCTGAACTAGATTGTTGGCTATACTTATTGCAGCTTGACTATCGCTCAGAAGATGTAACGGTGCTCCCTTATCCAGCTTCAACTCTGTCAGCAGTGCTTTCACCCACAGTAACTCTGACACTCCCAGAGCCATTGCTCTGTATTCTGCTTCAGCTTACGACCGTGCTACCACTGACTGTTTCTTGCTTCTCCATGAGACCAGGTTTCCTCCTACAAAGACACAGTACCCCGTGGTAGACCTTCTGTCATCTATACAACTCGTCCAGTCTGCATCGCAGTATTCCTCAACTTTTATGCGTCCATTCTTCTTGAACCATAGCCCTTTTCCCGGCGTTCCTTTCAGATATCTCAAGATCTGAAATACTGCTTCCATATGATCCGTTCTTAGATCATGCATGTAGCGACTCACTACACTCACCGCAAATGAGATATCAGGACGAGTGTGTCCCAGATAAATCAATCTCCCTACAAGTCTTTGATACTTTTCACGATCAACTGGCTCTCCTGCTTCTGCTCCCAACTTGTACTTCTGGTCAATTGGAGTGACTGCTGCTTTGCATCCCAGCATCCCTGTCTCCTTTAGCAGATCTAGTGCGTATTTTCTTTGTGAGAGAACAATTTCTTGTTCGTCGTCACACACCTCGATACCCAGAAAGTACCTCATCGCTCCTAAATCCTTCATCTCAAACTCCTTCGCGAGTTTTGATTTCAGCTTAGTGATCTTGACCTCATCACCACCTGTGATTACTATATCATCCACATATACAGCAAGTATAGTAATGTGGCCTCTTGCATGCTGAAGAAAGACTGTATGATCTGTATTTGTTTGATGGTATCCCATGCCAGTAACAGCCTTTCTGAATCTGTCGAACCAGGCTCGAGGAGATTGCTTGAGCCCGTATAGCGACTTCTTTAGTTTACACACTTTTCCACGCGACGTTCCTCCGTCTGATTCTGTCGCATAGCATCCTGGCGGGAGCTCCATGTATACTTCTTCTTGTAGGTCCCCGTAGAGAAAGTCATCTTTCACATCTAATTGGTATAGCTTCCATCCATAGTTTGCTGCAATGGAGACCAGAGTTCTTACCGTGCTCATTTTTGCTACTGGAGCAAACGTCTCATCATAGTCGATGCAATATGATTGTGTGTATCCTTTTGCAACCAACCTCGTCTTGTATCGCTCTACTTTTCCTTCTGGCGTCTCCTTCACTGTGTACACCCATTTGTATCCCACAGTTTTCTTCTCTTTGGGTAATGGAACCAGCTCCCATGTCTTATTTTTCTCTAGTGTTCCAAGTTCTTCCATCATTGCAGCTTTCCACCTTGAATCTTTTTTACTTCCTGCCAACACTTAGGCAAAGAAGTAGAGTCTAACGATGCAATGAAGGCTCGATAATTCGGAGAAATGTTAGAATAAGATAAGAAATTGGCAATGTCATGTTCATAATCATCATAACGACTAGGAGCCTTACCTGCATTGATGCGAGAAGATCTCCTTAAGGGAGCAATAGGTGGTGGAGAGATCATACCATCCAAGTCAGAGAGATCCGCATCAGAATCAGAGTGATTCGGTACGGGGGCAACATCTTCAAGAGTTGGGACAGGAGTAGACGAGGGACTTTGTACAGTAGGCAATGGGCACGGCACAGTACTGGACTTCTGTTGTCTCCTTATGTAGACTTGGAGCTCCTTTTTCCTTGTCTTTCCCTGCGTAACATATGTATCTTCTTCTTCATTCTCCGTATCAGAGTCACTGCTATCTTCCCCTTTCGTCCAATTTTTTACGACCGGACACGGGACCGATCCGACTATCACGTTTGGACTTATTATCTCCCCCTCACGTCTAATACCCTTTGTGTTAGGTGTGTCACCAAACGCTGAACCTGCATCCGAACCATAGTATGGTTCCAGTTCTCTGAATGTAACGTCCATGCTTACAAACATCTTCCGCTCAACTGGGCTTCAACATGCGTATCCCTTCTGAGTCGCTGTGTATCCGACAAATACACACTTAACCGCTCTAGGATCCAATTTGCCAACTCCTGGCCTATTATCTTAGACAAAACACACACACCCAAATACTTTCGGAGGAATGGTGTATATAGTTGTACCAGTAAGCATCTCCAACGGTGTTTTCCAGTCCAATACCTGATAAGGCATTCGGTTGATGAGATAAAAGGACGTCAATACAGCCTACCCCCATAAGTGTTTTGGGACATTCATAGCCAGTATCATCGTCCGTGCGACCTCCAGCAGGTGTCTGTTCTTCCGTTCGGCCACACCATTTTGTGCCGGTGTATAGGCACATGAGGTTTGATATAGTATTCCACGAGTGGATAAATACTCAGCAAACTGCTTATTTGTGTACTCCGTCCCATTGTCAGACCGAAAATACTTAATTTTAGCCCTATATTGTGTTATCACCCAGCAATAAAAATCCTAAAAAGCCTCAAAGACGTCGCTTTTATTCTTCATAAGGTAGACCCATGTCACGCGGGTATAACAGTCAATAAAAGTGACGAACCATCGAAATCCGTTAATACTTGTTGTAGGACAAGGACCCTATATGTCCGAATGTATCATATCAAAAACAGCAGAACTTTTATTTCCAGAGCTCACATAGGAGCTTCTGGTATGTTTGCCCAACTCACATGCATTACAAACTAACTTCTCTTTATTAGCCCTTTGATATAAGGACGGATACATTCGACTAATAACTTTAAAGGAAGAATGCCCGACACGCTGGTGGTGGAGTAACAATTCGTCTTCTACACTGCGATATGAAGCGTCTGGTTGTGCGCTTGCGACCAGAGATGCCAGTGCTGTGTCCAGTCCGGTCATGTCCAAGTACCATAGTCCCTTATGCCATGTGCCAGTCTCTAGTCGTCGTCATGTCCCCTTCTCCTGAAAAATTACCGTAGGAATGTCAAAGGAAACAGTACAGTTAAGATCAAGGATAATGACACTAATAGAGATAAGATTGACAGGAAAAGACGGAGCATGTAAGAAATTGGTGAGAGTCAGGGAAGGGGTGCATGCAACAGTGCCTTTATCCATTACAGGTCTGGAGGTACCATCAGCAGTCTGAATGCTCTTCGGTGTCGGTAGGTGAGTATAGTCTTGGAACTCACCGCGGGATCCCGTGATATGACGAGATGTCCCAGAGTCCATAATCCAACCTAGCTGATGGTCAGATACAAGAGCATGCGCAGGTATACCTGTGCTGATTTGGGCAAAGCAAGTGATGTGATTCCCCGAGGTAGATGATGCCGCATGAGGGTCGAGACTGTCGTCCGATCCCTGCTTCGAGCCGCGTAACTTCGCGAGGAACTCCCTCTCAAGAGGGGTTATTTCAGCCAGCTGCTTTTCTTCCCCTTCTTCCGCCAGCATATCCTCCTATACCACCACGACGTACTCCACGACCCCGTCCGCGATCACTCGACTGACTTCGCAGGGGTTTTGGACAAAATCTGATGTAATCTCGGAGTCACCACAGTTGTGACAAATACCTCCCGCAGAGGGAGGCGGATTGAAGGCGGCAAGAGCAGACTTTTCAACAGCGACTTGCTCCCCCTGGAAGTAGCCCTTGTTGGATATCAACTTCAGCCGAACTTCTTCCTGTGCCATGGCGGCTATAGTCCCTTCTAAGTTTGGAAGCTGGGGTTGGACTAGGAGTACATTCCTTCTCTGCTCAAACACCGAGTTGAGCTCCTTCAAAAACTTTATCATTCGCTGCCGTAAAATATACTCCAGGAACCCCTGAAAATACTTCGCAAATGTAGGTTCAACCCGTGCATCTTCCATCCCAAGAGGATCATAGTAATCCAGATCAGACCAGTACTTCTTCAACAGGGCTGCATACTCAGAGATGGTACGTTCGTCTTGGGTCACCCTATCAAGTTTATCCTGCAGTTGGAAGACCCGCATAGGGTTGCCCAAACCGGAGTACATATCCTTCAAAGTCCGCCATATATCAGCAGCAGCCTCCATCACCTCAACATTACCCGACACCTGGTCGGTCAATGAGGCTGTCAACCACCCTGCCACTACGTTGTTGACAATCTCCCAAATAGCAAACTCATTTGAGGAGGGATCGGCTGGCGCCTTGGTTTGGCCATTGACATAGCCTACCAAGCCACATCCCTTCAGCGTCCGCATCGCCTGCCGCGACCATTTCAAGTAGTTGGAAGTTCCTTCCAACTTCGTCTCTAGCTCTTCCAACTTCCCCATCTTGTAAGGTAACGGATCCACATCAGTATGGATCATACGTGGGGTCACCTCGGTCAATCTCTTGGACAAGATATCATCAACCAAGGCCTGCATCTCCTGTGTCGTCAGTTTTCTACTGATTGCATCCATGACGTCGTCAAGCTGTGTGAGGTCCTGTTGTATCCCAAGTCGTCGTCTTCGTCGTTTAACTGCTTTGTATCCCGATCTCTTATGTCTTCGTAGTCAACTGTTGAGACCGGGGAGGGGGGGAACAACAAGGAGCCGCCTCACAGATATTTCTCAGGTATAAAAGCAACTAGAACAGCATTACATCGAACAAGGAGAACAACGACATGGATCGTTTACTCCATGCATGATCAATTGTTCCAGCACTCCAAGTATAAACAAGGAGGGGAGGGGAACCGACACTCCAAGTAAAACAAGGAAGCGGTGGGGAAGATCCGGCACACCAAGTAAAAACAAGGAGGCGGGAAGGGAGGGGGGGATCCGGCACACCAAGTAAAAACAAGGAGGCGGGGGGGGGGGGTAGGGGGATCCGGCAGCAGCGGGGAAGGGGGGGTCGGCAGCAGCGGGAGGGGGGGGGGGGGACGGGGGGTGGGGTAGGGGGTAATCCGGCAGCGGGGGGGGGGGGGGGATCTCCAGCAGGGGGGTTGGTGATCTCTCTATGGGATCAGCAACCAGGGGGGCGGCAGCGGGAGGGAATTTTTTTTTTTTTTTTTTTGTTGTGGAGAGAGAGGGGTGGATGAGTTATGGCTCTGATACCATGTAGAAATGAATAGTGGGATTATTTTATTGATGGGCTACTACTTGCTATTTATAGAGGTTCCAACTCCTCTTCATACTACATATTCCAATGTGGGACTAAAGTCCCTTATTGGTTCTCAACGATGCCTAAATGTATAAAATATATTTTCTAAAATGTTAATAATTTGTTATTAATTATTTTCTTTCATATACCAAAAAATTCGATACTCTCTGCCGATACCGCCGATCTCAATACTCATAGGAATGATCTAATTAATACCGATACTGCGAACCATGGAATTTACTCCGCTCACTCTTCGTGTGTGTGTGTGTGCGTGTGTGTCCAGTATTGGGTTCTGCATTTCCATGGATACAAGCTCATACACAGAGCAAGAGACTATCTAAAACAGGAATGCTACAGAATTATAATCATATTTATGAAAAAATAATTCAGGGAATTTAACTTCATAACCTCTAACTGAAAATGATGTAATATAAGACGCGTCTTTGGTAGCATTCTACATCTTTGGCTAATTCAATTACTTCTTAAAACTTAAGGATATGTAAATGATGGAAATATAGGACTGGAATCCTGATCAAACATAACCAGAATATCTATAAGTAAAAGTTTCGAGTGGCACCAAATTTGGTGTGTCTAGGACTTGGTTTCTTAAAGTTTTATGTTTTGTTGGTCTATTAAAATTTAGTTATTCTTTGGTCTATAGATTGGAAGCCATCTATTGCTAATGTAATATTTAGAGAAAGAAGAGGGGACAGTGTTTGAGTTAGACAAAGCTTAGGACATAGTTCCTGAGAGAGAGAGAGAGAGAGAGTTTTATGGACTTTGAAGAAGAAACTTATTCCAGTAGCTATTTGAGACTTTGATTGAGTTACATGAACTGTGCTGACCATTAGAGGACATAATAAACCATTTTTCTTTACAGTTGGTTTATGTCAAGGATCGGTATGAAGCCCTTTATCTTTTAGTTCTAGTTATTAATGGAATTACTATATAAGAAGGGGAATACATATAGATTGCTAAGAGATCTAGGAGTGATAATTTACGGTACATAGGATCAATCATTCATCGTGATGGAGATATTGAGAAGGATAACATGTATATAATTAAAGCATGATGGTTGTAAAGGAGTACTTCGTGATAGAAAGATATCTTTGAAGTTGGAAGAAATGTTCCAAAAGACTGTTGTAAGACCATCTATGCTTTATGGATAAGAGTGTGGACAATTAAGAAACATGTCCAAAAAAATTAGTGTAGCTGAAATGAGAATGCTAAGATGGATGAGTGACAATAAAATAAAAGAGAGGATAAGTAATGAATTATTTTGTGGGATTATAAATCGCGCCTATTGAGAACAAAACAAGAGAAAATCATCTCAGATGGTTTAGACATATACACACATACCAATAGATGCTCCAATAAAAAACAATAGGATAGTACGTAAAAGAGTCGCTAGAACTAGAGGTAGGCCTAAAGAAATATGGTTTAAAGTTTTATTGTTTTTATTAGTGTCACAGAGGACATGTCCTTAACATACCTGAATGAAATAACAAGATTCAAATAGCAGACCACAAAAACTTGGGATAAAGTCTTTGTTGTTGTTGTAGATTTACCGAGTCTTTGTAATTTAGTGAAATATTCCATCTATCTTTGTAGTTAGAGACGAGTATTTTTTTTCTTACTAAGGTTCCATATCGAGTCATTTTATTCTTGACTTATTAGATTCATTTTACATTGAGCTTTATCTTTGTATTCTTGACTTGATATAAATAAGAAGAAATCTCCTTGGAAAGTTTGCTGGTTTTCTCCAGGTCATCTTTTTTCTCCTACATCTTCCATGCCTACCGAGTCACCAACACTAAAGGAAAAAAAATGGCATCAGAGCTCCATAAAAACATGGTATCCGACCTTGGTATCACTGAAAGCAAGATGGTATCAATCAAATCCATGAAAAAATAATAATAGAAAGGTGTGTCCAACAGGCTCCGTGCTCAAATATATATCCCAATATCCAATATCATGCGAATTTCGTCCATGCAAGTATCCATACTTCAAAGCATCCAAACATGATGTAAAATCATCATCCAAGTCTTCTCCCATAAGTAAGGGATCGGCTAAAGATTACAAGATAGCTCCACAAAGGATTGACGAGATGTAAAGTATACTTCCAGATAGTTGTGATAAACTGGAATACTTGTGTACATTATAAATCTTACTCCATCCGTACTAGATCAAAGTAACATCCTTTTTCAGGAGATTAACCATTCCGGAGCTGGTGGACTGTGGGCAGAGCTTGTTAGCAACAGAGGTAAGCAACAGAGGTGAGCTTAATGAGGAGTAATGTACCTGTCTCTTATTCCTTGTACAATCTTGCATACAGGTTTTGAAGCTGGAGGCCTTAGCACACCTTCGGACATTGATCCGTGGGATGTTATCGGGAACGAAACATACATTACTCTGTCGACGGATCTTACATCTTGTTTCAGCCGTAATGAGGTTGCGCTCAGGATGGAAGTACTTTGCGACAACGGGAAGGCTAATACATGCCCAACTGGTGGTGTTGGCATATACAACCCTGGTTATTGGGGCATGGTATGATCTTGTGGAAATTTATCTAGCAAACTAGTGAGAAAATAGCTAATACTTGCTATTATCAAAGAAATTAGCAAGTACAATATGGTAAAAGGACCCATGATCAATATTTACTCTGTTCACCAAGGTTTTGTAGGATTAAGAAAACTTGTACGAGTTCAACATTTGCAGTCACTTAATGTTCTTTTAATTTGTCTATTGCTCCAGAATATTGAGAAAGGGAAGACCTATAAGGTGATCCTCCATGTTAGATCATTGGGATCGGTGAACTTCTCAGTTTCATTGAGGAGCTCGGATGGACTGCAAAGCCTTGCTTCTGCTCCTCTTATGTAAGCCTTCTGTGTACATGTTTAAAAATGTTTCTTGAAGAAGTACTTCATATTAATCTTGTGGTTCTTGCTACAGCTCTGATGCTTTGGGTTTTTCCAAATGGACCAAAGTTGAGCTACTGCTGCAATCCGGGGGAACGAATTCTAATTCAAGGATCCAATTAACAACTACAAAGAAAGGTGTTTATTGGTTCGATCAAGTGTCTGTTATGCCCTTGGAAACTTACAAGGTAAATCAGTTTTAGTTGCGACTTCCCTTTTCTAGGATCTTTCCTGTTCTACTTTTCAATAATGAATTTTGATGTTTGCTAGACTACAGAATAATCAACAGAACATAATTATTAGGCTTCATTGACTAGAGTGTGTGTGTGTAGCCACTGTTATGGAACACACCGTCCATCATGAAGATGGCAACATGATAGGCACTCCTCTCCGCATAGATCTGCCTACGGCGCATCGACAACATCTAGCATTCGCTAGGATGTTTGTGGAGGTGGATGCCACGAAAGATCTCCCGAGTACAATCAAAGTACGGTTGTCATCAGGAGAAATGTTCAAAAAACCGTGGAGTATGACCTCGATGCCTTTGTTGTTGTAGCTTCGGTCATGCACAAAGCCAGTATTCGATTAGGTCCCCATACCCGTCGGAACAAGAAGTCATGGAGACTTGTGGTGATCCGGGTGCAGGCAGTTCCCAAATGGAGAATACAATCGAGCAACTAGAATGTAATACTAACTTGACAGAGACAACTGGTGGAGTTCACCCTGACTTCCAGACTAAAAGTCTCTCGTGGGATTGGAACTACTAAGACCATCTCCAATGGTGATTCCTAAAATTGAGTTCTTATCCTACTTGGCATTGTACCTTAAGGAGATTTATATTCTAGTTGAAAGAGTTTCTACATAGAAATTATAGACATACAAAAATGCTCTCCAATGATTCTCCATTTAATCCTGTGTCACATAGTAAAAGGATCAATTTAATGGTGTGGGGCCCAATAATAATTGTCATGAGAGATAGGAGAATTTCTATGAGAGTTTCTACATGTAGAAATCCTCCTAGAAAGTTTTCATCCTACATCATTGCCACCTAGGATAGAAATGGTGATATAAATCGGGAGAAGTTTTTTCTAAAATGGATTTCTTCCATAGAAATAGGGAAGATAGAAACCCCCATTGGAGATGGTCTAAACTGTTTAGGCCTGCAACTCGGTCCTACAGATGGGCCATAAAACGTACGTTTGGACTTTATGGGAGGGAAGACGGAGCATCGTTTCTAATTAAGGCTAATTATAAGGGCACAACACATTTTGATCGGAGCTAGCCAGGATTAGGGCTAGTCAGCTATCAAAATATTTCACTCAGGGGGCTGTCCAAAGTCCACAGCTCCCTCCACCCACCCCCCCTCCCCCCCCCCAAATTCCAAAAATCACTCTCATTTCTAAATTTTACTCACTCTGTTCACAAACCCTTGCTTTCTTCTTCTATCCATCTTCTTCTTCTCCACCATTTCCATTCTCACATTTCCATCAAAACTCTATTTTTTTTCTCATCATCATCATCTTCTTCTTCTCCACCATTTCCATCATCACCATCTCCATCAAAACCCTAGTTTCCTTCTCTTTCCCAATTTCGATGGCACCAAAAAAATTAAATAAACCATAAAATGCATGAAAATAAAGGTTAAATACTTCTTTCCTCACAAAGAATGCATGAAAATAAATCCTAAAATGCATATTTCACTTTATTATCAAGATTGAAATAAACCTTAACATTTTTTTTCATTCGTAAATTTCGACTTTAGGACTGCCAGAAATTGTGGCAGTCCTGAAAGGAACTTGCTGTACAGCAAGTATCTTTCAGGACTGCCTCAATTTCTGGTAGTCCTCAATATGTCTAGGACTGCCAGAAATTGTGGCAGTCATGTTGTAGAGCATGTCCCTTTCATGACTGCCACAATTTCTGGCAGTCCTCATTACTTCTAGGACTGCCAGAATTTGTGGCAGTCCTGTTGTACATCGAGTCTATTTCAAGACTGCCACAATTCCTGGCAGTCCTCATTACTTCTAGGACTGTCAGCAATTGTGGCAGTCCTGTTGTACATCGAGTCTATTTCAAGGCTGCCACAATTTCTGGCAGTCCTCAATACTTCCAGGACTATCAGAAATTGTAGCAGTCCTGATATGAACCCAATTATTCTACAACTAGGATTTCTTCCATAGTTTTCTTCTACAACTAGGATTTCATGCATAATTCTTCTATTAATAAAGAAAAATTGGTTAATAGACTAATAGATTAATAGATTTGATAGATTTGATAACCCAATTTCTTCTACAACTAGGATTTCATCCATAATGTCCAAACAAAAAGAAGAAAAATAAAGTAGGGTTTGGAGAAAGAGATCTGAAAAATTAGAAGAGAGCAAAAAATTAAAATAAACTAGGTTTGTAAAATTTAATGTTCTTATTCTTTTTGTTCTTCTTCTTCTTCTTCTTGTGAGGAATGGAGAATGAGGAAGAAAACAAAAATTATAAGACTTATCTTTTATATCTACCACTTGGATAGTTCTGAGTAATTTTTTCAGTAACAAACTTATAAATAATGAAAAACTAATACTTAGATTGCCTGGATCAAAATGTGTTGTGCCGTTGTATTTAGCCCTAATTAAAAACAAATGTGTTGGTGTAGTAAGGGACGGAGGAACTAAAAAGTGGTAGAGCACCGGGTGGAGTATGAATGAGTTCCCCAAGTATGCTCCATGTGCACCAGTGGTGATGACAATAGAGGAGGGGGTGGGTTCGTCCGGCCGTGGATCTCACCTCATCTCTGCAGAATCCACTAGGAGCGGCTGATGGTTCCTTTCCGACGATCATGATGGAGGTCTCACTGTCGCATTATGGGAAGAACGTTCATAGATTTCCTCACAAAAGTCAAATGGAAGAGGCTCTGTGCAAGAGGGGGTCATTAGGAAAAATGCCCCCAGTCGTCCTCTCAGCTTGCGGCCGGCTGGACGAGAGGATTTGGGGGTGGGCTTGTGCCCCAGCTAGGCGGACAAGCTAGAGCCTATGCCCGACTAGGATCTGCTGCTCAAAAGACTCCAAAGGTGCTTGGAGAAATGCCTAGGAGAAGCCAGGCTGCAGGAAATCCGGTTTCGTGGGCCGATTTATGCAATCATGCTGCCCCTAGTACTGATCTTGAGCTCCAATTTGTTCGACCGTCTGTAGTTGAAGGGGAACGGATTGCGGTCATTACCGATGAAGATCTCAAGGAAACCGGGGTGTACGAGAGGAATACATTGGTCCTGTACGTTTTGTGTGCACGACCTTTCTACGGACACCTTCGAGCTTTTGCCCTTCACGAATGGTGACCCAAAGGAGATATTGAGATCTTTTCCCATGCCAATGGGTTCTACTTCATTCGGTTTTCTTCATACAATAATTTAGCCAAGACCCTTGAAGGGGGACCGTGGACGTTCGACGGTATATTGGTTGTGGTCAAACGGTGGTCTCCGACAGCTACCTTAGAGAGAGACAGGATCTCATCGGTTCCGGTCTAGATATGTTTCCTATGGTAAACCTAAACAAAGAAACTAAACCTACGATGAGCTACTACTGATAAAGCGAAGAAACTTCATGAGTTGCTGGGGTGCAACTCTGTGTTGATTTTTAGTCCTCTTGGACTTGGCTACCTTCCTAGAACTTGAATCACCAATCGACTGAATGCTACCGCCGCAAACCGTCAGGCTGGGAGGACCATCTTCTGTGCCGCATAACATCCTCTGTGACGCGGATTCCTTGGATGGGCCCACTAAGTGTGGAGGAGTTTCTTGCCCTTCGATGATCGGGGGAGCCTGTGTAGGTGTGGGCAAGGAGGATTCGACAGAAGTTGGCGGCTCCTGCCCTCTGGCGAGAGGAGTCATCCTTGGTGGGGCGGTTCTCCCTTCGGAACCCCATACCAAGCCTATTGGGTCCTGTCTGGTTGCGGGGTTTGGTCCCCGTAGGGACGCCTCCACCTCTGAGTCTGAGAACATCGAGGAGGGTCAGTTCCTCCCATCCACTTTGGAGAAACAGCGACTATCTTCGTCTTCAGTTACCACGTCGGCCCCCGTTGGATGATTGAGTTGGGTGGACGAGGCTGAACGTGCCCAGGAGGAGCTCGGAGGAGGGGTTTTACCCACCATCTCCTTTGCAGACGTAGGGGCAGGCTCGGATTGGCGGTGTTCCTGTGGGAGGATCCAAGTCTCTTGGGGGTACACAAATACTAAGAATAGACATACGAAAAAACTCTTAACTAAATCTAGCACTCCCCTTCAAGCTTGACGAAAGGGGTGGCAATTGTGTCGGGTTAGATTCTGGTCGACCCGCTTAGGCCATGAAAAGTGATCAACTTGGGTAGACATGTCTTTCTTTCTTACTGTAATAATTTATGTGGTTTTCTGTTATTGCAGGGACATGGTTTCAGGAAGGAACTGGGTTCCATGCTAGAAAATCTGGAGCCTCGATTTATCAGATTTCCAGGTTCAACAATAAATTCTCATGGTTGTTTCTTTGTATAACGTAGAACTAGATCACATAGTATGTAATCTTAAACATGTAGGACTGCTCCAGATAAGCCTAGAAGTATGGTTTGAAGTATGTATTTCCCAAAACTGTCAAGTGAAGCAGGATAAGGTCTCAAACGAGAGAGATTGTTGTCTTATTTTGCCTTGCATATGTTTAGGTGGTGATTATGTTAAAGGTGGACGACTACGAAATGCTTTCAGATGGAGAGAAACAATTGGTCCATGGGAAGAGAGGTCTGGCCATTTTAATGACATTTGGGACTACTGGACAGATGATGGACTGGGATTTTTTGAATTTCTTCAAGTAAATATCATATTGTTTAAAAGATTCCATGCTTTATCTTCATAACTTTCCGTTTATTTGTAATCTTTAAAAGCACTACGGAACTTGCTAACATGCTTCACCTGCTGCAGCTTGCAGAGGATCTAGGTGCCTCCCCAGTTTGGGTGGTCAACAATGGTAATGTCAATTTTTCAGTCAGTTGTATATATATAATGGTTTTCTTTTTCATCTACAAGCTCATTAATCATTACAGGAATTAGCAAGAGTGATCAAGTTGATACAGCCAGCATCTTACCTTTTGTGAAGGCATGTCTTGAACTTGTAACTTACTCATTAACCAATATGTAATTTGTTAAGCATGCATAAACTGACTGTCTTTTCAGTTTTAGTGGACAATATAAAAGAATCCGTGGGAAAATCAACTTCGTAAGAATTTCTTTTTATCAAAAATGGGCATAATGCCTGACTTTGGAGTTTAATGGTGTTAGACATTTCTTTGATAGCATAGTCTACCCGATCTAATGCTACAGATTCATATCCCTCATTAGCAGTGTCTAAGATTATAAACTACATGGAAGTTATAGAAATAACAGTAAAAGAGCAGATTGTATGCACTCAATAACCGTTTTGTTTTTATAGTTTCTTGGAAATATTATAAGCTTAACTGAAAACTTCATGAAACATATTTTAAACCTTTCACCCAAAATTAGTACCAAGGTACTTGTCTCCATTGTTCACCCAACAACCATTTCCCAGCAACCTCCGCAACTATATTCTTTCCTGTGGGATAAACTTTGTTAATTTATTGGTCATGTTGGTCTAGACTCTAGATTGGTATGTCAAACTTTTTGCCTTCATTATCATGCATAAAGAAGCATAATAGCAGATTTTAATGATCACACAAATTGATGCTCTCTCTCTCTCTCTCTCTCTCTTTTGGAATCGACAATCTTAATGGTATCATTATTGTATGAGTCAGTGTCAGTCATTTTGCATTTGATATGGAGAAATTCCTTATTATCCTTCATTACAGGATGTTGTTGATGGCATTGAATTTGCTAGGGGTAACGCTGACTCAACATGGGGTTCTGTTCGAGCTGCAATGGGCCACGTAGATCCTTTTGAACTTAAGTATGTTTCAATTGGGAACCAGGATTGTGGGAGCCCAAACTATCGAGGTGCATATTACTTTTACTTGCTTGAAGTAGTTTATGGACAGACCTTAAATTACTTGTTTTGAGATAAGAATGAAACCATATCAGGTTCTCAACCTACTTTCATAATATTATACATGGTTGACAAGGGAATCATTGTTATTGTAAATATGTTAAGATTGATGTTCATACCGTGTAATTTAATTGATGTTCACACCTTGTAAGTTATGACATCAATTACAAGTAGGCTAATTTGCAACTAAATATCCTAAACTTTCTTAAATTTGTAAGTTGATACCATAAACTATCAAAATTAGCAATTTGCTATCCTAAGATATGTTGGATATGGATTGTGTTCATACGGAGACCTACGAGCACCGTGCAAGGAATCGAATAAGCTTGATAAGGAGCCGAACCAGTTCAATATCAACAAGTATGAGCCTCGTCGGTATACCGCAAACATACTTAAAAAGTGTCATAAATGTCCAGCAATTTTTGGATGGAATTGTTGTTCGCATAAGCATATCGGCACTATACCGGCGGCATACCACTGACATACCATTTGGGGCTAGTTTAGTTTTGTGTATGGTTCAGATCTAAAGTTTGGATTTTCAACGGTCCAAATTGTTCTGAGATTTAGGTCATGTTTTGGGGGGTATTTACTACCTCAATCAGCCTAAGTTTAGGTTGCTGGTTGCTTAAGACTATCATTGCTAAGAGCTAGAGTTTTTTCTAACGTTTACTAGAGAGTCCATTAAAGGAGTTGTTAAGCGAGAATGAGAGGGTTGCTCTTTGCAGAGTATTGTGTTATAATTCTTTTGTAAGGTTCTCTTGATTCAATAAAGATTTCTCCCCTCGTCCCGTGGAGTAGGTCGCTCTTGACCGAATCACTTGTGTGATTTTGTGTTTATTCATTCAATTATCATGCTTTCTTATTCTTATCATCGATAAGGATACTATCGTATTCTCGCTTCTGACTTTTGCATAACAATTGGTATCAGACCTAAAAAAAACTGTCAGGATTTTAATTTCTTAGATATAGGTTAATGGTTGGTGACAATATCGATCCGTCCCTATCTTCCTAGATCGGTACTTTTGATACGTTAGTTCATTAAGGTCCAAGGGAATTTTCAGAATGGCGAGTAACAAAGTGAATATCACAAAGTTCGAGGTGGAAAAAAAAATGAAAAATGGACTTCTCATTGTGGCAGAGAAAGGTTAAGGTTATACTTATAAAAGATGAAGTCTTTAAAGCCATCGCATGGAAGGTTGAAAAAACCTTAAAAATGACGGACGATTTATGGGATGACATGGATCAGTAGGAAAATAGCACAATTGAGTTTTCTTTGACAGGCGAGGTCATGGATAATATCATGGAAGAAACTTCTGCGGCCGGTTTATGGTTGAAGCTCGTGAGCTTGTATATGAAAAAAATTATGTCTAATAAGTTGTATCTCAAGAAGCAACTCTACCATCTATTCATGAAGGACCTGGATTCTTAGTTATCTGAACAACTTCAACAAGATAGTAAGTGGTCTTATGTGTCTCGAAGTCAAGTTAGAGGATGAGGACACGACACTTTTACTTCTCTTTTTTTGTTTCCAAGGTCGTATTGCCATCTAGTAACAATAATTCTCTATGGTAAAGAGACTCTCGAGAAGGAAGAGATAACTACAACTTTTCTTAATAATGAGATTTTGAAGAGGTCAAATCCTATTGTAGAGTCATCCTGGTTGATCACTAGTGAAAGGGAAAGGTAGAAGACTAAAGAGTAGTCGAGGGATATCCAAATCATCCGAAGAAGAGAAAATATGCATGTTTCTTTTGAAAACAGTCATGACATATAAAGAAACAGTGACCAAAGTATAAGAAGTGGCTAGAGAAGAATGATAGAGGTGCTAGTTCAAGTGGTCATGGTCAAGTTAGTGTTGACAGGAAGTCCATGAGCTATCATTTGATGTACTTACCGTGCATAACAAGAATGAGAATTTCTTCGATACATAGATTCTTGATTATGGGTGCTCTTATCACGTGTGCCTGAATAAGTAGTGGTTCTGCACATAGAGAGAGTTCAACGGTGTTGGTGTTCTTATGAGGAACATTACGTCTTGCAAGACTATTGGCGTAGGAGACATCAATATATAAATGTTTAATGGGGTAGTGCGAACAATCGTGAACATGAAACACGTTCATGATTTGAAGAAAAACATGATTTCTCTGGACATGTTGGATGTGATAGGTTGCGAGTTCATTGGCCAAGCCAGTTCACTAAAGATAATGAAGGGCAGCCTTGTGGCCATGAAGGGAGAAAGATTGTCATCGAACCTGTATTAGTTGGACGGTAGTACGATCACTGGTGTGGTCGTCGATACAGAGAAAGAGGTGGTGATAGTTCAAAGCTATTGTATTTATGTCTTGGCCATATGAGATATGAGTGAGAGAGGTCTACGTGAGCTGCACAAAAAAGTGTTGCTAAAGGGCCTGATAGAGTGCAAGTTCTGCACGATGGGCAAGCAACAAAAGGTAGACTCAAGCAGACAATTCACAAGATCGGAGTTCTCGACTACATCCACTTTGATGTATGGAGGCCGTCACCGGTTCGTTCCAAGGGAGATTTTGAGTAATAATCTCAAGGGAGGTATGTATTTACTTATTAAACACAAGTCTGAAGTATTTGTCAGGTTCTGAGAATGAAAGACGGTTGTGAAGAAGCAAACATGAGAATGAAGTATTTGCGAACAAATAATTTAGGATAATACATCTCTATGGAGTTTCAGGATTAATAATAAGAGTAGAGAAGACATTGGATAGTTGTAGGATTTTCAAAGTAAAACATGGTAGCAGAGCGGATGAACATGAAACTACTAGAGAGATCTAAGAGCATACGGTTGCAGTCCGATCTTTTGGATGACTTATGGGCAGAAGTAGTTCGTTATTTGTGTTATTAGTGCTATTTGTTCATTATGTCATCATCTACAACCACCGATTATTCCTAAAGAGGTACGAAGGGGAGAACCAGTCAACTACGATTCATTGTGGGTGTTTGGGTGTCCTTCCCATTCGCTCATGAATTAGAAGGATATGGCCAAGTTGGGATCAAAGTCAAGGAAGTGTGTTTTCTTGGGATTCAAACAATGAGTCAAAGGCTACAAGCCGTGGGATCCAAAAAAAAGGGTATTCATGAATCGTGATGTGATCTTCGATGGAGCTTCCATGTTGAGAGATGTAGGGAAAAGATTAAAGGTGCTAGTGACACATTAAATGACCATAATTTATTGGAGATGGAGCTTTATGGTTATGTTACCCGGACTCTCCACTTTAAGGAGAAGTACCCGTGTTGACCCTTTAGGACATGGATATGGGTATGGAATCCGTATCCGATCCTCCATGGTGACAATCGGATCCTTCATGGTGACAATCGAAAGATTGGTAGTGAAGTAGATAGTTTATTTTAATGTGGTAGTGATGTAGATAGTTTATTTTAATGTGGTAATGGTGTAGATAGTTTATTTTAATATGGTAGACTGGTAGTTAAGTAGTAGGGGAGCTGAAGGGACGGTCCCTTAGGGACTTATTCAACTAGTTGAGTAAAGTTTACTAGTAATTTATAATTACAGATTGTCTTTTTATGAAACCTTAGTCATATCTCCGTACCCATATCCAAAATTTGGATCCTTTTTAGCCGAGTCTGTGTGTCCTTCAATTATGAGTTTGAAGGACCCGACTCTTGGATATGTACCCGTACCCGACACCCGTACCCGAGTCTAGGTAACATAGCATAGCTTTATGGCACTCATACGGATACAGACTTCGAAGCACCTATATATCCTATTAGTTTGGAGAGGACGATCAATTTTCAGAGATAGATAACGAGGACCAACCCCATGAGAACCGCATACAATAGGATTGAGGAGATCATGGCATACACACAATGCATCAGTGAGATATGATTTTGAAGATATAGTTGCATTTTCTTTAGTCACATAAACGGATGATCCAAATGATTATAAGGAGGTCATTAGGCAATAAGACAAAGATTACTTGATCATTGCTATAATAGAGGAGATTGAGTCACTTTAGAAGAATAGTATGTGGAACCTGGTTCAGCTACCGAAGGGCAAAAGGGTCTTGGATGCAAATGAGTATTCAGAAAGAAGGACAATGAGCGATACAAGGTGTGTCTAGTTGCAAAAGGATACACTCAGAGGGAGGGATCGACTACAATGAGAGATTCTTTCCGGTAGTTAAGCATACTTCTATTCCATTGTTAGCATTGGTAGCTACTCAGGATATGGAGTTGGAGCAAATTGACGTCAAGATGTCGTTTTGGCACGGAGAGTTAGAAGAGATGATATTTATGAGGCAGTCTGAAGGACTTATGGAGCCCAACAAGGAGGATCACGTGTGTGAGCTCATGTAGTCTCTATGTGGGTTGAAAGAATCTCCCCAACAATGGTACAAGTGGTTCGATTCTTTTATGATTAAGACCAATTTTACCATATGTGAGTATGACAGATACATCTACTCAAGGAGGCTCAAGGATAGGTTATAAATATACCTCATCTTGTATGTCGATGGCTTGTTGATTGCCTCCAAGAGTATGGTTGAGATACAGGCACTCAAAGCTTCATTGAGTGCAAAATTTTACATGAAGGACTTAGATGGAGCAACGAAGATCCTTGGGATAGAAATACATCGAAACATAAGGGATGGTAAGGTTTGGCTATCCTAAAAGAAGTATATAGAGATGGTGTTGGAGCGATTCAACAAGCAGGACCCTCGGCAGGTGAGCACACTGATCGTCGACCATTTTAAGGTATCCTCAATGCAATGTTCTAATTCAGAGGAGAAGGAAAAGATGTCTTAGGTTCTGTATGTGAGTGTGGTGGGTTCTTTGATGTATGCCATGGGAGGCTTTTGTATGCAGTCAGTTTGGAGATCTGGTTCATTTCAAATCACAGGAGGCTTCATTTGGAGGCTATAAAGTGCATACTTCGGTATCTCAAAGGCTCAAAGGATCTCGGGTTCACATTTTAGTGTTTCACAAGTCAGCATAATCCGAGTCACTTGTAGGGTTATGTGGATGTCGATTATGCTAGTGATCTGGCAGAGAAGATCAACTACATACTATGTATATATACTTACAGATTGTTCGGTCAATTAGAAGTCGACACTTAAAATATCATGCCATTTTCCACTACGAAGTCACAGTACATAGCGGCAGTCAAGGAATCCAAGGAAGCTCTATGTTTAAGGAGCTGGTTAGTAAGTTTGGGTTCAAGAAGGTGCAAGTTTCTATATTTTGCGACAGTCAAAGCAGAGTATGTCTCACCAAAAATGTAGTATACCACAGTCGAATAAAACACATCGATATGCGGTACCATATGATACGAAATAGTGCAATAAGGAGATCGGTCTTTTGAAGATGGACACAAGGTGAACTTGGCTAACATGCTAACCAAGGTAATTCTAGTGGAGAAGTTCAAATTCGCTTTGACTTCTATCCAAGTACTCCGTTTGGAGGAAGGTTCGCGACTTCAGTAGAAGGTCATAACAATTTTGCAGTTCTGGAACATAGACTCTGGCAGTGGCAGTTTCTCAGTTCTGGTGCAAGAGTATGTTAATGATTGTATTTAAGTCTTCGACATGATTGACGCGGTGTATTGTTTCTTGGTTCTAGTTAAAACCATGTTTAGTGGGAAAAAAGATCAAAATTTGAAGCTAATATTTCAATGAGCAAGAACTCATAAAGTAGCTACAAGAACATCTTGCCAAGGTGCAGTTTGTTGGATATGATTCATGTACGTGCGGGGAGCTACGAGGGTCGTCCGAGGAATTAGAGATGCTCGATAAGTAATCGAAACACTCCTGTATCAACAGTCTAGTATCAACAAGTATCGACTTGGCAGCATACCACCGACATACTTGAAAGTGTCAAACTGTCCAACAAGTTTTAGGCGGATTTTGTTGTTCGCATTAGCATACCAGCAGCATGTTGGTAGCATACTGTCAGGTCAGGGCTGTTTCAGTTTTGTGCACCATTCAGATCTAGATTTGGCATACTTATAGTATAGATTGCTCCCAGGCTTAGGTCAAGTTTTTGGGGATATTTACTGCCTCGGTTAGCCTAGGTTTAGGTGATTGGTTGCTTGACGCTATCATAGCTAAGATCTCGGGCTTTTTCCCAGGGTTTACTAGAGAGGTCACTAAAGGAGTCAGTAATAGAGGAGAGGTCACTAAAGGAGTCAGTAATAGAGGAGAGGGTTGCTCTTTGCATTATTGTGTTTAACTCTTTTGTAAGGTTTTCTTACTTGATACAATAAAGATTTCTCCCATTGTCCCATGGAGTAGGTCGTCTTGACCGAACCATGTCAATCTCTTGTGTGCTTTTGTGTTTATTCATTCGGTTATCGTGCTTTGTTATTCTCGTCAGCAATAGGGTATTGTCGTGTTCTCGTTTCCACATGTTGCACAACAATATATTATAATTAGCAATTAAATACCTTGAACTTTTCTAAATGTGCAACTTGTTACCTTATACCGTTAACGATGGTACCCTTCATATTTTCATATTTCTTAGTGGTACCAAACCTAACAGGCATAGGGTAGCAAGTTGCAAATCGGTGAAAGTAAATCGGTGAAAGTTTACGATATTTATTGCTAATTATAATATTTTATGATAGTTTACAGTAACAACTTGCAAATCAGAATTTTTTAAAGATATTTAGTTGCAAACTAGCCTTGCAAATACATTTATCATTCAAATACGTAGCTTATATTATTTGGTAACTTTTGGAAATGATACATTCAATATGATACCTCAAGGTTCTCTCAGCCTTGAAATATGGTAGGCAGTTCCAATTCCTCGGCTTACTGAGAACTGAATGCGGTATCTGCACAAAATAATTCTGAGATGTAATAGAATTGATGTAGCTGATACTGGACCTATTTTGTTTGATCTCAAAGTATTTAGTATGAGAACCTAGTTTGTAATAAAAATATGATTGTGCTTAATTCTTTTGAACCAAAATTTTATGGAATTTTTTTATGTAGTCTTTTATTGTTTGATTGTAGGTGATAAATATACCTTCTATTCATCTAGAATTGTACTTGATGATTACAGGAGTAAGGAAATTTCAAACAAGTAACTAATGCACTTGTATGTTATTTGGATAGGAAACTACCTCAAGTTTCATTCTGTGATTAAAGCTGCCTATCCAGATATCAAAATTGTTTCCAATTGCGATGGCTCATCCCAGCAGTTAGATCATCCTGCGGACCTTTATGATTTTCATGTAAGCTAATGCAAATATCTTCTGAAGAGTGGGTAGATGTTTCTATCTATTTTGTACTACATTCAGTTTTTTTTATTGTGTGCCATTAGGAATACTGATGATTCACTATCCTGAATAGGTTTATACCTCTGCTTCCAATATGTTCTCTATGAACCATCAATTTGACCGCGCATTGCGTAATGGACCAAAGGTGCATGGCACTTACAACTTACCATCGTCATAATATTTATAGTTTGCTAAAACTCTGTCAACATATACCCAGGCATTTGTTAGTGAGTATGCTGTTCATGGGAATGATGCTGGATCTGGAAGTCTTTTGGCAGCACTAGCAGAAGCTAGTTTTCTTATCGGGTTGGAAAGAAACAGGTGTGTACTCGCTCCTTATGTGTTTGTTGTGGTATGTAAGATCATTTAAGAGCATGTCATGGTCTTTGAAGCAACTTCATTGTGATCTTATCTTCCGGAAGTGCAGTTGTTCATTCTTGATTTATGATTTTGAAGTTCATTTTATATAAACTATACGTTTCAAGTATTATGTTCCCTCATTTGGTTCCATTTTAGTTTACTTAAAACAGATATGAGTTCTCCGAAAATTCAGGCTCCCAATAGTTCAGATATTTCTTCTTAATAAATTGTTACTGATTAATTTCTGGTTATTGTCCATACAGTGATGTTGTTGAGATGGCAAGCTATGCACCTCTTCTTGTTAATGTCAATAACAAAGGGTAATACATTTTTTTTTCTTCTTAATCCTGGATTCGCCATGAATCTCTCGTTCTCTCTTATACACACACACACACACATATATATATATTTGGAACCAGTATATATATATATATATTTGGAAAAAGGGTAAATTTTATTCCAAAGCAACTCAGTAATCGTACAACATACAATCAAGTGGGACTCCCACTCATCAAGCCTTCATAACATTTACATCAAACTTGGTGTTATGAAGCATGCCCACCAGAGGTGTAACCAGTCCCTCGAATATCCGACGGTTTCGTTCCCGCCAGACATGTCAGACCGAAGCAGCCAGCCGAATCCTGGCGGTCCGGAACCAGTCCTCCCCTCGACCTCTACTATCGCGGATCACCGTGATGATGTCCCCAATACTCTTCCCGGAGTCGCATCCTCCTAATACTCTACTCTGCTCCTTCCAGATCTGCCAGGCCAGGTCACACTCGAAGAAGATGTGGCTGATAGATTCTTGCTCCACCCCGCATAACACACACTTGGGGTCTGGGACCGGCACTCCAAAAGAACACAAACGATCTCTAGTAAGAAGGCGACCCAAGAAGAGTTTGTAAATACATAGCTGCATCTTCCTTGCCAGACCCTTGCACCATACGAATTCGTAGTTAGGACTCTGAGGAAAAGTGCGTCTGATGAGATTGTAGCAACTCCTGAATTGGACCTCCCCAGTACCCGGGGACGCACCAGTCGGCTCCCAAATCCACCGATCTGCAGGCAAATCCGGATCAATGGCAATGTTGCTAATGATCTCTCCCAACTCCATGGTAAAACGATAGGACTCCGGCCTCCACTCCCCATCGCGAATGATCCGACTACACGTCAGGCCCCGCCTGTCTTCCTGGTGAGTCTGAGCCCCCCTAATGTCCAATAGTGAGCACCGATCTATCCAGGGATCTCGCCAGAGGTCCGTTCCAGATCCATCCTTCATGACCTTCCTGATAGCAGACTTGAGAATCCCCCTGTGTCTCAGGACAGTCTTGAACGTGACGGAATGATTGTTGTCAGTAGTACACGTTCACAAGTTGCCCTGCTTCACATATCTGCTTCACATATCTGCTATGCTTCACATATATATATATATAATTTTGTTAACATTCTGTCTACACACTTATTTGCAAGATATCTAGATTTGCTTTAACAAATTGACATCTAGAACATGTTTTTTTTTTCCTCATTCTTCAGGTTCACCCCTGATGCCATTTTCTTCAACTCATGGCAGCAGTATGGAACTCCCAGCTACTGGATGCAACAATTCTTCAAGGACTCGAATGGTGCGACATTCCATCCCTCTGTTATTCAAGCCAATTCTTCCGCTTCACTGGTTGCGTCTGCAATCACTTGGCAGAGTTCGGAAGACGGCAATAGTTACTTAAAAATAAAGGTGATCATTTTCAATAGTTACATATGCTCATATTAATCTGCTTTCATTTACTTTTAGTATAAATCTATCAGCGTTCAAAGTGTTTTAGAAAGTGCCACAACAAAAACAAAGCCTCTATCCCAAATTTTGGCTTTGGCTATTTGAATCCTTTTCTTACGTTCAGTTCAGCTCAGCTCCGGTAAGTCCCATGTCCTCTACTAAGGGTCTTCTTGGATTGAGGGGGAAACAAAAAGCAGAGTTAAGTGGGGGTTAAGTGAAGGGAAGTTAAAGTAAGGGGGAGTAGAGTCAATACATATAACCTTGCTTGGATTGAAGGGAGAGTTAAGTAGGTGTGTTTAATAACTCTTGCTTGGATTGAAAGTTTTGAGTGAGAGCGTGATTAACAAAAATACAGTAGTTACCAAAATATTCTTATTACATATGTCATAGAATTAAATTTGATTGAAATATTAATTAGAACTTGTCAAAATATTTTTACAAATGAAAAAGTTACGGAGCAGCATGTTGAAAGCAAGAAAAAATGGAAAGAAAAAAGTCATGATATTTTATAAGACAAATAAGGGGTATTTATGACTTTTTAAACAAAACCCCTCGATCCCCCTTCTAACCCTCCGATTTGGGCGGTTAAAAAAAATAGACAAAAGAGGGTTAAACAAACCCTCACTTAACCTGCTATAACCTCCCCTCCTAAACCTCCAACCTCAAACCAAGCATGATTTTTATTTTCCCTCACTTAACTCACTTAACCATCAATCTAAGCAGACCCTAAGGGAGGGCCCAACATATATTCTGCAAGGATTCATTTTAATGTCTTCTGCCAATATATTGTGTTGGTTGTCAGTTACCTAACGCAATCGTCATCCTTTATCCGAGTTTGGGATCGGCAGTGAAAATATAAGAAATTAAGCACAACACAGAAGAGACTATTAGCAATCATCTGCAAATTTTGCTCTATGACTTGCCTGCACAAAGAAAGTTCTAGATTTTATCTTTTTTCCTGACGCGTTTTTCACTCTGGTACCTCTCTAGATTCTAGGTTCAACAATTAAATTGTATTGGCCATTCTTATGACGCAATCTTGCAAAACTATTTCTCCCCAGATTGTCAATTTCGGGAGTGATCTTGTGAATCTTAAGATTTCTCTAGCGGGATTGAGCAGTGACGTCAACTCTTCGGGGTCAATAAAGACCGAACTTACATCTGGCAATGTGATGGACGGGAACTCCTTCGATGCACCACAAAAGGTAATCGATCATATATATATCTTGTTCTATACATGCATAAGGATGTGTGACTCCAGTTAACAGAAAAGTGAGTAAAATGTATCATGGAGATTATTCTATCTGCATATAATCACCATTAAAGAGAGTCATATGTATCATGGAGAGTATCCTATCTGCATATAATCACCATTCTTTTTCAGTGAGAAGTTTGTTTATTTAACAGAAAATTAAGACAATAATGAGTAGAAACTTACATATATATATATGTCAGATAAATTCTATGAAAATGCGGAAGGAGGCTAAATTACCCTAATGGTACCACAACTATAGTGTTTGGATATTTTTGGTACCTTAACTTTCCATTGTTCGATTTTGGCACCCCAACTTCATAAATTGTTCTTTTGAAACACTTTCGTCAATTTTGAAGTACATTGAGAGCACTTTAAAAGCATATTTTGTAGTACAAAAGCTCAATTTAAATACTTGTATTTCTAGATATTCTTTTGAAGTGATCCCGATGTGCTTCAAAATTGACGAAAGATGTATCAAAAAAGTAATTTATGAAGTTGGGGTGCCAAAATCGAGCAGTAGAAAGTTAAGGTGCCAAAAGTGTCCGAACGTTATAGTTAGGGAGCCATTAGGTAATTTAGCCTCAGGAAGGATTGATATTTGGAAATGCAGAAAGGTCACGAATGGCAAGCTTAAAACAACTGAATTTTGTTTGACAAGTGATAATAAAATGCTACTTTTGTTGGCTAATATTTTTCTTCTTCTGTGTATCAGGTGGTGCCCTCGCAGAGTTCGCTTCCAAATGCTGGAAACGCCATGAATGTTGTACTATCCCCACACTCGATCACGTCATTCGACTTATTACTCGTTCCTACTGCTTCCGATATGTAAATTAAATGCCTGCAAATGTGAAGGGAGGAAATGCAGGAATAAGTGTCTAAGAGTGTAGACATGGGTCAGTATGTAAATATGGATTATTAACCTGCCTTGTGATGATATGAAGAGTCGAAGGAAATTGAATAAATATAGTTGCGAAGAAATATTTACTGACATCCTGACGTCAATGTCAATATGCAAGATCAACCTTCAAGGGAGTGTGTTTACTGTCATCTACATCCTAGCCAAGGCAACGTGGGCATCCAAACTTTTCACTTAAATCTTGAAACAAATTGAAACTATTTTTTCTTAGTTAGGTAACAAGATCTAGTACACGTGTGCATAATTAGAAAATATTTAACAATGCATAGAATCTTTGCGTAGATAATTTGTATGTGCATGTCCCAATGACATACTATTGGTAAGTAACAATAGTAAGATTAGAACACTCTTCAACCATGTAAAAGTGCTCGTCATGGTGATGATCACAGGCATACTATGGAGAAGTAAAGCTTATTTCTAGGAGATTTGATGATCATCTGTAACGGTTCCAGCTTGCTAATGTAGCAATGGTGTAGGGAAAATACTATCGGTATTTTCCTACAATGTCAAGTAAGCTTTTATTGTTGGTATTGGATGAAGTTTCCAACCTATGTGAAAAATACTCCGGAGTGCGACGAGCATCATCCGTGTGTTGGAGAAGTTCGGGGAGTCGAATGCGACAAATGTGGCACTTTGAGCACGTCTCAGATATTTGGAAAAGCTGTATCAATGACAACGGTATGCTACCGATATATCGATGACAGTGTACCGTCGGTATACTAGTGATACAACAGTTCTTTCCATAAATGTTCTAACTTAAAGTGGTCAAATTTCGGTATACCACGGCTGGTATACTGGTGTCTGGGCTGAAAGCAAAATTTAGGTGTTTTATTAACACTGTTGGATTGTGATCAACGGTCCAGATCAATTTGGGAGTTAGGTGCTTTAAATAGTTGGTTTCTAATCCTAAACACAGGAGACTATAATCTAAGGAGAGTTTTCTCAATGGCTCAATCTTCTAAAGAGAGGAAGAGGTGATTCAGAGTTTCGGGAGTTGATTTGAAGAGAGATCGCATTGAGGAGTTTTTCATTGGTTATTTCTCGTATTCGGTAATCATTTTGTACTCGTTGTAGTCTATTTCCATTTATTTGAAGTATTGCGGTGATTCGTGTTAATCGGTGGAGGACTTTGTAAAAGAGTTGGTGTATTTTTTTTATTCCATTAGTGAAGGCTTTTTCGGATTTGACCCCAATTGTTTCGTAGTTTTCCCTATCAAGATTTTGGAAATCTTAGTCAAATTATAGTCATGATTTAACGTGATTTGTTAGATTTATTATATGCATAAATTACCAAATATAAAACGTAAAACATCCAATTTTGTCCATATTCTTCCTTTCTTAATCGATTGGACTGTTCGACAGTCCTGCATCAACTCAACCTCGATTTTTTCTTTATAAATTGAACTCGGCCCCTCAAACTAAACAAATAAATACTTCGAATAGACATGGGTTAGCCTACGACATTCACCTTATAAGTCAATTGTACTTGGCCATATTGTTAGATACTTAGATTATACATGTGTCTTTGAAAGTTGATGCTTACTTTTGAAATCTCCAAATGTGCAAAGGAGTCGATTTTGATCTGCAATCTTCTGGCAATCTCATCAAGAGTCAAATAAAGATACAGATCAGGATCAACATTGTGACGTATTCAACCCAAATGATTGCTTAATATCACAAATGTAGGATTTACTGTCGATAAAATACTAATGGGCACATTTTATAAGAGGTATATGACATGAAATAAATGACATATGCACACAATCACATCGGGTAAGACTCTCTACGCTCGCCAAGCAACTTCTCCCATAACACGACAAGAGTAATATTAATAATGTCCCCCTCCCCCTTAGGAGCGAATAGGCTTTTGGGATTTTTGGAGGTGGATATCTGCGCAATAGAATAGACATAGAAACGCACTCGACGATGTCTTCGTCAACAATCAATTGTGGGAACCATGGCGATGGATCAAAAGAAACCCTTAAAATGGGTTGATAGTTGGATTGTGAAGCGTAATAACTCGTGTACTCAATATACTAAATGTCACGTAACCCAATAGATTGTGCCTCCGGTATAGCATCCATGACTTTGTTCTCCGAAATGTCTTTCGTACTATCCTTTGATACACTCTCGACGGACTCAATGATCGAAGTAGACTTACCCTAAACTTTAGAAGTTTTTGGGTAAATTAGATTCTTACATTGTTAAATGTTGATCCATAGTATCTTGACCATGTAACAATCGCCAACTTATGGATTGGATTCTTTTTTCCTTTGATTATATCCTATAATCTAATTAGCTTCACTTGAAGTTGTAGTTAGATTATCTTCTTTGGCGCCTCTAAGAGAATGATGGAAGGGAAGTTGCTCATAACAGGACGACATAAACTGCTCTTGAAATATTTGTCACACCTTCTTCCATGACTGTAGGAAAAGTTTTCTTGCGATATACCAGAGTTATGCACTTTATTCCACTATGGAAATGTTTTTTCTTGATTGATATTATATAAACATGACTTTGTGCCGCAAACAAATTTCCAAACACTTGAGGCACACTCTCTGAATGATCCAATTGAGGGTCTACTCAACTAGCATATACTTATCAAGAGACGAAATAACCATCCTCATCTTGCTTGTAATCAAATAAAATTGTCTTTTGAAAACTTGGGTTTGAATGAGGTGAGGAAGGAAGTGAGTTTGAAATTTTACGGATGGCCTTTCGACCAATGGTTTGTCTCAATTTGCGTGCCACAGATACCGAATTTGCAAATCTTGATCTATTAACCTAAAAATTCAAATTTTAGGTTATATTTCAGAATTAAATAGAATTAAATAACTTTTAAAGATATTTATTTCATAACTAAATAGCATTTTCCTAGTAATTTAGTGGAAGACGTTAGACTTTGGCCTTAGTATTGTGCCCCAATTTGTGTGTGTAGAATTAAGCCCTAAAAATGGATATTTGTATTATAAGATATTAAATAATCCTATGTTTTATGTGTGTATTGTAATGTAATTGTTTGGGGATAATTTTATCACCTCCATGAAGGGCCGAAATTCAAATATCATGGAGTAAAAATCCAACTGTTTTATAGAAAAACTTAAAGAAACGTTATGATTATCAAAAAAGTGTGATACTCCCAAAGGCTGGTTATGATTGGACGCACCTAAGGTTACAAGATTTCAAAATAGTAAACGAATATAACTCTGCAATGTTCAAAATTGTGTCTCAAATGAGATTGTGCGGAGATAATATTACTGAAGAAGATACGCTGGAAAAAACATTCACTACTTTCCATGCCACGAACATGCTCCTACAACAGAAGTACCATAAAAAAGGTTTTACAAAATATTCTTAATTGATCTCACGCCTACTTGTTGCTAAACAAAATAATGAGCTCCTAATGAAAAACCATAACTCCCACCCTACTGGATCACAACCATTTCCTGAAGCGAATGCAAATAACTATAGACAATGATGTGGTCGCGGTCGTGGCCGTGGTCATGGTCATAGTTATAGTCATGGTAAAACTCGAGACCATGGTGGTCTTAATTATCATGCCTTCAACAAGAAGGTTAGGCCACACTACTTGAAGTGGAACAACAATGGCAGAACACAAGATAATGGAAAGGGTACGAAAATAGATTCTTCGAAGAATTATGAAGAGGCTTGCTATAGGTGTGGAGCAAAAAGGCATTGGTCTCGTACCTGTCATACACCAAAGCACCTAATTGACATTTACCAAACATCTATCAAGGCTAAAAGAAAAGAGAAAGAAATCAGTTTTGCATATTTCAGTAAAATTGTTGAAGTTGAAAATGGTCCAATGGAATTTACTCATTTGGATGTTGATGATTTCTTAAACGAGCCAAGTGAAAGAAGTAATGGGTTTAAGTTTTGGGATGATAATGCTAATGATGGCAATAAAAAAACAAAAATGATTGTGTTGGGATTTAGACTATTAGAACTTTATTTTCCTAAGTTTAATATTAGTTCAATGCTTGTATTCTCATATTTCTAAGTCTTGGTCATTAAAATATCAAATTAATAAATTAAGTTTTATAATATTTCTTACTTTATTTATTTTTTGTCTATAAAAATATGAAAAGTAATGATGCAGTGAACAACCCCAACGGTGGAGATATATGTCTGGTTGACAGTGGGTCAACGCACATAATGATGGGAAAGAAACGCGGAAACCTTTCTCCAAACCGGAGAGTACCTGCGAGAGGACCGAGCAATACAACGCACGAACCCAAAAATAGCCACACAAAAACAATCACGCAGACACAGAGAATTTTTGACGTGGAAACCCTTGCGGGAAAAACCACGGGACGATCGGAGTCCAACCCTGAGAAGCCTCCACTAATGGAATAGAAGAATTACACCCTCTACAAACTCCTCCCGATCCAAATCGGATCCCCACAACACTCAGAGATAAGAACAATGATTACAAGGCTACGAAGAGCGAGAACGACGAGTAGAGATTACCCGAAACACGATCTCCTTCGAAAACGACCTTCAATCCTCCGCCTTCTTCTCCGAAGTTGCAATGGCACTCTTGCCTCCTTCTCTCTCTCAAACTTGTGTTGTCCAATGCGATAATATGATTATGAATTAGGGTTGAGAAAACTCAATATATCTCCCTAATCCCGCAACCAACCTGGACCGTTGGATTAGATCCAATGATGAAAACTCATCCTGAAAATCGCTTCAGCCCCCGACGATACAGAGTTCGGCCAGAACTCTGTGTGGGGCAACCAGCACCTACTGGCCAAACCCTGGAACGGCCAGACCGAGTTCGGCCCGAACTCGCCATGGGACCGAGTTCGGCCCGAACTCGGATCCCCTGCTTCCAGCAGCTCCAGCAGCAACAGCAGCAACTCCGTCGCCTACTTCCCGAGCTTCTCCGACATCGGACGGCGCTCGTCGCACTCCGGGGTCTTCTCCACATAGGTTGGGAACCCCACCCACTCCAATAAATCTCCCCCTTCACAACTATGGGGAGGACGTCGTCATCCCGACGACCTGCCTGCAGTACTCAATTTTCCCTCTTGGTAGAATTTTCGTGAATATATCAGCTCCGTTGTCGTCTGTATGCGCCTTCTCAAGCTCCGCGTCCTTCTTCTCAACCACATCCCGTATCAAATGATACCGGGTCTCGATGTGCTTGGACCGGCTATGAAACGTCTGATTCTTCACAAGGTGGATCGTACTCTGACTGTCGCAAAGCAAAGTATACTGCTCTTGCTTCAGTCCCATTTCCTGCAGCAGCTTCTTCATCTACAACAGCTTCTTGCAAGCCTCCGTCGCCGCAATGTACTCTGCCTCTGTCGTCGACAAGGCAACACACTTCTGCAACCGCGACTGCCACGATACTGCTCCTCTCGCAAACATCATCACGTAGCCCGAAGTCGATCGCCTCGTGTCTACATCTCCAGCCATATCAGCGTCGGTATACCCAACCAGCTTCGGCTCGTCACCACCAAAGGAAAGTCTCCAACCAGCAGTGCCCTGAAGATATCGTAGAATCCACTTGACCGCACTCCAATGTACCCTTCCAGGATTTGAAAGATACCTGCTAACCGTACCAACTGCATGAGCAATATCTGGCCTCGTACACACCATAGCATACATCAGGCTTCCCACAGCTGAGGCATATGGAACCCGCTCCATATCTTCCTTTTCGTCCTCGGTAGATGGACACTGTTCCTCAGTGAGCTTAAAGTGAGCCGCGAGGGGAGAACTCACTTTCTTCGACCCGTCCATCCCGAAACGCTGAAGTACCCGGTGAATGTACTTCGTTTGGGACAAGTGTAGCAGCTTGGACTCTCTCTCTCGGCTGATCTCCATCCCAAGAATAGTCTTCGCTGCGCCCAAATCCTTTATAGAGAAGGCCGCGCCCAGCTGGCGCTTCAACTCCGCTATCCTAGTGGCATTCCGACCCACTAATAACATATCATCAACATAGAGCAACAAAATGATGAAATCATCATCGGCAAAATATCTCACAAATGCACAATGATCCGACGTCGTCCGTGCATAACCATGCTCCCCCATAAACGACTCGAACTTCCTGTACCACTGCCTCGGAGCCTGCTTCAGACCATACAAGCTCTTCCTCAACCGGCAGACCAAATGTGACTTGCCCTTCTCACAGAATCTCTCTGGCTGCTCCATGTACAACTCCTCCTCAAGATCACCGTGGAGGAATGCCGTCTTCACGTCCATCTGCTCGACCTCCAAGTCGAAACTGGCTGCTAATGCTAGCACCACCCGGATAGACGAATGCTTGACGACAGGCGAAAAGATCTCATCATAATCTACGCCTTTCCGCTGACCGTAGCCCTTGACTACCAGCCTCGCTTTGTATCGAGGGCGAGTAGCATCTTCCGTCTGCTTCACTCTGAACACCCATCGATTCTTCAAAGCCTTCTTGCCCTTTGGCAACCGCACCAGATCATAAGTGGAATTGGTGTGCAAGGAACTCATCTCCTCCTGCATAGCCACCATCCACTCCTGCCTGTGTTCGTCTTCCATAGCCTCTGCGAAACTTTCGGGTTCCCTCCCCGTCAGTCAATAGCACATACTCATCCGGTGAGTATCTCGTAGATGGTCGACGATCCCTATCACTCCTTCTCAGTGGAGCCACTGGTGCTGGCTGTATACCGACAGCCTCCGCCCCTTCATGAACTACCTCTCCGGCATGCTCATCCTCCTGAGGGACACCCTGACCACCATCAGCAGGCTGATGATCAAGGTTGGGAGCAACTCCATGTACCGGCTTCCCCATAACTGGATCCTCTGCTATATCCTCTGAAAACTGCTCGAAGTGAAATGACTCTAACTCAGGCAATTCCTCAGCCTCAGAAGGCGTCTCGAAATCCTGAGTGTTGGTCATGGTCTGATCCTCGACGAACACCACGTCCCTGCTTCTGTAGAGCTTTCCTTCCACTGGATCGTAGAGTCTATAGCCAAACTCATCCCGACCATAGCCGACAAAGACGCATCGCCTCGTCTTCGGCTCAAGTTTGGTCCTCTCGTCCTTCGGTACATGCACGAAGGCCTTACAACCAAACGCCCGCAGGTGATTGTATGACGGCTCTTTGCCGTACCATACTTTGTCAGGCACATCACCCTGCAAAGGAGCACTAGGAGACAAATTAATAATATAAGCAGCTGTGAGAAGAGCCTCACCCCAATAACTGCCCGGCAAGTTTGCTTCTGACAGCAAATACCGCACCCTCTCCATCAGTGTCCTGTTCATGCGCTCCGCTACACCATTGAGCTGAGGTGTCTTTGGCGGAGTCTTCTGGTGTCGTATCCCTTGCTCTCTGCAATACGCATCAAAGGGACCGATGTATTCGCCGCCATTGTCGGACCGAACACACAACAACTTCTTGCCTGTCTCTCTTTCAACGGAGGCCTGAAACTCCTTGAAAGTAGGCAGCACCTGATCCTTGGTCTTTAAGGCATAGACCAAAACCTTCCTGGAACAGTCATCAATAAAAGTCACAAAGTAAGAAGCACCACCAAGAGATTTTACCTTCATAGGACCGCAGACATCCGAGTGAATCAACTCGAGCAACGCCGGCTTCCTCGAACTTGGGTGACTTTGGAAAAACACCCTATTTTGCTTCCCAGCTAAATAGTGCATGCATTTCTCCAACTTTGTTGACTTGAGCCCTGGAATCACTTTCCTGTTCACCAAGTAGCTCATCCCCTTCTCGCTGATATGGCCGAGCCGCCTGTGCCATAACTCGGTAGACGCATCACTGACTGCGTTCACCTCCTGTGTCCCCTCTGCGCTCCCTTCTATATAGTAGAGACCGGACTTCTTGCTTCCTCTGGCAATCACCATCGAACCTCTGGAAAGCTTCCACTGACTGTTCCCGAAGAGACTGAAGAATCCCTCGTCATCCAACCTTCCAACCGACACCAGGTTGAAACGGATATCAGGGACATGACGAACATCCTTGAGAACAAGAACCGCACCCGTCTTCGTTCTCAAATGCACATCTCCAACGGCAACCGCCTTCGACACATCTCCGTTGCCCATCTTCAACACGCCACAGTCGCCTGTCGTGTAAGTGGCAAACAGTGCCCTATTGTGAGATACATGTGCTGAAGCCCCTGAGTCCACCAGCCAAGAATTGTCATCGCAGGCGAGGTTAGTAATGACCTTATTACCTACGACGATCACATCGCCTCCATGCACCGAGGCCGCCGCTGTAGTGTTCTCTTCTTGCTTCCCCTTGTCGCCCTTCTTCTCCTTCTTCCAAGCGAAACAATTCTGCTTGATATGGCCTTTCTTACCGCAATGGTAACACTCTGAGTCCTCGTAACGACCCTTGGACTTCCCCCTGCTCTTGTCTCTGCCACCACCTGGACCCCTGCTTTTGCCCCTTCTGCGGCTCTCTGAAACAAGTGCCTCTGAGTGGTGGGATGTGGATGAAGTGCCCTGAGAACGTCTCCGCATCTCTTCATTCAACACCCCGCTCTTGGCAAACTCCAGACTGACCACGCCCTCTGGAGCAGAAGCGATCATAGATACTCGTACGATCTCCCACGAGTCTGGCAATGTACACAGCAGCTACAGTCCCTGAACTTCGTCGTCGAACTTGACTCCTATAGAAGATAGCTGGTCAACCACGCCCTGGAAATCACTCAAGTGATCCGTAATAGACGCCCCATCCTTGTACCGCAGATCCATCATCGTTCGGATCAGGAACAACTTGTTTACCCCGGTCTTCTTCGCATACAAGGATTCCAGCTTATCCCACAACGTCTTCGCGTGCTCAATATTGGCAACGTGGTTGTACACGTTCTCATCAACAAACTGCCGTATGTACCCACACACCTGTATGTGCTCGAACTTCCAGTCCTTCTCGGATTTATCACTGGGCTTCTCGGTTGCAAACACAGGTAGATGCAGCTTCTTGACAAATAGCAAATCCTTCATCTTGCTCCGCCAATAATAATAGTTTGTGCCATTAAGGTTCACCATGCGCACCGACTTAGCGTCCATCTCTCCTCTCTGGTTCCTCTGTCAACTCCTGACACCCTTTGAACCCAAAGCTCTGATACCACTCTGATGGGAAAGAAACGCAGAAACCTTTCCCCAAACCGGAGAGTACCTGCGAGAGGACCGAGCAATACAACGCACGAACCCAAAAATAGCCACACAAAAACAATCACGCAAACACAGAGAATTTTTGACGTGGAAACCCTTACGGGAAAAACCACGGGACGATCGGAGTCCAACCCTGAGAAGCCTCCACTAATGGAATAGAAGAATTACACCCTCTACAAACTCCTCCCGATCCAAATCGGATCCCCACAACACTCAGAGATAAGAACAATGATTACAAGGCTACGAAGAGCGAGAACGACGAGTAGAGATTACCCGAAACACGATCTCCTTCGAAAACGACCTTCAATCCTCCGCCTTCTTCTCCGAAGTTGCAATGGCACTCTTGCCTCCTTCTCTCTCTCAAACTTGTGTTGTCCAATGCGATAATACGATTATGAATTAGGGTTGAGAAAACTCAATATATCTCCCTAATCCCGCAACCAACCTGGACCGTTGGATTAGATCCAATGATGAAAACTCATCCTGAAAATCGCTTCAGCCTCCGACGACACAGAGTTCGGCCAGAACTCTGTGTGGGGCAACCAGCACCTACTGGCCAAACCCTGGAACGACCAGATCGAGTTCGGCCCGAACTCGGATCCCCTGCTTCCAGCAGCTCCAGCAGCAACAGCAGCAACTCCGTCGCCTACTTCCCGAGCTTCTTCGACATCGGACGGCGCTCGTCGCACTCCGGGGTCTTCTCCACATAGGTTGGGAACCCCACCCACTCCAACACATAATTCTTCGAGATCGAAAATACTTCTCGAACTTAAAATTGGCAAAAGCAAATGTTAGTACAATTTCGGGTACTACAGAACTAATTTAGGGCTCCGGAAGAGCAAACATTATATTACCAGGTGGAACAAATATTTTGGTAAAAGAGGCTTTGTATTCTAGCAAGTCAAAAAGAAATTTGCTAAGTTTCAAATATATGTCTCAATGGTTTTCATATGAAGACTATGAATAAGGGGAATATGGAATATCTCTGTTTTACATCTAATGATTCATGCCATAAGCATGTGAAAGAAAACTCCCACTTTTCTCGTCAAGGTTGTATTGTGTAAACATAAGTGCCATAGAATCTAACATTGCGATAAACTAGAAGTTCAATGATCCAAAACTTTTTTATGCTTTGGCATGATCGACTTGGCCACCCTAGATCAAGTATGATGCATCGAATAGTTAGAAAATCACGTGGGTATCCTCTAAAGAACCATAATATTCTTTTACCTCGTGATTGTGTGTGTTGCATGCTCACAAGGGAAATTAATTGTAAGACCATCTCCAAGGAAAGTTAATCTTGAGTCCCCTATATTTTTACAAAGAATACAAGGGGATATTTATGGACTATTGACCCACCTTGTGGACCATTTCGTTACTTTATGGTCTTGATAGATGCATCATCTAGATGGTCACATGTAAGTCTACTGTCAACATGAACGGTTGCTTTCGCCAAACTTCTTGCTCAGATTATAAGATTAAGGGCTAAATTCCCTGATTATTCCATCAAGACTATTCGTCTTGATAATTCCGATGAATATACATCTCAAGCATTTGATGATTATTACATGTCAATTGGCATTAATGTCGAACATTCAGTTGCACATGTACATACTCAAAATGGACTTGCAGAGTCTTTTATTAAAGGTTGCAATTGGTTGCCAGACCTTTACTTTTAAGATCAACTTTACCCATTTCTGTTTGGGGACATGCAATATTACATGCAGCTGCATTGGTCCATATTCGACCAAGTTTATTTCATAATTATTCACTATTGTAACTTATTTCTGGCCAACAGCCTGATATTTCAAACTTAAAAGTTTTTGGTTATACGGTTTATGTCCCCATTTCTCCACCTAAATAAACAAAGATGGGCCCACAAAGACGTCTTGGAATTTATGATTCTCCATCTATAATAAAATACATTGAGCCCCTGACGGACAATTTATTTCAAGGTTTGATGATTAACATTTTGATGAGTCAGTTTTTCCACCGTTAGGGGAAGATAAAATGTCACTTCCTATAGAACGACATGAAATTACATGGAATGTACCATATTTTATTGACCCACGCACAAGTAGATGTGAGCAAGAAGTGAAATGGATCATTCATTTGCAAAATATCGCAAATCAGTTGCCAGGTGCATTCATTGATATTAAGAAAGTAACGAAATCTCATATACCAATAATAAATACACCAGCACAGATTGATATCCCTGAAGGACAACATAATGACACACTAAAATCATACATGAAACATGGACGCCCTGTTGGCACTAAAGATAAAAACCCTCGAAAGGAAAGGGTACAAGTAAATATTCCTGAAGAGAAAATAGTTTCAAAACATGAAAGCACTATAATTTTTTTGAATGATCAGTCTAAGATGGCTCTTGAAGAGACACATGACAATAAACAAATTTTAGAATAAATCTCATTAAATTATATGAGTACAAGAGAAAGCTGGGATAGAAAGAAAATTACTATAGACAATATTTTTCTTATGGTGTCACACTTGATATAGTAAATGAGAATCCTGAAACAAAATCTATTGAACAATGTCGACATAGAAATGATTGGCCAAAAAACCAAAAACATAGCAACATTTTGCGACATTTGACTTTTGTCGTCGCAATAAACCAAAAACATAGCGACGTTTACCGATTTCCTTACCTAACGTCGCTAAAGTGTAGATATAGGGCAAGTTTGAGTTTTTATTTCCCCCATTATTTCGATTCCCCCTTCGAAAAAACTCTGCCCCCTCCCCCCCGCCCCCGGCCCTCGACTTATGTCACGACCCGCTACCCAAATTGTTGGGCCGGGCCGGGCCATGCCCATCCTATGCTTGTGTCATAGCGTAATAAACTGTTCTACGTAAAGACAGTAAAGGATCTAAGATACTAACAGTTCTAATATCACACTTTATATGTTCATCACAACATAACATCTATGTAAGCGAAAATAAATAAGTTCAGATTTTAGTTATTACACTTCTAAAGTATTAAACTGGAGACAGAGTCCAGTGACAAAAGATAGAGTCTAAGCAGTCAACAAACTAATCCAAAAGGGATCTAAATAGACTACCAAGCGAGGTTCCCTGCGGGGACTTCCTCAGGAGCAATGACATGGTCCTTTACAGTAGACCCATAGTAAGGATCACTGAGCATCTCTTCCTCAGAAAGTATGCATGCAATGTTTTTCTGTCAGGAAGGGAGCAAGTATTGGTTCTATAAACTAAACATACCGAGTATGGAATGAAAAGAGATGTGCTAAAAAGAAACATGTCATATAATAGTCTATCATATGGTAAATATATTTGTCATGACAACATATGCATATATATTGTTTAAAACTCTAGCAGTTACGTGATCAGTCAATAGGTATAAAATATACCGGTGTACAAGTCTACATGTAATAAAATATACATACGTACAAGTCTACAAGCATAGGTATACGTACGTACAGATATACGGGATAAAGGCCTACGACAAGGGTGCATGAGATGCAACCGAGCTCGCTACATGTAATGAGTCTGATCACGTACTCAATTAGCAGTTCTCCATCCCCAAGTTATAGACATGTGAAAGATACTAAGAGCAGTTTAAAATATATGAAAGCATATGGAAGGTATATAAAAACATGTGAGATATGATTTCAGTTATAAATATCTAAATTAACAATATTCATATGTAGTTCATTATCATATGCAGTAAGTAAAGTTTGTAATTTGTACTTGCCTCGAGCAAGACAAGAAAATAGGAATGCAGAGGAAGAAGCCTGGTATCCTGTCACTGTCAAAAAGATATACGATCTCAGTTCCTATTCTATGTTCAAGACTCTAATACTAGTGGTACGACATGACTTCTAACTGGGACACTTAGCTAAGTGATGACCTAGCATAGACCAATATGGGGTGACACTAAACCTATAATTAACACTTAGAGTCCTTAGAGACTAAGCACTATAATGGGGAACAAAACTACAACGCTTAAATTATCCAAAAAACATGAATTATCACACAAAACACAAGTGTTCAATAAAAATCCAGACTGTCCACTGTGTTCCAATAATTATTTAGGTAGTTAATAAGCTCCAATAAATATGAAATAAACCTTCAAAATCATCATTGTTAATTATAATAATTTATTATAATTTTTTTGGAATTTCTAAACTACTGTAGATATTTATTAAAAATCAGAATACACAAGTATCTATAGTGATAAATATGTAAATTAAATTCTAGAAAAATTATATTAAATTATCTAAATTACCATAGTATTTAAATACAAATTTTTCTGAATTTTTACACTATTAAAAGACTGTTTAAAAATTGGAAGATAGTAAGGTATAGTTCTGCAAATAAATAATTAATTATTTAATATATTTGTCAACATATACAAAATTGAACCGAAGTCCAAATACGGGACCCAAGGCCATGAATCAAGTCCAATATGACTTGTACAGGTCTTGAATGTATTTAGGTTCATTTGAGTCCACACAACCCATGCTAGGTCTTGAATGTGTACAACAGTTCTTGTAATTCGCCAAGGCGTTCCCTCAGTACATGGACGATACCAAAATTAAGTATTCGTGTGTGAGATGTCGTAACTTGAATTATCATCCAAAAGTGGAAGTCACATATCATTTGTACTCGAAGGGTTTAGGCCGAATTACTATCAGAGAACTTGTGTCTTTAGCATTGGAGTCGGAGCCTTATGTGGATGTCCAAAACCACGCTGCTTACGACGATGGGTGGGTGAACATGGTTTTTGATGTGGCGGGATCTAGTTTCGATCGGGACAATCATGATGCAGCTGAGGAGGCACCGAATGCCGATACTGTAAAGTTCATGGAGTTGCTGGAGAATTCAAGGACTCCATTATATCCTAGTTGTGAGGATCATTCACCGTTGATGTGGTTACAAGATTGTTGAACATCAAGTCTGATTTTAACTTATTGCAAGAATACTACAACCAACTGATGGACTTGATTGTAGAGATCTTACTGTCATGACCCGCACCCGGATATTCGAGCATGAGCACGTAGGCCACGCCCAGCCTACGCTGCAGTATCAGCGGTAAAATGCTGTCAAGTACCCAATAAATATTTACAACATCTAGATAATCCATGATAACAAATGTACTGCAATCATATCACAACAACTAAAAAAGATATGAATTAGGAAAGATATCAATAACTCTGAAACAAGAAAGGTCTACAAATGAATATACAAGTCCAGAATGTATCGAAGACAATCCGATAACGAAACATAAATCATAATACAATGGCCTAGAACTCCCGGGAGACAACTCACGGTGAATAGAATATCGAGATCCGTCTTAACTAGCATCATCCTATAGTCCAATAATCAAGGTTATAAACGGCGGTAGGCGGGTGTGCGGCGGAGAGAGTCCGCCTACCGCCTAGGCCGCCTAGGCGGTGCCTAGGCGCCGCCTAGGCAGTCGATACATTTTGAATACTTTTTACTATTTTGTCACTTTTTTTGCATAATATGCATATTTTAAGGGTGTTCCATACATAACTAAGTTGTAGAACGAAGATTTATAAAGTTTTAGTTTTGTAAAAGTGAACCATAGGCCCATAATACTTAAAAAAACCTTTTTGGCCAACATATTTTGGTAAGTATTGCTCCGTCTAGGTGCCGCCTACGCCGCGTCACCTCCGCCTATGCCGCCAACCTCCGTTGGCCGCCTACTCCACCGCCTACCGAAAAGCGGTGCGGAGAGGGACCGCCTACCGCCTAGGCGCCTCCTAGGCGGCCTAGGCGGACGCCATTTAGAACACTGCCAATAATGTGGGGCATAACAATTCCTAAAAATATGGTTATCCAGTCAGGATTGGAGCGAAGTACATAACCTTAAAAGCAGTTCCAGTACATGGTAGAAAATATAGAACTAGCAATAGAATAAGATACATAACAAGCTGTAAAGAAAATACAAGAAAATAGAGAAATAACATCATAAAGATATAAGAAAATTGAGTACATGAATAAGATAGTGAACATGGTAAACTGTGATAATATAAGTGATTTAGAGCACAAGACACTTATATAATTGGTTTAGGTTGCACATGATTATTCTATGGTAACTCCATTATACGTGAATGTATAATCGACATGTACATGAATACACTAGAGGGATTTAATCATATAACCACTTCTACTCCCCCTACCCAAATCAATACACAAGGATCCAATCACGATATGTTACGTACACGATAGTTAGTTTGAACATGAAAGACATGTGAGCACATAAGAGTACATGAGAGCACATGAGAGTACATAAATAATACAAGTACAAGGAGTACACAATGTACATAATAAAGTACATGAACATGAAATACCCGATGTACCCGATAAGGGGATAACATTGTATGACAAGATCCATATAGTACCATTCCGTGTTAACAATGTGTCAGCATCAAGTAAAGTAGTCTAGAGCAGGCAGTATAGATACTATTAGATGAAAACAATCAGAGAATGTACTCGCCTGAATTGGTTGGAGTCAACGTGCACGATACGAACGTATCGACATGGAATAGGTACGATGCTATGCTCCGCAAGATGGTCCTAAATGATGGCTCAGGCAGTTCTAATGAGTCCAAAATAGTTCAAATATCATAGTTTGATATATTGAAGTCCAAGATCACGATAATTGGGTCGAGAAAAGGAAATGACTATAAACAGTCGTGATTAATAATCTAAGGGAAATACGTAACTAAAACATATAATTATTAGAAAGTATACTTTATTAATCATAATATTATGTAGATAAAATTTGAAATATAGAAAATCATCCTAGTACGAAAGCCCCAATTTGTCAAATATAATTTTAGGTCAAAACTTTGATAACAATATATTATTATATATATATTTAGATAATTTCAAATGAGTAATACCATTAATAATAATAATAGTAAAAATAATAATAAGATTAATGCTTAGGGATATATAGTATATATAGTAATAATATTTATAAATATACATTTTAAAACCCTACCCAAAATTAGTTATGGGCTTGAAATGAAGCCCCAAAAATTCAACCATCTTTAATAATATTAATAAAATAAAATAACAACCAACTCTAACTAATATTACTATTAATTCCCAAATAGCTGACAACAGCTGCTCATTCCTTTCATTCATTCACTTAAAAACGAGAGGGGGAGAAAGGGGGTCTCAATTGTCTGAACTAAAGAAGTAAATCTGTTGACTATAAACCAAATCCCTATTATCAAAGGTTATTTCTATGGGTACTTCCAAAATTGCTAGGGGGCATCAATTGCTAGGGGGCAGCCCATGAATGTGGAGAAATTGCTAGGGGCACCCAAAAATTGCTAGGGGCAGCCCAACCCCCCCAAACCCAAAAATTTCATTTCATTTTCATTATTGACTCTCTCTCCTCAAGAAGAAAAGAAAGAAAGAAAGCTCTCTCCCTCTCCCTCTCCATCTCCTAAACCCTAATTTCTTCTTCTCCATCACTCCATTCTCAATCCCTCCATGAAGATTCTCGAAGAGATGACACGCAAGTCAAAGCAACCGGAATCCAGGTACGTTCTTCCCTAATTTCTTCGAATTTTTTTTACATTATATTCGAAACCCTAGAATTGGTTTAATTCTTGAAAAAGTTTTTGTAAAATAGGTTTATAATCTCTTGCACGTTCTCTTCCCTTATTTTCGAACACATGAAACCCGAAATTTATGTTGAAACCCTAACCCTAGAACACGACAAAATAGGATTTCGTTATTGGAGTTCGGGTTCACGACAGTAGGACTGCCAGGAATGTGGCAGTCCTAATTTTTATTAGGACTGCCACATTCTTGGCAGTCCTACTTGTTATGACATAGGAGTTGGGTAAGTGCATGTTGTTTCTATTACTTAATAAGTGTATGTTGTCATACAGTCCACCGAACAAAAGAATACGGCCCACCGCGTCAAAGCAGAAGGAACGTGCGGAGCGTCCTCGTGAGCGTCCGATAACAATTACCGAACCGGCGCCCGAAGCTCGGTCTCGGACATCGCCACCGGCACGTCAAGCTCGGTCGAAGCAACGAGCTCCTACTCCTACGCCTCCTTCCGACGACGATGACGACCTGCCAATTGCCCAACTCCTATCACGTCAAGAGGGTTCTGCGCCATTTGAGGAGGTCGGTCCTTCTGAGGAGGTCGGTCCTTCTGAGGAGGCCGGTCCTTCTGAGCCGCTTGTCCGTCCGCCCGGTTGCTCAATGTTGGTTTCTTTTGAGAACCACATTGCGTACGAAATATGGAAGAACCCGGTATGTACATGACATTTGTAAACGGTAGTATACTTTTCAAATATGTATTTCATAATTGATATGTGTTTTGTTGTATACAGAGGACATATCGTATCCTTAGGGCTGTGAGTCACGGGAAGAAAACCGTGTCCTGGCAGTTTACAAGCTTATCCGAGGCCGTCCGAAGCAAAATCATACCGAGCGGCTTGTACAATTTGGCACAAAATGCCTACCGAACAATGGATAGTGCCCTAATATCCGCCTTCGTGGAGAGATGGCACCCGGAGACGAACACATTTCATATCCCAGCAGGGGAGATGACCATTATACTCGACGACGTCTACCAGATATTTGAGCTGCCAGTGACCGGGCGTGTAATGACCAAAGAACATTACACGAATGAGAAATCCGTGAAATGGTACGAGAAGATCGTCAAGTTCGTCTCAGATCACCTTGGAGTTACGGCTACGAGTTTTACAACTCTACCAGGCTTCAAGAAGTCGTACGGAATTCCTCTATCATTTCTGGTGGACCAGTTCATGAATATGGAGGTGGATGACGATGACGAAGAGACGGTCGACGCGGTGGCTCGTGCGTATATGTTGTTCATCCTGGGAACGGGCGACATTTCGGACAAGTCTGGTACGTCGATACATGCTCGGTACATGCTAAACTTATCTGAAGTGGATGACTTCATGGAGATATCCAGGGGAAGCGGTATCCTGTCCAACCTTTACCGCGAGCTCGGCATCGCATCCCGTGTCGGGACTAAGACTATGGCCGGCTGTCAGACTCTGCTACATGTAAGAAAACTTCTAATAATTTAATCTTGTATACTTAAATTTGTTGTTTTAATTTTTACTATTTGTTGTTTGAATATGCATGGATATACGAGCACTTTCCGATGCTTAGACGGGCTGACGAAAACCCAACGTATCTTGAACACCTTCCCCGAGTGTGTCGATGGAGGCCATCCCAGCTGGAAACAAAAAATTGGCAAACACTAGCTTCCATTCGTGAAGTATTAGACAGTTTGGTGCCAGAAGAGGTACTATTATTTGACTAACTTTTTTATGTTAATTTTGTATTATTGTTAACTTTATTCCTACAGATTTTTTGGAATCCATACCGGAATTTACGTGAGTTGAATCGTGAGGTCCAATCGGTTTCTTTATTTCATGGCATGATCACATGCTATGAAATTACGGAGCCGTACATGCCCGACAGAGTACTTCGTCAGTTCGGCTTCGTACAAACTGTACCGAAGCGCGCATTACGGCTGTTGGAGCCTCCGCGTGGAACCCAACCTTTAAGTTACAAACCGGCGAAATTCGACTGGGTGACCGACTTTTACTCGGAGTGGCAACGACATGTACTTCGGGAATCTGAGAGACGACCGGTCACCGAGATGGCCGACTACAGCGAGGACTACATGCAGTACTTCCTGGGGGTCGGACATCCTAAGTTGTCGAACCCTACCAACCCGGGTCCCGTGGCCGTCGGAGCAGTTAGAGCTTTTCCTTCCAAGAATGCCTTGTATGCTGGGTTCGTGAGAATGGTGAGTTCCGTATTTGTAATAAGACTGAGAATTTCATGTTTGTAGACTTAATTTCATTTATACTTTCATTTTCAGTCTCAAAGGGTCAAGGAGTTGGCGCAGACACTCCAGAGAGGTTGCCAAAGTGATGAGTGTGTCACCGTCGCCAACGAGCTTGAGCGCATCGACGACGTGGTCGACTTCCCCTTCATGAACAATAGGGAGTCTCGTTCCAAGGCCCGGCATGATATGTAGATGGATTTCGATATTTTTTATGATTCAAACTTTAGTTGGCTGTGGATTAGTAACGTACATTTGATGAATTATTGTGGATATTTTGCTTTTTTGAAACTTAATTTGGATGTGGAATGTTTGGGACTAAGTAGTTGTGATGAATTATTGTAGTTGTGATAATTTTAACTCTGTGTGACAATTTGAACTCTGTGGCAATTTGACTCTGTGGTTGTGATCATTTTAACTCTGTGTGGCAATTTGAACTCTGTGGCAATTTGACTCTGTGGCAATTTGTGATGAATCTTAACTCTGTGGCAATTTGTGAGGAATTATAACTCTGTGTGTTGAGTCCCACAAAGAAATCATCACACAGAGTTTCAGTATCAGGACTGCCACACCAATGGCAGTCCTACACTGAAGTAGGACTGCCAGGATGCTGGCAGTCCTATCCAAAACTTGCTGTAATAGCAAGTTTTGAATAGGACTGCCAGCACCCTGGCAGTCCTACTTCAGTGTAGGACTGCCAAGGGTGTGGCAGTCCTGATACTGAAACTCTGTGTGAATTTGATTTACACATAAATTCCACACAGAGATTCATAGATAGGACTGCCACACCCTTGGCAGTCCTACACTGAAGTAGGACTGCCAGGATGCTGGCAGTCCTATCCAAAACTTGCTGTAACAGCAAGTTTTGAGTAGGACTGCCAGCACCCTGGCAGTCCTACTTCAGTGTAGGACTGCCAAGGGTGTGGCAGTCCTATCTATGAATCTCTGTGATGAATTTATGTGTGAATCAAATTCACACAGAGATTCATAGATAGGACTGCCACACCCTTGGCAGTCCTACACTGAAGTAGGACTGCCACACCCTTGTTGTAACAGCAAGTTTTGAGTAGGACTGCCAGCACCCTGGCAGTCCTACTTCAGTGTAGGACTGCCAAGGGTGTGGCAGTCCTATCTATGAATCTCTGTGTGAATTTGATTCACACATAAATTCATCACAAAGATTTTTAGATAGGACTGCCACACCCTTGGCAGTCCTACACTGAAGTAGGACTGCCAGAGTGTTGGCAGTCCTACTCAAAACTTGCTGTAACAGCAAGTTTTGAGTAGGACTGCCAGCACTCTGGCAGTTCTACTTCAGTGTAGGACTGCCAAGGGTGTGGCAGTCCTGATACTGAAACTCTGTGTGAATTTGGTTCACACATAAATTACACACAGAGATTCATAGATGGGACTGTAACACATAAATTACACATATAAGACACAGGTAGGTACATATAACACAGGTAGACACAGGTAAACACATATAACACAGGCAGACACATATAACACAGGTAGGCACATATAACACAGGTAGGCAAAATCAAACACATATAACTCAAAATTTACTCTATATATATTACTGGACTTCATATTTCACTGTATACAAAAGTGGTCCTCCATATACAAAATGTTAGACTGTAAATATAGCTATACTTAGTCGATTTCGACGTCGTAGTGGTCAGCAGGTAAGTCTCTTGGCTCCTCAATCTTTAACAATCTCTTACATTGGTTGATCTGCTCAACGAAAGGTGTGGTCCAAGCGATGGCTTCGACCGGTGCTCTTTTGTACCAAACTGTTGAAGGTGGAGGAATCGGAGAATGAGCGATCATCTTTAGTACAATGAAGTGATCCATGATCAGACCTATAGTACATAGATTAGACACTCCATGGTCCGTCGGAGGAGCGCACATCGGAAAGAATGTATTGTTAATATCCGGCGAGATAATTACAACAGGTATCATGTATCAATTAGCAAATAAATAGCCGACAGACGGGACTGACATGTAGTGGTCTGTCCCGGTAATACTGTCGGTGCAAGGGATACTTAACAACAAACTTGCAACCGTTTCTTCGCTTAGGATGCGGGAGTAGAATAGAAGACGAGTCTCTAACTCCTCGTACATCTCCTGCCTCACCCGTCTCCATCCGTCTTTGTCATCATAACCAAGATGCATTGCAAGGGCATGAAATCCGCAATGGCCATCACCGAGGACATCGACAATAGACCAAATGTAACTTCGAAGCGCAGGTTGAAATTTGTCAATATACACACTCGTTGTTTGGCTTGCAACTGTATCTTTTCTTGGAAGATCCATTTTCTCCATTTTTCGGCGAACAACAAGCTTGCCCTTCCGTGCAGGCGAAGGTTGCTGTAAGCTTCGTTCAACATGCTCAAAGTGCGATGGATCTCTCCTAGTTGACTCCAGCCTTCTCTTCTGTGAACTAGTCAATCTTGTGTGAGGCCTGCCTTTAGGATTGGAAACAACGGTCGGCTTATGCATTGTAGTAGTGATCGGACATGCAATTTCTTGCATTTTAAGCTCAATGGACTGTCGCTCCGCTGCTACTGAGGCTAACCACCTTGCGTGGAGAAGTTTCAGTTGTGGCAAAGAGAAGAAATCATCGTCTGTCTTCACCACAGGCATCATAGACAACTGCCTCCAACGTTGATCGACTGCTTCAACTGGAATAGGAATGGATTCACGGCGATATTCATTAATCTGATGTGCACAAAGGAGGCCCAGTGTATGTCGATGTACACACCCGCAAACCTCGGGATCAAGTCCGACAAACTTTGATCTTTCAATCTCATCAACTATTAAGGCCAACGCCTTGTGAGATACCACGCGCATTAAAGCATCTAAGAGTACTTCCTTTCTATGCTCATGCTTGACTATATTCAAACTCATCTCAAATGATGCCTTAATTTCATTCACCGTCCGGTCTACTGATAAATGTATAGCTTGCCAAACAGAGACGAAGTTGCTGAGAGATGATTTTAGGTGCCTCTTCAATAAAGAGTGTGCTCCTTCGACACGGTTGGTAGTTGTCGTGCCGTAATGCTTCACCACATTCGACCATGCTAAGACGAATTGTTCTTTGTGCGGTTCAAGCCATGTATCTTTGATGTAAGAAATGCATGCCGGCTCCCTTGCCTCCTACTTTTGCTTGAACAAGTACCATACGGCATCGTAACTGGCAATCGTAGATGCTTGCCACACACAATTCCAATCATTGTAGAATTCGTCAAAAATCTGCATGTCGATTTTACTATCCTCTTTCCGAAACTTCAACTTACATTGGGCTTGAATATTACGATTGATATGCCAAATGCATAGCAATGTATCCGCTTGAGGAAAAACAATACGAATAGCATTAATGAGGGCGTACTCTCTGTCGGTAACAAATACTGACGGCTCTGTATGACCAGTGTAAAATGTTTTCAGTTTCTCCAACGCCCATGTGTAGTCTTCAAGCTTCTCACTCTTCATGAAGCAAAATGCCACTGGAAATGTTTTCCAAGTAGAGGTGAACCCGACAACATGAAAGAGAGGCATCTTGAACTTATTTGTCTTGTACGTGCAATCAAGGACTAACACGTCGGCAAAGGACCTGGCCAAATTTGTGCAATCAGGATGAGCCCAAAAGAGTGATAATACTTCGTTACTCTGGGGATGTCTTCTGTGGAACTCAACATAATGATTATCGGCAAGCAACTTGAGCACTTCTTGCATCGCCATTCTTGATTTCGTCAGGACAGCGTTTGAAGAAGCTAGGGCGTTGTATAATGCCTTCATTGTAGACATGTTCTTCTCATCTTCATGTCGTATGACGGAATATATTTGTCTTGGTGCAACTCCGGAGGTGGACAAGTCTTCGACTATCTTCTTCTCCGTATTGTTCAACCGTCCGACATACGGATGACCCAATAGTGTCTCGGCAAACTCATGGTTGTGGGTTCCATTCTTCACTTCTACTGTCCATTTCCCCTCTTCTTTGTTTCTGATATGTATCATGAATGGACAACCACATTTCCTCGTTCCAACATTTCTTCTTGGAACTTTACTTTGGATAACTTCTATTGTGTTTTTCTTGTGCGTCCTGAACACACCACCTCTTTCACAGGCCACCACCACAGTTTGTCGTCCCAGTCGATTTTGGGCCGATCTGGATATCACTAGAACAATGTTGTTTTCCCGTCCAACTTCTCGACACCAATGTACTGTACCCTCGCTTGATTCAAAACATAGATCGGTCCAAAATAAATGGGCTACATTGACTGCAATTGGAGCCGGTACTACAAAATCAGAAGATCTCAAGTCCTACAATAAATGTTCTTTGGTTAGTACAATAGACAAAATCCTAAAGTAAATAGGTTTCATAGATTAGGCCCGTGCATAAGATTGGTGTCCATAAATAGCAAATTGTGTTAATAGCAAGACCGTCTTCTGTGAAGGACTGCAATAAAACTCTGTATTCTAGTATCATAGACTAGGACTGCCAGAGTGGTGGCAGTCCTTCACAGAAGAAGGACTGCCAGGACCCTGACAGTCCTACCTATTTGTAGGACTGCCAGGGTCCTGGCAGTCCTTCTTCTGTGAAGGACTGCCACCACTCTGGCAGTCCTAGTCTATGATCGGGACTGCCTGAGTGTTGGCAGTCCTCTGTGTCACAGCACGATTTTAGGTCCGAGCTCAAGTTCAAATGTAGTTACCAAAAGAGCTTCCGATGCATCAAAGTTGTCTTCGGACGTGGCGGAAACGTGTTCTTCGGACGTGGCGGGAACGTTTGATGATTCCGGTTGATCCATATTCAATATTTTTCTATATTTAACACATAATTCAACTTTATTATGTGAAATTCTTGTTTAAAACATGAAACATATTATAGTTCGATGACTTACCAAAAATTTGGAGAAGTCAATGACCTAGGGTTGAGGGAGAGAACAATTTGCCAAAAATGTAGGGAGAAAAGAAAAGAATTAGGGTTTTAATTCTTTGACCTAAGAGAAGAGAAGGAGGGAAGAAAATAGTTGAGGGAGAAAAGAAAAGAGAAGAAGGAGAGAGAAAATGAAAATTGGTATTTATAGTTGTGCTTGGGCTAGCCCCTAGCAAAATTTTTGGGCTAGCCCCTAGCAAAAAGGGTGGTGCCCTTAGAAAAAACCTTATCAAATATATACAAAGAGAGAGAAGAAAAGGGTCACTCATTCGATCAGCTTCCCCTAAATTATTTTCCTTTTTAAAAGTCCAATTAATACACAAGCACAGAAAGAGAAAAGAGAAATAGAGAGGTGGAGGTGGGGGTTTTACAGCGGAGCGGCACAGCGAAGCGAGCGGCTCGGGGCGGCATCGGACAGCGGTGATACGCGGCGACGGAGGGAGTGCTCGGGCGGAGGTCGCCAAAGGGGCGCCGGTCCAGGAGCTGGAGGTCGGGCCAGATTTGCACGGAGGAGCGCGATGGACGTCTTCGCGGATGGCAGCGGGGGTCTGGGAGCTTGGTCGGTCGGGCGTGGATCTGGGGGGTTCTGCTACAAAGCGAGGCAGCGACGAAAAAACGGTTAGGCGCTCTCTCACTCTCCCTCTATATCTTGGTGGTGATGATGGTTTCTATGGTAGTGCGATCGATGGGTTTTGTGGAGGCGGGGTTCTGGCGGAGCTGTAATGGCAGCGGCCATCAGTGTGGTGGCGGCGCTTGCGTGGCGGATACGGTAGCGGGGGTGGAATGTGAACTGGAGGCGACGGTGATTTGTTTTTGGCATTTGTGGTAGAGGTCGTGGTCGCTGTTGTTGGGTAATGGTGGTGGTACGGTGATGTCTGTGGCGCATTGTGATGGTCGGGGTGGCGGTGGAATGGTTGTCGTGACCATGGTGGTGGTCGTGGCTACGATAGGGAGGCGGGGAGATGCTGGTTTGGAGAAAATGGTCGGGGCTGCGGCTGTGCCAGTGGTGGTGGTGTACAATGTGGTGGTTGTCGAAAATATGGAGTTGGGATGGCCGACCAGTGCTTGGGAGCTGGGTGGTCGAGAAGGGGGCACAGTAGAGTAGCCAGGGGGATGAGGAGCTGGTGGTTGGCGGCTGAATGTTGGAATATTAGGTTTAGGAAAATTTTGTTAGGTAAACATTGGGGATTATGTCCTATTTATAGGGTAGTGTGGAAAAACCCTAAAAAAATATGCAAATGTAGTAGAATAGAAAATTAGTGGAAACTACTAACTGCTAACACTAACCACTGACAAGTTGCTATTCATTAATTTAATTAGTACTAAACTAATTACTAGCTATTAATTAATTAATTAATTACTTGTTTATTATTAATTGCTAGCGAATTACAATTTAGCTATGACTACCAATTACTAGCAAAACAAAGTCATGGACCACGATCCGAGCCTAAGGCTTGGTAGGCTAAACTAGGACCGAAATGGCCCTAGCTCGATACGAGGCGAAACGAATAACCTACCAATATAAAAAATCTTTAACTAAAATAATTAGTAATAAAAATATTTTTATTTACAAAACTTAATCTTACTAATATTCTTTTACAAGAAAATAAATATTTATAATTTATATCTTTTTTTGAAGTGAACAAAAATTTCAATTAGCGTAAACATCTCACAAAAGGTAGTTTTTTTTACAAAACCAATGACCAACAAGTACCAATAACAGTTACGGTTGAAAATATTTTTCAATATTAGAATTGCACGATTTTCAAAGATTTAGAAAATTCAGAGATTTAAAAAATACAAAAGTTTCAAAAAATCTAAGAAATCGATTAACGGAGGTTACACTTGCCGGAGGATACTAAGTTACCTAAAGACTTCTACCGGTCTAAGAGGATGGTGAGATCGCTCTGGATGGGATACGAGAAAATCGATGCATATTACAACGGGTGTATGTTGTACTATAAAGACGACAATGATGAAGACATGTGCAGATTTTGTAGTGCTGATCGCTACAAGGGCACTGGTGGAGGAAGGTTTGTCGGTGCAAGGAAGCCTACCGATTCGATGTACTACTTGTCGTTGACGTCGCTATTGCACAGGTTGTTTATGGTGATGGAGACCGCAGAAAACATGAGTTGGCACAGGCGGGAACAGATCGACGGAGTATTGGATCACACATCTGATGGAGAAGCATGAAAGCACTTTGATGAAGAGTATCCAGATTTTGCTTCGGATCCGTGTAATGTCAGATTGGGGCTCTTTCCGACAGTTTTACCCCATTCGGACTTTCGTGCTCCCAATATTTGTGTTTGCCTGTGATCATCACTCCGTACAGTCTATCACTTTGGATGTGCATAAAGACTCTGTATATGTTCCTCACTGTTATTATCTCGGGTCCAAACTATCTGAAGAGGAACATCGATGTGTATTTATAGCCATTGATAGATGAGTTGAATCAATTGTGGGAAGTAGGTGCCAACACGTACGATGTTTCTAGAAAGCATAATTTTTATATGTGGGCAGCACTTATGTAGACTATTAACGACTTTTCAACCTATGGAATGTTATCGGGATGGAGCACTCATGGTCATCTTTCATGTTCGTATTGCATGGACCGTACTAGGGCTTTTCGTTTGAAACATGGAGGTAAATCGTGCTTCTTCGATTATCATCGACAATTCCTGCCGAAGGATCATCCATATCCGAGGAACATGAATTCTTTTCGTGCTGACATTGTGGAGAAAGCTAATCGACCGCCAAGGTGGCCCGAATACACGATACAGAAAGAGGTAAAAAAATTTACCACGTGCTATTGAAGAGCCTGCTAAGGGCTACAAGTGTGACAGATTTGGTCGCACTCATAACTGGATGAAGAGAAGTATATTATGGGATCTGTCATATTGGAGCACCAATCTGATCAGACATATTCTTGATGTCATGCATGTCGAGAAGAATGTATTTGACAACATCATTAATACTGTAATGGACGTAAAGGGAATGACGAAAGACAATCCAAAGGCCAGGTTGGACTTGGATGAAATATGTAGACGTCCTGCGTTACATTTGATAGAGGAGGGGAATGAGAAGTTAAAGCAGCCTAAGGCAATTTTCTCACTGGAGAAGGAGGATAAAGTGAGACTTTGTTGGTGGATTCAGGGCCTAAATTTTTTAGACGGGTGCATTTCGAACTTGAGAAGATGCGTCGACCTCAAGGAGAACAAACTGAGGGTATGAAGAGCCACGATTGTCACGTATTAATGGAGAGGTTAATTCTGATTGTATTTCAGGAATTGGTACCCCAGGTCATTTGGGATCCATTGACAGATCTCAGCATATTCTTCAAAAATATTGTTCTACTAAGTTGCTCATCGATCGTCTAGAAAAGCAAGAGAACGATATTGCGATAACACTGTGCAAGCTCGAGAAGGTGTTTCCTCCTGGATTCTTCGACTCTATGGAGCATTTGCCAACTCATCTTTCCTATGAGGCACGTGTTGGTGGGCCTGTCGATTATCGGTGGATGTACCTGTCCGAGCGGCATCTGAATCACCTAAAATGAAAGGTAAAAAATAAGACACGAGTTGAGGGTTATATTTGTGAAGCTTATGTTATCGAGGATATTACAAACTTTGCTCAATATATTTCAAACCTCATGTTGCTACTAATAGAACGAAAGCTCCGAAAAACGATGATGGATATCGTGAATCTAATGATGCAATACTGAAAGTATTCAATACGTCCGAAAAGCCTTCGAAAAAAATAAAGAAGAGATATTTGAATGATGACGAGCTAAGGGCTGCTCAGTTGTATATATTACTCAATTGCGATGAGGATGAAGTGGAGAAGCTAGAGGGGGTAAGTAATTGATGATGAGCTGGTTTACGTCATCTCAATGTAATAGTATAAGCAAGTATTATATTACTAATCGGCGGTTGCTTCGTTGTTTTTTAACACATATAATAATGAGTTGAGGTCGATTAGATCCTACATAATAGACGAAGAAGTAGAACTAGAATTGAGACATCAGTTTCCTTCTTGGGAGCGCATATGTAAGGAGCTCAGTAATAACTTTTTTTAATGTAATTGCACAATAAATAACATACTACCACTTCTTTGGTATTTAGGTCGATCGTCTAATTACACCCGAGACTGAATCAATTAGAACTCTAGCCAAGAGACCAATTATTGCTGTAAAAATATAGCCAAGTTACTATGTGAATAAGTTTAGGTTCAAGTCGAAAAATACTCTGATCAGAGAGAGCTTTCTGGATCTTGATTCCACAAAAAATAGTTGTTTGTGTATCAAATCTTCGAACTACAAAGACGTCGATCTAGGCAATGATTTTTTTGGCATCTTATGAGAGATTATGGAGTTGACATATAACTATGGCACAAAACTTGCTAAGATCGTGTTATTCAAGTGTGAGTGGTTCGATCCGATTCAAGATCAAGGTTGGAAAGCATGGTCTTTTGGATATAAACTACAAGCGTAGATATCAAGGCTACGAACCATTTGTCCTATAAAGTCAGGCTCAGCTCGTGTAATTCACAACTTATTCGAGACGAGCAACAACGAGGTCTTACTGGTAGGCAGTATGCAACACTAAATCTAGAGTTACCTTTAACGTTGACGAAAAAGCTTTTCAGGAGGACGATCTACTCTTGTAACAAATATTATAGATGTGGACTCCACGAAAGTTACTCATTACATGACTAATAATGTAGAATAGGTAGAATTATCCAAAGAGGAAGACGATGATGAAGGTGAAGATGAAAGTGAAGACGGGAAAAAAGATGAAAGTAAAGATAAGGAGGATGATGAAGAGGAGGTCGAGGAAGGCAACAAGATAAATTTTCTAAAGATGGTTGAGAGAAATGTATTATCATTTTGTTATTATGTAGACTTGGTCATTATCTAGACTTTGATGTTTTTGGATGTTATTATCTAGTATTAGTTATTATCTAGACTTTGATGTTTCTGGATGTTATTATCTAGACTTGGTTATTAACTAGACTTCAATATTTCTGTAGAATGTACTATCTGGTTACACTTGTAGAATATACTTCGATGTTTCTGACTGTAGAATGTACTATATATTTGTTTATCCGTTGTATCATCATATGTTGTTATCAGGTATGACAGGACGATGCGGATCATTCGATAGGTCCCGACGTGGACGGAGTTCTACTTCGGTACTTCCTACTGGTTCTGGATCATTGACGCCAAGTACTCCAGTATATTGACCAGCCATATCTCCGACTGCCACGATGTTACGTGGCAACACTCCTAGGATGAGTAGTTCCAGGCCTGAGACTACTCTCTCATCTAGCATTCCTTCTAATGAGGGAACCATAAAGACAAATGGAGGAGGTTGAGCCGACGCCGGCTCATTATCGGCGAGATCTTCCGTGTGCACCTCCAGACGAGACAAGGACGGAGATTTGGGCCGACGGTAGAAAGTAAGTGTATTGGTTTATCATCACATATATTGTTTATTTCTTTATTCATCATAAATTCACTTTTTATTGTATGGATATCGTCCCTCATCGGTACGAAGATGCCTGGGCCACTTTCTGAGGTACAATTATGGTGACCCTTGGATAAACTACTCTGATACTCCGAATGATAGGAAGGCCTTCTGGTTTGCACACTTCAAGGTAAAAGTTTATTTGGTTTTAGTATGAATCATCTAATTTATGCATATTATATAACTGACTAAATTACTTCTTCTAGCAAACATATTTCTATCCACCGTACATGGTCGAGTTGATCGAGGGAATATTTCCTGCCCTCGCCGCCAAGCTGGTCCGTGATGCTATTAATGATCAAAAGGCTCATGATCGTGTTGAAAAGCCGATCCAAGTTGTATCACCCCTAATCAGTGGACTGCGATGAGGACAAGATTCGACAAACCAAGGTACAAGAAAAGGTTCGAGAAGGACAAGGCAGCTAGGCAGAAGGCATCAAAGTGGTGCGGTGGATCGATTTCGATGACGGAATATTTTCGTTGTTTGGTATGTTTTATTATTTCAGATATATATTATTTTAAGCAAGTCCGATAAATTTGTACTAGGATAAAATATTTAATTTTAGCACTAAATAATATATTTTAAACAAGTAAAGAGGGGTGATGATGCCAATATGGTGACCGTCTTCCTAGCTACCCATCATAAGGGCGGAAAGCTATTGATGAGAGGGCCGAGCAGACCTATGTAAGTATTACTATACTTTGTGTTAATTTTAATATAACTTAGGAAAGGCAGGAAGCTATTGCGGTATGGGTTTGTGGCACCGGAAGGATGCGGCCACGGCGATGGATGGCTCGGTGAGCACGGCGCTGGGAGACCGACAGCCTGTCGACGAAGGCTAGAGAGAGTGGCTCTCGTCTACGGCAAGACGGGACGATCATCGCTCACAAGGAGGGGCGGTTATTGGCTCGCGGGGAGAGCGGACTCACCAGAGTCGTGCAGCGGTACGCGCGACTCATCGGGTATGCTCACGCCGTGCGGGCGCTAGCGGATCCCGACGGATCTGGCCCTGGAAGGCGGCCCACAGTCTATTTGCGAGCGAAGGAGGTCGGTGGTGCCACAGCATGGAATGCTGGGGCACTAGTTCACTGCCGAGAATAGCTGAAGATTGGGCGGCACACAGTTGGGTGGAGGTGACGTCGTAGTGCAGGTGAGTGGTTCGAAAATTGTCGGCTTAATGGTTATGGGATTTTCTTTTGGAGGATGGGATTATGGTGGTGGTGGCGGAGGACAGAGGTCCCGGCGATGGTCGGAGTTCAGGGGAAGTAGGTTCAGGATTTGGGTTTTGCATTAGTTGTATGTGGCGGGGTTGGGGATGATTGTCGTGGCGAGATCGTATCTGACACGTCGAACATGATGATATGTAATGTGGTTGTAACCGGATGTAGGGAATGAATGAAGATACGGACACGGATACTAGGACATGAATTTGCCATTATTGTGTAATGTCGGAATTGTTGTGGATGGATGTTCGGGGTCAGGTTCTGGATCCGTAGCAGAAACGATGCTCCTCGCAGGACCGGAGAGGCCACATGGGGATCAGTTGCATGGACAGGTTGGGTGTTTGTGGTGATGGTTCCTGTGATTGGTTTTGGCAATCGGCAATGCTGAAGATGGGTGTAGGTGTTGGTACAGAGCAGCAGTCAGGAAGGAAGGAGAAGTCTTCTGGGGTAGACGAACCATGGGTCGGCCTTATTTCTCCTTATGTATATAGTTACGCTATTTGATCTATGGAAGATAAGCATCAATCCGATTCAAAATCGGGTTAGATGATATCTGTTCGAAAATCAATTAATTATCTAATATAAATTTAGCTTAGTCCGATCCCTTAGTAAGATAGAAATATTAGTTTAAATCGATATTTAACACAATCAAATCATATAAATTAAAATCTAAAATCAAATAGTTATTATCATTATAATTTAAAAATAGTATTCGGTGTCACAAATATTTGTAAAGTATTTCGTATAAATAGTTATTATCATTATAATTTAAAAATAGTATTCGGTGTCACAAATATTTGTAAAGTATTTCGTATAAATTCCATCTCTATTTTAAATATATAGACGAATCCTTTTATTATTCAAAAATATAATTATGATTTCAAAACCTATAGAACTCTTTGAAAGACCAAAATAATAACATATTCTATATTTTCAAAATCTAAGAACAAACATTTTATAGAACTATTTAGTATTTTCAAATTATGGATTTTAACTACTTTTTGAAATATAAGGAAAAATAATATCATATACAATGTTTTTAAAGTGGCATTCCTTTCCAAACAATATGTAAGGTAAAATATTTAAAGTAATTTTTGAGAAGAAAGAAAAAAAGAAGAAAACTCCGAGAAGAGAAGTTACAAATCTATCCACCTTAGAAATAAATTCGTCCTTGAATTTTAAGGACTACTTAGGGTAGACGGACTTGGTTGATCGATGAAAAGAGAAAAAATTATGATAAGAAAATATTGGTCAAATAGATGAAAAGAGAAAAAAAATGTTTGAAACTCTAAAGGCCCTAAAGTACTCTCAAAATATTTAATTTAAAATAAGTTTTGATGAACGAAACAATCATAAAACAAAGTATCGACGAAGAAAAGAAAAGAAAAACTTCAACCACGATAATTAAAATAAAGTAACGAATAAATAAATAAATAATTCTAAAAATTCGAGAAAAATGGATTTAGGGATTAGGAATTTGGGTTAGGGTTAGGGTTAGGAATTAGGGATTAGGTTTTGGGTGGTTTGGTATAATCGGGTGTCCTAAAAAGTCAATAATCAAAATAATAACTAATTAAATTATCTATAGGGATTAAATCGTAACTTTGACTGGTTTTCCTAAGTTGAACACACATATGGCTCGACCTTCCCTATCGTAGCAAAAATACTAGTCAAAGCACATGACTACACTATCCGTGCCATGATTTCTAGTTATCTTGTACTCCGAAACTTGACCATGACTAAAGATTTCTATAATAATAAATAATTAATTAAATATTTATAAAATTTTAAAAATCACTGTGTAATAAAAAAATATTTCAAAACTTTGGGAAAAGGGCTTACTAATCTACCCACCTTAGAAATATTCCTACCTCGAAATTGTGAATAGCATTTTTAGGAATATAATCAAGAACAAAATTTCAATCTGTATGAATAAGAATGACAATTGATATAATCAAGAGATTAATATGATTCATGATCAATTAGTCACTCATAATCGCAGATAAAATCAAGAGAGGGTGTGATTTTGGCATGATCTAAATATTCAAAATAATTGAGTCACGATCAAATTCTGTTTAAGGATGATCAAAGTGTTTAGGTTAGCATCGTTTAAGCACGATTAAAATATGACCAAGTTGTATGGTCAAGGATCTAATCAAGGTCACAATCTAAGTGTGTTTAAGGATAGAATCGAAATATGATTAGCTAAACGAAAAAAGTTATTGGGCACGATTTGTAGGAACAAAATTGTAAAGCAGAATACTCTAGAGGGGGGGTGAATAGAGTAGGCAGCGGAAATATTGCTAATTAAAAATCTTATAGCAGTTAGATCACAGATATAAAAATAATCACAAAGTAAATAGCAAAAATAAAAATGATCAGAAGGCAAATACAAACACCGAGATTTATACTGGTTTCCCTCTTGTGAGGACTAGTAGAGTCGGAAGAACTCTAGCTTCCAGTTGAATCCACTATTGGAAAATTCCGCAAGTTTTTATACAAAGTCCTTGCAACTTCTACAGACGCGAGCTTTGATATGAAGAACTCGACCAACTTCAATTATGAAGAGTTGTATCTTCTATCAAGCCTCTGATTACAATCGCTCTTGAAACTTCTAGACCGTACCGTACTGGCAAATCGACTAGAGGATTGTAACTGGCTTGGGATTTGAAAATGAAAGCTTTTGAGAACTCTTTGGAAGAATGTAAGCTTAAGAAGAGAAGAGATTGGAAGTGAATTGATGATTTGAAATGATCGAAATACTTTTCTATTTATAGTTTTTCCAAAGACAGAACTCTGACAGAATTTGTAACGCCCCAGTCCCAAAATACGTAGGACTAGGAACGTAGACATGCCAGCTGTATTCATACGAAGTACATAGGCCTCATATGGATACATAAGCTGTAAAATGCAGTAAACCACAACTAACTAATCTCAATCCATAATAAATAATGAAATATCAAGAATGAACAATATGGTTCGTGGTCTGCAGCCCACTAGCATACATGTCCTAATAGACTTGAAAGGAAACACGAGTCTAATAAACTAGGCTAATAAGCAGAATATATCAAGATAAAAATATGCAGCACGAGAGAATATTAAAATAAAATCATGCACCAACGATACCTGAATCCTGCAAACGCAAAGCATAACCATCCATCGATTCTACCAGCTTGGCTATAACCTGGAGAGATCACCAGGTCCTCAGAGTACTAGCAAGACACATAATATACATGCCTACTGTACAGTAAATAACATGCAAGAAAATTAGGAATAACAAGTAGAGGAATGTAAAATAGGCAATGATCAATAAGACGTCTCAATATCGTAACGCCATGGGACGCTCCCGACCTCAAGACAAAAGATAAGTCTCTACTACCGTAATGCCATGGGACACTCCCGGACCTAGAGACGGGATAACAAGTCGATAAGAAATCTCTAACACCGTAACGTCATTGGACGCTCTCGATCTAGATATGGAATAACAGGTCGATAAGAAGTCTCTAATATCGTAACGCCATTGGACGCTCCCGATCTAGAGATGGAATAACAGGTCGATAAGAAGTTTCTAATACCGTAACACCATTGGACGCTCCAGTCCTAGAGATATCAGGGCTAATGTCGAATTAATCAATCACGACTACAGGTCAAGTCAATCTCAAGGGCGAAGGTAGAAGACTAGTCAAAATCGTCACAAGACTCGCATAGAACAATAACGACATAAGATGACTCAATAAGGAACGTGCACGTAAAATAAGAAAGTAGAAGTAACATAAACATGAATGAAAGATATGAAGTAGAACTGAAAAGAGATAAATAAATACTATAAAGTTTGGCAAGGTGTACTTACCTAGGTCGTGAGTACTGTGGTGACGAAGATCAGACAAGAAAGTAGGTGGAACAACGGTTGCCGAGGAACTAAGGTCCAAACAAACGTCTCCCGATGCTGAGAATAGTCTATTATCTAATTATAATTAATATTGTACCTATTAGATTTATTTAGTTAGGAGATGGTATAGATCTTCGTATTAGCTTTCCGAAAAACTAAACGGATCGCATTTTCGTTTTCGGAATCTCTAGGAATCGCAAAAATATCGAAACATGTTTATTTTTCGGGAATATAATACTCAAATTTTTTTTACAGAAATCTACAGAACGAATTTTGTCTATTAAAATATGTTTTGAAAATCTTACCTCGATACGCTTCCAACAAAAAAAACTGGGACGCATTTCGAGTCCCGAGCTAGGAGATATGGCCATTCTAAGTTGCTTTGTCGGGGTAAAAAACGTGGCTGACTTTTCTACCGAATTTGGAGAATATTTTTGGACGAAAAAGAGAAGGTGTGCATGATTTTTAATATAAGAATTATGAGATACTCATATATTCATATATATATAATTAAGATAGATATGTATTATTTAATTTAAGTATGATTAGATTGGACATGTTAGAATAAGATAATTTAAATAGTAGTAGGAATATCAATAAGGCTAAATTTGGAATATAGTTTGTTTAAATATTATAATCAATGGTCATTATTGAAGGAGGCTTAATTTAAAATCTATGTGCTGATATTAGATAAGAAGCATATAAGTTTTAAATATTAAATTTAGATTTAATTAAAATACAAAGAAGATTTGCATGGAGGGTTTCCTAATATGGAACTAGTTAGATTTATAAATATAAATGCAATCTAAATCTGAATAAATATTAAATATATATGGTTATTAATATATATTAATGCCCCACATGCCTACATAGATTTGGGTTGGACTTTGGGTCAAATATAAACTAATGCCAACAAGGATTACACTAGGATTATACGTAGACACTTCCTATAAATAGAAAATTTTCAAAATTGAAAACATATTAATATTAATAAGATATATATAAAAAATATATATCAATATGAAGGTATTTGAGAGTACTACATGTCTATTTAGATTTGGATTTGGTTCGGGTCAAGTCGGGACTAAATTGGTACAACTGGGTCTCCTAGAAAGTCAATAATCTAATAATAAATCATCGGTGGGGGTTAAGTCACAATTTTACCTGGTTTTTCTACTTAGGACATAGCTATGGCCGGGCCTTCCCTAGCAAGGCTAATATACTAGTCAAAGCACACAACTACACTAACCGTACCAAAATTTCTAGTCGCTGTGCATCTTAGAACTTAACCATGACTAAGGCCATATCTATATAAAATATTAGGCTATTATAAATATAATCATATATATATGCAAAATTGTATATAATTCTATTTGGATGTATAACATCCTAAAATAAATATCAAAATAATTATACTAAGCCATGGCAACCTATCATGGCTCTATAAGTGGGGTTGGCTAGGTTAGGGTCCAAATATATTTTCTAGTCATGTCGAACTCGAAAAGTCAACTAATGAGTCTGTTGTGCCATTCGCAATTAAATAGCACATATAAACTCGATTAAGTGGCACCCTTAGCATGTATGTCGTAGACTCAAAATGGGTCAAAACCATATATTGGGTCAAATAGTTTTGATCTATATCGAGTTCCGAACTCACATGGGAAGCTAGGTGTCACGACCCGCGCCCTAGAGTTAGGGCACGAGAACGTAACAACGTCCAGCCTACGCCGCAGTGTCGGCGGTAGAACGCTGTCCTAGGTCTCAATGCATGTAACAGTATAAGACTAAACAGTTTATACTCCCCGAATGGGGGTGACATAGCAGATACAGACTCAATCACATCTAAGGTAGAGCATGATAAGGATAGATAAAACATGAAATCCAAAAGAGATACAGGAGATAGAAGTCTAAGTGTCTAAGATACATAAACCCAGAAATATATCTCAAAACTCAAATACAGATACAGTAATCCACAAAGTAAATACAACTCCAGACAAAATGAAATAACTACCTAAACAACCCCTACTGTGTCTCCTCTAGGCTAGCAGGCAATCCCAGGCCATCTGTAAAATTTATCAACAGGTCCAGTCAGGACAGGAGCGAGCACATTACATCTCAACAGTTCATAGCAGGTTAGAAAATATAATCATGCAGTAAAGTAAGATACAGGTACTGAAAGAAATGCTGTATGTAAACAGAGAGAGAGCTGTAATAGAAATATCTACTATAAATAAAGAACTAACATGTGGCTAGTGAGTCAGAGTACAATATAGACATGTAAATGGCATAGGAGATTCTGATAAGACACTATGAAAGAGATTCTGATAAGATACTACTTGGGTTTTATTCACATGTCCATTTCTACTCTCCCGTACCCCCAATCAATACACAAGGATCCAGCCAGGTTATGTTATGATGCTATGTAACAGACCCCGAAGGTGATAGACCCCGAAGGTGATAGACCCCGAAGGTGATAGACCCCGAAGGTGATACATAGTAGTCCCATAAATGGGATAAGGATTCTAGGAAGACTCTACGATCATAAGAGTATATGTCGTAAGTGCTCAAAGAACCAATGAAGCATATGATACGCCATGTAAGTGAAACGCACAGAACATGTAGTACCCGATGCTCCCTAAGGATAACATCTCAAGAAGGGATCCATATAGTACCAATCCGTGTGACCAACGTGACAGTACAAGTAAAGTAATCTACTGCAGGAAATAATTCTAAGCAGGATATGAAATGATCAGAGAATGGTCAACTCTGGTCAAACAGGGTCAATTCTAGTCTAATATAAAGTGTACTAGGTCAAGTGTTGACTTACAGTTGACTTTGGGTCAACTGGTCAACTCTGGTCAAACAGGGTCAATTCTAGTCTAATATAAAGTGTACTTCGTTATTTGTACGTCGAAACTTATGACACGCAAATCGAGATAAGAAGATTATCGGTAAGGTTGATAATCTTATTATAGTGATCCACGTGTCCAACTTGTCAATTTCAGCGATGTGAGATCACTGGAATTGGCTGATCTCAGTTTCGTTGTACTAATCCCGAAATACGAATATTATATGAATTAATTATTACTTAATTATAAAAAGGTTAAACTCAGAGAAATTATCAACAAACATTGTCGGACGATGAAATAAACATCGCCAACGTGTCCAGAATGGTCAAATTAGCTAGGATAGCCTACCCAACGGTCCAATTTGGATACAAGGGCAAAAAGGTAATTTTGGGTCAAAACGGTGTCCGTGTCGGAGCCGTTTTGCACCGAAAAATGTACAAGAAAACAAGTCTACAAAATATAACAAATTATATGTCCACAAAACTAGAATGACGATACGAACCCAACGGTATCTCCAGAATTGGATTCCGTTGACCCGATCTCAATTTGGTCCGTTGACCAGAACTTGGAATTCAGGTTTGCACGGAAATACGTGTCGGAGCCAAAGTTCTCAAAACTCAGAAAACTATATGTCAACGAGTCCAGAATGACGATACGAACTCAACGGTATATCCAAAATTGGATTCCGATGAGCCGATCTCAAAATGACCCGTTGACCCGGATATTGGTATCTAACTTGCACCGAAATACGTGCCCGATCCAATGTCCACCAAAACCTAGCAAATCATATGTCAACGAGTCCAGAATGACGATACGAACTCAATGGTATATCCGAAATTAGATTCCGATGAGCCGATCTCAAAATGACCCGTTGACCCGGATATTGGTATCTAACTTGCACCGAAATACGTGTCCGATCCAATGTCCACCAAAACCTAGCAAATCATATGTCAACGAGTCCAGAATGACGATACGAACTCAACGGTATATCCAGAATTGGATTCCGATGAGCCGGCGTCAAAATGTCCTGTTGACCCAGAAAGTGGAACCCGTTTTGCACCGAAAAACGTGCCCGGGCCCACGTTCTCCAAATCCAACAAATTTTATATGAAAAAAGCCAGAACGACGCCACAAGTCTACTGGTGGTGTCAGAAATGAAATCTGGAGTCCCGTGTTCAAAAATGGAATTTTACAAGTTAGAAATTACGAATTCGGACGACCAACTTTGGCGTCGAATTCAACCAATCAAACAAGCTCACAATGAAACGAAACTGGAGGAAGAGTAAGAGGGTTATACCAGCTTCGCATCGGAACTGGTAGCATGCCAAACGGAGCTGCGGTGGAGGAGATACAAGCTGACGAAGTTGGCCCCGCGAAACTGTCCAAATTTAATACAATTTAAACGGTCAACTTGGTGGCTGGTTTTGATGTATCAAACTATAAAATTAACGGACGAAAATTGACAGAAATGAAGGTGAATATATCGAGATTATGACGGAGTAAAGAAATCACCGATCCAACGGTCGGATTTTCGGGAAAATGTGCACGTAGTCGCTGCGACGGAGCGTCAAAACGAACTCGATCCCGCGCGCGTCACGACGGGACGTCGTTCAAAACGCACGAATCGCCTCGACGGCGCGTCCCGGAGGACGGTGGCCGTCAGGGGCTGTTCGCCTGAGCTCGCCCTGCCCATGGGGGCACGGCCACGGAGGCGAAGTTGCCGGCGGCGGCGCTCAACCGCGTACGCGCACGCGAAGTCGGTCGCTCGGCCGGCCATGTGCACAGTGGTGCACAGCTCGCAGCTGCTGTGTGCTGCCGCCGCTGTGCAGCGGAGCGCGGGGACGGCCAGGCCAGGCCAGCGCAGATGGTGGCCAAGGTGGAGGCGGCTGTTGATGGTGGTGGCGGAAAAATGGTGGCGGGCTAGTGAAGAGGAGGAGGAAGGAGGAAATGGAGAGGAGGAGATTGGAGGAAGAGTTGGTCGGGGTTGGGGCCGACGGCCATGGCCGGCCAGGGGGTGGTCGGCCAGGGGGTGGTCGGCCAGGGTGCTCGGGTGAGGAGGAAGTTGTCGGGTGCATGGAGGAAGGTGGTGTTGATGCTGCTGTGAGAGTTGTTGTTTTTGAAATGAAATGGATAAGGGATGAGAGAGAAAGAGGATAGGTATTAAATGATAGGGAGAGAGAGAAAAGATTCTCTCCATGCAATTAGGGCTGGCCACTAGTCTGTACGATGTGTGGGAAAGATGGGTGGTGAGGATTTAGTATAGGGAAATCAAAGGCTAGACGGCAAAATAGAGAAAATAGGTAATTTCTATAGGATTTAATTCAAAAAAATTTCAATAAATATATAAATAGGCAAACATGATATTTAATATTATTTTTGGACGAGGAAAGTGAGGGTGTCATGATGGAGGGCAACATGGAGCTGGGCTGGACTCGGTGGAGCCGGATTGGACGAAAATCGGACATTATGCAAAAATCGAATTAAAATAGACGTTGATGATCATGAATGAATAAGTAGCACATGGAGATTCCAATAAATGGGACACAAATGGCGGACGGGTAGTAGGCTCAAGGTGGGCCATGTCCATAGTTGGGGCTGACAGGTTTTTTGTCGACAGGGGACCCACAAATCAAGTTGGAAAATGAATGTGACGTCGTGGAGTGAAATAAAATCGGGTCACGTGTCGGAAAAGTTGTGCGAATCAAATAGAGCACAAAATGACATGTCTGAGTGGGACACGAAGGTCAAGGGTGAAGAGCGTCTCGAGTATATCATCAATGAGAAGTTGGTTTCAAGAAACTGACTGGTCTTGCGCTCCAAAATTAAAAGTCACGGTAACGTGCTAAAAATGATCAAGGAAAAGAGTGGGAAAATCAATTAATAATCAAATGGTCTAATTCGACCCAAAGTTCAGCGAAGCAAAAAGAGCACAAGAGAACAAGTTTAAGTGGGACACTATATACCATCATGAAGGTAATCATGTCCACTCCAAAACTCGTGAAGAAGATTTCCAGAATTGAACATCCCTGATACTCCAAATATCAATGGCACGGAAAAGCACACTTAAGAAAAAATACAGAATAATTATTTATCGAAACCAGATCAATCAGAAAATTAAAAAAAAAAAAAAAATCAACCCGAAACTCAGGGTGCTCACATCCTACCCACCTTATAAAAATTTTGTCCTCGAAATTAAAATGTCCATACTCTCTCTAGGTCAAACCCCCACAATCAAAGTCCCAGAACTTAAACAAATCATACCATAAAAAAGAATGGCATACAGGGTCATGGCATACGGTGGTAGTGAAAGTCTTATCTAGGTATACTAGTCTTGCTAACTGAATCGGTCATAGGGTATCAAAACACACAAGCAATCTAGGGTGCTAAACGAAAAGATACAGAAATAACAAATCATCAAAACTGTAAGGCGGTCTACCATCCTATATGAAACTGGTACTCATCAAAAATAAAATAAGGGTAACTACCAATTATCTAAAAATACTATTCAAGAAAAAAAAAATCAAATCATTAGTTAAGGAATGAAAGTCAATTACATTAAAATTCAATTACAATATATATATAAAATATTTAGTCTCGATACGATCTAAGTTGATCAAATTGGGAAAATCAAGATTTGGCAATATGGAGGATAGTTCAACAAAGTCTGAGAACGAGCATACAAGGATGGTGATTCAGGTCATAATCAAATTTAAGTCAATTGAGTACAACCCAAGATAAGAAAAGATAACCGAAGTTCATTTGGTCGTGATTAAGGGAACTAGGATTCAATGATGTTGAAAATCCTTTTAGAGAAAAACAGGAAAGGATTTCATACGAAGGTCAGTTAATCATCTCTCTCTAACATTATCAGTTTACCATTTGCTAATCATATTTTCTCACAAATCCCAATATAAAATCAACCGTTATATGTCTACCCTCAAAAATTTTATAATCTTCAGTCATCTAAACTTTTACCATGATCACCATAGACAAAATTTCAAACTTCTAAAAATATTTTCCCCGAAACATACCCGTCTTATTTAGGAGTCAACATTTATTCATTTAATCAAAATTTCAAATTCCTTCGCCTCGTTTTAAATTAGGTTCGAAACCTCTAAATCCAGTTTATGAAATTCTTGAACTTGTTTAAATCAAGTCTCGTATTTACTAAACTCCAATACCACTATGTCACACAAAATTTTATTCTTGTTTATAAATCAACCTTCATAATTTCTTCAACGTTCACCTTCAAATATTATCCTTTTGAATTCCACAATTTCTCCTAATCATCTAAAATAATTCCTATAACGTAAATCCTTGTGCTCTCTCTGTCTCTAGTCATTCTCATAAAATATCTAGTTCAATTTTGCATAATCATAGAATACAATCAAATTCTCCTTTCCATCTCTAAATTTCTACATAGCCTTGTAATAGTTTCCAAGAATCAATAACCAAGATTTTCTAAGTTCTCAAAACTAGGTTGACCTCTGATATCCTCATTATCAGTTTTTTTTTTTGAACTACATCTGTGAATTACTCATAACCAACTTTCCGTAATTGTTTCTAAATTGATAACATTTATCTCCCGATTCCATTCTAAACCTTTACCACATCTCCCTCTCAAATTTTTCATATTTGCCATCCAACATTCTGATTCCTACAAAATCATCCTATGATAACCATTTACGTCATTCCCGAACTAGATGATTTACGTCACTTCCTCAACATTTCTCAGATAAAAATGATATACAGATTCAAGAGTTCAAGTACAGCTGACAGAATGAGATACGAGACGGAATTGATATAATCAGGATAGTTGTATAAGACAAGGAATGATGGTACTAAAATATTGGCAGGGAAGAAATGGTAATAAATCTGTTCTACTTATCCGTTTTAAAAGAGGAAACCATTTGAAATCAGAGCTAATATCAGATCCAAAATAAGGTCTAGCAAAATTATTGATTCATTGTATTATGAAAAACTCATAGCAAGAAATTTCACAAGGTTTATGAAACCAACTAAACTTACTCCTGAGTTAAATAATAGGAAACTAGACAAAACAAACAAATAATAATTCTTTTCTCCCTTTTTTTTGAATGACTGAAACAACAGTAGAGAAAACATGTTTGAAAACATTTAAGGTACAATCTGATAATCATATGCGTCTATCCAAAATCATGGTACTCTAAATCCTCGTCATACTAGTAAGCAAGGCTACGATAATCACAGAGCCCTTGACTTATGTACATACCTCTAGAATCATGGTATTTAACATTTTCGCGGTGCCGCATGCTTGGCTGCGAAAACCTTAAATTCCCACACCCGAGAAATATATCCAGAGTCAGACTATATGTCCTCACCATGCTGGCTAATGTGACTATAGAATACTAGATTTCCATATTTAGATGACCTAGCCCATATAATTTCATCTTGACAAAACTAATTCAAATCAACAATGAATACTCAAAAATCAATTCAAATTTATCAACGAACATCAAATCCAAAAATGAACAAAAATCCATGAAAATACAAACTCGGATGCAACAGCTATCATCAAAATTTAAAATTCAATAATCATCCTTCAAAATCAATAAATACAAACTCAATTTCAGTAATAATCCATCAAAATTAAATTCAATAGCAGAAAGTAAAGAGAAATCAATCAAGGAAAAAGAGTTTTCAAATCGAAGTTAAATAAGATTCTCAAGGGTCGTCCCGGGAATCTCTCAAGAGTCCTAACTGTGATTGAGTACCTTCAAAATATATCCTAATCCTACTGCAGGCTGTAGTGGTACTCTAGTTCGAATACCACTACACTTTTAGTCTCGACCTGCATGGGCCACCACTAAAAAAGTGTCACGACCCGCGCCCTAGAGTTAGGGCACGAGAACGTAACAACGCCCAGCCTACGCTGCAGTGTCGACGGTAGAACGCTGTCCTAGGTCTCAATGCATCTAACAGTATAAGACTAAACAGTTTATACTCCCCGAATGGGGGTGACATAGCAGATACAGACTCAATCACATCTAAGGTAGAGCATGATAAGGATAGATAAAATATGAAATCCAAAAGAGATACAAGAGATAGAAGTCTAAGTGTCTAAGATACATAAACCCAGAAATACATCTCAAAACTCAAATACAGATACAATAATCCACAAAGTAAATACAACTCCAGACAAAATGAAATAACTACCTAAACAACCCCTACTGTGTCTCCTCTAGTCTAGCAGGCAATCCCTGGCCATATGTAAAATTTATCAACAGGTCCAGTCAGGACAAGAGCGAGCACATTACATCTCAACAGTTCATAGCAGGTTAGAAAATATAATCATGCAGTAAAGTAAGATACAGGTACTGAAAGAAATGCTGTATGTAAACAGAGAGAGAGCTGTAATAGAAATATCTACTATAAATAAAGAACTAACATGTGGCTAGTGAGTCAGAGTACAATATAGACATGTAAATGGCATAGGAGATTCTGATAAGATACTATGGAAGAGATTCTGATAAGATACTACTTGGGTATTATTCATATGTCCATTTCTACTCCCCCGTACCCCCAATCAATACACAAGGATCCAGCCAGGTTATGTTATGATGCTATGTGATAGACCCCGAAGGTGATAGACCCCGAAGGTGATAGACCCCGAAGGTGATACATAGTAGTCCCATAAATGGGATAAGGATTCTAGGAAGACTCTACGATCATAAGAGTATATGTCGTAAGTGCTCAAAGAACCAATGAAGCATATGATACGCCATGTAAGTGAAACGCACAGAACATGTAGTACCCGATGCTCCCTAAGGATAACATCTCAAGAAGGGATCCATATAGTACCAATCCGTGTGACCAACGTGACAGTACAAGTAAAGTAATATACTGCAGGAAATAATTCTAAGCAGGATATAAAATGATTAGAGAATGTACTCGCCTCGATAACCTGAACAGCTGATAAGTATAGGGGGTCCCACTGAAGCTACAGAGTCCTATTTAAAGCAACACAGGTTACAAGGTGTTCAAGTTGTAATAAATGAATCTCTATAATCAATCTACATTATTCTAGGTTCTTCTAAGTCAAAACAACTCTAGGTCGACTCCGGTCAATAATCTAGTCAAACTAGGTCAAGTGTTGACTTACAGTTGACTTTGGTCAACTGGTCAACTCTGGTCAAACAGGGTCAATTCTAGTCTAATATAAAGTGTACTTCGTTATTTGTACGTCGAAACTTACGACACGCAAATCGAGATAAGAAGATTATCGGTAAGGTTGATAATCTTATTATAGTAATCCACGTATCCAACTTGTCAATTTCAGCGATGTGAAATTACTGGAATTGGCTGATCTCAGTTTCGTTGTACTAATCCCGAAATACGAACATTATATGAATTAATTATTACTTAATTATAAAAAGGTTAAACTCAGAGAAATTATCAACAAACATTGTCGGACGATGAAATGAACATCGCCAACGTGTCCAGAATGGTCAAATTAGCTAGGATAGCCTACCCAACGGTCCAATTTGGACACAAGGACAAAAAGGTAATTTCGGGTCAAAACGGTGTCCGTGTCGGAGCCGTTTTGCACCAAAAAACGTGCAAGAAAATAATTCTACAAAATATAACAAATTATATGTCCACGAAACCAGAATGACGATACGAACCCAACGGTATCTCCAGAATTGGATTCCGTTGACCCGATCTCAATTTGGTCCGTTGACCAGAACTTGGAATTCCGATTTGCACGGAAATACGTGCCGGAGCCAAAGTTCTCAAAACTCAGCAAACTACATGTCAACGAGTCCAGAATGACGATACGAACTCAACGATATATTCGGAATTGGATTCCGATGAGCCGATCTCAAAATGATCCGTTGACCCGGATATTGGTATCTGACTTGCACCGAAATGCGTGCCCGATCCAATGTCCACCAAAACCTAGCAAATCATATGTCAACGAGTCCATAATGACGATACGAATTCAACGGTATATCCGGAATTGGATTCCGATGAGCCGATCTCAAAATGACCCGTTGACCCGGATATTGGTATCTGACTTGCACCGAAATACGTGCCCGATCCAATGTCCACCAAAACCTAGCAAATCATATGTCAACGAGTCCAGAATGACGATACGAACTCAACGGTATATCCGGAATTGGATTCCGATGAGCCGGCGTCAAAAAGTCCTGTTGACCCAGAAAGTGGGACCCGTTTTGCACCGAAAAACGTGCCCGGGCCCACGTTCTCCAAATCTAACAAATTTTATATGAAAACATGCCAGAACGACGTCACAAGTCTACTGGTGGTGTCAGAAATGAAATCTGGAGTCCCGTGTTCAAAAATAGAATTTTACAAGTTGGAAATTACGATTTCGGACGACCAACTTTGGCGTCGAATTCAACCAATCAAACAAGCTCACAATGAAACAAAACCGGAGGGAGAGTAAGAGGGTTATACCAGCTTCGCACCGGAACTAGTAGCATGCCAAACGGAGCTACGGTGGAGGAGATACAAGCTGACGAAGTTGGCCCCGCAAAACTGTCCAAATTTAATACAATTTAAACGGTCAACTTGGTGGCTGGTTTTGATGTATCAAACAATAAAATTAACGGACGAAAATTTACAGGGATGAAGGTGGATATACTGAGAATGTGACGGAGTGAAGAAATTGCCGATCCAACGGTCGGATTTCTGGAAAAATGTGCGTGAAGTTGCTGCGACGGATCGTCAAAACGAACTCGATCCCGCGCGCGTCACGATGGGACGTCGTTCAAAACGCACGAATTGCCTCGACGGCACATCCCGAAGGACGGTGGCCGTCAGGGGCTGTTCGCCTGAGCTCGCCCAGCCCATGGGGGCACGGCCACGGAGGCGAAGTTGCCGGTGGCGGCGCTCAACCGCGTACGTACGCGCGAAGTCGGTCGCTTCGGCCGGCCATGTGCACAGTGGTGCACAGCTCGCAGCTGCTGTGTGCTGCCGCCGTTGTGTAGCAGAGCGCAGAGACGGCCAGGCCAGGCCAGCGCAGATGGTAGCCAAGGTGGAGGCGGCTGTTGATGGTGGTGGCAGAAAAATGGTGGCGGGCTAGTGAAGAGGAGGAGGAAGGAGGAAATGGAGAGGAGGAGATTGGAGGAAGAGTTGGTCGGGGTTGGGGCCGACGGCCATGGCCGGCCAGGGGGTGGTCGGCCATGGTGCTCGGGTGAGGAGAAAGTTGTCGGGTGCATGGAGGAAGGTGGTGTTGATGCTGCTGTGAGAGTTGTTGTTTTTGAAATGAAATGGATAAGGGATGAGAGAGAAAGATGATAGGTATTAAATTATAGGGAGAGAGAGAAAAGATTCTCTCCATGCAATTAGGGCTGGCCACTAGTCTGTAGGGTGTGTGGGAAAGATGGGTGGTGAGGATTTAGTATAAGGAAATCAAAGGCTAGATGGCAAAATAGAGAAAATAGGTAATTTCTATAGGATTTAATTCAAGGAAAAATTCCAATAAATATAGAAATAGGCAAACGTGATATTTAATATTATTTTTGGACGAGGAAAGTGAAGGTGTCATGATGGAGGGCAACATGGAGCTGGGCTGGACTCGGTGGAGCCGGATTGGACGAAAATCGGACATTATGCAAAAATCGAATTAAAATAGACGTTGATGATCATGAGTGAATAAGTAGCACATGGAGATTCCAATAAATGGGACACAAGTGGCGGACGGGTAGTAGGCTCAAGGTGGGCCATGTCCATAGTTGGGGCTGACAGGTTTTGTTCGACAGGGGACCCACAAATCAAGTTGGAAAATGAATGTGACGCCGTGGAGAAAAATAAAATCGGGTCACGTGTCGGGAAAAGTTGTGCGAATCAAATGGAGCACAAATGACATGTCTGAGTGGGACACGAAGGTCAAGGGTGAAGAGCGTCTCGAGTAGATCATCAATGAGAAGTTGGTTTCAAGAAACTGACTGGTCTTGCGCTCCAAAATTAAAAGTCACGGTAACGTGCTAAAAATGATCAAGGAAAAGAGTGGGAAAATCAATTAATAATCAAATGGTCTAATTCGACCCGAAGTTCAGCGAAGCAAAAAGAGCACAAGAGAACAAGTTTAAGTAGGACACTATATACCATCATGAAGGTAATCATGTCCACTCTAAAACTCGTGAAGAAGATTTCCAGAATTGAACATCCCTGATACTCCAAATATCAATGGCACGGAAAAGCACACTTAAGAAAAAATACAGAATAATTATTTATCGAAACCAGATCAATCAGAAAATTAAAATAAAAAAAAATCAACCCAAAATTCAGGGTGCTCACACTAGGTATGGAATTATGGTAAATAATCTAATTGCCTAAATTTGACTCGAAGTTGCGTGAAGTCAAAAGGATGCTAGGGGACAAATTCGGATGGGACATGATATATCAAATTGAAGGTCATCCTGTCTACTACAAAACTCATAAAGGACATTTCGAGAGATGGGCATGTCGTGTGCTCCAACAATCAAAGATACAAAAGGTACATATAAAATCCTAATTAAATATACAATATAACCTAATAATTAGAAATATTATAAAATAAAAAAAAATAATTCCCAAAAATCAGGGTCCTCACAATCTACCCACCTTAAAAGAATTTCGTCCTCGAAATCCACATAAGGACCCTTAGTAACGAAAAACCGCGCTAGTATAACTAGGAATAGTTTAAGAGATACGCTAGGTCACTACGGTCTCTCCAAATAACTCAAGTAATAATCAATCCTAACCAATTTGATTTTGCAATATTTATATCGTAAAACTATAGGTGGTTATCTTTACTCGCTCTTCTTGATTTTGGTGGTCTTGCAACGATTATGTTGAAGGCTTGTCCTCCTAACCATATTATTACAACAACTATATAAGTCTCTTTCCATATGACCAAGCTAAGTGATACCTACCAATCTGTCTCATTCTAAATTTACAAGTGATATGGCATAATGGTCATGGGTTAGGTTAGGCTACGCTTAGGTTCTTCTTTTAGAGGGTCAGTCTCTATACTAAAACTATCACTCTATTCTTGATCTAGTGACTACCATAAGAGCATAACCTAGCATGATCATATATTTATTTCTATACTGAGGACGTCTACCCACCTTTGGTTAAACTACCTCATCAAACACATGATGCCCTATGTCATATGTCATCTCTAATCCCTATTATCTATCAAGCAATTACAATACAATAAGTAGACTAACTTACACTATAACTTAAGAATTTCTGATAAATCCTATATAGCACGATTATTCGTCACTCCGAAATAGGAAGGGACGAGAAGCAATGATACGAGAAAGCAAAGGAAGAGTAATCGAGAGCAAATACGAAGTTCAAGGACGGTAGAGAAATTTCCAAAAGAATTGTCAAGGCAGTTGTGGATTGAGATTCCTGAGGTTTTAATCAGGTCGCAGGCCCGCTCGGTACAGTAACGTAACCGAAATGGCTAACTCGACCTGCATGGGCCACCACAAAAATATGTAACGCCCCAGTCCCAAAATACAGTAGGACTAGGAACGTAGACATGCCAGCTATATTCATACGAAGTACATAGGCCTCGTATGGATACATAAGCTGTAAAATACAGTAAACCACAACTAACTAATCTCAATCCACAATAAATAATGAAATATCAAGAATGAACAATATGGTTCGTGGTCTACAGCCCACTAGCATACATGTCCGAATAGACTCGAAAGGAAACACAAGTCTAATAAACTAGGCTAATAAGCAGAATATATCAAGATAAGAATATGCAGCACGAGAGAATATTAAAATAAAATCATGCACCAACGATACCTGAATCCTGCAAACGCAAAGCATAACCATCCATCGATTCTACCAGCTTGGCTATAACCTGGAGAGATCACCAGGTCCTGTAGCCTCCCTTTCGAAGATTTTGAAATATTTTTTTATTTGTTTTAATTGATGATTTTATTTTTATTTTTATAAATAATTATTTAGTTAATTATTACGGTAGATAATTTTTGTCATGGTTAGGAATTGGAGTATATGGTGACTAGAGATCGTGGCACGGATAGTGCAGTGGCGTGCCTTGACTAGTGTATTATCCCTGGTAAGGAAGGCCGAGCCATAGTGATGTCCTAACTAGAAAAACCAGGCCAAGTTGCGACTTAACCCTTACCGAAGATTATTTTCTTATTAATTATTTTATTGAGTTTTAGGGAACCCGGTTGTACCAAACTAGTCCAGATTGGGCCCAAGTCAAATCCAAGCCCAGGTAGGCATGTAGTGGGACCAAGTACGGCCTTGTAGACATGTTTGGTAAGTGCAAGTATTTTTTGTATATATTTTTGGCATTGGCAATTATTTTCAAGAATATTTGTTATAGGTAGATTATAGGTATTATTATTATTAAATAGTGTTTTACAAATTTGTATGATCTTCTGGAGCCAAATAAGTAGTGTGCATGTTGTATTATCAGAAACGACTTTTGGGCTATTTAATTGTTATTAGGATTTTATTATCGTTAATACTACTTTGTTGTTATTAAATGTTGACGATTTATATTTATTAAATCATTTATTATATAAATGATATATATCTGAGTATATAGATTATATATGTGAATATGTATATAAATATATGTATATATAATATATAAATATATGTGTAAATGTGTATGTTATATGTATAAATATATAAATATTTATTTATTATATATATATGTATAATATATAAAATATATATATATATATATATAGTATATATATATATATATATATATATATATATATATATATATATATATATATAATTATATATATATATATATATATATATATATATATATAAAATATCTTATATAGATAATATATGATATTATATATAGATATAAGATACAGATGTATCTAGGTATAGGATATATATAAAGATAGATATTATAGAGATATATATATATATATATATATAATAAAGAAGGAAAAGAAATCCCAGCAGCCAACCCAGCTGGCCCCAGACCGAGCCAGCCCACATGGTTTGCCAAGCAGTTACCAAAATACAGAAGACCGATTTTTTCCCTTTAGCTCACCGTAGAGAGATATATCCGTATATATATATATATATATATATATATATATATATATATATATATATATATATATATATATATATATATATATATATCGAGAGAACTGGAAATCGACACGCAAACCCCAAACCCTAAAATCTTCGATACGCCCCATCCCCCGCGCGTGCGTGCGGCCCTCCGCGCCGCGCCGTGACGGCCCGGCCGCATGGCCGGAGGCGGCGAGGCGGCAACAGCCGTTGCAAATCGGAGCAGACAGCAACAGCAGTTGCAGCCATCGGGCTGTATTTACAGTGACTTATCTCGATGACAGTTCGATCTTTTCGTGAACCAATTTCACTGCTATGTACCCGACATAACCACCTACATTTCCCTTCTGATGGATTAAATTCTAACCATTATATTGTTCAAAGATTCGAGTCAAAAATCACGAAAAATCTGTTCGAGATGAACAGAAAGTTCGAAGCAAACCCCTCCTTTTGAAGGCTGTTTCCCATCGACCTATTGGGAAACTTTGAAATCTATCAAGGCAGTATTTTTAGACAATATATAGGAGATCATAACCCTTTTTGTAGTTTCGGATTTTATACATTATGCACATAGAAATCAGTTTTCGAATTTGAGCAAAAATCACTTTGAAAACAGTTTAGAAAACTAGAAAATTCATCGATACGACGTGTGTTCCGCCAAACCAGGCGACGTGGTCACGCACCGTAAGCATCGAAAGGCGCGTACGGATATTGCGGACGTGTGGGCTTTGACGGAATTCAAATTGGTCGCGTGTGAACGACGAATTTGATGCGTATCCGTCGAAATTCACCGTATCGGTCACTTTGCAAATTTCTTAATTACTTTGTGCACGCTCGTCAGATCAAGATGAAACTTGCGCCATCAGGACCGTATTATTTTTCTGCTTCTACATGCCAAGTTTGGTCCAATTATGAGACAGTTGATTGGATCGCCGTTTCGTGGGCCCCACGATCCAATTCAACGGACGATTTTGTGCACGGCCCACCGGAATCCAAAACTGGACATACCGTTGGGTTCGTATCATCCAAACGAATCCGTAGACATGTAGTTTGACGACTTTAGAGACCATTAACTCTGGTACATTTTTTGATGCAAAGCGGGTCCAACGGCGGACACCGTTTTGCCCAAAATTACCGTTTTGCTCCTGTGTCCAGAATTGGACTTAAGGACATGTAATCCTAGCTAATTTGACTATTCTGAGAATGTTGGCAATGTTTGTTTCAGCTTTCGGAGACAGTTGTGAGATGTGGACTTATTTGGCTCACCAGTTGACTATATTTGTGGGATCTGTGTGCAACCTCCAGGCAAGTATACCTTGCCTTCCTCTACAGTTTTATTTACATGCATTGTATTTTATTTTCCAGTTTTGATTGTTTATGGACATGTGCTTTTTATATTATATTTTTTGAGTTTTTTTCATTGATATATAGCCGTGTTCATGTTTGGTCTTGTGGTTCACCCTTGGAGTTCTCGTCAGTACCTTGCTTGAGTCGTGTCATAGAACGAGTACGTGTAATTGAACTGCTAAATCCTTGATATTATTTCCTTGGCACCAGAGAGTCTACACTCGAAACGAGGGTGTTTTCTTGATCTGCTTACATCCGTGAGTCCACACTCGGGACTAGGATGTCGATTATTTGCACCAGAGAGTCCACACACGGGACGAGGGTGTTGACTTGAATTGTACTAGAGTGTCCACACTCAGGACGAGGGTGTGTACATCAGAGAGTCCACACTCGGGACGAGGATGTAGTACTTGTACCAGAGAGTCCACACTCGGGACGAGGGTGCCTTGCCGTGAACTAACCAGAGAGTCCACACTCGGGACGAGGGTTAGTATTTAGTTCAAACCCGTGAGTCCAAACTCGGGATGAGGGTTTGGTTCTTCCATTGATCTCGTGTATCGTTCATCCGGCAGTTTATTTATGCGTAGTTGTTCTAGTGTTCGTGTTCATAGTTATTTGTCTTGTTCTTGTTCTTTCTTATTTATTTCTTGTGCATGATAAAACTGCTAGATAGGCATGTATATTATGTATCTTGCTATGTCCTCTGAGGACCTGATGATCTCTTCAGGTTTAGCGATTTCATGGAGTTAGCTAGTAGTTCTGGATGGCGGAGGATTTGCGGTTCTTGCGGAATTCAGGTATCGTTATCGTGTTTATTATCCGCTCGTGCTTTCATACCTTATCATGAGATATCATGTTTTTTTATTCAGTTTTAGACTCTTGTTATTTCCTTTAGAGTCTTATCGGATATTTATGCTAGTGGGCTACAGACCACGATCCATACTTGTTCATTCTTGTTTATTATTCTTATTGTGGATTGAGATATAGTTTTGCCTTGCCTTGATTAGGCCCATTGCCATAGCCGTGACAGTATTTATGTATTCGAGTCGGGCTGGAGCCCGCTCGATACGTAGCTGGCTTGCTCACATGCTTGCATCCGAAAAGCGGGTACGGATCGTGACAAGTTTTTTGGTAGCCCATGCAGGTCAGAGCATATCGTATCCGTTACGTAACTGTACTGATACGAGCCTGCGACTATGACTAAACCTTCGATATCTCAATCCACTCTGCCTTGAAAATTCTCTTAGAAATTCTCTACGTTCTTGAAACTCCATATTTTCTCTCGATTATACTTCCTTACTTTTCGTACCATTGATTCTCGTCCCTTCCTATTCCGGGGTGACGAATGATCGTGCTGTATAGAATTCAT
>JANAVB010040818.1:22331816-22416816 GCA_029216955.1 Iris pallida | reverse complement strand
CGCGACGAATTTGATGCGTATCCTTCAAAATTTATCGTATCGGTCACTTTACAAATTTTTTAATTACTTTGTGCATGCTCGTCAGATCGAGATAAAACTTGCGCCATCAGGACCGTATCATTTTTCTGGTCCTACATGCCAAGTTTGGTCCAATTTTGAGACAGTTGATTGGATCGCCGTTTCGCGGGCCCCACGATCCAATTCAACGGACAATTTTGTACACGGACCACCGGAATCCAAAACTGGACATACCGTTAGGTTTGTATCATCAAAACGAATCCGTAGACTTGTAGGTTGACGACTTTAGAGACCATTAACTCTGGCACGTTTTTCGGTACAAAGCGGGTCTAATGGCGGACACCGTTTTTGTCCAAAATTACCGTTTTGCCCCTGTATCCAGAATCGGACTTAAGGACAGGTAATCCTAGCTAATTTGACTATTCTGAGAATGTTGGAAATGTTTGTTTCAGCTTTCGGAGACAGTTGTGAGATGTGGACTTATTTGGCTCACCAGTTGACTATATTTGTGGGATCTGTGTGCAACCTCCAGGCAAGTATACTGTCACGACCCGTTACCCAAATTGTTGGGCCGGGCCGAGCCATGTCCAGCCTACGCTTGATTAAAGCGTAGTAAGCTATTCTAAGAATAGACAATAAAAGATCTAAGCAGCTAACAGTTCTAAATCATATTTAAAGGTTCATCACAACACAGCATCTATAAGCGAAGGTAAACAAGTACAGACTAAATAATACACTTCCAAAGTATCTAACTGGAGACAAAGTCCAGTATCCAAATATAAGAACATACCAAAGTCTCAGTCTCAAAACATATGGAAATAACTAAGCAAGGTTCCCCGCTGGGGCCTCTTCTGGAGCTGAGGCCAGGTCCTCAATACAGTACCATAACATGTAACATAGCGTTTTCCTCCTCGAAAAGTATACCTACAACGTTATCCTATCAGGACGGGAGCAAGTACAACCTCTACAACTAAAGTACTGAACATATAATGAAAGAGATGTACAACAAGAAACTTGGTGTGATAACTCTATAAAACAGGAAATACTGGAAAACATGGTCTCATGGTACAACTGGGATCACAGTATCATAGTAACATAGGGAACATGGCATATCTGGAATCATGGTATGACTGGAATCACGGTAAAATATATTTGTCAAGATGACACATGTATATCTAGTATTTAAAACTGGAGCAAGTACGTGATCGGTCAATAGGTGATGAGGGTGGAGTGCCACCAGTAAGAACAATATGTACTTCCGTACATGCCTAAATGTACACACGTACAAGTCCGCAGGATTTTGGGCCTATGGCAAGGTCTACATGCATAATGTCGTCCTTACACGGCATCAAGGTCGCAGATAGGGGCATGATCACGTACTCAACTGTCAGTTTCCCCATAACCCATATTCTAACATGTGAGAGATACGAGAATAGTAGAACATGTGGAAAATACTGGGAGCAGTATAAGCATGGCAGGTACTGGGAGCAGTATAAAACTCGTGAATATTCAGAGCAGTATAAAGCATAGTGAAACATGTACCGAGAACCAGTATGAAACATGTGAAGATATAAGAACTGTCCTAAGCATGGTAGGGACCAAATTAATATAACATGTGAAGATTTATCTTGCAGTTATTCAGAAAGCAGTATTTTAACAGGGTTAATACATGTTCTAGCATTAAAAGACAGTAAATGAGTGTGTAGAAGTACTTGTCTCGAGCAAAGCAAGAATACTAGTACGAAGGTATAGATGTCCGGTATCCTGTCAATAGTGATATACACCTCAGTTCTAAGCTAGGATCAACAATATACTAGTGGTGTGACACGACTCCTAACTGGATACTAGCCAAGTGGAGACCTAGCATAAAAGTCTAATGTAAAGTGCCACTATACACAAACTAACTCTCTAAGGTCTTTACACTAGTGCGGGGTGAGGTCCAATACTATAACAACTCAAATCAACGCAAAAACTTGCAAGTCATAATTATTCAATAAATAATTAAAACTGTACCCTGAGTTCCAATAATTTTTGAGATAGACAAAAAGCTTAAATATATATAAAATAAAGTACCAAAATGATCCTTGTTAATTATAGAAATTTATACTAATTTCTTTGGGATTTATAAACCCTCATAAATATTTATTAAAAATCAACGAACACATGTATCCTGAAAATGAGTTCTGTTTTCCTATTTTTATAAAATACCAAAAGTACTTATTAAATGCTGGAAAAATTATAATAAATTATCTAAATTAACATAGTATTTAAATACAATTTTTCCAAGATTTTTGCAGCAATTAAAATATATATAAAAATTCAAAACCAGAAAGTAACAATATCTAGAAAAATAATTAATTATAAATTAAGGATAATACATAATCAAAATCTACAGATGTTGTCGGATGATAAAATAAATATCCCCAACGTGTCCAGAACGGTCAAATCAGCTAGGATAGCCTACACATAAGTCCAATTTAGACACAGGGGCAAAACGGTAATTTCGGGTCAAAATGATGTCCGCCGTTGGACACACTTTGCACCGAAAAAAATGTGTCGGGATAGAAGTCTACAAAACCTAGCAAATTATATGTCCACGAATCCAGAATGATGATACGAACCCAACGGTATGCCCAAAATGGAATTCCGATGTGCCGATCTCAAAATGATACGTTGACGCGGACACTTGGTATCCGGTTTGCACGAAAATGCGTGCCGGAGCAAATGTCTTCAAAACTCAGCAAATTATATGTCAACGAGTCCAGAATGATGATACGAACTCAACGGTATATCCGGAATTGGATTCCGATGAGCCGATCTCAAAGTGACCCGTTGACTCGAAAAGTGGGATCCGCTTTGCACCGAAATGCGTGCCAGGGCCCACGTTCTCCAAATCAAGCAAATTTTATATGAAAATATGCCAGAACGATGCCACGAGTCTACTGGTGGTGTCAGAAATTGAATCCGGAGTCCCGGGTTCAAAAATGGAATTTAACAAGTGCAAATTAAAGAATTCGGACGGCCAACTTTGGCGTCGAATTCGACCAACCAAACGTGCTTATAATGAAATGAAATCTAAAGGAGACAGGAAGATGGTTATACCAGCTATGCACCGGAACTAACGGTTTGCAGAACAGAGCTGCGACGGCGAAGTTACGAGCTGACGAAGTCGGCTCCACGAAACTGTCCAAAAACAGTTCAATTTAAAGTGTCAACTTGGTGGCCAGTTTTGAGGTATCAAACGACGAAATTAACGGATGAAATTTGACAGGGATGAAGATGGATATACCGAGATTGCGACGGAGCAAAGAGCTTGCCGATCCAATGGTCGGATCTCCCAGAAAACGTGCGCAAAGTCGCTACGACGGAGCATCATTTTCGAGTTCAAAACTCGCGCGCGCCGACGGGATTCCGTTCAAAACGCACGAATAGCCCATGCGTCGCGCCGGGGAAGCGGGCGGTGGCCTGGGGGAGTACGCCGGGGGTTCGCCGGAGTTGTGGGGTGCTCGCGGGGGCGCGTGCCGGCCACGAAGTGGCGTACGGCACACCCATGCACGCGCGCGGGGGCTGCGCGGCAGCTACTGCCGCATGCTGCTGCTGCTTGCAGCTGCTGCTGCGGCGGCGTGGTGCGACGGCGTGCGGCGGCGCGTCGTCGGGGAGGGGCTGGCCTGGCCGGGCACGGCGGCCGGGGGTCGACGGCGGCGGTGGTGGCTTGGGTGATGGTGGTGGCTTGGGTGATGGTGGTGGGAGTGGTTATGGTGGTGATGATAATAATGGTGAAGGTGGTGGCTGTAGGTGGTGGTGCTCGGCCTAGAGAGGAGGAGGAAGGAGTCGGCCATGGAGTGAGGGTGCTCGGCTGTGATGGTGGTGGCCGTGGGTGTGTGGGTTTACGTGAGGAGAGAGGGAGAGAGTTGAGAGTGTTTGTGTGTGTGTGTAATATAAAGAGAGAGAGAGAGAACAAGATATTTAAGAAGAGAGAGAGAGTGAGATATTTGAGAGGGGGAGAGAGAGTAGTCGGCTAAAGGGGGGGATGTTCTCTTGCTGGTATGGTGATGGGAGGGTGGTGAGGTGGTGTAAAGTGAGAGAGAGAGAGAGAGAGAGATATGTATGTTTATATATATATATATTGGTATATATATATAAAGAGAGATAGAGAGATATTTAGAGAGTGAGAGGAGAGAGAAAAGTGGATAGAGAGAGGGAAGGGTGTAGGCTGGCTGTGAGGTGGAGGGGGTGAGGTGTGTGTGGGTGTTTTAATGGGAGAGAGAGAGAGTTTATATATATATATATATATACATATGTATATATATATATATATAGATATTTGTAAAGTGGAGAGAAAAATAGATATTTTCAAAATAGAAAAAATAAGAAAATTATGTAGGGTACTTGGGCAGTCATGAGAGGACAACAGGGAGCTTGGGCTCGGGTTCGGTCGAACCGGGTCGAGTCAAAATCAAACAGAGTGCAATAATTGAATTAAATACGTATTTATGAACATGGGTAAATAAATAATATACGGAGACTCCAATAAATGTGACACAAGTTTCATGTGTGTAGTAGGCTTCATAAGGGCCACGTCCATACTTTGGGTCGACTAGGTTGGATCGATGTCGGGTCCCGAAATTAAATCGGAAATTAAATCGGGTTTCACGGTAGAAAATAAATCGACCTAAATTGACCCGGAAGTTGTGCGAAGAAAATGGAGCACAAAATGGAGTGTCTGAGTGGGACACGAAGGTCATGGGTGAAGAGTGTCTCGAGTAGATCATTTATGAGAAGTTGGTTTCGAGAAAATAGATGATCTGGTGCTCCTAAATTAAAAGCAACGGTAACGTGCAAACGATGATCAAAAATAAAAGTGGGAATAATTATTCAACGATTAATTGGTCTAAGTTGACCCAAACTTGCGCGATACAAAAAGAGCACAAGGGAACGAGTTCAAGTGGAACACGATATATCAACAGAAAGATAATCTTGCCTACTTCAAAATCCATGAAGAGAGTTTACAGAGATTGGCATCCCTGGCGCTCCAGAAGTCAAAGTTACGGAAAGGCACATTAATGATCTAAACAATTAAATAATAATAATATATTTATCGAAAACAATTCATTCAGAAAAATAAAAATAAACCCTGAAATTCAGGGGGCTTACATCCTACCTACCTTACAAAAATTTCGTCCTCGAAATTAAAAATCATCCAACCGGTCAAACTATAACATGTAGCTGCTCTGGCTACGATACTCAATCTGCTATCCTTGTAATCATCTCTTCTGTTTCTCCTTACAATCTTTTTGGTTCAGGTTCAACAAAGGTCCTTCTATCATAAACTACATCATACATCCTTTAGAATCTTCCATACTAACATGAAACCTTTATGTATACCCTAAACTATAGGTCATTCTTTGGACATGTCTATAAGCCTAAAATGCTTAATCATCAACCATATTTTTCAACCTCAATTGTAAATACTGGATTTCCTTATATTCTAAGTATCCTTATTTCATCAATCCACAGTTCCTTAGCATCATTTGTCGTCAATCCTTTTCTATAATTTCTTCTTGAAATTATACGTTCAATTCTTATCCTTGGCGTAGAGCCTTCTTCTTTTTACTCAACAAGTCCTTCGAATATAAATCCTCGATTTCAAACTCCCGATTTATTAATTATCAATGTACATATGTCTTTGTCTTGTTCCTTGTCTTTTAACTGATATCTTTTCGATCTCGTATGCAACATTATATCCCATTCTAACTTATTCTATATCATTCCACATATCGATCTACCCTCTAATCACGTGTAATTAGCTATAGATAGTCCACCCAAAATTCTACAAATGCTGAATCCTCAATTTGCTAAGCACAATATTCTAATCCTCAATCTATAGTCATAACAATATATTATCTCATTTCTCCATCTTAGATACCCTATCATCAAGTCATACTATCAATACAATCATTCTTAATGGTTTCCAAGTCTGCTACAGTCAGTCACCCATACTTGTCCCATAAGCTTAGTCTAACCAATCCCTAGGAAAAGTATTTATCACAAACACACAATACATTTATAGTTATACTACAGGATCAGTCAACAAGGTTTGGCTATTTCGGTCGTCTATCAAGTAGAAGGTAACCAGGCCTAAGACTGGGTCAAGCAATCCATAACAGTGTCCAAACAAGTTAAAGGGTCAAGCAAGACGGGAAAGTTTATTGGAATATCTCCAAGAATGGTACAAAGACAACGAGATACATAACGGAAAGAATTACCCAAGAGGTTAAAGAAAAAGAGTTTAGTCAAGTCATAGGAAAGATGGAACACAAAAATAATTATGTCCAAAAGATAACGCGAAAGCAATTCTATTGGAGAGTCCTAGAGAACCTATAATCCTAGTTGCAGATGTAGATAGAACAGAGTTAATCAAGACGGAGAAGAATGATAATAAGAATCTATTCTTGCTCAATCGGTCATAACGAAGTGAACCAAGTTGAGATATGATCTGATAACCATATACGTCTTCCTGAAATCATGTTGCCAGAATTTTTGCCACACCAGTAAGCCTAGATGCAATAAACGATAGAGTCATAACTAAGGTATACTCCCTAAAATCACGTTATCTAGAATCCTCGTCACGCCAACCGGTATGGCTGCGAGAAAATCTAAATTCTATGAATAGGATAGTATATCCGAAATCAGCTCTATGTTTTTGTCATACCAGCTAATATGGCTGCGATAAATTCTAAACTCCATAAATAAAGCAGACGTTTACCTTATCATGATATATCATAATTCAATCCACAAAATTTATCACGATGTAAGATCAATTTCAACAACAAAAATAAGAAATTAAATTCAACAACGAATTTAGAGGAGAGCAAATAAAACAGGTGAAAACAGATTTCGAGATAAGATTAGAGTAAGATCCTCAGGGGTCATCCCAAGGGTACTAAATTGGTCAAAATTGTAACCCACAAAATTCAAACAAGATACTAAATATAGTAAACGGTCCTATGCTGTGATGAGTTCTCCTATGTTGCAATCCTAGATATCCTCTAGGTGTTCTAAATGTTTATTCTTAGTAGTATCAAGTTGTCCTAGATCCTAATTGCAGGTATGCTTGGTACAATAACGTAACCAAACAACTTAAGTCTGGACCTGCATGGGCCGCCAAAAAAATATGTCATGACCCGTTACCCAAATTGTTGGGCCGGGCCGAGCCATGTCCAGCCTACGCTTGATTAAAGCGTAGTAAGCTGTTCTAAGAATAGACAATAAAAGATCTAAGCAGCTAACAGTTCTAAATCATATTTAAAGGTTCATCACAACACAGCATCTATAAGCGAAGGTAAACAAGTACAGACTAAATAATACACTTCCAAAGTATCTAACTGGAGACAAAGTCCAGTATCCAAATATAAGAACATACCAAAGTCTCAGTCTCAAAACATATGGAAATAACTAAGCAAGGTTCCCCGCTGGGGCCTCTTCTGGAGCTAAGGCCAGGTCCTCAATGCAGTACCATAATATGTAACATAGCGTTTTCCTCCTCGAAAAGTATACCTACAACGTTATCCTGTCAGGACGGGAGCAAGTACAACCTCTACAACTAAAGTACTGAACATATAATGAAAGAGATGTACAACAAGAAACATGGTGTGATAACTCTATAAAACAGGAAATACTGGAAAACATGGTCTCATGGTACAACTGGGATCACAGTATCATAGTAACATAGGGAACATGGCATATCTGGAATCATAGTATGACTGGAATCACGGTAAAATACATTTGTCAAGATGACACATATATATCTAGTATTTAAAACTGGAGCAAGTACGTGATCGGTCAATAGGTGATGAGGGTGGAGTGCCACCAGTAAGAACAATATGTACTTCCGTACATGCCTAAATGTACACATGTACAAGTCCGCAGGATTTTGGGCCTATGGCAAGGTCTACATACATAATGTCGTCCTTACACGGCATCAAGGTCGCAGATAGGGGCATGATCACGTACTCAACTGTCAGTTTTCCCATAACCCATATTCTAACATGTGAGAGATACGAGAACAGTAGAACATGTAGAAAATACTGGGAGCAGTATAAGCATGGCAGGTACTAGGAGCAGTATAAAACTCGTGAATACTCAGAGCAGTATAAAGCATAGTGAAACATGTACCGAGAACCAGTATGAAACATGTGAAGATATAAGAACTGTCCTAAGCATGGTAGGGACCAAATTAATGTAACATGTGAAGATTTATCTTGCAGTTATTCAGAAAGCAGTATTTTAATAGGGTTAATACATGTTTTAGGATTAAAAGACAGTAAATGAGTGTGTAGATGTACTTGCCTCGAGCAAAGCAAGAATACTAGTACGAAGGTATAGATGTCCGGTATCCTGTCAATAGTGATATACAACTCAGTTCTAAGCTAGGATCAACAATATACTAGTGGTGTGACACGACTCCTAACTGGATACTAGCCAGTGGGGACCTAGCATAAAAGTCTAATGTGAAGTGCCACTATACACAAACTAACTCTCTAGGGTCTTTACACTAGTGCGGGGTGAGGTCCAATACTATAACAACTCAAATCAACGCAAAAACTTGCAAGTCATAATTATTCAATAAATAATTAAAACTGTACCCTGAGTTCCAATAATTTTTAAGATAGACAAAAAGCTTAAATATATATAAAATAAAGTACCAAAATGATCCTTGTTAATTATAGAAATTTATACTAATTTTTTTGGGATTTATAAGCCCTCATAAATATTTATTAAAAATCAACAAACACATGTATCCTGAAAATGAGTTCTGTTTTCCTATTTTTATAAAATACCAAAAGTACTTATTAAATGCTGGAAAAATTATAATAAATTATCTAAATTAACATAGTATTTAAATAAAATTTTTCCAAGATTTTTATAGCAATTAAAATATATATAAAAATTCAAAACCAGAAAGTAACAATATCTAGAAAAATAATTAATTATAAATTAAGGATAATACATAATCAAAATCTACAGATGTTGTCGGATGATAAAATAAATATCCCCAACGTGTCCAGAACGGTGAAATCAGCTAGGATAGCCTACCCATAAGTCCAATTTAGACACAGGGGCAAAACGGTAATTTTGGGACAAAATGATGTCCGCCGTTGGACACACTTTGCACCGAAAAAAACGTGTCGGGATAGAAGTCTACAAAACCTAGAAAATTATATGTCCACGAATCCAGAATGATGATACGAACCCAACGGTATGCCCAAAATGGAATTTCGATGTGCCGATCTTAAAATGATACGTTGACGCGGACACTTGGTATCCGGTTTGCACGAAAATGCGTGCCGGAGCAAATGTCTTCAAAACTCAGCAAATTATATGTCAACGAGTCCAGAATGACGATACGAACTCAACGGTATATCCGGAATTGGATTTCGATGAGCCGATCTCAAAGTGACCCGTTGACTCGAAAAGTGGGACCCGCTTTGCACCGAAATGCATGCCAGGGCCCACGTTCTCCAAACCAAGCAAATTTTATATGAAAACATGCCAGAACGATGCCACGAGTCTAATGGTGGTGTCATAAATTGAATCCGGAGTCCCGGGTTCAAAAATGGAATTTAACAAGTGCAAATTAAAGAATTCGGACGGCCAACTTTGGCGTCGAATTCGACCAACCAAACGTGCTTATAATGAAACGAAATCTAAAGGAGACAGGAAGATGGTTATACCAGCTGTGCACTGGAACTGACGGTGTGCAAAACGGAGCTGCGACGGCGAAGTTACGAGCTGACGAAGTCGGCTCCACGAAACTGTCCAAAAACAGTTCAATTTAAAGTGTCAACTTGGTGGCCAGTTTTGAGGTATCAAACGACGAAATTAATGGGTGAAATTTGACAGGGGTGAAGATGGATATACCGAGATTGCGACGGAGCAAAGAGCTCGCCGATCCAATGGTCGGATCTCCCAAAAAATATGCGCAAAGTCACTGCGACGGAGCGCCATTTCCGAGTTCAAAACTCGCGCGCGCCGACGGGATTCCGTTCAAAACGCACGGTAACGTGCAAACGATGATCAAAAATAAAAGTGGGAATAATTATTCAACGATTAATTGGTCTAAGTTGACCCAAACTTGTGCGATACAAAAAGAGCACAAGGGAACGAGTTCAAGTGGGACACGATATATCAACAGGAAGATAATCTTGCCTACTTCAAAACCCATGAAGAGAGTTTACAGAGATTGGCATCCCCGACGCTCCAGAAGTCAAAGTTACGGAAAGGCACATTAATGATCTAAACAATTAAATAATAATAATAAATTTATCGAAAACAATTCATTCAGAAAAATAAAAATAAACCCTGAAATTCAGGGGGCTTACATATACATTGCCTTCCTCTACAGTTTTATTTACATGCATTGTATTTCATTTTCCAGTTTTGATTGTTTATGGACATATGCTTTTCATATTATATTTTTTGAGTTGTTTTCATTGCATATAGCCGTGTTCATGTTTGGTCTTGTGGTTCACCCTTGGAGTTCTCGTCAGTACCTTGCTTGAGTCGTGTCATAGAACGAGTACATGTAATTGAACTGCTAAATCCTTGATATTGTTTCCTTGGCACCAGAGAGTCCACACTCGGAACGAGGATGTTTTTCTTGATCTACTTACATCCGTGAGTCCACACTCGGGACTAGGATGTCGATTATTTGCACCAGAGAGTCCACACACGGGACGAGGGTATTGACTTGACTTGCACCAGAGAGTCCACACTCGGGACGAGGGTGTTTACATCAGAGAGTCCACACTCAGGACGAGGATGTAGTACTTGCACCAGAGAGTCCACACTCGGGACGAGGGTGCCTTGCCGTGAACTCACCAGAAAGTCCACACTCGGGACGAGGGTTAGTATTTAGTTCAAACCCGTGAGTCCACACTCGGGATGAGGGTTTGGTTCTTCCATTGATCTCGTGTATCTTTCATCCGGCAGTTCATTTATGCGTAGTTGTTCTAGTGTTCGTGTTCGTGTTCGTAGTCATTTGTCTTGTTCTTGTTCTTTCTTGTTTATTTCTTGTGCATGATAAAACTGCTAGATAGGCATGTATATTATGTATCTTGCTATGTCCTCTGAGGACCTGATGATCTCTTTAGGTTTAACGATTTCATGGAGTTAGCTAGTAGTTCTGGATGGCGGAGGATTTGCGGTTCTTGCGGGATTCAGGTATCGTTATCGTGTTTATTATCCGCTCGTGATTTCATACCTTATCATGAGATATCATGTTTTTTTATTCAGTTTTAGACTCTTGTTATTTCCTTTAGAGTCTTATCGGACATTTATGCTAGTGGGCTGCAGACCACGATCCATACTTGTTCATTCTTGTTTATTATTCTTATTGTGGATTGAGATATAGTTTTGCCTTGCCTTGATTAGGCCCATTGCCATAGCCGTGACAGCGTTTACGTATTCGAGTCGGGCTGGAGTCCGCTCGATACGTAACTGGCTTGCTCACGTGCTTGCATCCGAAAAGCTGGTGCGGGTCGTGACAGGTCCTCAGAGGACTAGTAAGACACATAATATACATGCCTGCTGTACAGTAAATAACATGCACGAAAAATAGGAATAACAAGTAGAGGAATGTAAAATAGGCAATGATCAATAAGACGTCTCAATATCGTAACGCCATGGGACGCTCCCGACCTCAAGACAAAAGTTAAGTCTCTACTGCCGTAATGCTATGGGACACTCCCAGACCTAGAGACGTGATAACTAGTCGATAAGAAATCTCTAACACCATAACATCATTGGACGCTCTCGATCTAGATATGGAATAACAGGTCGATAAGAAGTCTCTAATACCGTAACGCCATTGGACGCTCCCGATCTAGAGATGGAATAACAGGTCGATAAGAAGTTTCTAATACCGTAACGCCATTGGACGCTCCCAGTCCTAGAGATATCAGGGCTAATGTCGAATCAATCAATCACGACTACAGGTCAAGTCAAGCTCAAGGGCGAAGGTAGAAGACTAGTCAAAATCGTCACGAGACTCGCATAGAACAATAATGGCATAAGATGACTCAATAAGGAACGTGCACGTAAAATAAAAAGGTAGAAGTAACATAAACATGAATGAAAGATATGAAGTAGAGCTGAAAAGAGATAACAATATAGAATATACATGTAAATACTATAAAGTTTGGCAAGGTGTACTTGCCTAGGTCGTGAGTACTGTGGTGACGAAGATCAGACAAGAAAGTAGGTGGAACAACGGTTGCCGAGGAACTAAGGTCCAAACAAACGTCTCCCGATGCTGAAAATAGTCTATTATCTAATTATAATTAATATTGTACCTATTAGATTTATTTAGTTAGGAGATGGTATAGATCTTCGTATCAGCTTTTCGAAAAACTAAACGGATCGCATTTTCGTTTCCGGAATCTCCAGGAATCGCAAAAATATCGAAACATGTTTGTTTTTCGGGAATATAATACTCAATTTTTTTACAGAAATCTATAGAACGAATTTTGTCTATTAAAATATGTTTTTGAAAATCTTACCTCGATACGCTTCCAACAAAAAAAATTGGGACGCGTTTCGAATCCCGAGCTAGGAGATATGGCCCTTCTAAGTTGCTTTGTCGGGTAAAAAAAACGTGGCCGACTTTTCTAGCGAATTTGGAGAATATTTTTGGACGAAAAAGAGAAGGTGTACATGATTTTTAATATAAGAATTATGAGATACTCATATATTCATATATATATAATTAATATAGATATGTATTATTTAATTTAAGTATGATTAGATTGGACATGTTAGAATAAGATAATTTGAATAGTAGTAGGAATATCAATAAGGCTAAATTTGGAATATAGTTTGTTTAAATATTATAATCAATGGTCATTATTGAAGGAGGCTTAATTTAAAATCTATGTGCTGCTATTAGATAAGAAGCATGTAAGTTTTAAATATTAAATTTAGATTTAATTAAAATACAAAGAAGATTTGCATGGAGGCTTTCCTAATATGGAACTAGTTAGATTTCTAAATATAAATGCAATCTAAATCTAAATAAATATTAAATATATATGATTATTAATATATATTAATGCCCCACATGCCTACGTAGGTTTGGGTTGGACTTTGGGTCAAATATAAACTAATGCCAACAAGGATTACACTAGGATTATACGTAGACACTTCCTATAAATAGAAACTTTTCAAAATTGAAAACATATTAATATTAATAAGATATATATACAAAATATATATCAACATGAAGGTATTTGAGAGTACTACATGTCTATTTAGATTTGGATTTGGTTCAGGTCAAGTCGGGACTAAATTGGTACAACCGGGTCTCCTAGAAAGTCAATAATCTAATAATAAATCATCGGTGGGGGTTAAGTCACAATTTTACCTGGTTTTCCTACTTGGGACATAGCTATGGCCGGGCCTTCCCTAGCAAGGCTAATATACTAGTCAAAGCACACAACTACACTAACCGTACCAAAATTCCTAGTCGCTATGCATCTTAGAACTTAACCATGACTAAGGCCATATCTATATAAAATATTAGGCTATTATAAATATAATCATATATATATGCAAAATTGTATATAATTCTATTTGGATGTATAACATCCCAAAATAAATATCAAAATAATTATACTAAGCCAAGGCAACCTATCATGGCTCTATAAGTGGGGTTGGCTAGGTTAGGGTCCAAATATATTTTCTAGTCAAGTCGAACTCGAAAAGTCAACTAATGAGTCTCTTGTGCCATTCACAATTAAATAGCACATATAAACTCGATTAAGTGGCACCCTTAGCATGTATGTCGTAGACTCAAAATGGGTCAAAACCATATATTGGGTCAAATGGTTTTGATCTATATCGAGTTCCAAACTCACATGGGAAGCTAGGTATGGAATTATGGTAAATAATCTAATTGCCTAAATTTGACTCGAAGTTGCGTGAAGTCAAAAGGATGCTAGGGGACAAATTTGGATGGGACATGATATATCAAATTAAAGGTCATCCTGTCTACTACAAAACTCATAAAGGATGTTTCGAGAGATGGGCATGTCGTGTGCTCCAACAATCAAAGACACAAAAAGTACATATAAAATCCTAATTAAATATACAATATAACCTAATAATTAGAAATATTATAAACTAAATAAAAATATAATTCTCAAAAATCAGGGTCCTCACAGAATTTGGGCAGAATTCGGACAGAACTCTTTGTAACAAACCGCAACTAAGGGTGACCAAGTTCAAAAATCAAACGTTCACCAACATTCATCTTGGCCGAACTCTGGCCGAACTCTGGCCAAGTTCTGCTAGGGTTCTGCCAGTTCATTTTGATAAAAATCAATTTGGCTTTTTGAAAAGTCCTTCAGAAACTTTTTGTAAAAATGATATTTTTCAAAAACATAGGTCATTTTTTAAAGAGAGAGGGTGGTTTTGAAAAATGATTTCGGATAGCCTATTTGTCAGTACGACTTGGTGTACAATATATTCCTAGACTCAATAAAATGAAAAATTACATTGCTTCAAAGGAAATACATTCTGAATGGCAAACGACTTCAGTCTTGAATATAGTTGATATCCATCGTTGAGCAGTGTCCAAAACGTCGTAGGTAAACATCTGAATTGACTTGCATTTATATCGAGACAGAGTTTGATCAATTATTAAAATCAGGTTTGACCATGACCAATGAGCCAACAATCTCTCCCATTTTGATAATTGACAAACCTTGCCGATATAACATCTAAGCTTGGATCAATTCAAAAAATGTATAATACCAGAGAAAACTAAAATTGTTCATAACCTGCATTCATGAAGATGTTAGATCTATTTCTCCCCCGTTGTCACTTAGCAAAATAATTGTAAAAGAGAAAGCTGCCCCGCAATAAATGCATAAGTAACACACACTGAAGAAACACAAAAAAATATATATAAAACATTCATCACAGGTATGGTATAAACAGTTAAAAAGATATTGTATAAACAACACAGGCATGGTATTTGTCACAGGCAGTTTATATGGAAGCAAGAAAAGTAATGCTATAGTAAAGCTGAAACAAATAAAATGCTGAATAATAAACTAAGTAAAATGTATGCCAAACTGAGGCATAATAAAAACTATGTCTATGAAGAGTCACAAATAATAACTAAAAGAGTGCTGATAATAACTTGGAATGTAGGAGCATTTCCAAGTAAACATAAGACATAATAACAGTCTCAAAAATTATAACATCTTAAAATTCATCATCCTCATCATCATCGTCATCAGCTGCAGTACCAGCATATCCAGAAGGACCAGCTCCAGAAGTACCAGCTCCAGAAGTATGAGGAGTGACACCAGTAGTACGATACCAATCGTAAACGTCCCCTGGCTAGAACGGAGAGTGGACCGCCTCATCATCAATACAGTAGCCAGAAACAGAAGGGTCTCGAGGTAGAGAGCTAGCAGAGTGACCCGTCTGCGCAAATCTCAAATCGGCGAAGGACTTGACAATAGCCTGGAACCGAGTCACGTCACGGAACTCATGTTCCCTGGAAGTGTCAACATAAAAGGACTGCAGATCTGATAGGTGCTGATGAATACCCTCAAATGTCATAGGATAAGAATGAGGAGGACCAGGTGCTGTGGGAGTAGAGCAGGAGGAGCAGGTGCAGTAGGTGGAGGAACAGTGGCAATACTGCGACGAGAGAGTTTGAGGAACTTGGGCTCAGGGTCAACAGCACAAGTAGATAGGTCAATGTCAAATCTCTGAAAGATGCGTGGGATGATCATCGCATAAGAGAGGTTGCGGTCTCTTCCGCGATATCTACCCATCATCTGAATGATAGTCTTAGGGGCAAAAAAAGGAATCCCCTTAAGAATGTGATATAGAGCAGAAAGCTCAAGTGTAGTGACATCATCTTTGGAAGTGGATTTTGAAAGTAAAGTTGAATAGATGATACGATATAATTCGTAGTTAAACAAGTTCAAGTTATTAGCCTTGAACTTTTCAGGACGAGCACGTGCGGGCGCACAAAGCTCATTCTTGATGTTAACGAGAGTCGTACCATCGAGAAAATCAAAATCAGTGATGTCATCGAGCGGGGCACCTTCGTTTGGAATACCAAGGATTTTCGCTAACGTTTCATCAGTGAATTCGATATCGATCCCTCCGACACGTGTTCTCACGGTAAAAGTGTCTAACATGAAATTACAATAGAATAATCTAATAGCATTAGTAGCAATAGAAAATTGTAAGGTAACAAAGTGTTGCAACCCTAATGCCTCAAAGTAAGGGCGGTGGTCAGGAAAGACAATCCATTTAATCGGTGATCCGGTACAAATAGTACGCATAATGAAATCCGCATACCACAATAAAGCTTGGTCGGAAGTTTTAAAGTAAAACTCGTCCGATGCACCGTCGTCCGATTGGACCGGAGAAAAGAGGCAATCCGTATGCGGATCCGAAGACGATGCCTCTTCACTGACATTGGTCTTCTTCCTCTTGAAGGGATTGAACTTAGGCATTCTTTCCCAAAATTCTAGAAACCCTAAGAATTTGAAAGTGGAGGAGAGAAGGAATTATACCTTCCAAGAATTGGATATGTTATTGAGGACGAAATTCTCTGTACGAAACCAAAGTTTGGATGAAGATCTCCACGCGGATTGGAAGAACAAGGATGGAGAAGATCTAGGGTTTGGAGGCACGGCTGCTGCTGTTTGAGGATGGAGAAGAGCTAGGGTTTGGGCCTCGGGTTCTGGCTGGTACATTTATATACCCAGCCGAACTCTGGCCGAATTCGGACCGAACTAGGGCCGAATTCGCCAAGGGTTGCCTGGCTCTATATATATATATATATATATATAAAATAATAGAAATGAGACCACATCTTTTTCATTAATTCGTTTCAAATATTTAATTCAGAGTTTAGTAATTTTAAATATCAAAATAATATAATTAATATTATTTTATAAATTAATATTCTTTACTCAGCATCTGTCTCAGATTAGCTGTAGGAGTACTGTCCCAGCTAACGGAGGTTCACCGGGGAACTCTTAAATACCGTTTCGCTTCGACCGTAGTCGTGGTGACAGATAGACTCTTTTTAGGCTTGTCTCGAAAATAGTTATTGAGTATCGAATAAATAATTAATAAAACAAAATTAATTAATATTATTGACATCTAAAATGCCTAATTTTCGACGTAAATAATTGAAACGATCTTCCGCTAAAGGTTTTGTGAGTATGTCGGCTAATTGATTCTGAGTGTCTATGTATACAAGGTCTATATCTCCATTTTGTTGATGATCTCTAAGAAAGTGATGTCTAATCTCGATATGTTTAGTACGAGAGTGACATACTGGATTCTTAGTTAAATTAATAGAATTAGTGTTGTCACAGAAAATGGGTATGTGTGTAAAATGCAATCCATAGTCTTCTAAAGTTTGTTTCATCCATAAAATTTGTGCACAACAACGTCCTACGGCGATATACTCAGCCTCGGTTGTTGACAATGCAACAGAATTTTGCTTTTTACTAAACCAAGAGACTATAGCTTTTCCTAGGAAATGACATGTGCCGCTGGTACTTTTTTTTATCTACTTTGCATCCGACAAAATTAGCATCAGAATAACCGGTTAGGTCAAATGACGTAGTTTTGGGATACAATAAGCCGACAGAAGAAGTGCCTTTAAGGTATCGGAAGATACGCTTAACTGCGCACAGATGTGATTCCTTAGGATTAGCTTGAAAGCGTGCACATAAACAAACACTAAACATAATGTCTGGTCGACTAGCAGTTAAATACAATAAGCTACCGATCATACCTCGATACTTACGTATGTCGACAGGTTTGCCTTGTTCATCGATATCAAGCTTGGTTGAAGTCGCCATTGGAGTGCTAAGTGGCTTGACTGCTTCCATGTCGAACTTCTTTAATAGATCCTTTGTCTACTTTGCTTGATTTATGAACGTTCCATTGTTGGTTTGTTTGATTTGCAGTCCGAGAAAAAATTTCAGCTCTCCCATCATGCTCATCTCAAACTCATTTTGTATACACTTTGAAAATTCTTGACAAAGAGATTCATCAGTAGATCCAAAGGTAATATCATCTACATAGACTTGAATCAAAAGAATATTGTTATTCAAAGATTTTATAAACAAAGTAGTGTCAACCTTTCCCTTTGAACAATCGTTATCAAGTAAAAAAGATCTTAGACGATCGTACCAAGCACGAGGGGCTTGTTTCAAACCGTATAAGGCTTTCTTCAACTTGAAAACATATTTAGGAAATTTGAAATCAGTAAAACCGGGTGGTTGAGCTACATAAACCTCTTCTTTTATAAAACCATTTAAAAATACGCTTTTGACATCCATTTGAAATAACTTAAAATTATGAAAACATGCAAATGCATATAACATGCGAATGGATTCTAATCTCGCAACTGGGGCATAAGTCTCATCGTAGTCGATACCTTCTTCTTGATTGTATCCTTGAGCTATGAGTCAAGCCTTATTACGAGTTACTAAACCATTCTCGTTCAGTTTATTTCGGAATACCCATCGGGTGCCAATGACCGGATGATCAATGGACTTGGGAACAAGTTCCCAAACTTGATTCCGTTTGAATTGGTTTAATTCCTCTTGCATAGCATCTAACCAAAAGTTATCACTACATGCTTCGTCAATATTTTTGGGTTCAAACTGCGAGACAAAAGCAACACAAGAAGCTATATCTTTATTAGAGGAACGAGTACTTACACCCTTGGTAATCTCACCAATTACCAAGTCCTTTGGATGATTAGCCAAGAATCTCATCTCTTTTGGTGTAGTCTCAAGATTGCTAGTTCCGGCTTCTTTGCTTGGAGGTTCATCTGATGCCTGATGTGATGGTTCTGTATCTTTGTGTGAAGGTTTTGCAGTAGCTGTACTTGGTGCGATTATGTCTTCATTGTCATCATCGTCTAGATTTAGCTCATCAAACTTGACATTGATAGATTCTTCGATGATCATGGTTCTTTTGTTGAAGACTCTGTATCCTTTGCTTTTTGTTGCATAACCTAAAAATATACCTTCATCGGCCTTTTTATCAAATTTACTCAAATTATCTTTAGTATTGAGAATAAAACATTTACAACCAAAGATTTTGAAATAAGAAACATTTGGTGTTCTATCAAACCATAGTTCATAGGGAGTCTTCTTCGATATAGGTCGAATTAGAACCCTATTGAGAATATAGCATGCTGTATTTACAGCTTCAGCCCATAAGCATCTAGGTAGACTAAACTGGTTTAACATTACTCTAGACATTTCAGATAGAGTTCTGTTCTTACGTTCTACAACTCCATTTTGTTGCGGAGTCCTAGGGCAAGAGAATTCATGCAGATAACCGTGTGTGTCACAAAATTGCTTGAATTCTGCATTCTCAAATTCGTCGCCATGATCACTCCGAATGCGAGTAATCATGAACCCTTTTTCATTTTGTACTTTCTTACAAAAGGTGACGAATTCTGATAATGCATCGTTCTTGCGTGCAAAAAAATAAACCCATGTATATCTAGAAAAATCATCTATAATGACAAATGCATATAACTTACCACATAGACTAACAATTCTACTTGGTCAAAATAAGTCCATATGCAACAGTTGTAAAGGTCTAGTGGTACTTACAGCGTTCTTGGATTTGAATGCAGATTTGGTAACTTTGTTCTTTTCACATTCACTACATACCGTATCCTTCTTGAAAGAAATATTCGGTAAGTCGCGTACCAACTTCTTCGTAGATAATCTTGAAATTGTATCCATGTTTGCATGACCGAGTCTCATATTCCATAGTTGACTCTCAACGCTTTTGGCCATCAAACATCTACCTGCTTTGTTAGCATCTTCCAACAAATAGAAAACATATATATTGTCTTCCCTAATACCTTCAAATATAGTGCTACCAGTTGAACTATCAACTATAGTACAATTATCTTTTACGAAGTTAATACCATAACTGTGATCAGCTAAATGGCTTATGCTGAGCAGATTATGTTTTAACTCGGTAACTAGACAAACATCTTTAATCACTGGATAGAGAGCCTTACCAATGTCACTGATACCGATTATGTACCCTCTTAAATTATTACCAAAGGAGACGTATCCTTCTTTATTCCTCTTCGATAGTGTTGCGAATAATGAGGTGTCACCGGTCATGTGCCGTGAGCAACCGCTGTCGAGGATCCATTTGCTCCTAGCATGTGAAGGGCGTCCCACCTACAAAATAATTTGCAGATGAAACTCTTGGTACCCATTTCTTGTTGGGTCCTGACTGGTTAGTTTTCGGTATCCATGCATAAACATTTAAATCTACTAACTTTCTGATTCTACATGCAGAAGATATATGACCAATGAGGCCACAATAATGACATTTAGCATGTTGAGTGTTGAAAGTAGTGTGAGGTGCATGATTGGTAGGTTTGGTTTTCTAGTATAGAAGAATGCATGTCTATTAGTCTTCTTGGGCATAGTTTTGGTATGGTTTGGTCTGACAGAGTTGGGCGTGTTCCGATGATTCGATAATTGACACGTGTTAGAATAGGAAGCAGCAACTTCAGGCCGTTTTCCTAAACTAATTTCCAACTTTTTGGAAGTGTCATACGATCTAGTATAGTCAGATGTGAGTGATTCTAATCTGACATGTGCACACTGGAGACTCTTTCTCTCCTTAGATAGGTCTTCCTTTAACTGGATAATAGTTTGGTCTTTTTCTTCGGATAGCTTAACAGTCTTGTGTAACAATAATTTAATAGAAGAAAGCTCACCAGACTCAGTTGAAGAGTCATTATTTCTAACATGATCTAATTGGTCGGTAAGTCTTCCTATTTCACCTTTGTACTCTTTGAGTAACTTCTTAGAGGTTTCATATTTACTACGCAGTTTTCTGTATTCATCTAACAATTCACTGAAAGCCTCTCCTAGTTGCTCAAAGGTGAAATCATCATAAGGATCAAATAGAGGATTAGTGATTACCTGATCGCAAGCCATCAAGCACACATTTGTAGCATCATCTGATTGTTCATCTTCTGAGTCGCTGGTTTCACTTTCATGCCATATGCTTGTGTTGGCATACTTTTTTGATGTAGATTTCTTCAGGTAGCCTTTGTCATATTTGCTGCTTTTCTTTGATGATGATGCTGAGGGACAATCTTTCTTCATGTGTCCTTTCTTCTTGCATCCGTAGCAAATATGATCTTCCTCGTTGTTGCTGTTGTTGTCTTTGCTGTCTTTTATTCTCCTGTTAAATCTCATGAACTTCTTGAATTTTCTTACCAGAAGAGCTTGATCTTCAGAGTCAGAGTCGCTGTCGTCAGAATCATCTTCGATTGTTCTTCTATGTTGAGCCTTGAGAGCGATCGTCTTCTCTGACTTCTCCTTTGGTGTAGCATCTTCAAAGTCTTGAAGTTCTAACTCGTGAGTGAGTAGCTTACCCATGAGTGTTTCTAGAGACATTATTGAGAGGTCGTTCCCTTCAATGATTGCTGTAGCCTTTGGAATCCAGTTCTTTGTAAGGGCTCGTAAAAGTTTACGAATCTTCTCATGATTACTGTAATCCTTGCCTAGTGAAGACAAAGGATTTATAATATCCAAGAATCTTGTAAACATCTAAGTGACTGATTCACTTGGCTTCATTTTGAACGCCTCGTACTCTTGAGTAAGTCTGCTGATCTTTGACTCCTTGACTTGTGTTGTTCCTTCGTAGGTTACTTCGAGAAGTTTCCACACTTCGTTTGATGTTGTGCAGGTAGACACCATATTGAATGCAGTTCTGTCTAAAGCATAAAATAAAGCGTTAATAGCACGTGCGTCAAGACTGGCCTTTTTTTTCTTCCTCTGTATATTTGTCATGGGGTTTTTCAACTAAAACACCATCAACATTAATACGTGGTGGCTTTTTATAGCTATCAATAACTACAGACCATAAGTCAAAATCAAGAGATTTCAGAAAGAAACTCATACGTGTTTTCCAATAAGTGTAGTTTGTGCCGTCAAACAGTGGAGTTCTGTTTGTGGCTTGGCCTTCACTTGTGAATTTCACAGTTGCCATGTGTAATGCTGTGATCTATATAAAAATTGAATATAACTGCAATTTTACCTTGCTTTACCTGTATAACCCGTTCTGATATACCTCTAGATGGAGAACCTGCTCTGATACCAATTGTAGGAACAATTGGAATTAGAATATAATACCTCTAGATGGAGAGCCTGCTCTGATACCAATTGTAGGAACGAAATCGTAAAGCAGAATACTCTAGAGGGGGGGTGAATAGAGTAGGCAGCGAAAATATTGCTAATTAAAAATCTTGTTAGCAGTTAGATCACAGATATAAAAATAATCATAAAGTAAATGACAGAAATAAAAAGTGATCATAAGGTAAACACAAACACCTAGATTTATACTGGTTTTCCTCTTGTGAGGACTAGTCCAGTCGAAAGAACTCTAGCTTCCAGTTGAATCCACTATTGGAAAATCCTGCAAGTTTTCATACGAAGTCCTTCTAACTTCTACAGACGCGAACTTTGATACGAAGAACTCGACCAACTTCAATTGTGAAGAGTTGTATCTTCTATCAAGTCTCTGATTACAATCCCTCTTAAAACTTCTAGACCGTACCGTACTGGCAAATCGACTAGAGGATTGTAACTGGCTTGGGATTTAAAAATAAAAGCTTTTGAGAACTCTTTGGAAGAATGTAAGCTTAAGAAGAGAAGAGATTGAAAGTGAATTGGTGATTTGAAATGATCGAAATACTTCTCTATTTATAGTTTTTCCAAAGACAGAACTCTGACAGAATTCGAACAGAATTCGGACAGAACTCTTTGTAACAAACCGCAACTGAAGGGTGACCAAGTTCAAAAATCAAACGTTCACCAACGTTCATCTTGGCCGAACTCTGGCCGAACTATGTCCGAGTTCTGCTAGGGTTCTGCCAGTTCATTTTGATAAAAATCAATTTGGCTTTTTGAAAAGTCCTTCAGAAACTTTTTGTAAAAATGATGTTTTTCAAAAACATAGGTCATTTTTTAAAGAGATAGGGTGGTTTTGAAAAATGATTTCGGATAGCCTATTTGCCTGTACGACTTGGTGTACAATGTATTCCTAGACTCAATAAAATAAAAAATTACATTGCTTCGAAGAAAATACATTCTGAATGGTAAACGGCTTCAGTCTTGAACATAGTTGATATCCATCGTTGAGTAGTGTCCAAAACGTCGTAGGTAAACATCTGAATTGACTTGCATTTATATCGAGACAGAGTTTGATCAATTATTAAAATCAGGTTTGACCATGACCAATGGGCCAACACGATTAACCACTATCGAAATTATATATGTATAATAAACTATCATAAGTTTTTAGTCGAAGTCAAAACATGGTTTAAATCACTTAGATACAATTAAGATGCAGTCACGATTCTTCGTTAATCATGCAAGTTATCCAAGCATGATCAAAATTAAGAAGTTGGCATGAGCATGAACAAGATCAAAAGAGTCATGATTATAGTGGAATAGAAATGTAAACATTAGCAATACTTGAGTCGAAGTATAGACACGATTATGATTATAGCCAAATAGTTTGGTCACGATCAAAGTTGTTTAGGAATGATAAAAATTCAATTTTTTTGGTACGATTAACTTGATTAACTATTTAGGCAAAATTATTTAGGCACGATTATAAATTCAAAATCCAAAAATACGAATTTACCCATCGAAATATAATCATATTAGTCTAGTTGTGATCAAAAGTCGTAAGGATGATCCAAATCGAATTTTTTTTAGCACAATCAATTACGTAGGCATGATCATAGAATCATAATCTAGGTACGATTATGAATCTTGTGGAATGGAATTTAAAATCTACTAATAGGCTTTAGATGATGAGTCAAATGACGACTCGAGATTAGAAGATAAGAAAGAATATAAGTAGGGAAGAACTACAAGCTTTATTTATAATACTTTAATGAGAAATATGATATCAATTAAGTTTGGAGTGAGGGTACAAGATTTTACGGTTTATGAAAAATCGATAATCATATGCTAATAAAAGATATAGCCTCTATGATATTCGAAAACCGTATGCCTATCTGAAATCATTTCGCCGAGAATCCATGCCTCACCAGCGTATATCTGGCTACAGTAGACCCTAGGTTTAATGACTCAAATATGATATTGTATCGAATATTCTATTAACTCTACCAATATTAACATACAACTCAAGGTCGAAAATAGGGCAACTAGGATATAGTTTTAATAACATTCGATAACTTATACTTTACTCGAATTTACTTCAACTTATGGGTCGTGCCTCGCCAGTGCGCTGTTGGCTGCAGCGAACCCTCACTCTACATAAGTCAAGTAAATGATGACAGTGCGCTTCTGCCTTGCCATTGTAAGTCATTGATCATTCTTTCAACTATATCCATGAAATTTCAAAGGAGCTTCTAAAATTTTTAAACAAATTGATCATGATAGAGAAAATTAGAAATTTAATAAATTGATATGATAGAAAAAGTGTACGTATCTGTCATTGAAGTGGAAGTATCAGTTTTGAAAATCAAACGAAGACAAGAGAAATATAAAATTCATTTTCTATTTCTCTAATATTCAAGATCGAAGAGGGAAAAAAAAAATATATATATATATATATATATATATATAAATATATATATAAATATATATATATATATATATATATATATATATATATATATATATATATATATATATATATATATATATATATCTTGAATTCTCAACAACACTTGGAATAACTATATGGATAATCGAATCGAGTTATGTTCAAACTTAACAGATGTAAAGATATAGACACTTAGGAAAAACAATTACTTACGGCCAATGAAAAATAAATAATAGTGATAAAATTAGAGATGGCATAAAAGATAATTTGAACAAATTATGAAGGTTAGGGATTGAATTATAGGAAGGCCTAAGTTACCGAGTGAACAGTCTAGCCACCTTTGATCATACTATTATATCAAACTTGATGGTATATCCCTCTATGAAGACTCCTTGGTGTTACCTAATAGGGTTTTATAATTCAAACAATCTCTCCCTAAATCATGTGTACCGATTTAGCAACCTTAACTATCCGACATTCGAATTGAATAAGGGACTCCTAGTTCTAGTTATTCTCCTTAAAATTAAATTAATCCTAGTTGCGAATGAGCATCCTAGTTTCCAGTCGTAGGCTTGCAGTAGTACGACTAATATGGTACTACCACGAGTTTGCATAATTATTGCGAAGACTGACCTGCACGGGCCACCACAAAAACTTGTCATGACCCATACCCGCTTTTTGGGATGCGAGTGTGTGCGCAAGCCAGCCTACGCCGCAGTGTCGGCGGTAAAACGCTGTCAAGACCATGATGCTCAAAATTACATAAAATAAAACTTTTGCTCATTCACAATAACTAATTTAGATTACAAAATTCATAAGTTTACATTTGCTAAAATATACAATGTCTCACCAAAATCTAGTACAACAAATATGAACTAACTAATCTCTAGGTCGACCTGAACACATACCCATGTCTCCCAATGCTAAGAGTAGTCGCGACTAACCTGAAAAATATTGGTTTCCAGTCAGGAATAGAACGAGTACAATCCAAGCATGCAGTTCCAATATATGATGACGATTATAAAATAGTAAGAAGTCATAACATACATGATTAAAGAAATAAACTATAAACATGGCACGAGAAGTAAAGGAAAACAATTAACATGAATTATAAAAGAAGTAAAGCATAGAACAAGGAATCTTAACCAACAACGTGATTTGAAGTACATTGTTCGATATGTGATTAGGCTGGTCCACTACACCGCACGGACTACACTGTCTATATTGCATGTAATAAGATATGGTCTACACGATCTACATTGCATAAAATAAAACACAATCTATATTGCATTAAATAAAGCACGGTCTACGGGGTTGATCACATATCTACTTAGTACATACTTCCCCACCCGACTACTATACATGGATTAGTCACAACAATAAATCACAAAATATGGTAAAATAAAATATGGTATCATGACTGGAATCCATATGACACTAACATGTGTGCTAAACGTGTCAAGAATCAAATATATCACTAATTATGCAATTATAGTAATTAATAATACTAAAAACAAGACATGAACTGTACTCGCCTGCGGTCCTTAGCTGGTGAAACCGATAGTCCCATTGCATCCAGAACCGTCTGATTGGTTAGGATCGATGTGAGAGAGTCCAAAGGTGACAAAAGAAGTAGGAATATGATTAGCTACGATCAAAGATAATCTAAGGAAGACTTTTAACTTAGAAAACAATTATTTAATTAAATGATATATTTATTTATTTAGAAAAATTACTTATAAACTTTTTATAAACCATATTAAGAAAACTAATAGATAGTAGAAATTATATTATACTTAAAGCAAGTAAAATAACAAAAATAGTTTATTGTATCAGAAAGTATTTTTAAAACACATTTTAGAACATATATATAAAGGTCCACTAATTACTTATATATAAGCAAGCCCATATGCATTAATTTTCAAAACCCATTAATGAATCCCTTGTTTGGTATTAGAGTCCAAATTGCAAAATTTATAAATAAAATTATATAACTAAATATAATAAATTCCTTTAGAAAATACAAGCCCAAAATCGTTACTCATATGGCTTAATAACGAAATTAATTTGCCCAAATATAAAGCCCATTAATCCCTTTACTAAACCCAAACTTTATGTATATAATGTATAAAGCCCATAATTGATAAAAATCCAATTAAAATTGTTTTATGGTTTTAAGGCCCAATGTCCACTATTTTATTTATTTATACAACATACTTTTCCATATAGCTATAATAAAACAACTAGGCAACTGTTAATAACATTAACCAAATATAATAATATTACACTAATACAGGTGTACATATACTATACTTATATTCTGACTATAATACCTACTGATGTTAAGCTACAAATAATACAAACAATGAAAAGGCAGCAACCACTGCCATTCATTGCCTGGGCATTCATACTGTAAAATAACTACAAATAAAATAGACTCACACATAAGAGCTAGCATCTCCAACCCTACTGTGAGTTTGAAAAAAAATGGTTGCCACATAGGAATGACAAGCATTTTTTTCAAAAATACTTCTCCAATGCAAATGTCAAGTTGACATGGCAATGACATGGCAAGGAGAATATAAAGTTGGTTATCTAGATCTAGACAATGCACTTCACAATGACTTTATGTCCACATAATCAATTATGAATAAAAATATATATATAAAAAAGAAGAAGTGAAAAAGTTGTCTTAGAAGTTGGAAAAAAAGTAATTTTATTGTCTTCTCAAACTTTTGCATTGGAGAACATATTTTTATCTCATCGTCTTGTGTGAATGTCATCTTGTCATATAGGAAAGACATTGTCTTATGTCTCATGCCATACAAGATTCACAACACAAAACAAGACAATAGGGTTGGAGATGCTCTAAGAGCTAATAATAGTAGAATAATAATGTGATAAAATAAATGAACACACCCCTTTTCCACCACTGCATATGTTTGGGAAAAGAGAGAGAAGCACATGCAAAAGAAAACGAAGAAGAAGGAAGGATGAAGAAGGAGAAGAGGAGATCGAGGCTTACCAGTGGCGTACGGCACAGAGGTGGTCAGAAAGATCGAGACGGAGAGGGCTCTCACCGGCGAGGAGGTCGCCCGCGGTTGGGGAAGTCGTCGCTGGAGGAAACTCGGCAGCGGCGCGGGTTTGTGGCGCCGGGAGGATGAGGCCATGGCGATGGATGGCTCGGCGAGCACGGCGCTGGAAGATTGACAGCCTGTCGACGAAGGCTGGAGAGGGTGGCTCTCGTCCACGACAAGGCAGGACGATCACCGCTCACGAGAAGGGGGCAGTTATCGGCTCGCGGGGAGAGCGGACTCACCAGAGTCGTGCGGCGGCGTACGCGCCTCGTCGGGCACGGTCACCCCGTGCGGGCGTTGGCGGATCCCGGCGGATCTGGTCCTGGAAGGCGGCCCACAGCCCGGCCGTGAGCGAAGGAGGTCGGTGGTGTCACGCCTCGATCCCGCTAGGGTCGTCCGCCTTGCCTGGATCCCTACGGGATCGTTCGTCTTCGCTAAGGCGTGATGCCGTGCAAGCCTAAGTTGCGCTTGTACAAGGCCATGTACCTGCACAAAATAACTAGTCAAGCAAAAACTCATGCACGCTCCCATTCATTACAAAAAATCAAATATTGGACACAGAGATTTGAAATGGAAATACTTCTTTTATTGATAAACTTGGTAGGAATACAAGTACAAAGCTTTGTGAACTCAGATTTGCCTTATCTTGGCTACATGATTCTCTTTAAAAATCTCTTCTAAAAATAGTCACAATGTCCATAAATCATATTCCTTTATTACATGCTGGAAATGAAAGATACCTTCAAAGGAAAAGAAACTTGCAAATTGACTGGAATTAAAAAAAAGCTTCGAGGCAGTCCACAGCTCTACTGGGCTAGACGAGCTTTAATGTCTCACTTGAAATCCCTCTGTCTCCTTTGCTTTCTGAAAAGGATGCCCACAACGTGGGTCAGCACACATCATGTACTGGCTAGCGGCTCTTCGCCGAGACTCACAAATATCTGCACTAATTTAATATGTAAAACTACATATTTACTAGTGATCTTTCTACTTGTCTAGGTTCTTTTTAACAATTCATAAGAAACATGACAGCAGAAATATTTCATAATCAACTTACCCATCGTCGACAGTCATCCCTGCACAAAACAGGTTAGCACAATTTGCATATGATATAAAAGTATACTGTTTAACTCCGCAACTCTTGTTAGATAGCAATGCACTCTGATTTCATAAATGCATCTAACTATATGTTGGTCCATGGGTTGTTTCCCGTGATTAGCCGCTGTGACACACGGGTTCAGCTCATCGCTATTTGGACATTAATGCAACACTCGAGGTTTCTTGTACCCCGAAATGTCTAGACAATCTCCCCTAGGCCGAGCGACTCCAAGTGCCCCCAGAATCGCCCGAGAGATCTTTCCTTGTATACAAGTTGTCCAGGACCTATGCATACTCTGTAAGGCGACTGTTATGCAACACATGTATTTATGCTTTGCTTTGGTTTATGACAGAGCTTGTAGCTCCTAGCTTTGGAATAATTCTCTTACTGTGGCAATGTATACAAGTCCATCTGTACACATCTAAACATTTGAAGCATATTTATAGGCAACAGATGAAGTGGTAGCATATAATCCAGCATATGATTCAATTCATTATCTTTCTTTATCTTTTGTTATTGTGGTATCGTTGATCGTAGGGATGAGGCAACAGAGTGGACTAGAGATCATTTTTATTAGGGCGTACAAATAAATGCAAGCCCGGTTAGAGCAACTCAACAAGATGAATCTTAGTTGATAGAAGGAGGGACTTCACGCGCCGTTCACGAACAGTTCACGCATCATACATTGGCACCAACAGATGATTATCATACTTCGGTCTCTTTCTCTCAAGATTCAGAATGAATGCGAAATGCGATAAAAGCGAGAAATGAAAACCAATCATCGAAAACCAACACGAAAACATATTCATCAAAACCAAGCAGCGAAAGAAAACATGCAACAAAACTCTTGGATTCATTTCAATAGAAGCCAATCCATCAATTGGAAAGGTTCATTGCATTTCATCCATGATCAATCGATACTGCCGAAGGTTTTCCCAAATACTCAGTTTAAGACTGAGTCAGCAAGCCGTAGGTATTACATAGTGGACCGCGAGGAGTGGGGCACTACATAATAACCCACTAAGAAAAGTTTTGTCCTCAAAACTTAAGAAACAAGCTCACCTCCGCATTCAGGATCAAGCAAAGTAGAGAGATTATAGACACGCGCTGTCGCAGTGTTGGTATTCCGTAACTGCTGATTGTGAGGATTGTCTCGAAATGGCGGTGGGCCTGGCAGTGGCCCACGCTCCTCTGTATCATCTCTGTTTCGATTTCTCTTTGGATAATTTCTGACGGCGTGACCCTGCTGGCCACAACCGAAACAGCTTTGCTCAAGGAACGACATGTTTCCTTTGTGTGGCCCTTCATGCCGCAGTAGCTGTATTCTAAAGCCTTCGTGCGATAATTATCTATGGTGTGGCCCTGACGGCTACAGAATCCGCACTCTACTGTATTGCGGTTATCTCTATCTGTTTTCTTCTCGCCGTCGTGGTATCTTTTTGTAGGCTGATTGCGACTGTACTGAACTCTTGCTGACGCCTTCCTCAGGCTAAATTGTTCCACTTGTAGCGCTGCCTCAAAGGCCTAAGGATATGTCTCACATTCTCGGTTCAGTACGCTCAACTGAATGTCATCGTTCAAACCTTGAAAGAACCGATTTATGCGGGCCTGCTCTGTTGGTAGCATAACAGCAGCAAAATTTGCTAGCTTAGCAAATTCAGATTGATAATCTTCCACGGACATGCTCCCTTGCTTCAATGATATAAAATTATTCTCCATCTTTTGACTGATAGCAGAAGGGAGATACTGTTCCAAAAATGCTTTCTTGAATGAGGTCCAAGAAATCTTTTCACCCCTAGCAGTTGTGAGCAGCTATGGTTTCTTCGCTTTCCACCAATCTTTTGTCCGCAATCGTAGTAGCAAAACGGCACAGACTACCTTCTTGCTACTCGGAACTCCTACGAACGCGAACAGACTCTCCATTTTATCAATCCAGTCCATCACCTTATCTAGTGATGTCCTGCCTTCAAATTTTGGAGGTTTCGCGTCTAAGAAGTCCTTTGACCTAAAGGAAGAGTGCCTTTGTGCTGACTGGGGTTCGTCACCCTCCACGGGCTCAATCTCGGGTGTTCCTGTAACCTCCTTGAACCGAATTCTAGAAATTTTCTGAATTTTTGAAAATGTTATTTCTAAAGATCTTCTTGAATCATCAAGGCATCGATTTTAATTTATAATTATTTATATAATATATATATTTTTGATCGCGATATGTTATGGAATTTTGTTATTGGATTATTGGCTTTTCAAAACGATTTATCAAAAATCTTATAGATTTGGACTTATATAAAATAAAATAAGTTATTTCGAATTTTTTAACTAATATAGACTAGATTCACATATATATATAAATACTTTGAAAACTTCTAGCCATTAGGATTATTAGATTTCAACCCTTTGGGCCTAAGGCCTAATAAATAATAAATATATTTACATATATATATATTTAAAAATGTATTTGTAGTGAGCTGGAGCTTATTGAATTATTTCTACATGATTTCATCATTTCGGACCATGATTCCATTCTACACAAAAGTGTGCATTCAACCCCAATGCATTCTAAGTGCATCGTGTCCGTGTCCATCTATTTCATTCCATTTTTATTACATTTACATTTAGCTTTTAGGGTTTCCCCTTCCAATACTATAAATAGCACACTTCCCCAAAATAATTACATCATAGGAATTTCCTAAACCTAGGATTCCATGTAGCCGCCACTCCTCAACTCTGTCCTGGCCGAACGAAATGGTTCCGGCCATCCCCGGCTCTCCGGCAACCCCAATCTGTGCCCGACCACCCCATACAGCCGAGCAACACCACTATCCCCCACCTCTTCCACCACCCGAACCACCACTGCCCTCACCTTCACCCACCGCAACATCCACCATTCACCACCACCACAGAGGAACCTCCGCCACCACCTTCACCGCCAACTCCGGCCGCCCCATTTCGGATCACCACCACCGCCACCATCAGGAAAACCACCACCGCCACCATCAGGAAAACCACACGCCACCACCGCCACCACAACATCCCCACCATTATCACATAGAGAGAGAGAGAGAGAGGGGGAGAGAGGACTTGTCTGGCGCCGCCGTCGCGCGAGTCCATCCACCGTGCCGCCCTGACCGGATTCCGTCGCCGATCGACCCCGTTCAGATCTGAGCCGCCCTGGCCGAGCTCGCGCCGCCACACGAGTCCTCCATCCGCCGCTCAGACCCAGCGCCGCTCCGCCTGGCCGCACGGAACCCCGCCGGAGCTCCTCCGCCGGCTGCTTCCGTCGGCGCAACCCCGTCGGTCCAACCCCACTGTGAGCCCCATTCGTACTATTTAGGGATCAGAGCAGAGGCCCCCCCTTTTCTGCATTTATATTAGTTTATATAATGTTAATTATATATTAGTTTATTATATATTAGTTTATTATATATTAGTTTATATAATGTTAATTATATATTAGTTTATATAATTGTTAATTATATATTAGTTTATATAATTGCTAATATATATTAGTTTATATAATTGTTAATTATATTAGTTTATATAATTGTTAATATAACATTTTATAAAATAGTTATATATAGTGTATAACAGTATGTAGTAATGATAGATATTTATTATTATTATTATTATTATATTATTGATTAATCTGTTAAATTATAGTTAGAAAGTTATAGTTATTAGTTATTTTGTTTAGAGTTTAATTAATTAGTTGCTATCAATATAAATATTGAGATACTTATATAATTTGGTCCCATTATTATTTTATTGGTATTATTATATTAATGTAATTACTTACTTGGAAATTATATAAAAATATATAATTATATTTCTAAAAATAGTATTAGTAAAGTTTTGACCTGAATCATTATTATAGTATTTTTTTACCTACTTAATGTGAATGTTTCTTGGTACAAAAATATATTTATTGGACTACTAGTTTTCAATTTTCAACTATTATCTGAATATGGAATACTTGTGATATATATTGACCTTACAAATAATTTCCATAATTTCTTATATATATATTTAGTTATATATATTTTATTCATAATCGCGACTATTTAAGTCATTTTGTATTTCTTGATTTGATTATCTTACCAAACCCTGATTTTAGACTTTTATATACCAAACTAGGCTATTTGGACTATTCTAGACTCCTTGTGACTGCCATGTCGTCGTTTGGGACCCTCTATGGAGCTTAGCATGGTACCTACCTCGTGTCGACACATTCATGTCGCGCACGTCGACTCCAACCAATCGAGGCGAGTACATTCTCTGATCATTTCATATCCTGCTTAGAATTATTTTCCTGCATTAAATTACTTTACTTGATATTGTCACGTTGGTCACACAGATTAGTACTATATAGATCCCTTCTTGAGATGTTATCCCTTCAGGGAGCATCGGGTACTTCATGTTCTGTGCGTTTCACTTACATGGCGTATCACTATGCTTCATTGGTTCATCGATCACTTGTGACATGTACTTTCATGCTCACAGAGTCTTCTTGAATCCTTATCCCATTTATTAGGTCTCCTAGAATCTCCTAGAATCCTCATTTATGGGACATCCATGTATCACCCTTCGGGGGCCTTTGCATGGAATCATAACATAACCTGGTTGGATCCTTGTGTATTGATTGGGGGTACGGATGAGTAGAAGTAGACATGTGAATATTATTCAAGTAGTGTAGCATCAGAATCTTTCCATAGTGTAGTCATCAGAATCTCCTATGCCATTTACATGTCTATATTGTACTCTGACTCACTAGCCACTGTTAGTTCTCTATTATAGTAGATATTTCTATTACAGTTCTCTCTTTGTTTACATACTGTATTTCTTTCAGTACCTATATCTTACGTTACTGCAGATTATATCTTCTAACCTGCTATGAACTGTTGAGATGTATTGTGCTCGCTCCTGTCCTGACTGGACCTGTTGATAAATTTTACAGATAGCCTGGAGGTTGCCTACTAGCCTAGAGGAGACACAGTAGAGGTTGTATAGATAGCTAGGGTTTTGCTTATAGCTTATTTTCAGTTGTCTTGAGTTGTATTTATGGATTACTGTATTTGAGCTTTGAGATGTATTTCTGGGTTTGTGTATCTTAGACACTTAGACTTCTATCTGCTGTATCTCTTTTGGAATTTCATGTTTTATCTATCTTCCATTATGCTCTACCTTAGATGTGATTGAGTTTACATTCTGCTATGTCACCCCCATTCGGGGAGTATAAACTGCTTAGCATTATATTATTAGATGTTGTGACCTAGGACAGCGTTCTACCGCCGACTACTGCGGCGTAGGCTGGATGTACCCACTTCTCGTGTCCTTACTCTAGGGTACGGGTCGTGACAGTTCCCTTTGGTTTGGTCGCTGCGGTGGTATCCCGATTTGCCGCTAGCGCAGTTACAAATTGGGTCAAGGCATCCAACTGCTTCTGTTGGGCCTCCAGTCAGGCCTGTTGTATCTGGCCACGTTCTTCATTGTCCTACATCTGTAGTTCCAACAAGGTCATGATCCGTTCTACCGGATCGCTCGAGCCAGATGGTCGAGGAGGAGCCATTTCTTTACAAAAGAGTATAACTTCTGTCAGTCTCATAAAATAATATGGACTTATTGTATGGGATATTGGTTTTCATAACTCAAAATCGGGACCCTTTGAAAGCCATCAAAATACTTTATATACTTTTCGAAAACGATATTTGCAATAGGCCAAGGACGTAAAACTGTGCTCTGATACCACTTTGTCACGTCCCGATCCCGCTAGGGTCGTCCGCCTTGCCTGGATCCCTGTAGGATTGTTCGTCCTCGCTAAGGCGTGATGTCGTACAAGCCTAAGTTGCAGCTTGCACAAGGCCATGTACCTGCACAAAATAATTAGTCAAGCAAAAACACACGCACGCACCCATTCATTGCTATAAAACCAAATATTGGACACAGAGATTTAAAATGAAAATACTTCTTTTATTGATAAACTTGATAGGAATACAAGTATAAAGCTTTGTGAACTCAGATTTGTCTTATCTTGGCTACATGATTCTCTTTAAAACTCTCTTTTGAAAATAGTCACAATACCCATATATCATATCCCTTTATTACATGCTGGAAATGAAAGACACCTTCAAAGGAAAAGAAACTTGCAAATTGACTGGAATTGAAAAGAAGCTTCGAGGCAGTCCACAGGTCTACTGGGCTAGACGAGCTTTAGTACCTCACTTGAAATCTCCCTGTCTCCTTTGATTTCTGAAAAGGATGCCCACAACGTGGGTCATCACAAATCATGTACTGGCGAGCGGCTCTTCGCCGAAACTCACAAATATCTGCACTAATTTAATATGTGAAGCTACATATTTACTAGTGATCTTTCTACTTGTCTAGGTTCTTTTTAATAATTCATAAGAAACATGACAGCAGAAATATTTCATAATCAACGTACCCATCGCCGACAGTCATCCCTGCACAAAACAGGTTAGCACAATTTGCATATGATATAAAAGTATACTGTTTAACTCCGCAACTCTTGTTAGGTTGCAATGCACTCTGATTTCATAAATGCACCTAACTATATGTTGGTCCACAGGTCGTTTCCCGTGATTAGCCGCTATGACATATGGGTTCAGCTCGTCGCTATTTGGACATTGATGCAACACTCGAGGTTTCTTGTACCTCGAAATGTCTTGACAATCTCCCCTAGGCCGAATGACTCCAGGTGCCCCCAGAATCGTCCGAGAGATCTAGTTTCCTTGTATAAAGTTGTCCAGGACCTATGCATACTCTGTAAGGCGACTGTTATGCAACACATGTATTTATGTTTTGCTTTGGTTTATGACAGAGCTTGTAGCTCCTAGCTTTGGAACAATTCTCTTACTGTAGTAATATATACAAGTCCATCTATACACATCTAAACATTTGAAGCATATTCATAGGCAACAGATGAAGTGGCAGCATATAATCCAGCATATGATTCAATTCATTATCTTTTCTTTATCTTTTGTTATTGTGGTATCGTTGATCGTAGGGACGAGGCAACAGAGTGGACTAGAGATCATTTTTAGTAGGACGTACAAATAAATGCAAGCCCGGTTAGAGCAACTCACCAAGATAAATCTTAGTTGAGAGAAGGAGAGACTTCATGCGCCGTTCACGAACAGTTCATGCGTCCTACATTGGCACCAACAGTTGATTAACATACTTCGGTCTCTTTCTCTCAAGATTTGGAATGAATACAAAATGCGATGAAAGCGAGCAATGAAAACCAATCATCGAAAACCAACACGAAAACGCATTCATCAAAACCAAACAGCGAAAGAAAACATCCAACAAATCTCTTGGATTAATTTCAATAGAAGCCAATCCATCAATTGGAAAGGTTCATTGCATTTCATCCGTGATCAATCGATACCGGCAAAGGTTTTCCCAAATACTCAGTTCAAGACTGAGTCAGCAAGCCGTAGGTATTACATAGTAGATCGCGAGGAGCGGGGCACTACAGGTGGTGCCACAGCACGGAACGCTGGGGTGCTGGCTCGCTGTCGAGAATAGCCAAAGATTGGGTGGCACACGGTCGGGTGGAGGCGATGCCGTGGTACAGGTAAGTGGTTCGGAACTTGCCGGCTTAATGGTTTTAGAGTTTTCTTATGGAGGATGGGATTATGGTGGTAGTGGCGGAGGACAGAGGTCCGACGATGGTCGAAGTTCAGGGGAAGTAGGTTCAGGATTTGGGTTTTGTATTAGTTGTATGTGGCAGGGTTGGAGATGATTGTCGTGGCGAGATCGTATCCGACACGTCGAACACGATGATATGTAGTGTGGTTGTAACTGGATATAGGGAATGAATGCAGACACGGACACAGACACTGGGATACGAATTTACCATTGGCTGTGGTTGTGTAATGTCGGAATTGTTGTGGATGGATGTTCGGGGTCGGGTTCTGGATCCGCAGCAGAAATGACGCTGCTCGCTGGACCGGAGAGGCCACATGGGGATCGGTTGCATGGACAGGTTAGGTGTTTGTGGTGATGGTTCCTGTGATTGTTTTTGGCAATCGGCAGTAGTGAAGATAGGTGTAGGTATTGGCACGGAGCTGCAGTCAGGAAGGAAGGAGAAGTCTTCTGGTTTAGAAGAACCAAGGGTCGGCCTTATTTCTCCTTGTGTATATAGTTATTCTATTTGATCTATGGAAGATGAAGATCAATCTGATTCAAAATCGGGTTAGATGATGTCTGTTCAAAAATCAATTTAATTATCTAATATTAATTTAGTTTAGTCCTAATCTCTTAGTAAGATAGAAATATTAGTTTAAATTGATATTTAACACAATCAAATCATATAAATTAAAATCTAAAATCAAATAATTATTATCATAATAATTTAAAAAATAGTATTCGGTGTCACCAAATATTTGTAAAGTATTTCGTATAAATTCCATCTCTATTTTAAATACATAGACGAATCCTTTTATTATTCAAAAATATAATTATGATTTCAAAACCTATAGAACTCTTCGAAAGACCAAAAATAATAACATATTCTATATTTTCAAAATCTAAGAACAAACATTTTATAGAACTATTTAGTATTTTCAAATTATGGATTTTAACTACTTTTCGAAATACTAAGGAAAATAATATCATAATATCATATACAATGTTTTTAAAGTGGCATTCCTTTCCAAACAATATATAAGGTAAAATATTTAAAATAATTTTTGAAAAAAAAAACTTCGGAAGAGGAGTTGCACAGCCGCATACGGACGATGCAATGAGCTTATCGAACGATTTGATATGCTCGAGTGCAGCATCATGGAGCTCAGGGATATGACTGAGAGGACAGAGCGTGGCGTTACTGATTAGCTCATCCACAAATGATTCAGTCAGCGAGCCTGATTCATGTCTGGTTCAGGAGCCAGCTGTGAAAGGATTGCTTGGGAGAGGGAAATCCAGAGTCATATTTTACTTGACATTGAATAAGGCCAAGACACACATTTTCTTGATGAATGAAAATGGGACTTCTTTTGCTACTCTATCACAAAATAATTTGCTTACTGATATCCAGGTTAGTGATGTATACTAGCATGTATAGTTCTTCCAATTTTGTAGCTTACCTTCTTTCTTATCTTGGTTTGCTTGCTTATGTTTTATGAAAGGTATTTCCATCTTCATTCAGTATAAAGGCTGCACTTGGGAACCTCAAAATAAGTGATGATAGTCTACCTAGCAGTCATCTGTACTTTAGGGTCTGCAATATGAGAAATCCTGGAGGAAGTTCATTTGTAGAGGTACCATTTTAACCTTCTTTTCTTTAGAGTTGTTATTTTGATTCATTTCCAATGGAGAGAGTCTAAGAGTATGAATAAATTGAACTCCTTTGCTCTTCTGAGTTATTTGGACATCGACATGTGGACCATTTGGAAAGTTGGGTTTCCTTCATAAATGCACTTTGGTTGTGGTCTTGGGTTGTATTGAGTTATTTCTCTATATTACTTTCTTCTTCTGTATATTGGTTTACTTAACTATCCTTCTCCCTGAGATTAAACCTCAAGCTGTATAGTTGTTATTGGTGTTTATTAATATATAACCTCAATCCTCATCAAACTCTAGTGTGTTATCGAGTGTTGGGGGTTATGTCATTTAGACCCATGTTGAGGGTTATATCATTTAGGCCCATTTACTTTGTAATTGGATAAGCTTATTTCCATTGCATTACTCCAATTCTTCATCCTTGTTTATCACCAAGGTTCTAAGTATTGGATATTGGGTTCTTTGTTGTTGTGGTTTGGGGCGTTTAGCACATTGGAAGCAATATATTATAATGTTGTATGTCCCTATCGGGCACATGTAAACTTGTATTGTTTTTAAAATAATATATATCCTAAATGTCACTCTACCTATTGAAATAGTTACTATGGATCATCTTTATTGGTTAATCCTTTTGTGGAAACTTGATATAAGAAAATTTATTTCTATACCAATTTGAATATCCTTATGTCACTTGTGCCTTGAAATTTCCTTTTTTGTGGTTGATACTTAATGCTTTTGAGCTGACATTTAATATTCTCTTGGAGATGTGTACAGTTCTATACTTATGTTTTTTTTTCTTATCATATATTTTTATCCTTGTTATATACTATTGGTATGCAACATCATAGAATTTTTTTTAATGCTTTTGGAGTATCAAAAACTGCTCTATACTTATGTTTTTTTTCTTATGTTTATATATAGGGACATTATTAGCCTACCTTGCCTATAAAGACTTGTCTTTTGAAGAATTTTGCAAATAAAATCGTTGCTATTTGACATGTGAATACAGATGCACCATCAAATGATGAAGCTTATAATATCATTGTCGATGAAAATTTTGACGGCGATGAGATGTTATTCGACAGAGACGGAAAGTTTGATGATAATATTGTTTGCTCTTGCAAAATGTTAAGTGGACATGGTTTCTCTTTTCTTTTGTTCATCATGAGAACTAAGTCATTGTAAGCTAGCAACATTAGGGATTTCATTTTGATTTTGATGGAATATTGCTATGTAAAGTCTATACATTTATTAGTTAATACAATTTTGATTAAGTTTCTTTTATTGTTAATGGTTGTTGATGTTTATATGAAATTCTATTTTTAGATGTATTTCAGTTTTATATAGAGGATGAACATGCTTATATAATTTTGATATGGATGAATTGAGATTTTTTTTGAATTCTATTTCCAGAAAAACGACAGACGTTAACTGTTGAAAAGAAAAAGACAATGGCCTACCAATTCATATATTATTTGATAGTTTTAGTCTATTATTTTTATTTGACAAACAATAACTGTCATTTTTCTTCAGCAAGGAAATGACAGTAAAAAAACTGTCGTTTATATTTTGGGACGCGCTAGTGATGACGGATGCTCTGACGGATCAAAACTGTCGTTTATCCTGATTTACGACGATTTTGGTTTGTCGAAAAATGTATGTTTTGGCGTAGTGATGGACGAGAGGCTAACGTTGATGCAGGATTCGATAGTTGATAGCAATACGAGACTATTATCTACCATGGATTCATACAACCATCGACTAGCAGCGTTGGAGCAGATACGTCCTCCGGGTGGACCTTTATCGTCACGACTACACTGATGTCACTGCCTTCTTCATCGACACCGACTCCACCGATGTCACTACCTTTATCGACGTCGGTGTCGATTTCACGGTAGTATGAATTGTTCTTAGCCCTGATGCGCGTCGGTGTCCATCTCCCTCCAGATCCGCAGTAGTCCTAGTTAGGATAGTTTATTGGTTGTTTGTATGCAGACTTTATTGAGTGTTCTACATACTTTATTGAGTGTGGATATTAGATTTTCTTCGGACTCTATGTGTGGATACTATATGTTGTGTGGATATTATATTTTCTTCACATACATTTACTTCAGACTTTATTTTCGTTTCATTTTCATCAAATTTTACTTTATTGTTCGTATTAAATGTATGTGAATTTACCGGTGTTGAGTGTTCCACCGAATGGGTCTGCGAACCGAGGAAATTCAACGGAGGGTTGCTTTGGGTCTATTGATATAAATTGTGAATTCATAAACTACAGGAAAACAATTTTGATTTCTGTTTTTTATTTTTTTACTGTAAATTTAGCGACGCTTAGTGACGATTAACGGCGCTTGCCTGCATTGCAATATGTTGCTGTCTTTCCAGTTTTGCGATGCCATATCGCTAAACGTTGCTGCTTTTATACAGTTCAGGGACTTCCATGGTCGTCACAATATATTGCAATATGTCGCTGCTTTCATACAGTTCAGTGACTACCATCATCATCGATAATCGTCATAATACGTCGCTAAAACGAGCACCTTTTACCGACTCTTGCTAACACGGTTTATATTGCTAAATCTGAATGTCGATAAACGTCACTATATTTGCGACATTTTTTTCGTCGCTAAATTGTGTCGTCATTGCGACGTTTAGCTACATTTTCTTCTTCAGCGACTTGAAGAAACGCGACTAATAAATTATGTCGCTGATTACGTCGCTAAATGAGTTTAGCAACGCTTTTTTCTCTTTTAGCGACGTTTCTTAGCATCGCTAATTTGATTTATTTTGGTAGTGAAAGATTTTAAAAGGATTTTATATGGATAAAGCTCATCCACTGAGTAGTCCCATGGTTGTTCGATCGTTAGATGAGAAGAAAGATCCACTCTGTCCTCGAGAGGATAATGAAGAATTATTAGGTCCAGAAGTACCATATCTTAGTGCTATTGGAGCTTTGACATATGTTACAAATTGTACAAGACCTAATATAGTGTTTTCAGTAAACTTACTGGCAAGATGTAGCTCGACACCAACAAAACGACATTGGAATGGTATTAAACATATATTAAGTTATCTTCGCGGAACAACTGACATGGGTTTATTTTACTCAAGAAATTTAGAATCAGAGGTCATGGGTTATGCTGATGCTGGTTATCTATCTGACCCACATAAAGGAAGATCTCAGAGTGGATATGTATTTAATTGTGGTGGTACTGCAATATCCTGACGTTCGGTAAAGCAAATATTAGTAACTACTTGTTCTAATCACTCATAAATTGTGGCACTGCATGAATCAAGTCGAGAGTGCATATGGTTGAGAACGATGGCTCATCATATCCGAGAATCATGTGTGTTATCTTCAAAAAAATACTCCGACGATATTTTATGAAGATAATGCTACTTGTATTACACAAATCAGAAATAACTACATCAAAGGTGACAGAACCAAGCATATATCACCAAAACATTTCTACACTCACGAGCTACAGAAGAATGGTGACACTGATGTTCGACAGATACAATCGAGTAATAATTTTGCAAATTTATTCACTAAAGCATTGCCAACCACAACATTCAGAAAGATGATTCATAATATTGGGATGCATCAACTAAAGGATCTCTTGCCAGTATCAGGATGAGCGTGATCAATAATTCTCATACTGGACTCTTTTTTTCTTCGACCAAGTTTTTATTCCACTGGATTTTCTTAGCAAGGTTTTAACGAAGCAGTTTATCACGCTTACGCATTTTATATGAATATGTACTCTTTTTTTTTCGTCCAAGTTTTTATCCCATTGGATTTTTCTTAGCAAGGTTTTAACGAGGTATATTCCATTGGACATCCAAGGGAGAGTGTTGTAAATATGGATGTCCTATGTCTTTTGGTCTTCCATAACTTATATAACTCATGGTCCTTGGTTTCATATCTTATGTAACTTATGGTCTTTGACATTCTATTGTAGGCCTATAAAAAGGAACATTCTAGTTGAGTGTTAGTGATATGAAGCAATACTATTTTCTTACATTATCTATCTTGTTCTCCTGTAAAGTATAACACTCATCTTTTTATCTTTTAAAACTCTTGCTAAGGTATCAATAATCAAGAACATAATGCAATAACGAAAGAAGTCCTTTTGTTAAGCATGAAGATTAAGTAGCGAAGGATCAAAGCCACTCACTGTTGGAAAATTGTTGAGAGATATTTTTACGCCAAAGTCAAGCTTCACCTACTTGTTCACTTACATTTGCATCAGTAATGGTTCAGTACTCTTCTTCTCTCTCCCATAATTTGATATGAATGTAAAATTGATAAAATCAAGCAATGAAATTATCCATCAAAAAACATCCACAGAAATGCATCCACAAAATCAATAATGAAAGCATTCAACGAAAACAAATAGTAAAAATTAATGTTGAGAAAGAGACTCTTATATATATAGTATTTTCTAGGACATGATTCACTGCATATAGTACTTAACTACAAGGAAAATATTACATAGGGAGGAAAGGCTCAATTCACTTTGTGCTCCCATGATCTGATTTCAACTTGGCTATTCAAGCCACTAGCTCATATCGTGCTCCGCGGGGCACTATAGTATGCGACAACTATATATAACTATGAAAGTAGAAGTTGTTCGGAGAGTTAGTATTGTTGGCCCAATGATTGTATCATATTTTTGAATATGGTTAATATGTTAAGTTTAATATTTCATTATCACTAATCTTCATACTATCGCTATAGCATTTCTACTTATACTTATACCTTTGGTGATATGTGACTATTGGTTTACATATTAGTGATATGAGCTTATCTATCTTAAATTTAATCGGGTTGCCAAAATCAAAACTATATTTTTGATTGTGGTCATTCAATTAAGTTTAATCATTATGATATCACTAACATTTATGCTATCACCTTAGCACTTATACTTAAACTCAGCATTGTCCTAATGTGCATTAAACTTATCATACTTGCTACTATGTATATTGCTTTGTTCGTCTAACATTTACATGCAGAAAAACAATAAGTAAGATCAATGTGGACATATGCAATAAAAAAATCATGGTGGGCCAAAGACGATGGATCCCACAAGATTTCTCTGAACCACCCGACGACATCTCCGGAGCCACGCACTCGGGGGTTCCGCTGTCCGGTCAGCAGACGGAGGTCGAGGGGGCAGCGCCCCTTGTCGGGGGTTCGGGAGCGAAGGCCCCGAAAGGTATTCAGTTTTCACAAACTGGATATCTTTGGACAGCTGCCGCCAAGGGAAAAAGCCAACATCTATCAAGGAAAGAAGCCATGCCATGCCATCACCATTTCAAGACTCTGAAGAAGCCTGCACCTGCTACAGTATTTCTGGAGTCTGTAATGAGTCTTAGGAATAATTGTAAACACAAAAAATGGATGGCAAAATCGAAAAGCTAGGGTAAAAATTAGCCCAGGATCATTTTCGGATGGAAATCGGCATACCGACGGTATACCGGTCTATACCGATGGTATACCAATTTTGTTCACAGAAAATTTCTGTCTACAAAATCGGCATACCGACGGAATACCGATCTATACCGACAGTATACCGATTCTGTAACATTGAAAATCCAACGGTCGAATTCCGAGCATTTAATGATCCCAACGGCTATATTTATAGCCGTTGCATTCCAGACTGTTTTACCGACGGTATGCTGGTTCGTACCGACGGTATACCGATCGCTGACTGAAAAGTTGCCTTTGAGCTCTTTTCAATGCTTTGGTTATAAATAGCCTTGAACCCTTCATTCAAGGTTGATGCTTTGAGCCTAAAAATTTCTAAACCACCAAAGCCTATCCACAAACAACTCTACAAAGCTTTCATTTGTCATCCACAAATTGTGTTAGAGTTATTGAGTTAAAAAGTAAGATCTTCATCTTGTTGTGTAAGGAGATCAAAACCTATTGTGAAAGATTGAAGTTGGAGAGTCTTCGTATCCAAACTCTCGGTTGAAGTTGGAAAGTCTTCATATCCAAACTCTCGGTTGAAGTCGGAGAGGCCTTTGGACTAAAGCTCTCGTGTAAGAAGTTGGCGAGTTCTTCGGATCCAAACTCGTGTGTAACTATTTACTCAAATATTGGATTAAAGCCTGAGAGAGTTCCGGGGCTGGAGTGCCCCTTGGGAGGATACCAGGATATATCGTGTGGTCGGTATTGTTGTTGCTTCTTCTCTTCCACTTATATTTTTAAATTGCCCATTAGCTTGTGCTAAGTGCTTGATTAGTTAGCTTGACCTTATTCACCCCCCTCTAGGGTTCTTACAAGTATAACCGTCGACGATGGCGTCGACAAAACTAGTGGGAAAGAATGTCATGTACAAGAGTTTTTGCTCCACCGAAACAATGTTGCACAATATAGGAGTTTACTTGGAATGCTCTAGAATTTTCGCGAGTATGCTGTAGTCCTTGAATTATCATGAGGCTTACAAGAAGCTTCTAAAAAGGAAACTTTAGACCTAAGATATTTATATGATGAGATTATCTTAGGTCTCCAGCATACCTGAGAAAATTCTAGAGCCTCATGAGAATATCTTAGGTCTTTAGTATAAATAAAGTGGGAGTCTCATTTGCTCCATACCATCCGAAGTAAACTCTCCCTATTATAAGTGAAGTTTTGAACATTCCAATCACTTTCATTTGCTCTACATTTTTTCATTCTCATGCGGTCTAGGTAAGCGTGAAGTCTTATTAAAAAATGTTTATCGTTGGCCGAAAGGTGCATTCAGACACGGGTCGAATTTGAATGCTTGATCTTTTATCCAAATAAACTTGACTATTTCTTTTTCCATTTAGCTATTTGAGTTGCGGGTTCAGAGTTTGCCAGTTCAATAGTTTACGCCTGTGTCGATAAATGTTTTTGTTTGGTATTTCTCAAATTTACTGTTGGAATGGTTCTCATGCTAGAAACGGTTGGTAACAACTAACAGGTTAGCCCAGCAAGAAATGATCATTTTCTTTCAATTTTTCCAGTAAAAAAAGGTTTTCCATAACAAAAATATTACTTTTGACATTATTTTTGTGACTATGAAGGTACTCTACTACAAGTTCACAACATTCATACATAATGAAAATAATATATATTTTTTTTCTGTTTTAAGAAATCCTTAAAATAAGGAGTGCATTGCCCTTTTTTTGGTTAGTATGGAACTTAATATTATTTTTGAATGTTGGTTCAAAAGGATTAATTCATGGCAACCGTTGGAAACGTACGCACACATCTCCTTCCTTAGCTAAATACCCGCGTGAAAGATGGAGAATGCCATGGCAATGGAGAAGGTGTGATCATTATGTTCTAAACCCAAGGGAGAAGAGAGAGGGAGAGGAGGAAAGAGAGAGATTCAAGAAAAGAGTCTCTTTCGATTACTTATCAAACAAATTCCTCTCTCTCTCTCATCTTTCTCTTTCTAAGAACAAATATATATGCTTTCCAACAAGAAAGCCATTGAGAAGTTCCATACAAAGTTTAGGTAAATTTGTGCTGGGTCGACCTCTCCTTTGTAAGTTATTGATTCTTACGATGATTTCCCGCGTCAATAGCATGGTGACCTCCAGACCCAGGCGGCTATATCAAGTTTGGAAAGGAAAAAATGTAAGTATATATCTATTAATTTGATAAGTTTCGCCTCTATTTTGTTTTTGCCAATTTTGCATTCATTATGCTCATTACAATATTATGATATTGTGTGTTTCGAACTTTGAATTATATAGCTAATTGCATCCCTTGTTAATCATCTGAGATATTGCTTCATCTTCTTGGATAATATATAACGAATAATTATGGTTTATGAATTTTGTTATCTAAATATTCAGCACTTCTAATTGTGTCATTTTTAACAATGGTATTGTATCATTCTCGTCTCCACATTTAAATATAAGGCCGTTTGGTTTGCAGAATGAGAGCATTGAAAAAAAAGTTATTTATTTTCTGTATTTAGATGCCAAAAAAGAAAAATAGCGGAGAAAATGGTTCCTCATCTACCACAAGCATTTAATTTTTCTCCAAATTTTCGACTTTTATTACAAAAATTTAGAATTAAACTATCCAAAATTAATGTAAATTACAATTTTTCAAAAAAAGAGAGAAAGAATTGATTTCCTTTTCTTTCCTTTCCCCCAACTAAACTAAACGAAACGAGGCCAAATGCGTCGATAGGCTCAATGGAACTTACAACCTTTTGTAGAGTAGAATAACTAATGAACCTTCCATTAAGACGTCATTTCTACAATTCGAGTGTGAGTTAATGAAGTAAAGACTAAAGGAAGAGAGAAGAAGTTCAAGTGTGGAGTTGATGAAGTCAGGACTAAAGGAAGAGAGAGAATGCCTTCCCACTCTGGCCCTCGTGTTAAGTTGATGATTTTTTTCTTCTTTCATTTGGCTTAGTTCCCTGTAGAAATGTCCTCATACTACCAAGCCTACGAATGGCAATGTCAGTTCAGAACTGATTGTTCCCAGAGCTAAACCTCCAGTTCTCTCTATTCCTTCTGGCCATGGTGATGGGCTAATGTCTCAGTTTCAGGTGGTGGTGTTCTCTTTCTATGGAAGATGGGCAACCTCTCCAATGGAGACTTGAAGATAGTGCTAGGATGAGTCAGGCGAAGACCACGAAGTCCAATAGGACTTAGAAGTAGGGCCGGCCCATGAGTTTGGGTTGTCCTAGTCGAAGCTAATTTTGGTTGTCCTTTGTTTCTTGACTCCAAAAAAAGATATTGAAAAAATTACAACAAGCTGAAAGCTATAAATATTGTGGCAAAAAAAAAATAAGACCAATATTTTTTTATAAATGCTAAGAAACCAATTGTCTCCGGTTCTGACAACGGTGTGGAGCTCGGATTCCGAGTTCCTCTCTTGCCTCCTGAGCTACTCGAGGCCTTTCGAATGGAATCTCAAAATATGGGCATGGGGATTTCCAATTCAACTGACAAGGAGTTGGGGTGGACCATAAAGGCTCTATTGGTGGAAAGCTGGGAACTTAGGGGCCTAGGAGGTTGCCCTAACTAGGAGGGTTGTCCAAGCTCGATGGCTTGTCTGGCTTACACTAGGGTCGACCTTGGTTAGAAGCTCAATCAGAAAGTGTGGGACAACCCACCAAGAAGAAAAAAGGTGGTTGTGTCTCATGCAATAGTCAACAGAGGAATCAGGGTCAGGTTATCGCATTCGCTCACGATAGAAGTGGGTGTACTAGGATGGTCACCCGAAGTAAGCTACAAATTCGGCCCAAAAGCCACATTCCCATTCCGAAGACCCGCACATGCACCCACAACCAATTTGCACTCTGGTTGTCCTCACATTAATTCTCCCACAAGGAATTAAATGTGCTTTTCCGGTTGCTCAAACTTGCAACCTCTGGAGGAGATATGTCTCACTCTAACCATTTGAGCTAGAGGTTCTTGGCTACCTTTCCCATATATATTATCCTTACTTTTTAATTAACATGCCAAGATGGTACTTTGTGAGCTATAATATTTCTAAATGCTTTCCAATCTATATAATTCTTTTATTCTATACAAATTTGAAATAGTGATTTATTTTCTAGAAAAAAATTGTCTTAAATTAGATGTCTCCTCTGTCATCGACGTGATTCAACAAGGTAACTAATTTCAAGAAAAATAGGATTAACAGTGTACGTCAATTTCATACTTCATAAAATTCTTTTTTTTTTTATTTCTTAAATAAATAGGCATGCAATAATAGTGTGCAAATATTTATATAGTTAGGTTTGAAAGTACTCAACCAATATATGCATTTTCAAACAAATTCAGAATGCAACCAATAAAATATATAATATATATCAGAAAGATGGGTTGAGGAATCATGAAGGGTTTTTTTTCTCCCAAAAACCCACTGATCTTTCGGAAAAGATCTAGCCCTGGCCTACCTTTTTTAGACCCTAATCAGCTGCGGCCTTAGCCCATGGCAGGCTGAGCTTTCGTCCAGAATCTAAAGACTAAAAGTGTATCAACATAGACATATCTAACCATGAGGCACTATGGCGCCACTCTTAACTCAAAATGTTTGTGGTATCATGTTAATTAGACTTACACACTAAAGATCCTTGGTTTAATTTCGGAGGACAACACTTAATTTTTGTTATATTCTTTTATTTGGTTACTTTTCTTCACATTATATATGGACCCACATTTTGAAATTTGCCTCGGCCCTCATGAGCTCAGGTCGGCCCTGTCCTAATCCAGGTAGGTTACAATGTTGAACTGGATCATATTTTGGTTTGACTTAGTATACACATATGACTTGTCTAAAATGAGATCAATCTGACTAGAGTGCAACCTATTGGACGCGTGTGGAAGCGTTTGCCAACCCACATGATCAAAATAAATTTCCGTCTAACGGACACCAAGTAAAATATGAAAACAAGTACATGGCGGTGACGTACGTCACATGGACAAATTTTAACATTTAATAATTCAGATGAAATTACAAGATTGACAGAACTCACGTTGAACCCTTTGTCCTAATAGGTTCACCCCCGTCACCACTTTCAAGAAGAAAAACATAAGATTACAAGTGAGATCACTCACCAACTCGTAGCAATCTTCCTAACCGAAGTTGACGACTCATCGATTATATCTTCTTTTTCCTTCTATCTTAAATGACGAAGTCCTAAGAGCAAAGTACGGACTTTCTCTTAGATTTTCTTGTCGACAAGCACCCCGAATCTCCACTTGTGCTTCCACCCTCACCTAATATAAAAAGATGAGAAACCTAATTTTAGGGTTAGAAAACCCTAAAATAGTCCACCATCAGATCTGGCCGTCCACCAACAACCAATGGTGTAGATTGTATCCCATCACTAATTATGGACGTCCAAATATGGTCAAATTAAATATTTGATACAAATTTGTAAATCTAATTAAATTAGATATTTAATGTAGATTTCCAAATCATATCAAATTAAATCTTTTACCATATTTGGGCTCTAAAATTTGCTTTTACCAAATCCAGAGTGGACTCCAACAATCTTTCCCTCCGGTCTGATGATAGGATGTTGACCCCATAGCTCCTCAACTGGACTCCATGCATATCGTCCCGCGACAGAGTTCCTGCTTCCCTATGCTACTGATCACCGATCCCTCGAGCTATTTTGCATCTTCTTTTGTCTCCAGCTCCTCGACCGTCACGTCGACGCTAGCTGCCATGCGTAGCACCTCCTGCACCACTGGAAACCTGTCGATATCAATGACACGACCAAGACCGAAATCCCTGATGATCAGCCTCACAGTAAGTCTCGGCTGCCTGTCCCCGACTTCCGTCTTCCACCGAAAAGTGTTAGCGTTCCGACGAGCTTCTTCACCCTTGGTTGGCCCAAACAAGCGGATGGTGCGGTTCTTACGAGATTCGAACTCCTGAACATGCACACCTTCGTGTCCGAACTTGAAGCTCCCCTATATACATGCGTCCTTGAGCAGAACATCACGCATTGTGCATATCGTCGATGACCCACAGCTCCCTCTGAACTGTGTGAATGATGATGCTCCCACCTCAGATTGAGTTTGCTGTAAACCTTGATCTCCTTCCTGGCTTCGAACTGCTGAAACTGATGTCGCTCCGTAAAGCTTTGGCAAACCACTTATCGCCAAAACTCGACAAACTGACCCTCATTCTTTAACTCATCACCAACCGTCGCTTTGTCTCGACGAACCGAATCCTTCGTATCCCTCAAAGCATCTAGAAGTCTCTCTTCAGCAAGTTCTCGATGATCCACCTCCTGTCGAATACCCCTCGAGTCTCCACCGATGTCTGTGGTCTGCCTGTACAGCCTGTACGTGCCACAACACAAATCTTTCCGAGCCAGCTGTTGGGAACCCTTCACAAGCATTAAATCTTTGTCCCCAAACAGACTGCGACAGCCATCATCTGTCAGCCTCCCTATCGAAACCAAATTGTAACACAAACTCGGTACATGTCGCACACCCCTAAGGACGAGCTTCTCACCAAACTCTGTCGTCAAGTGCATATCACTGATGCCTACAACTACAGCCGTCCCCTTGTCGTCCATCTTCACATGTCCAAACCTGCTGCCGCAGTATGACGTAAAGATCCCCCTATATGGAGTGGCGTGATATGACACTCTCGTGTCCATGACCTACTCGCCATCATGACACATGCCACAAGGTTCCTCTGCGTCGGTTGCTGCGATGATGATATCTCCAAACACCGTAAGATACTCCTGTTCGTCCTTGTCTTTGGCCTTCTCAGCTTTGAGCGGTTAGACTTTTTTTTCATTTTTCTTTGTTAAAATCTGCAAGAAAAAATTAAGTTAAAGGTTACCGGCCTCCGGGGAAGTCGCGTACGTAGCACTGCCCTAAGAGTTAATCCGGGTCTATGTGTATACTTTAATCCGAATTCTAGTGGTAAAATCTCCGCTCCACCGGAATCTCTCGCCGCATACGACACAGAAAGAATGACACCGACTTAGCTCTACCCAGAGCAAGAAATGAAGAACAGAATTTGGAGATGGAAATTTGTGAGAATTTCAGAAGGATTATTTATGTGTTTTTGGAGAAGAAGAGGAGGTTTTCTAATATATATCGTCCATTACCCCATTGCAATATATAGGTAGTCCTTTTCCCAACATTGGTAAATAAGACTCTTAAGGAGCCATAAGTATAGTAACCGTTGGATGTTAAGGAGCCATTAAGTAGTAGTAGCCGTTTGGAGAAAATAGCTACCGTTCAAAGAACCAAATGACAACAAAGAGAAAAAGTTCAAGGAAACAGCTGCACTAAAGAAGAAAATAAAAGGGCCAACTTGATTTTTGAGAGCAAGCAACAGCTGTACCAACGCCCCCCCCCCCCCCAAAAAAAAAAAATCAAGTTTCGAGTAAGAAAAGAAAAAAGAGTAGAAAAAACTGGGCAGGTTTATACTATGCATAAATGAGTGGACTGCAGTCTTGAATCTCACGTAGTGACTATTATCTTTGTTTGAAGAAGAGCTTGATGGACTAGCCTTAAATCAGTCTTCTTGAATCAGATTCAGAAAATAGCACGCATAGTATGCTAGAGGTACTTGGGTCTATTGGGTGGCACATTAGATTGGCCATGCACACTGTTATATATTCATGAGAGTTGTCTAGGATCGCCCTGTTCTATAGTCGTGACCTTCACGACCTCTTATATAGATAAGTCCTTAAAGGTTGGTGATAGGAATCAACCCTGCATATCATGCTTGGACTTATTAAGAGTATAAACTCACCCTATCTATATCACACAAGGAACAGTTTCACCATAGGGATGGGGTATCAATGTACACATATACAGCCTCTTAGACTTTAATATTAAGAGAATTTAATCTCAACGTCAGTGTTCCATAATAGTCACCTAGTCCAGCTTGTTTTTACCCATTGAACCGGCTTCTTGGGATCTCCAGTCAGACTCGATTGGGTTGCCATGCTGGTGACTAAACTATGGGCTTAACCCCATCCCCTTCGATGATTCTAGGACTAATTTCCTAGACAAACTCTTCGTCAAGAGTAAATAGACTCTTCGTCAAGAGATCTGTAAAGTTCTTATGACTTTTATAGTCAAGAACCACAATTTTGCCTTTTAGGCGCTTTTAATATCTTGCAATGCAGCGCTGCAGATACCTGTTTATCTTAGAATTCATAAGATCATGCTTTTAGCAACAAAAAAATGACAGGTACAAAATCATGTAAATTATAAAATGTCTGAGCCATACAACTTTAGTACAAGTGAATGAAGGTAACATTTCAGAGTATATAATACTCTTAGCTATGATATTTGAAACATAAACCTCAAGAGATGACAACTCCTCATAGAGTAAAATATATTCATAAATGGATTAGATGTCATATTAGTTAGTTACCCAGTTCGTATTTGAATGACCTTCATAATTATAAAGGTATAATTTATGATCCAGAATATCCTTAAAATATTCTTTCTAATGTAGAACAGAATAACTTGATTGACTGATTTAGTTACTTTCTAAATCAGATTTGGGACTTCATAATTATATAACAAATGTGTGGTTCCACTAATTGCTAATATAAACCTTAGGATATTGAGTCAAAAACATATGACTCTGTCACCTCTTAAAGTAAGACATAATATCTTTCAGCCATGGTTCTAAAGGTTTATCCTTACTAGCTATGTTTGAAAAATGACAGTCTAGATTACTAGATTAATAGTTTAAGTGATTTTCTAATCAACCTTAAAAATCTTTAGTCTATCAAGTGTTTTAACTTGGGTTAGCTGTAGGGGTCGGTTCCCAGCTAGCGGAGGTCCACAGGGGGACGATTAAGTACCATGTCGCTTAGAGCTATTTACGTCCGCTTGACAGAAGGACCCTTTTGGCTGTACCCAAAATAATCTCAACTTTTAAAACTTTAGATTTAAAGAATTTGCAATTTTACTAACTATTTTCTTGTGACTAAATTGTTTTAACGAGTCAAAACATTATAGCATGACGAAATAAAAGCAAAGACAAGGTTTGCCTAAATATTGTGACATAACAATATTGTAATTTCTTTCTGGTTAGAAATTCCAATATTGTGATAAGTAGTCATTTAAGGTTCAAACATGTAAAGAGAAAGAATATTATCCATTATCACCAGAAACCATTTTTTAAAGTCTCACAGACTTTATATATTTGTCCAACTAAACTTAGTAATCAAAAAAAAATATGTGTGAATTGTAAATGTGAAAAATTACCTTTCCACGTGATCGAGCAATTCTGTACTTCTGATTGGCTTAGTAATAGTACTTCAGAAGAAGTGTCATTTAGTACATTATTTTGAGATAGTTCTTATCTTTTAGCATGTTTGCTCATTTTCTAACATGTCATAACTTCAAATGCTTCTGACTTGAAGAGATAATATTACAAATATCATGTCCAAAAAATGACAAAATTTCTAACAATTCGGTATTCAAGAAATAAATGTTAGTTTGCATATTAATAGGAGATATAATTTGAACCGATGCACAACTTATTAATTCTAGCACACCAATATATATTTTTTATGAATTTTAATATTAAAATATTTTAACAATATTTTTTATGGTGAATATGAAAAACAAGAATTATAAAGATGCTATCAATATGCACACACACACACACACACACACACACACACACACACACAGATATATATATTATATATATTATATATATATATATATATATATATATTATATATATATATATATATATATATTACACAACACACACCACAACACACACATATATATATATATATATATATATATATATATATATATAATATATATATATATATATATAAATATATAAGTCGAGCATTTATTTTAGTTATATAATACAGTGAAAGAAAATATTTGATAATACTATAAAAGCATGTATCAAAATTTTCCCATAAATTAATCATTACAAATAAATAACCACAACACTAATATTTATATTTAGATGACTTTGCAAAATTTTATTCTAGATGCAAAACTTCTTAATTAATATTGAATGATGTAAAACTTTGTTATTGATACGTAGCAATACCTAATTTTGTATGTAAAGTCATAATTATCATGACCTGACAAAATTCTATGTCATTATCCATGACATCAGGCTACTAAAATAGTTACTAATAATATTAAATAAAAAGATTCCTCGTGATGCATCAGGAATAGAAAATATAGAATTAGAATAGGTGTTACGAACCTTGCACTTCACCAATGATATGCAAAAGCAACACATTAAAAAAAAAAACAACAACATGGATTTCTCACTCTAGGTGCCATATTATCTGTTATACCATAAAAATTACATATGTTAAAGCATGTGCTAATCAATGATTTGCTACATATGTTAGCAATTAATTTTATGAAAGACAATAAAGCCAAATGTAACTTTAGTCATTCACACACTTTAATTGCCATATTTATCTTATGGTTATCAACCTTTATGCATACGAGACAAGTTAATTACAACATTGAATTACCACAAATGTCATAAGGAGTTGCAAAAAAAGTTAGAAGAATATATAATTGGCAATATTTATATCCTTTTATATACTAATTAATAAATATCTAGGACTGGCAATATTTTTAAAATTAAAAAAATATTTATGTATAATATACAATATACAACAAGCAAGCATTATACATTTCAAATCATGAGTTGCATTTTGGCCACAATATTTTTTTTCCAACCATGAGAATGACTCCACCATTCAGAAAAATAGTTATATTACTCTAAATAAACTAATTATGAAAAAACCATTACAATATATTGTTTGCGAAGAACCCCCTTCTTGTATTATGGGATATGATATCTCATGATATTCCAATTGTCACTTATCAGTTTCTTAATGAGATATCTGATTTAGCTTCAAATATATATATATATATATATATATATATATATATATATATATATATATATATATATATATCCAACTAGTGTCATAAAACAAATATGTAATCTAATATATATCCAACTAGTGTCATAAAACAAATTATGTATTATCTAATAATTCAATAGTAGTTTATGACATGCTACCTTCATAAATTGCATTTATATGAGTACTACATACTTGCATTCTAACGTATAATTCATGGGTAACACCCTCAAATTGCTCATCAAATGCTGTGAAACTTTAAAAATATATATCTAAATGGTCATCTAACATTATGAACGAATATTGGAGCATAGTAGAAACACATGAATGGTGTTCAATGATATAATGATTTTAGTCAAGGGGAAGAAATGGTTGATCATGTTTAAGGTGAGTGAGCACAAAGCAAAATTTTATTGTTTTATTCTATATGACAAAAAAAAATTCATGGATATTTTAATTGGTAATAAAACAACAGGATGGTTGCAATTTACCAAAATATGACATATTAACTGTAGGCAACAATCACATAAGCAAGACAACAAAGCATGATGTGCTTGCAATAATAATAAACATGTTTATACACAGAAGTGTACATTGATTTACTAATAGAAATAATTCTATTTATGGTTTATAAAATCAAGTACATGTATTAGAATATAACTTTCCATACTAGAATTGGATGTCATATTTCTAATTAACGTACCTAATTGTCTTCATATGTTACACAATGTATAGAAAAGTAGATATATTATTCCTTTGAAAATTCACCAAGCACACAACAAGAATTATAATATTGCATACACAATAATGCTCTCCTTTAGGATATGCTAAAGGTTGCTTATTGCTACAATTTTAAAAGATACACCAATCTATTTTATGCATATGATTTTAGTGAAGCTAAAAAAATTCTACAACAATTGTTTCTAGTGAATTACATGTATATCCTCTGTGATATAAAAACAAGCTTTTATAGCAGTGTGTATAGTTATCTAATTGTCTGCTTGAATATATATTTAGGAATATGGCTCTCGTGATATGGATAAGATCGTGGAAGCTTGAATTTCAAGCAAAAAAGGAATATAGCTATCAAGGCCATCACAAAAGGATTAACAAAATATTTCTTGCATGCTCCTCATACCACTAACATATCTTATACTCATGTTTGGTCTAATATCATTATTGTCATTGTTGAAAGCTTATGGAATATATGATAGTTAAATCTATAATTACTCATAATCATCCATAATCACCTATAATTACAATCGGGTAGGATTTGTTATGGGTGAGCCCACTTGATGTCTGTAACTTCTAGTATGATCATATTTCATTTCTCGAGTCAACGGTTGCATCATGCTCCAGCTTAGCTTACAGAATAAGAGCATATATATGCAATGTCTACCTACAACTTGTCACATGATGTTGCTATATGACAACATGTAGCAAGTAGACACAAAATTAACACTGGAACTAAATGAATATAAAATCACAGAATGTTCTTTCGGAAAAAATTTAAAATAATTAACTCTTAGATTGTTAGACTTTTTTCTTTTCTTTCATTTTTCTTTGCTAAAATCTGCAAGAAAAAGAATTAAGTTAAAGGTTATCGGCATCCGAGAAAGTCGCGCATGTAGCACTGCCCTAAGAGTTAATCCGGGTCTATGTGCAGACTTTAATCCGAATGTTTCTAGGGGTAAAATTCCCGCTCCACCGGAATCTTCTCGCTGCACACGACGCAGAGAGAATGACCACCGACTTAGCTCTGCCCAGAGTAGAAACGAAGAATAGAATTTGGAGATGGAAATTTGTGAGAATTTTGGAAGGATTATTTCTGTGTTTTGGAGAAGAAGAGAAGGTTTTCTAATATATATCCAGTCCATTACCCTAATGCATTATATATAGGTAGTCCTTTTCCCAACGTTGGTAAATAAGAATCTTAAGGAGCCATAAGTGCAATAACCGTTGGATTTTAAAGGGTTATTAAGTAGTAGTAGCCATTTGGAAAAAATAGCTAACGTTCAAAGAACCAAATGAAAACAAAGAGAATAAATTTCAAGGAAACAACTACACTAAAGAAGAAAATAAAAGGGCCAACTTGATTTTTGAGAGCAAGCAACAGCTGTACCAACATGAGCTTCATACAGTTCCTCTTGATATGACCCCTTTCACCACAATGATATCAGTCCTCCTTGTGGTCTGCAATCACTAGATCCCGAGAACTGCTCACTGTCCACGCCTGTGACTTGGGTCTACAATTGCAAGATCCCGAGAACTCCCCCTGTCCACGTCTGTGACTTGGGTCTTCCCTTCCTTTCCAAATCATATCAAATTAAATCTTTTACCATATTTGGGCTCCAAAATTTGCTCTTACCAAATCCAGATTGGACTCCAACACAACCTATCACACTTCGAAATAAAAACAATGTATAATGCAACTTAGGAGTTTAATAGATTTTCTTGATTTATTTCTGATTAATTTATTTGAATAAGTAAATAATTGGTAATATTTAAGGTCTTAGGTTTAATATATTTGACAAAGTTGAACTCAAATAAATATAATTTACAAACAACAAAATCTCAAACTCAAATTTGATTCAAGACTAATTGCATGAGAGTGCTTCGTCTTAATTATCCAATGTGTATTTGTGTCAGGCTCGTGTTTGGTTTATAAGTTCAAGTATCGAGTTATGATTATATGTCATCCCATAACTCGCACGAACCATTCCAATCAAATCTTTATCATTTGAAGAGATTGGTGATTTCAAAATACTTTCATAAAATTAAATTCTTCAAGTTAAGAAAAGTTCTTTAGTAACAATCAGACAATATACATAACCTAAAGAACAAATTTCTTTTGCATATAAGTCCCTTAAGTCTACCATATTTTTAAGAAAGTAATGCAAATGTTATTGATTTCTTAATGTCCCCCCAAATCACTATCAATTGAGTTACAAATCCCTCAAGTTAACAATATGAATATTCTGTTTAATTAAACTGAAATTTAATTTTGGGAAACTTTTGCTCCCTTTCATTCTCTCCTATTTTTTCATGCACATATATACCCTCCTCCTCTCTTCCTATTTTTTGTCTATCTCCTGCATAATAACCTTACTTCTATGACTAATGGACAATCGTGGGAGGAAGAGGGAGGAGGAGAAAGATGGAGAAAGTGGAGGAGAAGCATTTTGTGTGATGAGCAATAATGGTGGTAGAAAAGGAAATTCGGATGTCGGGGAGGAATTGGTAGTCATAGGTTTAGATATGTGGAATTGAATCTTGGATTGAGAAATGAGGAGATTGTTGGAGAAGGAAAAAGTGGGGAGTGGATATTAATTGATGTAGAAATTGAAAAAGGAGGGTTGGGAGTTTGTGCTTAAGGTTTATAGCGGAAGGGTATACTAGTTAATTAACCTAAAATTTTGATAGTTTTTTTGAGTGATGATGCTATATGTACCACCAAAAATCTCATCCCTCCATGTCCCTTCGCCACGTGGCACTCTCTTATTGACTAAAGCAAATGTGGAGGAGGTTAGAGGAAGACATGAGTGAATATGAGAGGGCCACGTGGCGGAGGAACATAGAGGGATGAAATTTTGGAGGTACATAAAGTATTTGCCAGTTTCTTTTATTGAAATGGGCGAAGGAAACTCACAACCCAATTATTATTGATTCAAAGGATTTGGGATTTAGTTAAAAATATGGTAGAATTGGAGGACATGCAAAAAAGCCCTTCCACATTTGGCCCAAAGGTTAGTACTATTATATCCCAAAGATAGACTAATTCTGCTTTCTAAAGGAAGTATGCCTTAACTTTGGTAAAAAGAAAAATAGTTCGTTTCAAAGTAAAAAAAGAAAAAGAAAATAAAAGATCATAGTAAATCCTTGATTTTTGTGGGTCCAACAATGAAAGGAAAACACGTTACATCTGATTGCTTTGAATTATATCCAAATTATGTCTTATATTTCTGATTCTAAAATTGGAAGGTTAAAAGTATCTAAAGAACATTATGTTAGACCATATCATGTTGACTTTTGATTCAAATGGAAGAAAGTTAAAATAATAAATTTTACAAATAATATAATGATCTTTCTCTGTATTAATTAAGCATTTTATTTTCAATTATTAACCTCTAAGGATAAAGGTAATCTCATTTCACAAGAATACCTCTTTTTTCTTGTTTGGTAATTACTGCACAAGGGGAAAAGTTTTCACTTTCAAATATGAAATGAAGAAAATCAATGGGGGTGTCATAAAGTCTTGAGGAGCAAAGACTTTTCTACTATTTTTGTGATTCACTTAATACAAATAAAATAAAAGAAAGGAAACAAATTGCATCTAACTGCTTTGAATATATCCAAATTATGTCTTATATTTGTGGTTCTAAAATTGGAAGGTTAAAGTATCTAAAGAATATTATGTTAAACCATATCTTGTTGACTTTTGATGCAAATGGAAGAAAATTAATATAATAAATTTTATAAAAAAGATAATGATATCTCTCTATTAATTAAACCATTTTATTTTCAATTATGAAATGAAGAAAATCAATGGTGGGTGACAAAGTCTTGAGGAGCAAGGACTTTTCTACTATTTTGTGACTTAATACAAAAAACATTTCTCTCTCACTGCCATAGACAAGAGTCTATTGAACATCAAAATATGAAGTGATCTAAGACAACATTTTGACCATCTATTTTTTTTATGATAGTCAATAAAAATATTTCAATATCTATATGTTCATTATATATGAATCATTTGTTTTCTTGTTCCAGAAATTCTTTTGTGGCGGAAGATTGATATTTGGTCCAGATGTCTCTTCACTATTTTTATCAATTTCTAATTGCTGGTCCATCATTAGCCTTTTGTGTTCAAGTGATGATAAAAATCATCAATCATTCAACAATTGATAGCGGGGAAGAAGATGATATGGCGAGTCAATTACTTGGCGTTCCAACATTAATTGTGGCACTTTCTGTCACAATAGCGGTGAGTGCTTACAAAACAAGTCACTTGAGTTACTATTGATATTAAGGTTTAATTAGTATGTGCCATACTAAATATTAATATTTATACCATTATCGAAGCCTTGGTTCAAAACTTCCTCTCACCTAGATCAAATATATAACTTCTGTAATAGAAATATTTAGGGTTATTTAGTTTTAGGGTCTCATATAATATTGAAAATTTGTGTTTAGGTTTCCATATTGTCCAGAATAGGATTTGGGGTCGCGTCCTAATGGTTGACAGTCAAAAAATAGGGACCTAAATGTAAATTTTGAATATTATACGATACCTAAAACCAAATGACGAAAAGATGTGAGACTTGTGTGAATTTGGTTATTTAGTTTTGTCATGATCAATCGAAAATGAGACTTGTGACACTGTTGTTTGCTTCTTTCTTGTTCTCAGCGGCTACACAACCCTTAGGGGCTCTTGAGTTGCAAGTATTCAACAATACACCGAGACGAGAGACATCTGACGATACACAATGTCCATGAAGTCGTCCCTATCGAAACTGCCGCCACGAGGGTTGTGTGGCTGCTAAGACCCAGATAGAAGCAAACAACATTGTTACAAGTTTCATTTTCGATTGGTCATTATAAAACTAAATAGCCCAATTCACATAATCTCTACCATGCAAAACTATAACCAAATTCACACAAGCCTCGCATATTTCCCTTATTTAGTTTTAGGATCTCGTATTATAATATTCAAAATTTACGTTTAGGTCTCCGTTTTTTGTCTGTCAACCAAGTAAACCGTTAAAATGAGACCCCAAATGGCCTATTCTGGATAATATGGAGAGCCAAACACAAATTTTCAATATATACGAGACCCTAATTAAGACAGAATAACCCATATATTTATACAATACAGATGATGCATTTTTTGGTGAATTATGCAGGATATCGTTTTTCTGTTCTTGACATCGAGCCGGGATCCCGGTATAGTACCAAGAAATGAACACCCACCAGAAACCGAGGAAGCATTCGACGTGACCACCCCTTCCATGGAGTGGATTAATGGAACAGCTCCGCACTTGAGGTTACCCCGCACGAAGGATCACAGTTAATGGTTTCATTGTGAAAGTAAAATTTTGCGACACATGCTTGCTCTATCGTCCTCCCGCGCCTCTCATTGTTCAATTTGCAACAATTGTGTCCAAAAGTTTGATCACCATTGTCCATGGGTTGGTCAATGTATTGGATTAGTAAGTTAACTATGTAGCTAGTTGCCTTAGCAATTTACTGAAAGAATAAATGAGATGAGTAGTTGCTAATATATTAAGTCAATGATTTATGTTTAATTAATATCTTTTTTCTCTCTCTCTCAAAACTAACAAGATCTATGTGACATTCTTGCAGCGTAACTACAGATTCTTTATCTTGTTTATATCATCATCGACCTTCCTTTGCATATACGTATTTACCTTTTCATGGTTGAACGTTATTGGAGAGAAGTCGAAGTACAACAATTCTCTTATGAAATCCCTAACAGGAGAGGTTATATCGCTTGTCCTCATTGTGTACACTTTCATTGTTGTCTGGTTTGTTGGTGGGCTCACAGTCTTCCACTTTTATTTGATCAGCACAAATCAGGTAAATCCTTCTTGGACTTGAATGCGTATGTCAATGTTAGATAATAGATCAAAAGATTTGAAAATGAAATAACTTTTGGTATTATATATATATATATATATATGAAGTTGTTTTGTTTTTTTGGTTTCATTTAAGTCTTGGCTTATCAAGTAATTACTTGAATGTCATGCTAAAGCTTAAACTAGTTTGTACCTCTACTTAGATGAGATGGTGAGATTATTCCATTATTAGGAAATACAATTATCTTGTAATCAGTTTCTAACAAAAAGGAATGTTGGTAAGTTTCCTATTAGGTTGTGTTAGTGTTGAACTACATGTTAATCTAAAATATGATAATAAATAAACTTGAAGATTTGAAGGTGAATATATGCAAATTGTTCACTCTGGAATGGATGAAACAACCACTTTCTAACTAACGGGTGTATATCCAACAAAATAATTTTTTCTTCTAAATTCTATGATACTTATAGATTAGTAATTTATATTTAACCATTACATTTGTTGTAGGAATAGTTTTGATTGTCATATATAATCAACTCACTTAGAGACATTATAAATGATTACATCATTAGTGAACCAATTTATTTTATATGCAGACAACTTATGAGAACTTCAGATATCGTTATGATAAAAAGGAGAATCCATATAGTAAAGGAATATTGGGAAACTTTAAAGATGTGTTCTTCTAACATTCCCCCTTCAATGAACGATTTCAGATCATGGGTGCTCGAAGTAGTTGAATCCGATTCTTTAAATATCTGTATGGATGCTTATGTACCAAAGGAGAAAATGGACCTAGAAATGGGAAGAAACCCTCAACTGGGCAGCATAAGTTCATGCCAAACATATTACGAGACTTAGATTATAGCTCTATTGATGATAATACGAAGGAAACTAATAACAAACAAGAAGATGATGAGATCGTACCTTTTGCTTTCCCAATTCTTCGAGAACCTAGTGTCTATGGACTTAGAGACTCCAATCAATGTGTATAGTTGCTGATGCAAGGGTCGCAGATGAAAGTGCTCATGTAGGACCTATCTCAAGCGACAGATTCTCAGGTCTTCCCCATGTGCTACACACTTGAGGTAATTGTTGTTATCTTGATATCTCTCCATCTATACCCATAGTTGTTTTAACTTAATTGGATATTGTGTATGTGGGTGTGTTAGAGATAAAGAATACTAACACGAACTATAATACTATTGGTTTGGTATAAACTCAAACCTTGATATCATACTCGTTAATTTACTTTGATAACCAGATTCCCACTCTCAAAAGAAAATGTTTGATGGAAAATATCTCAACCATTCTCTACATTGGTAACTTAGTAATCTGTTGTTTAAAATTGAATTTTGTTGGTTTTATTATGAATAATAAAGATAAACATGGCCGATTTTAAACATTAACATGTTAGTTATATAGTTTTCATGAATGATGTTCTCTTGCATTTGAATATTCTGAAGGCCATTAGTGTTTATACTAAATTATTGTTAAGAAATTGGAGCAAACATGAAGCATATATTTAGTTACTTAGATTAAAAAAAATCTAGCAATTCTATGTAAAAATCTATATTATTTAGGTTTTATAGAAATTCTCAACATTCCTCAACACCTATAATATCACCCTTTGATTCTTTGGAAAGAAACAGTCATATGACCAAATTATTATGATTCACTAGTATGTACAAACCTAAGATGAAAGTAAAATTAGCGGTTTATATGTACCTTTATTACAAATGTGATATTGGATAATAAAGTAACTGAGTAAATAAAAGAATTTCCTATAATATAATGTTTTTGATTTCCTTCAAATCATTTTTACATGGTAACATATGAATATAAACATACTTTGTCCATAAAAATGGCCAATTAAGCATTAAAAATAAATCAGCTTGCATGCTAAATTATGAGGGTGTGTTGAATTTTATATAGCCTTTGTCTTGTACTGCATCTCAAAGTTAAATCAAGTTCTATGTGAAGGTAACATATCTTCCTACCCATCTATGATTACATCTTAGTCGAAGTCTTTTTAATGGTTATGAGATTAATTAACCTATAGGACAATTATTTAGAGTTTGAATAGGAAGTCTAGGTTACGTGGCAAAATCTCTCTTGGTGGTGGTTTCTAGGTAGAATTCATTCTTCAAATGACCTAGTATGATGGAAAAATATTTAGATGCGAGTTTGCAGAATCTTTGAGAAGACTTATTATAATTGAATTAGTTTATGGTTTTAGGAAAACTAATGGAATATTGTAGTAAGCCTACCAAGGAACATTTGAGATGGAGAATTGTTTTTTTCCTACCATCATTTTGTCCCAAACATCGTCCATGATGCCCATTGAGGGATAATTGTTGACGAAAATAGCTTTCATCAGAAGGTCTTTAATTTGCAGAAATAGCCTCTCCATCTATCTTTTACCTATTTATATTTTACTCCAAAATTCATTATTGGAGGGAAACAACCTCTCCATGGCAAAGTACACTCTATAAAGCCCAAAGAGGTTTATACAAAAATCTTATAAATATTCTCGCTCGTTATAGAGCTTACATGAGCTTTAGACAGACAATTTGATATCTTCTCTCGTCACAAAGCTCATAATCCTTGTAACAAAGCATATGAAACTGTTTATTGTAGGCTTGAGCACTCTTTGAAGATGTACTACATCTTTCAAAACTAGGTAAACTTCATCAGAAGACTTTGATTTAGGAGTACTGCTTTCTGAAGCCTCGATACCTTTCTTGAAAGCCACAAGGGAGTAACTCTTCAAAACGAAAGTCATAATGTCTTAGCTAAATCGAAAGATGATGAGATGAAGCATTGCATAATGATGCACCTGCACTCCTTGAAGATGTACTACTCTTTATGCACTAGGTAAACTTCATCAGAAGACTTCAATTTAGGAGCACCACTTTCTGAAGCGTCAATACCTTCCTTGAAAGCCACAAAGGGAGTAACTCTCTCAAAATGAATGTCATATGTCTTAGCAGAATTGAAAGATGATGAGATAAAGCGTTGCATAATGATGCACCTGCAATAATTGCTTAATACCTTTTAAGTTGTGCAAAGGATAACCTCTTAGATCTTATTTCAAAGTTTTAGTATGAAAGTGGTTCTTGCACTAAAGACTAGATGAATTGGTTCTATCTCAAACTTAAATTGTATTTTGATACTTTTACCTTTGCAAAAACTTGAGTGAAGTGTCTCTAAAGATTTTAACGCTTGTTAAATATAACTGGCCATATAGGGTAATACAAAGATTAATATCACATAAATATTCTTGTTATTTGGATTCAAATTCATCTAATATAAAGTATAACAATGTATTGTCGTGGATATATAGCATGTGCATACACCTAGACTAATATATGATCAAGTTCATTAAGCACCAAGGCATCTAATGTGCAATTACATCCAAACATCATAGTAAGTAGTATTCAATGTGAACATAGATATCTAGTATGTACTTTATAATTTTATATTCTTAGAAGTTCCTTTCAATCTTATTTCAATATATTTACATAATGAACTCCCTCAACCCCATAAGTTTGGTAGATACGCTTAATCTTGACTTTGTTGGGTATCAGACCAGAATGAACTTGGCTCTGATACCAATTGTTGGGTGCACGGAAGCGTTTTGCCAATCCACCTAATCAAAACTAACCTCCGTCTAACGGACACCATGTACAAGATGAAGACAAGTATATGGTGGTGACGTACGTCACCTGGACAAATCCTAGCCATTAATAACTCAGATAAAATTACAAGATTGACAGAACTCACGTTAAACCCTTTGTCCTAATAGGTTCAACTCCCTCACCACTCTCAAGAAGAAAATAGAAGATTACAATTGAGATCACTCGCCAACCTGTAGCGATCTTCCTAACCGAAGTTGATGACTTCTCGATTATATCTTCTTCTTCCTGTCTTGGATGGCAAAATTCTAAGAGCAAAGTACGAACTTTCTCTTAGATTTTGTTGTGGACGAGCACCCCGAATCTCCACTTTATGCTTGTGCTTTGTGCCTTTACCCTCACCCTATATATATAGAATGAAAAAAAATTATATTCTAGTCATAATAGGATTTCCTAAATATGAACATAATAGAAATCATATTATGCCTAAAATATTCCATCATCCTATTTTAGATCGTAACAGGATTCCTAAAATAATAATCCTATTATACCTAAAATAGTACAACACCAATTATGGACATCCAAATCTAATTAAATCAAATATTTAATTAGATTTGAATTCCACAAATATGTTGTTACCAAATTCAGACTGGACTCCAACAATCTTTTTCTCCAGTCCGACGAGAGGGTATTGATCCCATGGGTTCTCAACTGGACTGCATGCCTGTCATCCCTTGACAGAATACCTGCTCCCCCATGACACTGATCTCCGATCCTCCGAGTAGCTTTGCATCTTCCTTCGTCTCCAGCTCCTCGACTGTCACATCGACGCTAGCTGCCATGCGTAGCACCTCATGCACTACTTGGATCCTGTCGATATCAATGACACGACAAGACCGAAGTCCCGGACGATCAGCCTCACCGTAAGTCTCGGTCGCCTATCCCCGACTTTCGTCTTCCACTGAAAAGTATTAATTTTCTACAAGCTTCTTCACCCTTGGCTGGCCCAACCAAGCGAACGATACGGTTCTCCCGATGTTTGAACTCCTGAACCTGTCCACCTTCATATTCGAACTTGAAGCTCCCCTATACATATGCGTCCTCGAGCAGAACATCACACACTGTGCATGTTGTCGATAATCCACAGCTCCCTCTGAACTATGTGAATGATAATACTCCCATCTCAGATTGAGTTTGCTACAAACCTTGATCTCCTTCCTGGCTTCGAACTGTTGAAATCGATGTCACTCTATAAATCTTTGGCAAACCGCCTATCGCAAAAACTGGATTCGTAGAGCAACCTCCACTTGGAGACCGACCAGCTGTCATGGGACCGACAGACTGACCCTTAATCTTTGACTCATCACCATCCGTCGCTTTGTCTCGACGAACCGAATCTCCCGTATCCCTCAAAGCATCTAGAAGTCCCGTCTCAACAAGTTCTCGATGATCCACCTCCCATCGAACACCCCTCGAGCCTCTATTCGGGGTCTGTAGTCTTCCTGTACAACTTAGCGGCTTGAGCCTGTACGTGCCACAACACAAATCTCCTCGAGTCGGCTATTGGAAACCCTTCGCAAGCATCCAATCTTTGCTCCTAAACAGACTGCGATAGCCATCATCTGCCAGCCTCCCTATCAAAACTAAGTTGTATTGCAAACTCGGTATATGTCGCACACCCCTGAAGACGAGATTCTCACCAAACTTCGTCGTCAAGTGTACATTACTGATGCCTACAACTACAGTCGTCCCCTTGTTGCCCATTTTCGTACGTCCAAACTTGTCGTCGCGTATGACATGAAGATCCTCCTATGTAGACTGGAATGGTACGACGCTCCCGTGTCCTTGACCCAGTCGCCATCATGACATAGGTCACAAGGCTCCTTTGGCCTTTTCAGCTTTGAGCTTCATGCAGTTTCTCTTGATATGACCCCTTTCGCCATAGTGATAGCAACCCTCCTTGTGGTCCACAATCGCAAGATCTCGAGAACTCCCTTCTATCCTCTCTTGTGACTTGGGTCTTTCCTTTCTGTTGGAAGCCACCAGTGCGAACTCCTGTGGCGCTTCCACTTGCTTGTGTTGGACCTCCTCATTCAACAAGCTACTTTTGACTGCCTCCATCGTGACAACTCCATCAGGCACAGAGTTGCTCCTCTCCCAGCACCTTCCGTATACTTTGAATTGATGAGTTGGCGAATAAAAAATATCTTCTTGCCAGCCGTCTTCCTTTTGTATAATGAATGCAGCTTCTTCTACAATGCTTTTGCCGAACTCTCCATAGATACGTGGTGAAATACCGAATCATCCAACCATTGGAGGATGAATCCGACGGCCTTCTAATCCAGTCATTTCCAGTCTTCAGTAGCTTTGTCCGTTGGCTTTGTGCTATCGCCCTCTAACGGACCATGCAAATCCTTGTACCAGGATAGATCCTCCATCATTGGCTTCCAAATTGTCTAGTTCCCTCCTGTGAGGGTGATCATACGATTGTTTTTCTGCTCCGTAGACATGGTTGTTAGAACCCCTAAAGCTTTGATACCAATTGTTGGGTATCAGACCAGAACGAACTTGGCTCTGATACCAATTGTTGGGCGCACAGAAGCATTTTGCCAACCAACCTGATCAAAACTAACCTCCGTCTAACGGACACCAAGTACAAGATGAAGACAAGTATATGGCGGTGATATACGTCACCTGGACAAATTCTAACATTTAATAACTCAGATAAAATTATAAGATTAACAGAACTCACGTTGAACCCTTTGCCCTAATAGGTTCAACTCTCGCACCAATCTTAAAAAGAAAATAGAATATTACAATTAAGAACACTTACCAACCCGTAGCAATCTTCCTAACCGAAGTTGACGACTCCTCGATTAGATCTTCTTCTTCCTTCTGTCTTGGATGACGAAGTCCTAAGAACAAAGTACGAACTTTCTCTTAGATTTTGTTGTGGATGAGCACCCCGAATCTCCATTTTGTGCCTCCACCCTCACCCTATATATATAGGATGAGAAAAAAATCATATTCTAGTCATAATCCTAAATATGAACATAATATGAATCCTATTATGCCTAAAATATTTTATCAACATCATATTTTAGATCATAACATGAATTCCTAAAATAAGAATCCTATTATACCTAAAATAGCACAATACCAATTGTGGATATCCAAATTTAATCTAATCAAATATTTAATTAGATTTGGATTCCGCAAATATGTTGTTACCAAATCGAGACTGGACTCCAACAGACTTGAGTTTTATGGTTCTATCTTGGTTTGTATGTGCCTATAATATGGCTTGAACTTAACATACATATGTAATGTGCTTCATGGCCATTGTAGTATGGTTGATGAGATCCATCATACGTTGCCTTGAGTACACATTTCAAACCCTATCTTAGCTTAATATTTTGTGGCAAACTATAATTATACTCAATTTAGATAGTGAAACTTGACAACCTACTTGGCATACAAGGAGATCAACTTCATTTGACATTCTAGTGTCAAAAGGAAAAGAAAAGAAAAATACAATGAGCACATAAGTGAATCAAATTTGTTTTAGTCATGTACTTGATATGAAGGCAGGTTATTTGTAACAATGGTGGTGATTTGGTGATAAAATGTAGTCACCAAAACACTACAAAAAAGGGATATATATATATATATATATATATATATATATATATATATATATATATATATATATTTATATATATATATATATATATTTATATATATATATATATATATATATATATATATATATATATATATATATATATATTAATATATATATATATATATATATATATATATATATATATATATATTTATATATATATATATATATATTTATATATATATATATATATATATATATATATATATATATATATATATATATATATATATATATATATATATATATATATATACTCCCGATGCTCGAACCTGCAACCTCTGGGGGGATATTCCTCACTCTAACCACTTTAACTCATTGGATATGCGTCGGTTTTTTAATCCTGTTCATCCTTTATTTTTTAGGAATTTGGCAGAAAACACATGTCTTCCTTATTATATTGACGGTGGAGCATCCAAAATGGATAATTTTATTGGTCATATACTTAATGGTATAATCCAATTTTGACTATGATTTCGAAGTCATGTTACATCAGACTCCTATTGTTTAAAAGAAGTCTTCACTGATTTTTTCTTCTGGTACATATTCCCTAATTTTGTGACTCTAAGTCTTCATCTCCTTGATCTCTTAGACCATCTCTTGGACTTTAGTTTTCGATAGATTCTTAAGCTTTCTAGATTGGAACGTAATAAACAGTTTTGGAGTTGTCACATTTGAGCATGAACAAATTTGGAGTGTTAAACAACATTAAAAACTAGAGAATAAGAAACAAAAAAGATGTGGAAGTAGTCAACAATACTTCTACCATTCTGATTACAATCTTATGTCTTTGAATTATCATAGTTGATTTAAAGAAATGATTGTCAATGATTTGTTATGCTTGGGCTTGATATATGTGGTTGATTAAAAGTGTCATTTGATTGCCTTGTTGAAATAATTTATAGCATTGACATTACTGTGCTTATTTACTTATGCCAAATGTTCTTCAGCATCTTCTACAAGATATATAGCTTTGGATCTGCAGGTATTCATGGTTAATGAAGTGACCCTATCATAAAGCTCGTCTCTGAGTACACCTACAAACAAATTAGCTTGTTTTTCTTTTCTATCTACACCAAATATAAACTAACAGTCATCAGAACTCCGTTACATGACACCATAGAGAAAGGTTTTCTTGATAGCACTTAGACATTCCTTTAACAATATTTATACAGGGGTGTTTGAATCCAAAAGAACAACTGGAGTCCTTGACTTGAAAGTGATAATTTTGGAAAAAATTGATAATAACTTGATTGATTCAAAATTTAGTATATTGGGGCCTTTAATTATGTTTGCAAGTTTCTTCATATAAAAGAAAGATGGTGATATATAAAGATGGTGATATATAATTATGTACTCTATTTTGAGAAATGTAATAAAGATGGTGATATATAATGTTAAGTTTTTGGAATATAATATATACTGTGCAGTATAGAGCATTATAAATATGCTAATTTGAATAGTATAAAGTGTTATAAATGTGCTGCTTTGAGCCTATACATATTATCGATTCATAATGTTTTAAAATTGTTCTGAATTGTGCACTATATATTAACTATTTATAACGCTTTTATAGAAACTATTCATGACGGTTTTTTATAATGCTTTTAAAAAATATTTATAACACCCGTTTTCATAACGGTTGTTTTGAAAAAAAAGCGTCATGGTTTGTCATTAATGACGCTTTTTAGCCGTCATTAAAAGGGTTTCTTGTTGTAGTGAATATTTGACAATATTATGTCAAAAAGTTCCAAAAATAACTAAACTTGTTTGGTCAAAGTAAACATGCCAAAATACTTTATGAGATTTGAAGCAATCCTAGATAGTAATTGAATCCTCACTAACTTTCCTAAAACTATCCCAAATTTGATTTCTGACTTCAACAACAAATTCGGCTAACTAATCTTCAAAATTAGAAACAAAGTTAAATTTCTGAATAATGGTGTATCCAAAAATTTATTTTAATTTTGTTCCACCATAAGACCCGTATTCTATTTTGGCTTGACAAAATCATGCAAACTTTAGTGATGAAAAACTTGAATAAGATCATTATATACTAGTCTTAAAAACTAATTTTGTGCATATGGGGTACGCGGTGAGGAAGAAGAATAAGATAGTCAAGATATAATTTCAATTGCATAATATTGAATTTCATTTCGTCCTAGTCTTACTAGTTTGATCTTTTCATCTTGTAACAACTATATAAACTAAAGAACTATTTGTTCGTTGAACTATTAATAGTCCTAATAATTTCTATTTCTTTCTTTTTATGATTTTTGTTGGTTGAAATATCTATATTCCTAAGAATTTCTTGTTATTTCTTACTATAATCTTCGCTAGTATTAATTCGTCCACATTGAAGTTACCACTAAAATTTGCACTTGAAGTTGTCTCAGTGAATACTTATTTGTATTATTAGAACATTGAGCATTCAATTTTTATTCTCATTATTTGAGTTTTATCATGCATACATCTTATAACTTTCCACAACTATTTGATAGGTACAAGATGAGGGATATCGACAAAAGAAATTTTCAAGCTCTAGGATTTGCGATGCATGGGATGTGTTTTGGAATCATTGGACATTTACTCTCTGCAAGGATGTCAAGCATTTTGCAACATTTGAGGCTTGTTAGTGTTGATCCCAAGAACAATGTCATTATTTAATATTTGGAAAAAGCATAGTAGAATTTTGCATCTTTCTTTATTTAAGTTTAAAGTTCAAAAAATCAATATTCCATCTATGAATTGAGCCAAAATAATTCACCATAGTGAAGATACAATACGCTAATATACAACTCAAGTGCGCAAACTAAATACAACCAATTAGAAAAAGTTGATAATAGTCAAAGTTTTATTTTAGTTTTGTGTATAATTTAAGTTTTTTGGGAGCAATTGTGATATCTTCACATGAGGGAAGAAAAGTTTTTTTGGATTTCTTCTACTATTTCGAGTATGGTTGATTGGATTTCTTCTGCAACTTTGGCTATGATATGGTCAAATTTCTTCTACTGTTTCAGCTACGGTGATATGTCTATTGTGCAAAGTTGTTCTTGTTTGTGAACATTGATTATTGGATCTTCTCTATGACCTTGGGCCTTGGCTATTATGCGATGATATTTACTATGATGTTATTTGTGGGATTTATTTACTTGTCGAATTACTTGGGATTCTCACTTCGATTGCAACTTATTGCATGAGTTCTCATCTTTGTTTCTCTTGACTATTGGAAGACTCTTGTTGTCTACTACTGTGTCGACTACTTCTACTAGATCCTTATGTGGCATAGGGTAGGGAGAGAGAGTACATGGTCGACCTTCTTTACTTTGTTTCTATTATTGTCATCACAACCGATTAGAATCTACATGCTAGAGAAAGCATGGTCATCTTAAGCAACTAGTGTATCGGAGAGTGCGACGAGCGTCGGAGAAGCTCGGAGAGTGCGACGAGTGCCATTCGGAGTATCGAAGAAACTAGTGTATCGGAGTAGTGTAGATTCTATCCAGAGTCGGCTGAGTTCGGCTGGAACCCGGTCTCCCCACCGAGTTTAGCTCGAGTTCGATCACTGGGAAGACAACAGGTTGCTCGACTTGCTGGCTCGAAATGGGTGAGTTCGGCCCGAACTAGGTTGTCGGCGAGCTGTGTGAAATTTGGGATATTTTATACATCGTTGGATCAGATTCGGCGGTCCATATTTATTGGGGTTTTGAGGATGTATAAATTAACAAGGAGGCAAGTATGGCGGGGGGGGGGGGGAGAGAGAGAGAAAGGGTTGACGGCTACTTTGAAGTGGAGATCATTTTCGGGTGATATTTTCTCATGAGAAGCTTGTAAGAAGTCAGTGTATTTCTTATTCCTTGAAGTTGTGGTAATCTGGTTTGGATCAGTGAGAAGCTTGTATGGAGTCGGTGTATTTCTTATTCCAATAATGGAGACTTTTCAGGACTGGACTCCGATTGTCTAATAAATTTTTTTCATCTGGATTTTTCACGTAAAAATTGCTTGTGTCTGTATTAGGTTTTCTTTGTGATTTTGGCGATATGGATTTTGTGCTTTTATTCAGTTCTCTTGCAGCTTCTTGGTTTGGAGGAACCAATTTCTTTCCTAACATGTCTAACTCATGGCTCAGTCATGTCGGGATGGCCTCATCTAAACTTGAAACTTGGTAAAAAAAAACCATAAATTTGTTGACATGTAGAAAAAATAAATAAAAGGAAATAACTTGACTCCAAATCTGATTAGGAGAAAAAAATTTAACCTAAATTCGCTAGAGAAGATATAAGATTCGAGTTGGATATTAGATAAATCTGTCGTGAACCTGACTCCTTGATAACCTATTTCTCTTGGTAAGTAGGAGTCTCACATTATATTACATAACTTGGAATTGAAATAGTTTGCAAGATTTAATTGAAAGAAAGAGTATGTAGAGGAAAGAACTTAGGGTGAAGATGTCTTGAAAAAGATTTTGAAAATTAGCAGTAGTTAATAGTTATAACAATATTGTGCATTTTCCAAATCCAAATTCTTAGTTTTCCAATAACAAAAAAAATCAAATGTTCTCCTTAAATACTTAACTAAAATTTCATTTGAAATCTAAGTATTTGGATTATAGAATTCATGTTAACAAACCCCCTATGGAGAACCCAAAAGATGAAGATCGGGTGTGGATCTTGAAGTAAGTGACAATTAGTTACAGTGAAAGATCATGGAATAAAGATCTACTTAAAAACTTATCTAGAATAATTAATAAGAGATATTAGATATGTAAGTATAGGACATATTGCTGGCAATAGTAGAATTTAAACTTCTCCTGATACTTTACAGTAAGTAAACTGACATGAACACCTTATGAGTTTCTACTACGTATCCAGAGAACTGACCCTTTCGATAATGAATCGGCAAACTAACCGGTTGACGGATTAGTCATTCGGTTCCGACACTCAAAATTAGATGCATAGATATATTGTGCACGAACCCTTCACAGGTGTGACCAGATGATGTTTTCTCAAATGACATAAGGCTCATTCTAGGCCATATGATAGATCATATCCATCTCACGAGTACATATCATTATGAGCATCTCACGTGCACAACTGAAGTAACTCGACAAGAATCTATATTGTATGATACATCTTATGTATCTGTCCGAACTTGATCCTATCTACCATATCATGACATGCTTTAAATACATTACAAACATTATAACATGTATAAAAGTAATCTACCATGTTTATTGGTATAGCTACTGGTGGTGCATTTACCAAGACACATGCCAAGATCCAAGCCTACATGTGGTTCTCAGTGGATCTCACTCGCGGTCGGCCTAGACCTGATCCTTTTCATGTGATAGGCATATTTTCTACCCACAACATCGCCATTCAAACTGGGGATATGACAAAATATCTGGAAGAATCTATGGGTAAATAGGTCGTCCACAAACTCTACAAACCTCGTCCAAATACAATGCATCTTATATTCATTGCCTTGCCGATTAAGTTGCATATGTTTGATAAGCGTACACCAGGAGGTAACTTGAAAAGAATAAAAGAAACCTAGGATTATTGAAGGAGAACTATATATAGCCCCCTTTACATCTTAAAAATGGTATACTTTTTTTATACCCTAAAGCTCTGCCAAAATTTACATTCATCTTAATTGAACGTGAGCGTTGAAGCGGCACAGGAGGATCACCTCGCCCCTCTCCATGTGTTTGTGTACTCAGGTAAAGATGAATAAAACCAAATACTAGAAGGAATCCTTTGATCCAGCCTACCAAGTGGATCCAAGATTCCTGATGGTGGTAAAACAACATTAGGTTGGCACCCACTATTGGACTGAACTTTCACGATTTCTTTTTCTCCACCAAGAAAGATGCATAACGACACTTTCATTAGCAGAACGACCCCATAATTCTCTATTACCGATGCAGTAACATTCGTCCTTGGGTCGGGCGGCTAGGGCACAACCAGTTTGTAAGGCCTAGTTATAACCACCTCTGGCCTGTCTTTCTCCATCCATGGGGTGACCACGTCCGACTTGGTGCCATCAAAAACCAAACTCATCGATGACTACTCGCTACATACCCCAGAATCCTTGCAATAACAATTGATGGTGTTGGAGTGGGTGGGGTTCCCACCTATGTGGAGAATACCCCGGAGAGCGACGAGCGTCATCCGTGTGTCGGAGAAGCTTGGGGAGTGCATGGATTTTATTTTGGTACATATATGGTAAGGAAATATATGATTGGATTTCCATATTTACTTTGATTATATATTTATGATTGGACCCTTCATATAGTAGCTTTCCATATTATTGGATTTCCAATTATGGTAAGCTAATTATGATTGGATTTCAATTAAATATATGATTGATTTATATTGGAAGTTTCCATATATATTGGCCTTCCATGTATGGGTTACCAAGGGCTTATAAAAGGGTAATGCATGCTAGTTGTAAAATCATCTAAAAAAAAGAGTGCTTTACAATCTTTGAGAAAGAGAGAGAGGATTAAGGACTATTGTGAAAGAGAGATTGCTTCGAATAATTTTTTGGCATCTCTTGTTCTTCCGAGTCCGCAATCAAAAATTTTCTTCTTTCAAGTGAGTTGTGGTGATCCGTGTTGGATCAAGAGGAGCTTGTAGAGGATGTATTCTCTTTATTCCATTAGTGGAGGTTCTTCAGGGTTGGACTCCGATCGTCCCGTGGTTTTTCCCGCAAGGGTTTTCTACGTCAAAAATCTTTGTGTCTGCGATTGTGTTTGGCATTTTGGTTTGTGTGCTTTTGTTCGGTTCTCTCGTAGGACTTTCTGGTTTGGGGAAACGGTTTTCGTGCTTCGTTCCTAATATAGTGGTATCAGAGCTTTGGGTTCAAAGAAGTGTCAGGAGTTGACAGTCAAACCAGGAAGCAAAGATGGATGCGAAGCCGGTACGCATGGTAAACCCGAACGGTACCAACTACCATGATTGGCGGAGCAAGATGAAGGATTTATTGTTCGTCAAGAAGCTGTATCTTCCAGTATTTGCATCCGAGAAGCCCAGTGACAAATCCGATGAGGACTGGAACTTCGAGCATATACAGGTGTGTGGGTACATGCGGCAGTTTGATGAGAACGTGTACAACCACATTGCCAATATTGAGCACGCGAAGACATTATGGGAGAAGCTGGAATCTTTGTACGCAAAAAAGACCGGGGTAAACAAATTGTTCCTGATCCGGACGATGATGGGTCTGCGGTACAAAGATGGTGCATCTATTACGGATCACTTGAGTGAGTTCCAGGGCGTGGTGGACCAGCTATCCTCGATGGGAGTCAAGTTCGACGACGAGGTTCAAGGACTTTGGTTGCTATGTACATTGCCAGACTCGTGGGAGACCGTACGAGTATCTATGATCGCTTCTGCTCCGAAGGCATGGTCAGTCTGGAGTTTGCCAAGAGCGGGGTACTGAATGAAGAGATGCGGAGACGTTCTCAGGGCACTTCATCAATATCCCATCACTCAGAGGCACTAGTTTCGGAGAGCCGCGGAAGGGGCAAAAGTAGGGGTCCAGGTGGTGACAGAGACAAGAGCAGAGGGAAGTCCAAGGGTCGGTACGAGGACTCGAAGTATTACCATTGTGGCAAGAAGGGCCACATCAAGCGGAACTATTTCGCTTGGAAGAGAGAGAAGAAGGGCGACAAGGAGAAGCAAGATGAGAACACTACAGCGGCAGCTTCGATACATGGAGGCGATGTGATCATCGTAGGTGATGAGGTTATCGTAAACCTCACCTGCGATGACAATTCTTGGTTGGTGGACTCAGGGGCTTCAGCGCATGTATCTCACAACAGGGTACTATTTGCCACTTACACGACAGGCGACTGTGGAGTGTTGAAGATGGGCAATGGAGATGTGTCAAAGGCGGTTACCGTTGGAGATGTGCATTTGAGGACGAAGACGGATGCAGTTCTTGTTCTCAAAGATGTTCGTCATGTCCCTGATATCCGTTTCAACCTGGTGTCGGTTGGAAGGTTTGGATGATGAGGGATTCTTCAGTCTCTTCGAAAATAGTCAGTAGAAGCTTTCCAGAGGTTCGATGGTGATTGCCAGAGGAAGCAAGAAGTCCGGTCTCTACTATATGGAGGGTAGCGCACAGGGGGCACAGGAGGTGAACGCAGTCAGTGATGCGTCTACCGAGTTGTGGCACAGGCTGCTCGACCATATCAGCGAGAAGGGGATGAGCTACTTGGTGAACAGGAAGGTGATTCCAGGGCTCAAGTCTACAAAGTTGGAGAAGTTCATACACTGCTTAGCTGGGAAGCAAAATAGGGTGTCTTTCCAAAGTCACCCAAGTTCAAGGAAGCCGGCGTTGCTCGAGTTGATTCACTCGGATGTCTGCGGTCCTATGATAGTAAAATCTATTGGTGGTGCTTCTTACTTTGTAACTTTTATTGATGATTGTTCCAGGAAGGTTTGGGTCTATGCCTTAAAGACCAAGGATCAGGTTCTGCCTACTTTCAAAGAGTTTCAGGCCTCTGTTGAAAGAGAGACGGGCAAGAAGCTATTGTGTGTTCGGTCCGACAACGGCGGCGAATACATTGGTCCCTTTGATGCTTATTACAGAGAGCAGGGGATACGACACCAGAAGACTCCACCCAAGATACCTCAGCTTAATGGTGTAGCGGAGCGCATGAACAGGACACTGATGGAGAGGGTGCGGTGTTTGTTGTCAGAAGCAAACTTGTCGGGCAGTTATTGGGGTGAGGCTCTTCTCACAGCTGCTTATGTTATTAATTTATCTCCTAGTGCTCCTTTGCAGGATGATGTGCCTAACAAAGTATGGTATGGCAAAGAGCCGTCATACAATCACCTGCGAGTGTTTGGCTGTAAGGCTTTCGTACATGTACCGAAGGACGAGAGGACCAGACTTGAGCCGAAGACGACGTGATGCGTCTTTGTCGGCTACGGTCGGGATGAGTTTGGCTATAGACTCTACGACCCGGTAGGAAAAAAGCTCTACAGAAGCGGGACGTGGTATTCGTCGAGGATCAGACCATGACCAACACTCAAGATTCCGAGACGCCTTCTGAGGCTGAGGAATTGCCTGAGTTAGAGTCATTTCGCTTCGAGCAGTTTCCAGAGGACATCGCAGAGAATCCAATTATGGAGGAGCCAATACATGGAGTTGCTCCCAACCTTGATTATCAACCTGCTGATGGTGGTCAGGGTGTCCCTCAGGAGGATGAGCATACCGGGAAGGCAGTTCCTGAAGAGGAGGAGGCTGTTGGTATACAGCCAGCACCAGTATCTCCACTGAGAAGGAGCGACAGAGAGCATCGACCATCTACGAGATACTCACCGGTTGAGTATGTGCTATTGACTGACGGGGGAGAGCTCGAAAGTTTTGCAGAGGCTATGGAAGACGAACACATGCAGGAGTGGATGGAGGCTATACAGGAGGAGATGAGTTCCTTACATGCCAATTCTACTTATGAGCTGGTACAGTTGCCAAAGGGCAAGAAGGCTTTAAAGAATCGATGGGTGTTTAGAGTGAAGCAGACGGATGATGCTACTCACCCTCGATACAAAGCGAGGCTGGTAGTTAAAGGCTACGGTCAGTGGAAAGGCGTGGATTATGATGAGATCTTTTCGCCAGTCGTCAAACAGTCGTCTATTCGGGTGGTGCTAGCATTGGCAGCCAGTTTTGACTTGGAGGTCGAGCAGATGAACGTGAAGACGGCATTTCTTTACGGTGATCTTGAAGAAGAGTTATACATGGAGCAGCCAGAGAGATTCTGTAAGAAGGGCAAGTCTCATTTGGTCTGCCGGTTGAGGAAGAGCTTGTATGGTCTGAAGCAGGCTCCGAGGCAGTGGTACAGGAAGTTCGAGTCGTTTATGGGAGAGCATGGCTATGCACGGAAGACGTCGGACCATTGCGTATTTGTGAGGTACCTTTCAAATCCTGGAAGGGTATATTGGAGTACGGTCAAGTGGATTCTACGATACCTTCAGGGCATTGCCGATTGGAGACTTTCTTTTGGTGGTGATGAGCCGAAGCTGGTTGGGTATACTGACGCTGATATGGCTGGAGATGTAGACACGAGGCGATCGACTTCGGGCTATATGATAATGTTTGCTGGAGGAGCAGTATCGTGGCAGTCGCGGTTGCAGAAGTGTGTTGCCTTGTCAACGACAGAGGCAGAGTACATTACAGCGACGGAGGCTTACAAGGAGTTGCTGTGGATGAAGAAGCTGCTGTAGGAAATAGGGCTGAAGCAAGAGCAGTATACTTTGCTTTGCGACAGTCAAAGTGCTATTCACCTTGTGAAGAACCAGACATTTCATAGTCGGTCCAAGCACATCGAGACTCGGCATCATTGGATACGTGATGTGGTTGAGAAGAAGGATGCGGCGCTTGAGAAGGTTCATACTGATGATAATAGAGCGGACATGCTCACGAAGGTTCTTCCGAGGGAAAAGTTTGAGTACTGCAGGCAGATCGTCGAGATGACGACCTCCTCCACATAGTTGTGAAGGGGGAGATTTGTTGGAGTGGGTGGGGTTCCCACCTATGTGGAGAATACCCCAGAGAGCGACGAGCGCCATCCGTGTGTCGGAGAAGCTTGGGGAGTGTATGGATTTTATTTTGGTACATATATGGTAAGGAAATATATGATTAGATTTCCATATTTACTTTGATTATATATTTATGATTGGACCCTTCATATAGTAGCTTTCCATATTATTGGGTTTCCAATTATGGTAAGCTAATTATGATTGGATTTCCATTAAATATATGATTGATTTATATTGGAACTTTTCATATATAATGGCCTTCGATGTATGGGTTACCAAGGGCTTAAAAAAGGGTGATGCATGCTAGTTGTAAAATTATCTCAAAAGAAAGAGTGCTTTACAATCTTTGAGAGAGAGAGGATTAAGGACTATTGTGAAGGAGAGATTGCTTCGAATAATTTTTCGGCATCTCTTGTTCTTCGGAGTCCGCAATCAAATTTTTTTTTTCTTTCAAGTGAGTTGTGGTGATCCGTATTGGATCAAGAGGAGCTTGTAGAGGGTGTATTCTCTTTATTCCATTAGTGGAGGTTCTTCAGGGTTGGACTCCGATCGTCCTGTGGTTTTTCCCGCAAGGGTTTTCCACGTCAAAAATCTTTGTGTCTGCGATTGTGTTTGGCATTTTTGGTTTGTGTGCTTTTGCTCGGTTCTCTCGCAGGACTTTCTGGTTTGGGGGAACGGTTTCCGCGCTTCGTTCCCTACAGATGGTCTATCCAACACCACACGATCCGAACTTTGACATAGACATCCAGACCCTCCCTCTAAGGGTCATGGCAACTAATGCAGCCATGTATTCTCAAGCCATGGATCAGTATCAAATTGTCGCTCAGTCTTTGTTAACAATCTGCCTTATACTATATTTTATCCCTGGTGAACCTTCCACAAAAACAAGCTACAAGTTACTACAACTTGGGTTAAGGGTTTTCTCCTTACCCACAGAACCGTTACCTAAGTTCCTCACCCAAGGACTCTTCTACATGGTATCAGAGCATGTCTAGAATCTTACATGTGTCTTCAATCCTCCTCTTCCCTTCTTTGTCTCCTGCCTCTTTTTTATTTTCTCTTTTTGTTACTTATTATTCTCTTCTCTTCCTTCCTCTCTTCCTATATGGCTGACTCTTCTTCTTTCACTTCAACCAACTTCACTCAAAAATCTTCCCAATTTATCAAGCTTAATGAGACAAATTATTTGGTTGGCTTCGACAAATCAAACCCTTTCTACATGGAGCTAAGTTTTGGGGCTATGTTGATGGTTCCATCATGGAATCAAGTGCTACCACCAAATCCTCGACAATTGAAGGCCGGCCAGCCGCCACAATTCCTAACCCTGCGTATGACAAATGGTTCACAACATATCAACAAAACTAGCATTCTCACCACATCTCTGACTGAAAATGTTGCTCGTCTCACCATTGGTTTTGACACCTCCAAGGCAATTTGAGATTTTCCCGAAAGACATTTCTCTCAGAAATCAGCCGCTGGTGCCACTAGCCTATAGTTGTAACTTTTTGATCTCCAAAAGGGTTCTCAATCAGTCAATGCTTACCTTCAGCAAGCCAAATCGATTCGCGACTCTCTGGCCTCCATCAATCAACATGTAGCTTATGCTTATTTAGTGGTTGCAACCCTCCATGGCCTGGGTCCCGATTATTTGATGCTTTGAACTGCTCTCTCCACCCAAAAACTATCGAATTTCACTGAACTCTGTGCTTGAATTGTAGCTTTTGATTGTCAGCAGGCCAGTCCCTCGGACCCAAATTCTGCTACTTGCCTTCTTCAATCATGCAACTCAGGACCACCAATATCGTCTTCTGCGTTGCAACAATCAGTTCTCTGCTGGTAGATCTCAGTTTGGTAGAAGAAATCAAGGGAATCACAAATTTAGAAAAGGAGGCACAAGATAACAAGCAACAACACAGAATGTATTCTTTCCTAATGCTCCAGCTATTGCAACATATCATTTTCCTCTACCCACTTATGCTGCTTCATCCCCTTGGTCTAGTGGGCTTCTTGATCCAAGCCTACAGTGGTGCCCAAATTGCCAAACCAACCAGCATAACCAAAATTACTGCCCACGTCGCTTCTCCGGCTCAACTACAGTAACACCATTTGCGGGTGCCCATTTTCATGATAACCCGAATTGGTATCCAGATACTGGCACCACACATCACATGGCGGCCACGTATGCCGCTCCATAATTCACAGTCTTGTGGCGGCCCTCATAATGTTTACATGGGAAATGGTAATTCAGTGCCATTTTTTTATACCGGTAACCTTCCTTTATCATGGGCTGGGCAAAAATCAATTATCTTTAGAAAAATGTCTTACGTATTCCTTCCATTTGTAAAAAAAATTTATCTGTCGCTCATTTCACCAAAGATTCAAGTTTATTTTCTTTTCACTCCTAACTTCTATCAAATTCATTGCTTACATACTTGTTATCTATTATTTCAGGGCCCTTCTAAATATGGTCTCTATCCACTCCATCTGCCATCCAACTTTACTCCTTCCCATGCCCTAGCCACCGTTCATTCCTCTGGCATAATCGTCTAGGTCACCCCTCGTCTCCAGTTTTAGCTCGTTTAGTGTAGTGCCTGTAGAAGCATGGAAAAATCAAAACCATTCGCCTCTATAATCATGCGCCCATACTCAGATGCGCCAAGATGCCATGCGCTTATAGCTCCACAAACCTCCCATCAGCATTTAATACAACACCGACAAACGTGTCATATGTCAGTTATCACTCGAATGTGACGCAGCGTGCTTCTCGAAGGATGTGTAGATGGCGGCCACGTAATAACCTAAGCAGCATTATGTCCGACTCCATGTGCCCATCACAGCTGTGTCAGGACTCGCGTGTGCCCTTTGAGCCATGCCCCAGTAGCCATGTGCCAAGTTCTCTCACATACTGAACCAAGTCAGCACATCAAATCTAGTCAGCTTCAATAAATTAAGATCTTTAAGTAATGTACACGCGCCATGTGTCATTTAACTCAGTTCCAATCACGAACGGGTGCCAACCATCCAAGATCTCAGCAACAGAAGAATCTAAACAACTGCCACGTATCAGCTCATCCACAGCCCAACAATGCAGCCACAACTGATTCAGTTCAAACTTCTCGGACACAGCACCCTACGCCATCGCTCAGTATTCATGTATGCCAATGTTCCATGCGCGCATGGATGGATCATTCCACCATCTATAAATAGAAGGATCATTCCTTTATTCCTCCCGGACATTCAGAGAGTCAGAGCATACTTCGAGAGAGCCAAATTGTCGTCCAGCCGAAGACTTGTAATTGTCTCTTGACCATTGTAAACCTCCTAAATTTTTACTATATTTTTTATTAATTTATTTTGGTATTGATTTTTATTTTGGTATCGTACCTCGAGTGCGAATGCGTAAAGACGTAAATACGAGATATTTGTTCATTCATATACAAATATTTTATTATTGTTTTCTTATGAATATAGAATAAATATGTTGTTTCAATACATAGTATAAACAAATATTTTCATATCAGAAGAACATTTCACGATATTTGCCAAAACTTTTATCTTTTTCTTTTATAAAAGATTATTTTATTTCAAATTAATTTAGAAAACTATATTTTATGTAAATATCTTATTTGCATGGATGTACAAATTTTTATTCATATATTATTTTGGATTTTTGAAATTATTTATTATTATTATTTTTAGAAAAGATATTTTGAACTTATTGTGGTAATTTAAACTTTGTTTAGATTTTATTGATTTAATTTAAATAAGTTTGATTTAAATATGGGAATCATCTATATTTAATTTGGATTTGAAATTATCTAGATTTAATTGAGTTGGATTTGGATTGGATTTGGATTGAATCGGTTTTAAAATAATTTAAATTAAAAGAAAGATTAATTAAAGGGGGTTTTAAATAAATACTAATCCTACTTCTACTAGGAAAACATCTCTATCTATATCCAATCCTAACAAAGCAAACTCCAATTTATTTAAATCAAATCCTATCTAATTTATGAGATAAATCTGAAATAAATAACAATATAAATCCAATACATCCCCCTTCTATCAGCCATAATTTGAAATTATTTTTAGTCCAATAGAAACTCTAAAATTCGTCATTAGAATTCAGTCCCGCTTTTTAGTAGCAAGATCAACTTGCAACGACGATATCTCCTAGCTCCGAACTCCGTTTTACCTTCAGTTTTTTTTAAAAGAAGCGTACCAAGGTAAGCTTTCCAAAAACATATTTTAATAGACAAATTTCATTCTGTATATTTCTACAAAATTGTTTGAGTATCTAGTGTCCCAAAAATAAACGGGTTTCAGTATTTTTGCGATTTCGGGAGATTCCGAAAACGAAAATACGATCCGTTTAGTTTTTCGGAGAGCTAATACAAAAATCTATGCCATATCCTAACTTTAGAATTTATTAAATAAATATAATAGGTTCAGTATTATTTATAATTAGATAATAGACTATTTTCAGCATCCAAAGTTGTACCTACACCTTCCTCTTTGTGCGCTGCTGTTGATTCGTCGTCAGGACATCATCTTACCTCACTCGGACATCAAGCAAGACACCTTGCCTTTACTGTTTAATTTTTTTGCTCAATATTATACATGTTTTTTTTATGTTGTTCTTTCAAAACTATATATAGATGCAAATTATTATACTTTATCAATTGGCTTAGAGTTAAGGGACCACCGTATGTTTAGTGCATCTCATAAACTGTCACGTGTGCCACGGATTGTGTATGAGTTGTGAGTCACATATAGATGCGGACTTGCGTGCTGACTGATCATTGGTGCGTACAGGCCATGCGTTAGGATATAACTGCTAATAGATTGTGTAGAAGACTTGGCAGTTATTAAGGATTAAACAGTGTCGTGGAGACGACGCATGTATAGTATCATTGGGGGGAGGGGACAGTTATTAGCGTAGGAGCTATATTTTATTTTTACACACATTTTGGGCCGAGGGTGACTCTTCTGAGCACTACCTTCTGCCCAGGCTGATAGTGTCTCGGATGAGCGCTACTTGACGGCCACTCTCTATTACTTGCTTGCGTGAATCCGTTACAGTCCCTACGTAGAACGTTGTCCTCACAGTGCATATCACATAGAATGGTTAGGAACCTTTACTCATGCATACTTTTCTGTTGAGCTTTATTATTCAGTTTATTGGCATGATATTATGTGTCTTGTTACGTCCCTCTGAGGACCTGGTGATCTCTCCAGGTGTGTGTTTTGTGATTTCTTGCAGGTGCTCTAGCTAAGGCCATTCCTTCCTTCGTGATGATTGCTCTTGGACTCGCCATTGCTCTCGCTTGCTTAATTATTTTCTTGTATATTTTTTCATATTTAATTTGGTTGGTAATGGACTTTGTCTCCGCCCAACTATTGTGTACTTGACAAACTCAAAGTTGCTTTATATCATTATTTAACTTTGTGGATGAGATTTAGTTGTCTTGGATTACTACATTTACAGTTTATGTATACATACGAGGTCCATGTATTTCGTATGTATACAGCTGGCATGTCTACGTACTTGGTCCTACGTATTTTGGGACTGGGACGTTACATATTTTTGTGGTGGCCCATGTAGGTCAAGTTTGCCGTTTCGGTTACATGACTGTACCGAGCGGGCCTGCAATATAGGATTAGAATCTAGGAATCTCATCTATATACTTGATCACCTTCTTTGACCTTCCATGAATTTCATATTCCGACTCCCGTGGCTTCCCTTGATTTTTGCATCTTGCTTGAACTCCTTCTACCAACACCCTATCATCTCGTGCTAAACATGGTTAGAAAGATGACTACACTACTATATACTTATTGGTCAACCCTATGGCTAGAAGGATTATATTGACAAATAATATCCATTGAGGTTATATTTAAGTATAAAGGCATTTATTTTTCCTAGAGATATGATCTTAAGGATTAGTTAATTCCAAGTTGGGTAGT
>JANAVB010040818.1:22131222-22331803 GCA_029216955.1 Iris pallida | reverse complement strand
CGTAGCAATACCTAATTTGTATGTAAAGTCATAATTATCGGACCTGACAAAATTCTATGTCATTATCCATGACATCAGGCTACTATAAAATAGTTACTAATAATATTAAATAAAAAGATTCCTCGTGATGCATCAGGAATAGAAAAATATAGAATTAGAATAGGTGTTACGAACCTGCACTTCACCAATGATATGCAAAAGAACACATTAAAAAAAAATAACAACAACATGATTTCTCACTCTAGGTGCCATATTATCTGTTATACCATAAAATTACATTGTTAAAGCATGTGCTAATCAATGATTGCTACATATGTTAGCAATTAATTTATGAAAGACAATAAAGCCAAATGTAACTTTAGTCTCACACACTTTAATTGCCATATTTATCTTATGGTTATCAACCTTTATGCATACGAGACAAGTTAATTACAACATTGAATTACCACAAATGTCATAAGGAGTTGCAAAAAAAGTTAGAAGAAATATATAATTGGCAATATTTATATCCTTTTATATACTAATTAATAAATATCGCTAGGACTGGCAATATTTTTAAAATTAAAAAATATTTATGTATAATATACAATATACAACAAGCAAGCATTATACATTTCAAATCATGAGTTGCATTTTGGCCACAATATTTTTTTCCAACCATGAGAAGACTCCACCATTCAGAAAATAGTTATATACTCTAAATAAACTAATTATGAAAAAACCATTAAAATATTGTCTGCGAAGAACCCCCTTCTTGTATTATGGATAATATCTCATGATATATCCAATTGTCACTTATCAGTTCTTAATGAGATATCTGATTTAGCTTCAAATTATATATATATAATTATATATATATATATAGATAATATTAATATATATAATATATATTATATATATATATATCCAACTAGTGCATAAAACAAATTATGTATTATCTAATATATATCCAAATAGTGTCATAAAACAAATTAGTATTATCTAATAATTCAATAGTAGTTTATGACATGCTACCTTCATAAATTGCATTTATATGAGTACTAACATACTTGCATTCTAACGTATAATTCATGGGTAACACCCTCAAATTGCTCATCAAATGTGAAACTTTAAAAATATATATCTAAATGGTCATCTAACATTATGAACGAATATTGGAGCATAGTAGAAACATGAATGGTTCAATGATATAATGATTTTAGTCAAGGGGAAGAAATGGTTGATCATGTTTAAGGTGAGTGAGCACAAAGCAAAATTTTATTGTTTTATTCTATATGACAAAAAAAAAATTCATGGATATTTTAATTGGTAATAAAACAACAGGATGGTTGCAATTTACCAAAATATGACATATTAACTGTAGGCAACAATCACATAAGCGACAACAAAGCATGATGTGCTTGCAATAATAATAAACATTTATACAGAAGTGTACATGATTTACTAATAGAAATAATTCTATTTATGGTTTATAAAATCAAGTACATGTATTAGAATATAACTTTCCATACTAGAATTGGATGTCATATTTCTAATTAACGTACCTAATTGTCTTCATATGTTACACAATGTATAGAAAAGTAGATATATTATTCCTTGAAAATTCACCAAGCACACAACAAGAATTATAATATTGCATACACAATAATGCTCTCTTTAGGATATGCTAAAGGTTGCTTATTGCTACAATTTTAAAAGATACACCAATCTATTTTATGCATATGATTTTAGTGAAGCTAAAAAATTCTACAACAATTGTTTCTAGTGAATTACATGTATATCCTCTGTGATATAAAAACAAGCTTTTATAGCAGTGTGTATAGTTATCTAATTGTCTGCTTGAATATATATTTAGGAATATGGCTCTCGTCTGATATGGATAAGATCGTGGAAGCTTGAATTTCAAGCACAAAAAAGGAATATAGCTATCAAGGCCATCACAAAAGGATTAACAAAATATTTCTTGCATGCTCTCATACCACTAACATATCTTATACTCATGTTTGGTCTAATATCATTATTGTCATTGTTGAAAGCTTATGGAATATATGATAGTTAAATCTATAATTACTCATAATCATCCATAATCACCTATAATTACAATCGGGTAGGATTTGTTATGGGTGAGCCCACTTGATGTCTGTAACTTCTAGTATGATCATATTTCATTTCTCGAGTCAACGGTTGCATCATGCTCCAGCTTAGCTTACAGAATAAGAGCATATATGCAATGTCTACCTACAACTTGTCACATGATGTTGCTATATGACAACATGTAGCAAGTAGACAAAAAATTAACACTGGAACTAAATGAATATATAAAATCACAGAATGTTCTTTCGGACAAAAAATTTAAAATAATTAACTCTTAGATTGTTAGACTTTTTTCTTTTCTTTTCATTTTCTTTGCTAAAATCTGCAAGAAAAAGAATTAAGTTAAAGGTTATCGGCATCCGAGAAAGTCGCGCATGTAGCACTGCCCTAAGAGTTAATCCGGGTCTATGTGCAGACTTTAATCCGAATGTTTCTAGGGGTAAAATTCCCGCTCCACCGGAATCTTCTCGCTGCACACGACGCAGAGAGAATGACCACCGACTTAGCTCTGCCCAGAGTAAGAAACGAAGAATAGAATTTGGAGATGGAAATTTGTGAGAATTTTGGAAGGATTATTTCTGTGTTTTGGAGAAGAAGAGAAGGTTTTCTAATATATCCAGTCCATTACCCTAATGCATTATATATAGGTAGTTTTTCCCAACGTTGGTAAATAAGAATCTTAAGGAGCCATAAGTGCAATAACCGTTGGATTTTAAAGGGTTATTAAGTAGTAGTAGCCATTTGGAAAAAATAGCTAACGTTCAAAGAACCAAATGAAAACAAAGAGAATAAATTTCAAGGAAACAACTACACTAAAGAAGAAAATAAAAGGGCCAACTTGATTTTTGAGAGCAAGCAACAGCTGTACCAACATGAGCTTCATACAGTTCCTTGATATGACCCCTTTCACCACAATGATATCAGTCCTCCTTGTGGTCTGCAATCACTAGATCCCGAGAACTGCTCACTGTCCACGCCTGTGACTTGGGTCTACAATTGCAAGATCCCGAGAACTCCCCCTGTCCACGTCTGTGACTTGGGTCTTCCCTTCCTTTCCAAATCATATCAAATTAAATCTTTTACCATATTTGGGCTCCAAAATTTGCTCTTACCAAATCCAGATTGGACTCCAACACAACCTATCACACTTCGAAATAAAAACAATGTATAATGCAACTTAGGAGTTTAATAGATTTCTTGATTTATTTCTGATTAATTTATTTGAATAAGTAAATAATTGGTAATATTTAAGGTCTTAGGTTTAATATATTTGACAAAGTTGAACTCAAATAAATATAATTTACAAACAACAAAATCTCAAACTCAAATTTGATTCAAGACTAATTGCATGAGAGTGCTTCGTCTTAATTATCCAATGTGTATTTGTGTCAGGCTCGTGTTTGGTTTATAAGTTCAAGTATCGAGTTATGATTATATGTCATCCCATAACTCGCACGAACCATTCCAATCAAATCTTATCATTTGAAGAGATTGGTGATTTCAAAATACTTTCATAAAATTAAATTCTTCAAGTTAAGAAAAGTTCTTTAGTAACAATCAGACAATATACATAACCTAAAGAACAAATTTCTTTTGCATATAAGTCCCTTAAGTCTACCATATTTTTAAGAAAGTAATGCAAATGTTATTGATTTCTTAATGTCCCCCCAAATCACTATCAATTGAGTTACAAATCCCTCAAGTTAACAATATGAATATTCTGTTTAATTAAACTGAAATTTAATTTTGGGAAACTTTTGCTCCCTTTCATTCTCTCCTATCTTTTTTCATGCACATATATACCCTCCTCCTCTCTTCCTATTTTTTGTCTATCTCCTGCATAATAACCTTACTTCTATGACTAATGGACAATCGTGGGAGGAAGAGGGAGGAGGAGAAAGATGGAGAAAGTGGAGGAGAAGCATTTTGTGTGATGAGCATATAATGGTGGTAGAAAAGGAAATTCGGATGTCGGGGAGGAATTGGTAGTCATAGGTTTAGATATGTGGAATTGAATCTTGGATTGAGAAATGAGGAGATTGTTGGAGAAGGAAAAAGTGGGGAGTGGATATTAATTGATGTAGAAATTGAAAAAGGAGGGTTGGGAGTTTGTGCTTAAGGTTTATAGCGGAAGGGTATACTAGTTAATTAACCTAAAATTTTGATAGTTTTTTTGAGTGATGATGCTATATGTACCACCAAAAATCTCATCCCTCCATGTCCCTTCGCCACGTGGCACTCTCTTATTGACTAAAGCAAATGTGGAGGAGGTTAGAGGAAGACATGAGTGAATATGAGAGGGCCACGTGGCGGAGGAACATAGAGGGATGAAATTTTGGAGGTACATAAAGTATTTGCCAGTTTCTTTATTGAAATGGGCGAAGGAAACTCACAACCCAATTATTATTGATTCAAAGGATTTGGGATTTAGTTAAAAATATGGTAGAATTGGAGGACATGCAAAAAAGCCCTTCCACATTTGGCCCAAAGGTTAGTACTATTATATCCCAAAGATAGACTAATTCTGCTTTCTAAAGGAAGTATGCCTTAACTTTGGTAAAAGAAAAATAGTTCGTTTCAAAGTAAAAAAAGAAAAAGAAAATAAAAGATCATAGTAAATCCTTGATTTTTGTGGGTCCAACAATGAAAGGAAAACACGTTACATCTGATTGCTTTGAATTATATCCAAATTATGTCTTATATTTCTGATTCTAAAATTGGAAGGTTAAAAGTATCTAAAGAACATTATGTTAGACCATATCATGTTGACTTTTGATTCAAATGGAAGAAAGTTAAAATAATAAATTTTACAAATAATATAATGATCTTTCTCTGTATTAATTAAGCATTTTATTTTCAATTATTAACCTCTAAGGATAAAGGTAATCTCATTTCACAAGAATACCTCTTTTTTCTTGTTTGGTAATTACTGCACAAGGGGAAAAGTTTTCACTTTCAAATATGAAATGAAGAAAATCAATGGTGGGTGTCATAAAGTCTTGAGGAGCAAAGACTTTCTACTATTTTTGTGATTCACTTAATACAAATAAAATAAAAGAAAGGAAACAAATTGCATCTAACTGCTTTGAATATATCCAAATTATGTCTTATATTTGTGGTTCTAAAATTGGAAGGTTAAAGTATCTAAAGAATATTATGTTAAACCATATCTTGTTGACTTTTGATGCAAATGGAAGAAAATTAATATAATAAATTTTAAAAAAGATAATGATATCTCTCTATTAATTAAACCATTTTATTTTCAATTATGAAATGAAGAAAATCAATGGTGGGTGACAAAGTCTTGAGGAGCAAGGACTTTTCTACTATTTTTGTGACTTAATACAAAAAACATTTCTCTCTCACTGCCATAGACAAGAGTCTATTGAACATCAAAATATGAAGTGATCTAAGACAACATTTTGACCATCTTTTTTTTATGATAGTCAATAAAAATATTTCAATATCTATATGTTATTCATATATATATGAATCATTTGTTTTCTTGTTCCAGAAATTCTTTTGTGGCGGAAGATTGATATTTGGTCCAGATGTCTCTTCACTTTTTATCAATTTCTAATTGCTGGTCCATCATTAGCCTTTTGTGTTCAAGTGATGATAAAAATCATCAATCATTCAACAATTGATAGCGGGGAAGAAGATGATATGGCGAGTCAATTACTTGGCGTTCCAACATTAATTGTGGCACTTTCTGTCACAATAGCGGTGAGTGCTTACAAAACAAGTCACTTGAGTTACTATTGATATTAAAGGTTTAATTAGTATGTGCCATACTAAATATTAATATTTATACCATTATCGAAGCCTTGGTTCAAAACTTCCTCTCACCTAGATCAAATATATAACTTCTGTAATAGAAATATTTAGGGTTATTTAGTTTTAGGGTCTCATATAATATTGAAAATTTGTGTTTAGGTTTCCATATTGTCCAGAATAGGATTTGGGGTCGCGTCCTAATGGTTGACAGTCAAAAAATAGGGACCTAAATGTAAATTTTGAATATTATACGATACCCTAAAACCAAATGACGAAAAGATGTGAGACTTGTGTGAATTTGGTTATTTAGTTTTGTCATGATCAATCGAAAATGAGACTTGTGACACTGTTGTTTGCTTTTTTTGTTCTCAGCGGCTACACAACCCTTAGGGGCTCTTGAGTTGCAAGTATTCAACAATACACCGAGACGAGAGACATCTGACGATACACAATGTCCATGAAGTCGTCCCTATCGAAACTGCCGCCACGAGGGTTGTGTGGCTGCTAAGACCCAGATAGAAGCAAACAACATTGTTACAAGTTTCATTTTCGATTGGTCATTATAAAACTAAATAGCCCAATTCACATAATCTCTACCATGCAAAACTATAACCAAATTCACACAAGCCTCGCATATTTCCCTTATTTAGTTTTAGGATCTCGTATTATAATATTCAAAATTTACGTTTAGGTCTCCGTTTTTTGTCTGTCAACCAAGTAAACCGTTAAAATGAGACCCCAAATGGCCTATTCTGGATAATATGGAGAGCCAAACACAAATTTTCAATATATACGAGACCCTAATTAAGACAGAATAACCCATATATTTATACAATACAGATGATGCATTTTTTGGTGAATTATGCAGGATATCGTTTTTCTGTTCTTGACATCGAGCCGGGATCCCGGTATAGTACCAAGAAATGAACACCCACCAGAAACCGAGGAAGCATTCGACGTGACCACCCCTTCCATGGAGTGGATTAATGGAACAGCTCCGCACTTGAGGTTACCCCGCACGAAGGACATCACAGTTAATGGTTTCATTGTGAAAGTAAAATTTTGCGACACATGCTTGCTCTATCGTCCTCCCCGCGCCTCTCATTGTTCAATTTGCAACAATTGTGTCCAAAAGTTTGATCACCATTGTCCATGGGTTGGTCAATGTATTGGATTAGTAAGTTAACTATGTAGCTAGTTGCCTTAGCAATTTACTGAAAGAATAAATGAGATGTAGTTGCTAATATATTAAGTCAATGATTTGTTTAATTAATATCTTTTTTTTCTCTCTCTCAAAACTAACAAGATCTATGTGACATTCTTGCAGCGTAACTACAGATTCTTTATCTTGTTTATATCATCATCGACCTTCCTTTGCATATACGTATTTACCTTTTCATGGTTGAACGTTATTGGAGAGAAGTCGAAGTACAACAATTCTCTTATGAAATCCCTAACAGGAGAGGTTATATCGCTTGTCCTCATTGTGTACACTTTCATTGTTGTCTGGTTTGTTGGTGGGCTCACAGTCTTCCACTTTTATTTGATCAGCACAAATCAGGTAAATCCTTCTTGGACTTGAATGCGTATGTCAATGTTAGATAATAGATCAAAAGATTTGAAAATGAAATAACTTTTGGTTTTCATATATATATATATATATATATATATATATATATATATATATATATATATATATATATATATATGAAGTTGTTTTGTTTTTTTGGTTTCATTTAAGTCTTGGCTTATCAAGTAATTACTTGAATGTCATGCTAAAGCTTAAACTAGTTTGTACCCTCTACTTAGATGAGATGGTGAGATTATTCCATTATTAGGAAATACATTATCTTGTAATCAGTTTCTAACAAAAAGGAATGTATTGGTAAGTTTCCTATTAGGTTGTGTTAGTGTTGAACTACATGTTAATCTAAAATATGACAATAAATAAACTTGAAGATTTGAAGGTGAATATATGCAAATTGTTCACTCTGGAATGGATGAAACAACCACTTTCTAACTAACGGGTGTATATCCAACAAAATAATTTTTTTTTCTAAATTCTATGATACTTATAGATTAGTAATTTATATTTAACCATTACATTTGTTGTAGGAATAGTTTTGATTGTCATATATCAACTCACTTAGAGACATTATAAATGATTACATCATTAGTGAACCAATTTATTTTATATGCAGACAACTTATGAGAACTTCAGATATCGTTATGATAAAAAGGAGAATCCATATAGTAAAGGAATATTGGGAAACTTTAAAGATGTGTTCTTCTCAAACATTCCCCTTCAATGAACGATTTCAGATCATGGGTGCTCGAAGTAGTTGAATCCGATTCTTTAAATATCTGTATGGATGCTTATGTACCAAAGGAGAAAATGGACCTAGAAATGGGAAGAAACCCTCAACTGGGCAGCAATAAGTTCATGCCAAACATATTACGAGACTTAGATTATAGCTCTATTGATGATAATACGAAGGAAACTAAAACAAGAAGATGATGAGATCGTACCTTTTGCTTTCCCAATTCTTCGAGAACCTAGTGTCTATGGACTTAGAGACTCCAATCAATGTTGTATAGTTGCTGATGCAAGGGTCGCAGATGAAAGTGCTCATGTAGGCCTATCTCAAGCGACAGATTCTCAGGTCTTCCCCATGTGCTACACACTTGAGGTAATTGTTGTTATCTTGATATCTCTCCATTCTATACCCATAGTTGTTTTAACTTATTAATTGGATATTGTGTATGTGGGTGTGTTAGAGATACAAAGAATTACTAACGCGAACTATAATACTATTGGTTTGGTATATAAACACTCAAACCTTGATAATCATACTCGTTAATTTACTTTGATAACCAGATTCCCACTCTCAAAAGAAAATGTTTGATGGAAATATCTCAACCATTCTCTACATTGGTAACTTAGTAATCTGTTGTTTAAAATTGAATTTTGTTGGTTTTATTATGAATAATAAAGATAAACATGGCCGATTTTAAACATTAACATGTTAGTTATATAGTTTTCATGAATGATGTTCTCTTGCATTTGAATATTCTGAAGGCCATTAGTGTTTATACTAAATTATTGTTAAGAAATTGGAGCAAACATGAAGCATATATTAGTTACTTAGATTAAAAAAAATCTAGCAATTCTATGTAAAAATCTATATTATTTAGGTTTTATAGAAATTCTCAACATTCCTCAACACCTATAATATCACCCTTTGATTCTTTGGAAAGAAACAGTCATGTGACCAAATTATTATGATTCACTAGTATGTACAAACCTAAGATGAAAGTAAAATTTAGCGGTTTATATGTAACCTTTATTACAAATGTGATATTGGATAATAAAGTAACTGAGTAAATAAAAGAATTTCCTATAATATAATGTTTTTGATTTCCTTCAAATCATTTTTACATGGTAACATATGAATAAAACATACTTTGTCCATAAAAATGGCCAATTAAGCATTAAAAATAAATCAGCTTGCATGCTAAATTATGTGGTGTTGAATTTTATATAGCCTTTGTCTTGTACTGCATCTCAAAGTTAAATCAAGTTCTATGTGAAGGTAACATATCTTCCCTACCCATCTATGATTACATCTTAGTCGAAGTCTTTTTAATGGTAATGAGATTAATTAACCTATAGGACAATTATTTAGAGTTTGAATAGGAAGTCTAGGTTACGTGGCAAAATCTCTCTTGGTGGTGGTTTCTAGGTAGAATTCATTCTTCAAATGACCTAGTATGATGGAAAAATATTTAGATGCGAGTTTGCAAAATCTTTGAGAAGACTTATTATAATTGAATTAGTTTATGGTTTTAGGAAAACTAATGGAATATTGTAGTAAGCCTACCAAGGAACATTTGAGGGAGAATTTGTTTTTTTCCTACCATCATTTGTCCCAAACATCGTCCATGATGCCCATTGAGGGATAATTGTTGACGAAAATAGCTTTCATCAGAAGGTCTTTAATTTGCAGAAATAGCCTCTCCATCTATCTTTTACCTATTTATATTTTACTCCAAAAATTCATTATTGGAGGGAAACAACCTCTCCATGGCAAAGTACACTCTATAAAGCCCAAAGAGGTTTATACAAAAATCTTATAAATATTCTCGCTCGTTATAGAGCTTACATGAGCTTTAGACAGACAATTTGATATCTTCTCTCGTCACAAAGCTCATAATCCTTGTAACAAAGCATATGAAAACTATTTATTGTAGGCTTGAGCACTCTTTGAAGATGTACTACATCTTTCAAAACTAGGTAAACTTCATCAGAAGACTTTGATTTAGGAGTACTGCTTTCTGAAGCCTCGATACCTTTCTTGAAAGCCACAAGGGAGTAACTCTTCAAAACGAAAGTCATAATGTCTTAGCTAAATCGAAAGATGATGAGATGAAGCATTGCATAATGATGCACCTGCACTCCTTGAAGATGTACTCTTTATGCACTAGGTAAACTTCATCAGAAGACTTCAATTTAGGAGCACCACTTTCTGAAGCGTCAATACCTTCCTTGAAAGCCACAAAGGGAGTAACTCTCTCAAAATGAATGTCATATGTCTTAGCAGAATTGAAAGATGATGAGATGATGCGTTGCATAATGATGCACCTGTAATAATTGCTTAATACCTTTTAAGTTGTGCAAAGGATAACCTCTTAGATCTTATTTCAAAGTTTTAGTATGAAAGTTGGTTCTTGCACTAAAGACTAGATGAATTGGTTCTATCTCAAACTTAAATTGTATTTTGATACTTTTACCTTTGCAAAAACTTGAGTGAAGTGTCTCTAAAGATTTTAACGCTTGTTAAATATAACTGGCCATATAGGGTAATATAAAGATTAATATCACATAAATATTCTTGTTATTTGGATTCAAATTCATCTAATATAAAGTATAACAATGTATTATCGTGGATATATAGCATGTGCATACACCTAGACTAATATATGATCAAGTTCATTAAGCACCAAGGCATCTAATGTGCAATTACATCCAAACATCATAGTAAGTAGTATTCAATGTGAACATAGATATCTAGTATGTACTTTATAATTTTATATTCTTAGAAGTTCCTTTCAATCTTATTTCAATATATTTACATAAATGAACTCCCTCAACCCCATAAGTTTGGTGGATACGCTTAATCTTGACTTTGTTGGGTATCAGACCAAAACGAACTTGGCTCTGATACCAATTGTTGGGTGCGCGGGAAGCGTTTTGCCAATCCACCTAATCAAAACTAACCTCCGTCTAACGGACACCATGTACAAGATGAAGACAAGTATATGGTGGTGACGTACGTCACCTGGACAAATCCTAGCCATTAATAACTCAGATAAAATTACAAGATTGACAGAACTCACGTTGAACCCTTTGTCCTAATAGGTTCAACTCCCTCACCACTCTCAAGAAGAAAATAGAAGATTACAATTGAGATCACTCACCAACCTGTAGCGATCTTCCTAACCGAAGTTGACGACTTCTCAATTATATCTTCTTCTTCCTGTCTTGGATGGCAAAATTCTAAGAGCAAAGTACGAACTTTCTCTTAGATTTTGTTGTGGACGAGCACCCCGAATCTCCACTTTATGCTTGTGCTTTGTGCCTTTACCCTCACCCTATATATATAGGATGAAAAAAAATTATATTCTAGTCATAATAGGATTTCCTAAATATGAACATAATAGAAATCATATTATGCCTAAAATATTCCATCATCCTATTTAGATCGTAACAGGATTCCTAAAATAATAATCCTATTATACCTAAAATAGTACAACACCAATTATGGACATCCAAATCTAATTAAATCAAATATTTAATTAGATTTGAATTCCACAAATATGTTGTTACCAAATTCAGACTGGACTCCAACAATCTTTTTCTCCAGTCCGACGAGAGGGTATTGATCCCATGGGTTCTCAACTGGACTGCATGCCTGTCGTCCCTTGACAGAATACCTGCTCCCCCATGACACTGATCTCCGATCCTCCGAGTAGCTTTGCATCTTCCTTCGTCTCCAGCTCCTCGACTGTCACATCGACGCTAGCTGCCATGCGTAGCACCTCCTGCACTACTTGGATCCTGTCGATATCAATGACACGACAAGACCGAAGTCCCGGACGATCAGCCTCACCGTAAGTCTCGGTCGTCTGTCCCCGACTTTCGTCTTCTACTGAAAAGTATTAATTTTCTACAAGCTTCTTCACCCTTGGCTGGCCCAACCAAGCGAACGATACGGTTCTCCCGATGTTTGAACTCCTGAACCTGTCCACCTTCATATTCGAACTTGAAGCTCCCCTATACATATGCGTCCTCGAGCAGAACATCACACACTGTGCATGTTGTCGATGACCCACAGCTCCCTCTGAACTATGTGAATGATAATACTCCCATCTCAGATTGAGTTTGCTACAAACCTTGATCTCCTCCCTGGCTTCAAACTGTTGAAATCGATGTCGCTCTATAAATCTTTGGCAAACCACCTATCGTAAAAACTGGATTCGTAGAGCAACCCCCACTTGGAGACCGACCAGCTGTCATGGGACCGACAGACTGACCCTTAATCTTTGACTCATCACCATCCGTCGCTTTGTCTCGACGAACCGAATCTCCCGTATCCCTCAAAGCATCTAGAAGTCCCGTCTCAACAAGTTCTCGATGATCCACCTCCCATCGAACACCCCTCGAGCCTCTATTCGGGGTCTGTAGTCTTCCTGTACAACTTAGCGGCTTGAGCCTGTACGTGCCACAACACAAATCTCCTCGAGTCGGCTATTGGAAACCCTTCGCAAGCATCCAATCTTTGCTCCTAAACAGACTGCGATAGCCATCATCTGCCAGCCTCCCTATCAAAACTAAGTTGTAGTGCAAACTCGGTATATGTCGCACACCCCTGAAGACGAGATTCTCACCAAACTTCGTCGTCAAGTGTACATTACTGATGCCTACAACTACAGTCGTCCCCTTGTTGCCCATTTTCGTACGTCCAAACTTGTCGTCGCGTATGACATGAAGATCCTCCTATGTAGACTGGAATGGTACGACGCTCCCGTGTCCATGACCCAGTCGCCATCATGACATAGGTCACAAGGCTCCTTTGGCCTTTTCAGCTTTGAGCTTCATGCAGTTTCTCTTGATATGACCCCTTTCGCCATAGTGATAGCAACCCTCCTTGTGGTCCACAATCGAGATCTCGAGAACTCCCTTCTATCCTCTCTTGTGACTTGGGTCTTTCCTTTCTGTTGGAAGCCACCAGTACGAACTCCTGTGACGATTCCACTTGCTTGTGTTGGACCTCCTCATTCAACAAGCTACTTTTGACTGCCTCCATCGTGACAACTCCATCAGGCACAGAGTTGCTCCTCTCCCAGCACCTTCCGTATACTTTGAATTGATGAGTTGGCGAATAAAAAATATCTTCTTGCCAGCCGTCTTCCTTTTGTATAATGAATGCAGCTTCTTCTACAATGTTTTTGCCGAACTCTCCATAGATACGTGGTGAAATACCGAATCATCCAACCATTGGCGGATGAATCCGACGGCCTTCTAATCCAGTCATTTCCAGTCTTCAGTAGCTTTGTCCGTTGGCTTTGTGCTATCGCCCTCTAACGGACCATGCAAATCCTTGTACCAGGATAGATCCTCCATCATTGGCTTCCAAATTGTCTAGTTCCCTCCTGTGAGGGTGATCATACGATTGTTTTTCTGCTCCGTAGACATGGTTGTTAGAACCCCTAAAGCTTTGATACCAATTATTGGGTATCAGACCAGAACGAACTTGGCTCTGATACCAATTGTTGGGCGCACAGAAGCATTTTGCCAACCAACCTGATCAAAACTAACCTCCGTCTAACGGACACCAAGTACAAGATGAAGACAAGTATATGGCGGTGATGTACGTCACCTGGACAAATTCTAACATTTAATAACTCAGATAAAATTATAAGATTAACAGAACTCACGTTGAACCCTTTGCCCTAATAGGTTCAACTCTCTCACCAATCTTAAAAAGAAAATAGAATATTACAATTAAGAACACTTACCAACCTGTAGCAATCTTCCTAACCGAAGTTGACGACTCCTCGATTAGATCTTCTTCTTCCTTCTGTCTTGGATGACGAAGTCCTAAGAACAAAGTACGAACTTTCTCTTAGATTTTGTTGTGGATGAGCACCCCGAATCTCCATTTTGTGCCTCCACCCTCACCCTATATATATAGGATGAGAAAAAAATCATATTCTAGTCATAATCCTAAATATGAACATAATATGAATCCTATTATGCCTAAAATATTTTATCAACATCATATTTTAGATCATAACATGAATTCCTAAAATAAGAATCCTATTATACCTAAAATAGCACAATACCAATTGTGGATATCCAAATTTAATCTAATCAAATATTTAATTAGATTTGGATTCCGCAAATATGTTGTTACCAAATCGAGACTGGACTCCAACAGACTTGAGTTTTATGGTTCTATCTTGGTTTGTATGTGCCTATAATATGGCTTGAACTTAACATACATATGTAATGTGCTTCATGGCCATTGTAGTATGGTTGATGAGATCCATCACACGTTGCCTTGAGTACACATTTCAAACTCTATCTTAGCTTAATATTTTGTGGCAAACTATAATTATACTCAATTTAGATAGTGAAACTTGACAACCTATTTGGCATACAAGGAGATCAACTTCATTTGACATTCTAGTGTCAAAAGGAAAAGAAAAGAAAAATACAATGAGCACATAAGTGAATCAAAATTTTGTTTTAGTCATGTACTTGATATGAAGGCAGGTTATTTGTAACAATGGTGGTGATTTGGTGATAAAATGTAGTCACCAAAACACTACAAAAAAGGGATATATATATATATATATATATATATATATATATATATATATATATATATATATATATATATATATATATATATATATATCTCCCGATGCTCGAACCTGCAACCTCTGGGGGGATATTCCTCACTCTAACCACTTTAACTCATTGGATATGTGTCGGTGTTTTAATCCTGTTCATCCTTTATTTTTTAGGAATTTGGCAGAAAACACCTGTCTTCCTTATTATATTGACGGTGGAGCATCCAAAATGGATAATTTTATTGGTCATATACTTAATGGTATAATCCAATTTTGATTATGATTTCGAAGTCATGTTACATCAGACTCCTATTGTTTAAAAGAAGTCTTCACTGATTTCTTCTTCTGGTACATATTCCCTAATTTTGTGACTCTAAGTCTTCATCTCCTTGATCTCTTAGACCATCTCTTGGACTTTAGTTTTCGATAGATTCTTAAGCTTTCTAGATTGGAACGTAATAAACAGTTTTGGAGTGGTCACATTTGAGCATGAACGAATTTGGAGTGTTAAACAACATTAAAAACTAGAGAATAAGAAACAAAAAAGATGTGGAAGTAGTCAACAATACTTCTACCATTCTGATTACAATCTTATGTCTTTGAATTATCATAGTTGATTTAAAGAAATGATTGTCAATGATTTGTTATGCTTGGGCTTGATATATGTGGTTGATTAAAAGTGTCATTTGATTGCCTTGTTGAAATAATTTATAGCATTGACATTACTGTGCTTATTTACTTATGCCAAATGTTCTTCAGCATCTTCTACAAGATATATAGCTTTGGATCTGCAGGTATTCATGGTTAATGAAGTGACCCTATCATAAAGCTCGTCTCTGAGTACACCTACAAACAAATTAGCTTGTTTTTCTTTTCTATCTACACCAAATATAAACTAACAGTCATCAGAACTCCGTTACATGACACCATAGAGAAAGGTTTTCTTGATAGCACTTAGACATTCCTTTAACAATATTTATACAGGGGTGTTTGAATCCAAAAGAACAACTGGAGTCCTTGACTTAAAAGTGATAATTTTGGAAAAAATTGATAATAACTTGATTGATTCAAAATTTAGTATATTGGGGCCTTTAATTATGTTTGCAAGTTTCTTCATATAAAAGAAAGATGGTGATATATAAAGATGGTGATATATAATTATGTACTCTATTTTGAGAAATGTAATAAAGATGGTGATATATAATGTTAAGTTTTTGGAATATAATATATACTGTGCAGTATAGAGCATTATAAATATGTTAATTTGAATAGTTTAAAGTGTTATAAATGTGCTGCTTTGAGCCTATACATATTATCTATTCATAATGTTTTAAAATTGTTCTGAATTGTGCACTATATATTAACTATTTATAACGCTTTTATAGAAACTATTCATGACGGTTTTTTTATAACGCTTTTAAAAAATATTTATAACACCCGTTTTCATAACGGTTGTTTTGAAAAAAAAAAGCGTCATGGTTTGTCATTAATGACGCTTTTTAGCCGTCATTAAAAGGGTTTCTTGTTGTAGTGAATATTTGACAATATTATGTCAAAAAGTTCCAAAAATAACTAAACTTGTTTGGTCAAAGTAAACATGCCAAAATACTTTATGAGATTTGAAGCAATCCTAGATAGTAATTGAATCCTCACTAACTTTCCTAAAACTATCCCAAATTTGATTTCTGACTTCAACAACATATTCGGCTAACTAATCTTCAAAATTAGAAACAAAGTTAAATTTCTGAATAATGGTGTATCCAAAAATTTATTTTAATTTTGTTCCACCATAAGACCCGTATTCTATTTTGGCTTGACAAAATCATGCAAACTTTAGTGATGAAAAACTTGAATAAGATCATTATATACTAGTCTTAAAAACTACTTTTGTGCATGTGGGGTACGCGGTGAGGAAGAAGAATAAGATAGTCAAGATATAATTTCAATTGCATAATATTGAATTTCATTTCGTCCTAGTCTTACTAGTTTGATCTTTTCATCTTGTAACAACTATATAAACTAAAGAACTATTTGTTCGTTGAACTATTAATAGTCCTAATAATTTCTATTTCTTTCTTTTTATGATTTTTGTTGGTTGAAATATCTATATTCCTAAGAATTTCTTGTTATTTCTTACTATAATCTTCGCTAGTATTAATTCGTCCACATTGAAGTTACCACTAAAATTTGCACTTGAAGTTGTCTCAGTGAATACTTATTTGTATTATTAGAACATTGAGCATTCAATTTTTATTCTCATTATTTGAGTTTTATCATGCATACATCTTATAACTTTCCACAACTATTTGATAGGTACAAGATGAGGGATATCGACAAAAGAAATTTTCAAGCTCTAGGATTTGCGATGCATGGGATGTGTTTTGGAATCATTGGACATTTACTCTCTGCAAGGATGTCAAGCATTTTGCAACATTTGAGGCTTGTTAGTGTTGATCCCAAGAACAATGTCATTATTTAATATTTGGAAAAAGCATAGTAGAATTTTGCATCTTTCTTTATTTAAGTTTAAAGTTCAAAAAATCAATATTCCATCTATGAATTGAGCCAAAATAATTCACCATAGTGAAGATACAATACGCTAATATACAACTCAAGTGCGCAAACTAAATACAACCAATTAAAAAAAGTTGATAATAGTCAAAGTTTCATTTTAGTTTTGTGTATAATTTAAGTTTTTTGGGAGCAATTGTGATATCTTCACATGAGGGAAGAAAAGTTTTTTTGGATTTCTTCTACTATTTCGAGTATGGTTGATTGGATTTCTTCTGCAACTTTGGCTATGATATGGTCAAATTTCTTCTACTGTTTCAGCTACGGTGATATGTCTATTGTGCAAAGTTGTTCTTGTTTGTGAACATTGATTATTGGATCTTCTCTATGACCTTGGGCCTTGGCTATTATGCGATGATATTTACTATGATGTTATTTGTGGGATTTATTTACTTGTCAAATTACTTGGGATTCTCACTTCGATTGCAACTTATTGCATGAGTTCTCATCTTTGTTTCTCTTGACTATTGGAAGACTCTTGTTGTCTACTACTGTGTCGACTACTTCTACTAGATCCCTACGTGGCATAGGGTAGGGAGAGAGAGTACATGGTCGACCTTCTTTACTTTGTTTCTATTATTGTCATCGCAACCGATTAGAATCTACATGCTAGAGAAAGCATGGTCATCTTAAGCAACTAGTGTATCGGAGAGTGCGACGAGCGTCGGAAAAGCTCGGAGAGTGCGACGAGTGCCATTCGGAGTATCGAAGAAACTAGTGTATCGGAGTAGTGTAGATTCTATCCAGAGTCGGCTGAGTTCGGCTGGAACCCGGTCTCCCCACCGAGTTTAGCTCGAGTTCGATCACTGGGAAGACAACAGGTTGCTCGACTTGCTGTCTCGAAATGGGTGAATTCGGCCCGAACTAGGTTGTCGGCGAGCTGTGTGAAATTTGGGATATTTTATACATCGTTGGATCAGATTCGACAGTCCATATTTATTGGGGTTTTGAGGATGTATAAATTAACAAGGAGGCAAGTATGGCGGGGGGGGGGGGAGAGAGAGAGAGAAAGGGTTGACGGCTACTTTGAAGTGGAGATCATTTTCGGGTGATATTTTCTCATGAGAAGCTTGTAAGAAGTCAGTGTATTTCTTATTCCTAGAAGTTGTGGTAATCTGGTTTGGATTAGTGAGAAGCTTGTATGGAGTCGGTGTATTTCTTATTCCAATAATGGAGACTTTTCAGGACTGGACTCCGATTGCCTAATAATTTTTTTTCATCTGGATTTTTCACGTAAAAATTGCTTGTGTCTGTATTAGGTTTTCTTTGTGATTTTGGCGATATGGATTTTGTGCTTTTATTCAGTTCTCTTACAGCTTCTTGGTTTGGAGGAACCAATTTCTTTCCTAACATGTCTAACTCATGGCTCAGTCATGTCGGGATGGCCTCATCTAAACTTGAAACTTGGTAAAAAAAACCATAAATTTGTTGACATGTAGAAAAAATAAATAAAAGGAAATAACTTGACTCCAAATCTGATTAGGAGAAAAAAATTTAACCTAAATTCGCTAGAGAAGATATAAGATTCGAGTTGGATATTAGATAAATCTGTCGTGAACCTGACTCCTTGATAACCTATTTCTCTTGGTAAGTAGGAGTCTCACATTATATTACATAACTTGGAATTGAAATAGTTTGCAAGATTTAATTGAAAGAAAGAGTATGTAGAGGAAGGAACTTAGGGTGAAGATGTCTTGAAAAAGATTTTGAAAATTAGCAGTAGTTAATAGTTATAACAATATTGTGCATTTTCCAAATCCAAATTCTTAGTTTTCCAATAACAAAAAAAAATCAAATGTTCTCCTTAAATACTTAACTAAAATTTCATTTGAAATCTAAGTATTTGGATTATAGAATTCATGTTAACAAACCCCCTATGGAGAACCCAAAAGATGAAGATCGGGTGTGGATCTTGAAGTAAGTGACAATTAGTTATAGTGAAAGATCATGGAATAAAGATCTACTTAAAAACTTATCTAGAATAATTAATAAGAGATATTAGATATGTAAGTATAGGACATATTGCTGGCAATAGTAGAATTTAAACTTCTCCTGATACTTTACAGTAAGTAAACTGACATGAACACCTTATGAGTTTCTACTACGTATCCAGAGAACTGACCCTTTCGATAATGAATCGGCAAACTAACCGGTTGACGGATTAGTCATTCGGTTCCGACACTCAAAATTAGATGCATAGATATATTATGCACGAACCCTTCACAGGTGTGACCAGATGATGTTTTCTCAAATGACATAAGGCTCATTCTAGGCCATATGATAGATCATATCCATCTCACGAATACATATCATTATGAGCATCTCACGTGCACAACTGAAGTAACTCGACAAGAATCTATATTGTATGATACATCTTATGTATCTGTCCGAACTTGATCCTATCTACCATATCATGACATGCTTTAAATACATTACAAACATTATAACATGTATAAAAGTAATCTACCATGTTTATTGGTATAGCTACTGGTGGTGCATTTACCAAGACACATGCCAAGATCCAAGCCTACATGTGGTTCTCAGTGGATCTCACTCGCGGTCGGCCTAGACCTGATCCTTTTCATGTGATAGGCATATTTTCTACCCACAATATCGCCATTCAAACTGGGGATATGACAAAATATCTGGAAGAATCTATGGGTAAATAGGTCGTCCACAAACTCTACAAACCTCGTCCAAATACAATGCATCTTATATTCATTGCCTTGCCGATTAAGTTGCATATGTTTGATAAGCGTACACCAGGAGGTAACTTGAAAAGAATGAAAGAAACCTAGGATTATTGAAGGAGAACTATATATAGCCCCCTTTACATCTTCAAAATGGTATACTTTTTTTATACCCTAAAGCTCTGCCAAAATTTACATTCATCTCAATTGAACGTGAGCGTTGAAGCGGCACAGGAGGATCACCTTGCCCCTCTCCATGTATTTGTGTACTCAGGTAAAGATGAATAAAACCAAATACTAGAAGGAATCCTTTGATCCAGCCTACCAAGTGGATCCAAGATTCCTGATGGTGGTAAAACAACATTAGGTTGGCACCCACTATTGGACTGAACTTTCACGATTTCTTTTTCTCCACCAAGAAAGATGCATAACGACACTTTCATTAGCAGAACGACCCCATAATTCTCTATTACCGATGCAGTAACATTCGTCCTTGGGTCGGGCGGCTAGGGCACAACCAGTTTGTAAGGCCTAGTTATAACCACCTCTGGCCCGTCTTTCTCCATCCATGGGGTGACCACGTCCGACTTGGTGCCATCAAAAACCAAACTCATCGATGACTACTCGCTACATACCCCAGAATCCTTGCAATAACAATTGATGGTGTTGGAGTGGGTGGGGTTCCCACCTATGTGGAGAATACCCCGGAGAGCGACGAGCGTCATCCGTGTGTCGGAGAAGCTTGGGGAGTGCATGGATTTTATTTTGGTACATATATGGTAAGGAAATATATGATTGGATTTCCATATTTACTTTGATTATATATTTATGATTGGACCCTTCATATAGTAGCTTTCCATATTATTGGATTTCCAATTATGGTAAGCTAATTATGATTGGATTTCCATTAAATATATGATTGATTTATATTGGAAGTTTCCATATATATTGGCCTTCCATGTATGGGTTACCAAGGGCTTATAAAAGGGTAATGCATGCTAGTTGTAAAATCATCTAAAAAAAAGAGTGCTTTACAATCTTTGAGAGAGAGAGAGAGGATTAAGGACTATTGTGAAAGAGAGATTGCTTCGAATAATTTTTCGGCATCTCTTGTTCTTCCGAGTCCGCAATCAAAAATTTTCTTCTTTCAAGTGAGTTGTGGTGATCCGTGTTAGATCAAGAGGAGCTTGTAGAGGATGTATTCTCTTTATTCCATTAGTGGAGGTTCTTCAGGGTTGGACTCCGATCGTCCCGTGGTTTTTCCCGCAAGGGTTTTCTACGTCAAAAATCTTTGTGTCTGCGATTGTGTTTGGAATTTTTGGTTTGTGTGCTTTTGCTCGGTTCTCTCGCAGGACTTTCTGGTTTGGGAAAACGGTTTTCGTGCTTCGTTCCCAATATAGTGGTATTAGAGCTTTGGGTTCAAAGAAGTGTCAGGAGTTGACAGTCAAACCAGGAAGCAGAGATGGATGCGAAGCCGGTACGCATGGTGAATCCGAACGGTACCAACTACCATTATTGGCGGAGCAAGATGAAGGATTTATTGTTCGTCAAGAAGCTGCATCTTCCAGTATTTGCATCCGAGAAGCCCAGTGACAAATCCGATGAGGACTGGAACTTCGAGCATATACAGGTATGTGGGTACATGCGGCAGTTCGTTGATGAGAATGTGTACAACCATATTGCCAATATTGAGCACGCGAAGACATTATGGGAGAAGCTGGAATCTTTGTACGCAAAAACGACCGGGGTAAACAAATTGTTCCTGATCCGGATGATGATGGGTCTGCGGTACAAAGATGGTGCATCCATTACGGATCACTTGAGTGAGTTCCAGGGCATGGTGGACCAGCTATCCTCGATGGGAGTCAAGTTCGACGACGAGGTTCAAGGACTTTGGTTGCTATGTACATTGCCAGACTCGTGGGAGACCGTACGAGTATCTATGATCGCTTCTGCTCCGAAGGCATGGTCAGTCTGGAGTTTGCCAAGAGCGGGGTACTGAATGAAGAGATGCGGAGACGTTCTCAGGGCACTTCATCCACATCCCATCACTCAGAGGCACTAGTTTCGGAGAGCCACGGAAGGGGCAAAAGCAGGGGTCCAGGTGGTGACAGAGACAAGAGCAGGGGAAAGTCCAAGGGTCGGTACGAGGACTCGAAGTGTTACCATTGTGGCAAAAAGGGCCACATCAAGCGGAACTGTTTCGCTTGGAAGAGAGAGAAGAAGGGCGACAAGGGGAAACAAGATGAGAATACTACAGCGGCAGCTTCGATACATGGAGGCGATGTGATCGTCGTAGGTGATGAGGTTATCGCAAACCTCACCTGCGATGACAATTCTTGGCTAGTGGACTCAGGGGCTTCAGTGCATGTATCTCACAACAGGGCACTATTTGCCACTTACATGACAGGCGACTGTGGAGTGTTGAAGATGGGTAATAGAGATGTGTCAAAGGCGGTTACCGTTGGAGATGTGCATTTGAGGACGAAGACGGATGCAGTTCTTGTTCTCAAAGATGTTCGTCATGTCCCTGATATCCGTTTCAACCTGGTGTCGGTTGGAAGGTTTGGATGATGAGGGATTCTTCAGTCTCTTCGAAAATAGTCAGTAGAAGCTTTCCAGAGGTTCGATGGTGATTGCCAGAGGAAGCAAGAAGTCCGGTCTCTACTATATGGAGGGTAGCGCACAGGGGGCACAGGAGGTGAACGCAGTCAGTGATGCGTCTACCGAGTTGTGGCACAGGCTGCTCGGCCATATCAGCGAGAAGGGGATGAGCTACTTGGTGAACAGGAAGGTGATTCCAGGGCTCAAGTCTACAAAGTTGGAGAAGTTCATACACTGCTTAGCTGGGAAGCAAAATAGGGTGTCTTTCCAAAGTCACCCAAGTTCAAGGAAGCCGGCGTTGCTCGAGTTGATTCACTCGGATGTCTGCGGTCCTATGATGGTAAAATCTATTGGTGGTGCTTCTTACTTTGTAACTTTTATTGATGACTATTCCAGGAAGGTTTGGGTCTATGCCTTAAAGACCAAGGATTAGGTGCTGCCTACTTTCAAAGAGTTTCAGGCCTCTGTTGAAAGAGAGACGGGCAAGAAGCTATTGTGTGTTCGGTCCGACAACGGCGGCGAATACATTGGTCCCTTTGATGCTTATTGCAGAGAGCAGAGGATACGACACCAGAAGACTCCACCCAAGATACCTCAGCTTAATGGTGTAGCGGAGCGCATGAACAGGATACTGATGGAGAGGGTGCGGTGTTTGTTGTCAGAAGCAAACTTGTCGGGCAGTTATTGGGGTGAGGCTCTTCTCACAGCTGCTTATGTTATTAATTTATCTCCTAGTGCTCCTTTGCAAGGTGATGTGCCTAACAAAGTATGGTACGGCAAAGAGCCGTCATACAATCACCTGCGAGTGTTTGGCTGTAAGGCTTTCGTGCATGTACCGAAGGACGAGAGGACCAAACTTGAGCCGAAGACGACGCGATGCGTCTTTGTCGGCTACGGTCGGGATGAGTTTGGCTATAGACTCTACGACCCGGTAGAAAAAAAGCTCTACAGAAGCGGGACGTGGTATTCGTCGAGGATCAGACCATGACCAACACTCAGGATTCCGAGACGCCTTCTGAGGCTGAAGAATTGCCTGAGTTAGAGTCATTTCGCTTCGAGCAGTTTCCAGAGGACATCGCAGAGAATCCAATTATGGGGGAGCCAATACATGGAGTTTCTCCCAACCTTGATCATCAACCTGCTGATGGTGGTCAGGGTGTCCCTCAGGAGGATGAGCATGCCGGGAAGGCGGTTCTTGAAGAGGAGAAGGCTGTTGGTATACAGCCAGCACCAGTATCTCCACTGAGAAGGAGCGACAGAGAGCGTCGACCATCTACGAGATACTCACCGGTTGAGTATGTGCTATTGACTGACGGGGGAGAGCTCGAAAGTTTTGCAGAGGCTATGGAAGACGAACACATGCAGGAGTGGATGGAGGCTATACAGGAGGAGATGAGTTCCTTATATGCCAATTCCACTTATGAGCTGGTACAGTTGCCAAAGGGCAAGAAGGCTTTAAAGAATCGATGGGTGTTTAGAGTGAAGCAGACGGATGATGCTACTCGCCCTCGATACAAAGCGAGGCTGGTAGTTAAAGGCTACGGTCAGTGGAAAGGCGTGGATTATGATGAGATCTTTTCGCCAGTCGTCAAACAGTCGTCTATTCGGGTGGTGCTAGCATTGGCAGCCAGTTTCGACTTGGAGGTCGAGCAGATGGACGTGAAGACGACATTCCTTCACGGTGATCTTGAAGAGGAGTTATACATGGAGCAGCCAGAGAGATTCTGTAAGAAGGGCAAGTCTCATTTGGTCTGTCGGTTGAGGAAGAGCTTGTATGGTCTGAAGCAGGCTCCGAAGCAGTGGTACAGGAAGTTCGAGTCGTTTATGGGAGAGCATGGCTATGCACGGAAGACGTCGGACCATTGCGTATTTGTGAGGTACCTTTCAAATCCTGGAAGGGTACATTGGAGTACGGTCAAGTGGATTCTACGATACCTTCAGGGCACTGCCGATTGGAAACTTTCTTTTGGTGGTGACGAGCCGAAGCTGGTTGGGTATACTGACGCTGATATGGCTGGAGATGTAGACACGAGGCGATCGACTTCGGGCTATGTGATAATGTTTGCTGGAGGAGCGGTATCGTGGCAGTCGCGGTTGCAGAAGTGTGTTGCCTTATCAACGACAGAGGCAGAGTACATTACAGTGACGGAGGCTTACAAGGAGTTGCTGTGGATGAAGAAGCTGCTGTAGGAAATAGGGCTAAAGCAAGAGCAGTATACTTTGCTTTGCGACAGTCAAAGTGCTATTCACCTTGTGACGAACCAGACATTTCATAGTCGGTCCAAGCACATCGAGACTCGGCATCATTGGATACGGGATGTGGTTGAGAAGAAGGATGCGGCGCCTGAGAAGGTTCATACTGATGAGAATAGAGCGGACATGCTCACGAAGGTTCTTCCGAGGGAGAAGTTTGAGTACTGCAGGCAGATCGTCGGGATGACGACCTTCTCCACATAGTTGTGAAGGGAGAGATTTGTTGGAGTGGGTGGGGTTCCCACCTATGTGGAGAATACCCCAGAGAGCGACGAGCGCCATCCGTGTGTCGGAGAAGCTTGGGAGTGCATGGATTTTATTTTGGTACATATATGGTAAGGAAATATATGATTGGATTTCCATATTTACTTTGATTATATATTTATGATTGGACCCTTCATATAGTAGCTTTCCATATTATTGGGTTTCCAATTATGGTAAGCTAATTATGATTGGATTTCCATTAAATATATGATTGATTTATATTGGAAGTTTTTATATATAATGGCCTTCGATGTATGGGTTACCAAGGGCTTAAAAAAGGGTGATGCATGCTAGTTGTAAAATCATCTCAAAAGAAAGAGTGCTTTACAATCTTTGAGAGAGAGAGGATTAAGGACTATTGTGAAGGAGAGATTGCTTCGAATAATTTTTCGGCATCTCTTGTTCTTCGGAGTCCGCAATCAAAAAAAATTTTCTTTCAAGTGAGTTGTGGTGATCCGTATTGGATCAAGAGGAGCTTGTAGAGGGTGTATTCTCTTTATTCCATTAGTGGAGGTTCTTCATGGTTGGACTCCGATCGTCCTGTGGTTTTTCCCGTAAGGGTTTTCCACGTCAAAAATCTTTGTGTCTGCGATTGTGTTTGGCATTTTTGGTTTGTGTGCTTTTGCCCGGTTCTCTTGCAGGACTTTCTGGTTTGGGGGAACGGTTTTCGCGCTTCGTTCCCAACAGATGGTCTATCCAACACCACACGATCCGAACTTTGACATAGACATCCAGACCCTCCTTCTAAGGGTCATGGCAACTAATGCAGCCATGTATTCTCAAGCCATGGCTCAGTATCAAATTGTCGCTCAGTCTTTGTTAACAATCTGCCTTATACTATATTTTATCCCTGGTGAACCTTCCACAAAAACAAGCTACAAGTTACTGCAACTTGGGTTAAGGGTTTTCTCCTTACCCACAGAACCGTTACCTAAGTTCCTCACCCAAGGACTCTTCTACATGGTATCAGAGCATGTCTAGAATCTTACATGTGTCTTCAATCCTCCTCTTCCCTTCTTTGTCTCCTGCCTCTTTTTTATTTTCTCTTTTTGTTACTTATTATTCTCTTCTCTTCCTTCCTCTCTTCCCACATGGCTGACTCTTCTTCTTTCACTTCAACCAACTTCACTCAAAAATCTTCCCAATTTATCAAGCTTAATGAGACAAATTATTTGGTTGGCTTCGACAAATCAAACCCTTTCTACATGGAGCTAAGTTTTGGGGCTATGTTGATGGTTCCATCCTGGAATCAAGTGCTACCACCAAATCCTCGACAATTGAAGGCCGACCAGCCGCCACAATTCCTAACCCTGCGTATGACAAATGGTTCACAACATATTAACAAAACTAGCATTCTCACCACATCTCTGACTGAAAATGTTGCTCGTCTCACCATTGGTTTTGACACCTCCAAGGCAATTTGAGATTTTCCCGAAAGACATTTCTCTCAGAAATCAGTCGCTGGTGCCACTAGCCTATAGTTGTAACTTTTTGATCTCCAAAAGGGTTCTCAATCAGTCAATGCTTACCTTCAGCAAGCCAAATCTATTCGCGACTCTCTGGCCTCCATCAATCAACATGTAGCTTATGCTTATTTAGTGGTTGCAACCCTCCATGGCCTGGGTCCCGATTATTTGATGCTTTGAACTGCTCTCTCCACCCAAAAACTATCGAATTTCACTGAACTCTGTGCTTGAATTGTAGCTTTTGATTGTCAGCAGGCCAGTCCCTCGGACCCAAATTCTGCTACTGCCTTCTTCAATCATGCAACTCAGGACCACCAATATCGTCCTCTGTATTGCAACAATCAGTTTTCTGCTGGTAGATCTCAGTTTGGTAGAAGAAATCAAGGGAATCACAAATTTAGAAAAGGAGGCACAAGATAACAAGCAACAACACAGAATGTATTCTTTCCTAACGCTCCAGCTATTGCAACATATCATTTTCCTCTACCCACTTATGCTGCTTCATCCCCTTGGTCTAGTGGGCTTCTTGATCCAAGCCTACAGTGGTGCCCAAATTGCCAAACCAACCAGCATAACCAAAATTACTGCCCACGTCGCTTCTCCGGCTCAACTACAGTAACACCATTTGCGGGTGCCCATTTTCATGATAACCCGAATTGGTATCCAGATACTGGCACCACACATCACATGGCGGCCACGTGTGCCGCTCCATAATTCACAGTCTTATGGCGGCCCTCATAATGTTTACATGGGAAATGGTAATTCAGTGCCATTTTTTTATACCGGTAACCTTCCTTTATCATGGGCTGGGCAAAAATCAATTATCTTTAGAAAAATGTCTTACCTATTCCTTCCATTTGTAAAAAAAATTTATCTGTCGCTCATTTCACCAAAGATTCAGGTTTATTTTCTTTTCACTCCTAACTTCTATCAAATTCATTGCTTACATACTTGTTGTCTATTATTTCAGGGCCCTTCTAAATATGGTCTCTATCCACTCCATCTGCCATCCAACTTTACTCCTTCCCATGCCCTAGCCACCGTTCATTCCTTTGGCATAATCGTCTAGGTCACCCCTCGTCTCCAGTTTTAGCTCGTTTAGTGTAGTGCCTGTAGAAGCATGGAAAAATCAAAACCATTCGCCTCTATATTCATGCGCCCATACTCAGATGCGCCAAGATGCCATGCGCGTATAGCTCCACAAACCTCCCATCAGCATTTAATACAACACCGACAAACGTGTCATATGTCAGTTATCACTCGAATGTGACGCAGCGTGCTTCTCGAAGGATGTGTAGATGGCGGCCACGTAATAACCTAAGCAGCATTATGTCCGACTCCATGTGCCCATCACAGCTGTGTCAGGACTCGCGTGTGCCCTTTGAGCCATGCCCCAGTAGCCATGCGCCAAGTTCTCTCACATACTGAACCAAGTCAGCACATCAAATCTAGTCAGCTTCAATAAATTAAGATCTTTAAGTAATGTACATGCGCCATGTGTCATTTAACTCAGTTCCAATCACGAACGGGTGCCAACCATCCAAGATCTCAGCAACAGAAGAATCTAAACAACTGCCACGTATCAGCTCATCTACAGCCCAACAATGCAGTCACAACTGATTCAGTTCAAACTTCTCGGACACAGCACCCTACGCCATCGCTCAGTATTCATGTATGCCAATGTTCCATGCACGCATGGATGGATCATTCCACCATCTATAAATAGAAGGATCATTCCTTTATTCCTCCCGGACATTCAGAGAGTCAGAGCATACTTCGAGAGAGCCAAATTGTCGTCCAGCCGAAGACTTGCAATTGTCTCTTGACCATTGTAAACCCCCTAAATTTTTACTATATTTTTTATTAATTTATTTTGGTATTGATTTTTATTTTGGTATCGTACCTCGAGTGCGAATGCGTAAAGACGTAAATACGAGATATTTGTTCATTCATATACAAATATTTTATTATTGTTTTCTTATGAATATAGAATAAATATGTTGTTTCAATACATAGTATAAACAAATATTTTCATATCAGAAGAACATTTCACGATATTTGCCAAAACTTTTATCTTTTTCTTTTATAAAAGATTATTTTATTTCAAATTAATTTAGAAAACTATATTTTATGTAAATACCTTATTTGCATGGATGTACAAATTTTTATTCATATATTTTTTTGGATTTTCGAAATTATTTATTATTATTATTTTTAGAAAAGATATTTTAAACTTATTGTGGTAATTTAAACTTTGTTTAGATTTTATTGATTTAATTTAAATAAGTTTGATTTAAATATGGGAATCATCTATATTTAATTTGGATTTGAAATTATCTAGATTTAATTGAGTTGGATTTGGATTGGATTTGGATTGAATCGGTTTTAAAATAATTTAAATTAAAAGAAAGATTAATTAAAGGGGGTTTTAAATAAATACTAATCCTACTTCTACTAGGAAAACATCTCTATCTATATCCAATCCTAACAAAGTAAACTCCAATTTATTTAAATCAAATCCTATCTAATTTATGAGATAAATCTGAAATAAATAACAATATAAATCCAATACATCCCCCTTCTATCAGCCATAATTTGAAATTATTTTTAGTCCAATAGAAACTCTAAAATTCGTCATTAGAATTCAGTCCCGCTTTTTAGTAGCAAGAGCAACTTGCAACGACGATATCTCCTAGCTCCGAACTCCGTTTTGCCTCCAGTTTTTTTTTAAAAGAAGCGTACCGAGGTAAGCTTTCCAAAAACATATTTTAATAGACAAATTTTATTCTGTAGATTTCTACAAAATTGTTTGAGTATCTAGTGTTCCAAAAATAAACGGGTTTCAGTATTTTTGCGATTTCGGGAGATTCCGAAAACGAAAATGCGATCCGTTTAGTTTTTCGGAGAGCTAATACAAAAACCTATGCCATATCCTAACTTTAGAATTTATTAAATAAATATAATAGGTTCAGTATTATTTATAATTAGATAATAGACTATTTTCAGCATCCGAAGTTGTACCTACACCTTCCTCTTTGTGCGCTGCTGTTGATTCGTCGTCAGGACATCATCTTACCTCACTCGGACATCAAGCAAGACACCTTGCCTTTACTGTTTAATTTTTTTGCTCAATATCATACATGTTTTTTTTATGTTGTTCTTTCAAAACTATATATAGATGCAAATTATTATACTTTATCAATTGGCTTAGAGTTAAGGGACCACCGTATGTTTAGTGCATCTCATAAACTGTCACGATGTGCCACGGATTGTGTATGAGTTGTGAGTCGCATATAGATGCGGACTTGCGTGCTGACTGATCATTGGTGCGTACAGACCATGCGTTAGGATATAACTACTAATAGATTGTGTAGAAGACTTGGCAGTTATTAAGGATTAAACAGTGTCGTGGAGACGACGCATGTATAGTATCATTGGGGGGAGGGGACAGTTATTAGCGTAGGGGCTATATTTTATTTTTACACACATTTTGGGCCGAGGGTGACTCTTCTGAGCACTACCTTCTGCCCAGGCCGATAGTGTCTCGGATGAGCGCTACTTGACGGCCACTCTAGATCTATTACTTGCTTGCGTGAATCCGTTACAGCCCCTACGTAGAACGTTGTCCTCACAGTGCATATCACATAGAATGGTTAGGAACCTTTACTCATGCATACTTTTCTGTTGAGCTTTATTATTCAGTTTATTGGCATGATATTATGTGTCTTGTTACGTCCCTCTGAGGACCTGGTGATCTCTCCAGGTGTGTGTTTTGTGATTTCTTGCAGGTGCTCTAGCTAAGGCCATTCCTTCCTTCGTGATGATTGCTCTTGGACTCGCCATTGCTCTCGCTTGCTTAATTATTTCCTTGTATATTTTTTCATATTTAATTTGGTTGGTAATGGACTTTGTCTCCGCCCAACTATTATGTACTTGACAAACTCAAAGTTGCTTTATATCATTATTTAACTTTGTGGATGAGATTTAGTTGTCTTGGATTACTACATTTATAGCTTATGTATACATACGAGGTCCATGTATTTCGTATGTATACAGCTGGCATGTCTACGTACTTGGTCCTACGTATTTTGGGACTGGGGCGTTACATATTTTTGTGGTGGCCCATGCAGGTCAAGTTTGCCGTTTCGGTTACATGACTGTACCGAGCGGGCCTGCAATATAGGATTAGAATCTAGGAATCTCATCTATATACTCTGATCACCTTCTTTGACCTTCCATGAATTTCATATTCCGACTCCCGTGGCTTCCCTTGATTTTTGCATCTTGCTTGAACTCCTTCTACCAACACCCTATCATCTCGTGCTAAACATGGTTAGAAAGATGACTACACTACTATATACTTATTGGTCAACCCTATGGCTAGAAGGATTATATTGACAAATAATATCCATTGAGGTTATATTTAAGTATAAAGGCATTTATTTTTCTTAGAGATATAATCTTAAGGATTAGTTAATTCCAAGTTGGGTAGTAGCAACATTAATAACTTCGAAGGGTTTTTGGATCTACAAAAGGATAGTAGGATCTATATACAATTAAGAAAGGAAGTTGATTTGATTTTTGAGTTTTGATTTTGAAGGTCTTTGAGAAATATTTATGATTCATTTGTTTATAACTATATATATCCTTGAATAGATATAAAGTTAGTTGAAGAGAATTTTTAAATTTAAATGCTGCTACAAGATTTTTGAGGGCGGTTGATAAACCTTGGTTTAAATTGGGTTGTATGGTTCCCAAGTAATAAGTTCGTAAACTTTTGAAGTAAGGTTATTAAGATTTTTGGTTAAAAATATTTTTTTTCAAATTGGGGATCTATTTTAAACTCTTGTGTGACTTACGATTGCTAACTCCTATCTAAATTTTGAGCTAAGATTTGGATTAATGATAGAAGAAAAAAAAATATATAGATTGGATTTGTAACACAATAAAGGTTATTCGAGATTTATTAGAAATTTGGAAAAATCTCAAGTTATGATTTTGAGGTGACCAGATAAGGTGGAAAGGTTAGTTTATGATACATCTTTGGAGAAATTTTTTTGTTATGATGAAGGTTATCTTGAAGTTGATTAAAAGAAATTTTAAATTTTAAGTTATGAGTATGATTGGCAGGTTAGAAAGATATTTTATTAGATTATTTGGAGAATTATATTGCAATCTTTGAAGAAGTCAAATTTATAGATTCAAATTATGGATAGGCAACCGAGATAGATAAGTAGTCCACAAAAATTGCCATATCACTCATGACCATGATAGCTATATATACTCAAGTGTAGTTGGTCATCTACCAAATAATGTGATTATATTTCAATCTTGACTCGCTCAACATTCCCTCAAATCTAGATTTTATCGTGACCTTCTAACCATTTGAAACTTGGGAAATAATTGGATTGTTTCTTGATCATACCCCATCAAGTGGCTATCATGTCTCTAGAAACGATATTCCTAATTTATTTTACCTTGATCTACTAGAATCTGAATTATCTTTATTTTATGCTTTAACTTGGTTATTTATTTTGTGCGTTAAACATTATCTCATGAACTCCCACTTTCTATTTAAATTCTTTTGTGTCCTTTACCGTGACTTGGATATTGGAGCACAACACTAGACTTTTTCAACCAACAAATTCTATATGTAAAACCTAGACGAGCCCACCTTCATGTAGGTATATCACGTGCCACTAAAACACGTATTCTTGTACTCTACTTTCATGATATGACTTTTGTGCCAAAAAGACTAAACTGTAACCCTTACCATGATACCGATATATTTATCGACCATGGATCTCGACTCAATTCCTTAAACCCAATAAATGATTATGGTCCACCTAATTCCTTAAATGCTCAGCTTGTGCTTTATGTGATTGCTACCTGTGCCTTTTATTTTTGTGCCTTATCTTGATTTACTTAGACCCATACCATCTTTACTCCCCATGTAACATTAGCAACTTTTATTTTCCTCCTTTCGACTAAATTGCTTCACTCATATTTCACCTTAATTCCACCGGGGTTCATGCAAGTTTGTTCATTTTATGATTTTGTGAAACCCAATTTTTGTTAATTAATATTAGTATTATTATTATTTATTATTATTATTAGAATTATTTTTGAGTTTAAAATCAATTTCAAAAATATTAAACATGGTTTTTGGGTGCTGACCCAGACCCGAGCCCGAACCCAGACCTGAACCATTTCTCTTTACAATTAGATCTAATTGGTTTTGTTTAAAAAAAAAAAATTTCTTGAGCTGGTCCAAATTGGACCAGCATTACACGTTCAAACCCATTCTCCATTTCCCTATTCTTTCTCCCCACGAACCCTCACAGCCACAACCCACCCCCTCTCTCATGAGAAGCAAGCTCCAGCACTACTCCACTTCCCTTTAAACACCATCACACATCATCTTCCCAACTCAAACTTCATAACACCCAACTCCCTCTCTCTCTATTATTCTTCCCAGAGAACAACAAATTTCCCTTCACTTCCCTCTTCCCCGAGCTCCCAAGCCGACCCCTCTCCCAGAGCCCTTCACCGACCCCAACGCCGGAGCCCCTAGCCCGGCCTCCCCGCGGCCCCGACCCACCGGCCGAGCACCCGCGCCCCGCGCGTATCTCTTGGCGGCACCGACCCCGGCCACCTCTTCGCCGGCGCCCTTCCCGCCGGCCTCCTCCCAGCAGCCCTCCGCCGGCAGCCCCCTAGCCCGGCCACCCGCAGCTTCCGTCGGCCTTCCCGTCGGCCCAACCCCCTTCGTCGACCCCCCTGTCGCAGCGCCCTTAGGCCGCGACCCCGCCTCCAGCGCGCCCCCGCCCTTTCCGGCGCTGATCTCGCAGTTCTCGTGCCCTAGCACGCGGACGTTGTTCCCCGAGGCTGTCCGCTATTCTGGACAACGTTCTTCGCTGGACTTCGTCTTCGAACTGTGGATTTGCGCATCCCGAGTCCGAGGCAACCCTTCGGATTCCGTCTTTCTGGGTAATTCCTGGTTAATCACAGTAGTTCGTCCCTCCCCGGTGTCGATGATGAGTTCGTCCACGAATTCCCTTTGGAGAAATTCGATTTCTGGGATAAAGGCCGTTCCCGAGATTTTTCAAGGAACGACGGGAAGTTCTGTTATTTGGATTTCTTTATTTTCGAAACTTTCGGAAATGGTTTTCTTAATATTTTAGCTTCCAGATATTCCCGGTATTGTGCTGTGATGTTTTGGTTGGATTCGGACTCCCGAATTTGGTTCGGGTCGTTCCGAATTAATCTGTGGAATGTTTGTGGATTATTTTATATATATATATTTTGGGATTCCCTGGTTTAGGATTTGCAGGAAAGATTATTGGCATATTTTCCAGTTTTTGGGTTGACCAAAAACAGAGGAGATGCTGCCGGATTTTTCCATAAATTTAATTATATTTTAAAAATGATTTCAGAATGGATTTTGGAATTATATTAAATATTTGGATTTTGGGCGACGACCGTATCGGTCAATGGGCCCCGGCTAAGTGCAAACGAAACCGGCTTCGTCCGGACGTTGAGGCATTAGCCTAGTTGACGATTGGACCATATCTGAGACTCATCAAATATTTATATTTAACTTATTTTATTATTACTATTTATTTATTCATATTTAATTTATAGGAAGTTTAGAACTAACAACCGTTTCTGTCTTATTTCAATTTATGTAAATAAATTATAATGGGCATAAGCCCAGCTGGTTGTTGGTTCTGTAACTGTAATTTGGTAGTATAGGATTTCTGGTTATTTGCTGATTTTGCGAGTTTTTGTAGCATACGAATAAATCGGATAAAAGTTATTTTCATATAAAAATTAATAAGTTTTTCTCACATAAAATCTACAAGTTTTAATATTAACAAACGATCATGTATTTCTCACTAAAATAAGAAATTTAGTTTTATATTTATAGTTACTAAAATACAAAGTTCTAATCAAATAATTTGGTATCGACGGGTTTTCTAAAATACAAAGTTTAAAATGATCTTTCCCTCATTATTAATTCAACGCACAAATAACCGTGTTTTGTTCGTGTTTTATTAACAAAGAATTAAAATGGATTAGGACACAATTAGAGATTTCAACTAGCGTAGTCAGATTGGTAACCCTGGTTTCTGAGTCAATTTCTCGAATGTAGGAATTCGAGGACGATTCTGAATTTCCATCTCGAAGTCTTCATCCTTTCCAGTCCAGTCTATTTTTGAGGCAAGTATAGTTTGTGTTAGTTTTACAGTTATTTTAATAATCGCTTTACTGCAAGTTTAAACCACGATGCAAACACGAAACTCTCCCTGAGAGTACTGACTGCAACTACTGTAACTGATTGGGGACTGGGGGAATAGAGTAATATTTATGACCACATCCAACTGTAACTTAGAACTGTATTAGCTTACCCCTCATACACACGGAGTTAATCCGAATCGTATCAATAGGATACAACTGTACATCCCAAGCCGGTCATATTCATTGCCTATTCAAATCACACTGTTTTACTGCTAGAAAACTGTTCATTTCTAAACTGTTTAAAAGTGCATGATTCTATTATTTATTTTAACTGTTTAAATTAGAATGAATTGTACTTTGCTCCCTCCTGACTGGAGATACATTTTTAGGGGACATTGAGGATACTGAGCTGTTATACAGCAGTTACTACGACCCTGTTCTGTACCCTATAGTGCTGCCAGAGTCCCCATTGGAGGACGTTGGGACTGAGACCGATGAGCCGGCTGATTAGATAGTTTTTCTTTTTTCCAGCTTTGTTGTCTATTTAAAACTCTGTTTATTTGAATTCAGTTTTATTTCAGTACATTTAAATTCCAATTGTATTTGATTTCAAAGTTTAATAAAGTTTTATTTCCCGAATTTGAGTTGTGACAATTATAGATATTGTTGTATGGTTACCTGCTATTGGAACAGCTTACTGCCGTCGTCTCAACAACGGTGTAGGGTGGGTATGATCCGGTTCGACCCAATTAGTTGGGATCGAGTCGTGACATATTTTTAGTGGTGGCCCATGCAGGTCAAATACAACAACTTAGGGAAACATACCTAGAAACAATTAGAACACTAGAACATTGATTTGTCACAACATAGGTCAGAATTATATATAAATAAATATTTTTGTTTGATTATAGACTGGTAGGATACCTTGCTTATGTTTGTACCCTAAACCTTCCAGATTATGACCAAGGAAAAGACCACCCCTGCTGGCGATGAGGTGTCATCATCTGAACACACCCCATCTCCCCCAGCACGTCTAGACCCTTCACCGTTGCAGCTGACCGACCGTCCCCATCAATCTCCACCACTCCGCGGCGCTTACGCCACTACTTCTCAAGCGGCGAACCCTACACTTCCCCGGGCTGAGCCGCAGATCCCTGCGGTAGTGTCCGCACCAGCTTCCCCACCAGTGCCCGTGGATCCCACTGATCTAGTGGGTATGTTACGTGGAGTGCTTGAAGCACAGAGAGCTCAAGCAGAAGCTCACCGAGAACAGACTGCAGCCCAAGTTGCAGCCCATCGCGAGCAGACCGCGATTATGAGAGAAGGCATGGAGAATGCCCACAACGTAGCTATGGCTGCCCTCGAAAGAGGAGGAACCACTTCATCGGAGCCACGACCTGCCAAGGTAAGCATGATTCAGGAGTTAAGATTTATATCTTTAAGGCCATTCTTTTGATTAGAGGCGTATTATTACATGAAGGTCGGAGATATAGAAAGCTTTAAGAAGCAAGGCCCTCGACCTTTCAAAGGAACCGAGGGTATCATCTACGTCGATGAATGGCTAGACAGCATGGAGCGTCTCTTGAGCGTCGTTCGACTCCCAGAGGACCTCAAGACCGAAGCAGTGGGACTCCAGCTACAAGATATGGCGAGCACCTGGTATCGGAATGAACCCCGACTCCAGGACAAGCAGCTCGACTGGGACACCTTCAAGAGGCTGTTCCGCAGGAAGTTCTTCCCAACATCTGAGATGCGGGAGATGGAAAGGCAATTCCAGGACCTGAAGCAGGGGAATATGACGGTCAGCGAATATGCGGCAGAGTTCGGCCGACTTAGCCGCTTTGCCCAGAACCTGGTTGCTGACCCCAAGGATCGTGCTGAACGATTCAGGTATGGACTAAGAGAAGAGATTCGCACCCCTGTGATCGCAGGTGGCGCTAAGTCTTATGAGAGGATCCTGATACGAGCTCAGGACGTGGAGAAGAGCCAACATTCTCGATCCAAGAGGGAGTATCCTGGAACTAGCAACTTCCAGGGTAACCAGAAGAGGCCCAACAACAACAACAACAGGCCTTCGCACCACCAACAGCAGCACCATCAAGCAAGGACAAATGACAGAGCGTCTCAGAAGCAGATCCCTGTCTGTAATTTTTGCAAGAGGCCAGGACATCAGTCGAACATATGCAGAAAGAAGCTAGGACACTGCCTAGTCTGTGGGTCTGCTACCCACCAAGTGAGGGACTGTCCCTCGTCAGTCCACCGAACCGAAACCAATCAGCAAAGAGCTCCCCTACCCACTCAGCAACAACGGTTCGGACAGCACCAACAGAAGATCGGGCGAGCTTTTGCCCTAGCAGCTGATGAGTAGGAACCAGAGCAGAAACCCACCGCTGATGTCATCATAGGTTCCATTTATGTGTTTTCACATCCTGCTCTAGCATTATTTGATTCGGGTGCATCACATAGTTTCATATCATCAGAGTTTATTTCTGCACACCACCTAGATACGGGACTTAGCAAGGTGATTAGTAGAGTTATGACTGGTGGTGGTCCCATACCCATCACCGAGGCTTGTAACTGTCCCATAACTATCTCAGGCCATCAATTTTTAACACCCTTACTAGTGATGCCCCTGCCCAACTATGATGTAGTCCTAGGGATGGACTGGTTAAGTGAACAACATGTGCTGATAGATTGTCACCGAGGATGTGTAATCTTCAGCCCACCAGGAGAACCGGAGTTTGAAATCTCTCGAGCTCCGGAAGATATGACGAGTGTTACCTACTCCTCAATCACCGAAGAACCCGGGCCTCCTCACCCTATCATCACGGAATTCATGGACATCTTTCCAGATAGTCTTCCAGGATTGCCGCCAGATCGAGGTGTAGAATTCACCATCGATCTAGTACCCGGCTCTTCTCCTATTTCTCGGGGATGCTACAGAGTCAACCCTAAGGAGGCAAAGGAGATGAAGGATCAGATCGACGAGCTGAAGGCACAAGGATTTATCAGAGACGGGGCTTCACCCTGGGGAGCACCAGTTTTGTTCGTGCCCAAGAAGGATGGAACCGTGCAGATGTGCATTGACTACCGGGCGCTGAACAACATCACTATCAAGAACAAGTACCCTCTGCCCCGGATCGACGACCTGTTTGATCAACTGAGTGGAGCCAAGGTATTTTTGAAGATAGATCTCAGGTCAGGCTACCATCAAATCAAGGTCAGGAAGGAGGATATTCCCAAGACGGCGTTCAACACCAAGTATGGACAATTTGAATTCTTGGTCATGCCGTTTGGACTGACAAATGCTCCCACGGTATTCATGAACCTCATGAACAAGGTTTTCCATGAATACCTGGATCAGTTTGTTGTTGTCTTCATCGATGACATACTGATCTTCTCGAAGACTGAGGAAGAGCATGAAAAGCACCTGAGGAAAGTGTTGAGTACCTTGAGGAAGGAGAAGCTCTATGGTAAGCTATCCAAATGCGAATTCTTTTTAGACAAAATGAAATTTTTGGGCCATGTTGTCACAGGAAAAGGAATTTCGGTGGATCCAAAGAAGATAGCTGCTATTGAGAAGTGGACTGCACCAAGCTCGGTTGCAGTGATCAGAAGCTTTTTGGGTTTAGCTGGCTACTACCGGAAGTTCGTGAAAGATTTCTCCAAGATTGCTAAACCAATGACGAAGCTTACCAGGAAGAACGAGGAATTCATTTGGTCGAAAGCTTGCCAGTCAGCTTTTGAGGAACTGAAGAAGAGGCTTACAACGGCACCGATACTTGCGCTACCCGTAGGTACCGGCGGTTTCTCAATCTATAGTGATGCTTCCGGTAAGGGACTGTGCTGCATTCTTCAACAACACGGGAAAGTAATTGCTTATGCATCTAGGCAATTACGGACTCATGAGAAGAACTATCCCACACATGATTTGGAGCTTGCAGCGGTGATATTTGCTTTGAAGCTATGGAAGCACTACCTGTATGGAGAGAGAGTGGAAATATTTACAGACCACAAAAGTCTGAAATATGTCTTCACTCAGAAGAAGCTGAACATGAGACAGAGACGATGGCTGGAGCTGATAAAGAATTTTGATATCAACCTGCAATATCATCCGGGTAAGGCTAATGTTGTTGCAGATGTACTTAGTCGATACCCGATGGCTATGTTCTTGACCAAGGAGCATCATTTGCTGGAGGACATGGAGAAGCTTGGATTGGAGATTGTACTGCCTGAAGAAGAGATGAAGAAACTAGGAAGAGAAGCCATCGTACCAGGAGCTGAATCATCATTGATATAGTTGCAAGTGCGTTCAAGTCTGATGGACAGAGTCAAGGAGACACAATTCCAAGACGAGACGCTTTGCAAACTCAAAGACCAAGTGCTGGCAGGAACACTTGAAGGATTCTGAATCGCCAGCGACGGAGCACTGAAGAATGGTACGAGGCTTTGCGTACCAACTGGCGAACTGAGGGACGAGCTGATACGAGAAGTGCACCAGTCGCAGTATTCTATACATCCTGGAGCCAACAAAATGTACCGGGATATGCGAACTATAGTATGGTGGTACGGAATGAAGAAGGATGTATCCAGGTATGTGGCTAGATGTTTAATTTGTCAGCAAGTTAAAGCTAGCAGACAGAGACCAGCAGGATTATTGCAGCCGCTTGACATTCCGGAGTGGAAATGGGAGCACATAACAATGGATTTTGTATCGGGACTGTCTCGATCCCAAGGAGGGAAGGATGCCATTTGGGTTATTATGGACCGACTGACGAAGTCAGCACACTTTATCCCCTTCAAGGTTGGTTTATCCACCGAGAAGTTAGCAGCACTGTACATGTGGCACATCTACCGGATTCATGGAGTTCCGGTAAGTATCATATCTGACAGAGATACTAGATTTACCTCTCACTTTTGGAAGAGTTTGCATGACAGCTTGGGAACCCAACTGAAGTTCAGCACCGCCTACCACCCCCAGACTGACGGGCAATCACAGAGAACAATCCAGACGCTAGAAGACATGCTGAGATCCTGCATCCTAGAATTTAGAGGGTCTTGGGAAGACCATTTGCACGTGGTAGAGTTCTCTTACAACAACAGCTACCAAGCTAGCATCGGTATGACACCGTTCGAGGCACTCTTTGGACGTCGTTGCCGCACTCCACTTGCTTGGGACGACGTCGGAGAACGAGTGTTGCTTGGACCTGAGATGGTGACCGAAGCAGCAGAGAAGGCGACAGTGTATTTGTGAAGATCTCTCCTACCAGAGGAACAATTCGTTTCGGCAGAGCAGAAAAGTTAAGCCCCAGGTATATTGGTCCATTTGAAGTACTTAACAGGATTAGAGAAGTGGCTTATCGGGTGGCTCTATCCCCAAGTCTCGAAGGCGTCCACAACGTCTTCCACATCTCGCAGCTGGGACGCTACATCCCAGACCCGAGCCACATCTTGGATCATTCAGAGCTGGAGATTGGACCCAGCCTCACAGTGCCGGAGAAGCCAGTGGCGATATTGGACAGAGGCGAGAAGAGAACCAGGAACTCTGTGACGCCGATAGTCAGAGTTATGTAGCGGCACAACTCACCAGGCGAGTCGACCTCGGAGCGAGAAGACCAGATGCGGGAGCAGTACCCGTACCTGTTTGAGACTTGAGGTAACCCCTAACCTTACCTTTAATTTCGAGGACGAAATTTTTTAAGGAGGGAAGATTGTGAAACCCAATTTTTGTTAATTAATATTAGTATTATTATTATTATTTATTATTATTATTATTAGAATTATTTTTGAGTTTAAAATCAATTTCGAAAATATTAAACATGGTTTTTGGGTGCTGACCCAGACCCGAGCCCGAACCCAGACCTGAACCATTTCTCTTTACAATTAGATCTGATTGGTTTTGTTTAAAAAATATATATATTTCTTGAGCTGGTCCAAATTGGACCAGTATTACACATTCAAACCCATTCTCCATTTCCCTATTCTTTCTCCCCACGAACCCTCACAGCCACAACCCACCCCCTCTCTCACGAGAAGCAAGCTCCAGCACTACTCCACTTCCCTTTAAACACCATCACACATCATCTTTCCAACTCAAACTTCATAACACCCAACTCCCTCTCTCTCTCTATTAGTCTTCCCAGAGAACAACAAATTTCCCTTCACTTCCCACTTCCCCGAGCTCCCAAGCCGACCCCTCTCCCAGAGCCCTTCACCGACCCCAACGCCGGAGCCCCTAGCCCGGCCTCCCCGTGGCCCCGACCCACCGGCCGAGCACCCGCGCCCCGCGCGCATCTCCCGGCGGCGCCGACCCCGGCCACCTCTTCGCCGGCGCCCTTCCCGCCGGCCTCCTTCCAGCACCCTCCGTCGGCAGCCCCCTAGCCCGGCCACCCGCAGCTCCCGCCGGCCTTTCCGTCGGCCCAAGCCCCTTCGCCGACCCCCCTGTCGCAGCGCCCTTAGGCCGCGACCCCGCCTCCAGCGCGCCCCCGCCCTTCCCGGCGCTGATCCCGCGGTTCTCGTGCCCTAGCACGCGGACGTTGTTCCCCGAGGCTGTCCGCTGTTCTAGACAGCGTTCTTCGCTAGACTTCGTCTTCGAACTGTGGATTTGCGCGTCCCGAGTCCGAGGCAACCCTTCGGATTCTGTCTTTCTGGGTAATTTCTGGTTAATCACAGTAGTTCGTCCCTCCCCGGTGTCGATGATGAGTTGGTCCACGAATTCCCTTTGGGGAAATTCGATTTCTGGGATAAACGCCGTTCCCGGGATTTTCTGTGGAACGACGGGAAGTTCTGTTATTTGGATTTCTTTATTTTCAAAACTTTCGGAAATGGTTTTCTTAATATATTAGCTTCCGGATATTCCCGGTATTGTGCTGTGATGTTTTGGTTGGATTCGGACTCCCGAATTTGGTTTGGGTCGTTCCGAATTAATCTGTGGAATGTTTGTGGATTATTTTATATATATATATATATTTTTTGGGATTCCTTGGTTTGGGATTTGCAGGAAAGATTATTGGCATATTTCCCAGTTTTTGGGTTGACCAAAAATAGAGGAGATGCTGCCGGATTTTTCCGTAAATTTAATTATATTTTAAAAATGATTTCAGAATGGATTTCGGAATTATATTAAATATTTAGATTTTGGACGACGACCGTATCGGCCAATGGGCCCCGACTAAGTGCAAACGAAACCGGCTTCGCCCGGACGTTGAGGCATTAGCCTAGTTGACAATTGGACCATATCTGAGACTCATCAAATATTTATATTTAACTTATTTTATTATTACTATTTATTTATTCATATTTAATTTATAGGAAGTTTAGAACTAACAACCGTTTCTGTCTTATTTCAATTTATGTAAATAAATTGTAATGGGCATAAGCCCAGCTGGTTGTTGGTTCTGTAACTGTAATTTGGTAGTGTAAGATTTCTGGTTATTTGCTGATTTTGCGAGTTTTTGTAGCATACGAATAAATCGGATAAAAGTTATTTTTATATAAAAATTAATAAGTTTTTCTCACATAAAATCTACAAGTTTTAATATTAACAAACGATCATGTATTTCTCACTAAAATAAGAAATTTAGTTTTATATTTATAGTTACTAAAATACAAAGTTCTAATCAAATAATTTGGTATCGACGGGTTTTCTAAAATACAAAGTTTAAAATGATCTTTCCCTCTTTATTAATTCAACGCACAAATAACCGTATTTTGTTCGTATTTTATTAACAAAGAATTAAAATGGATTAGGACACAATTAGAGATTTCAACTAGCGTAGTCAGATTGGTAACCCTGGTTTCTGAGTCAATTTCTCGAATGTAGGAATTCGAGGACGATTCTGAATTCCCATCTCGAAGTCTTCATCCTCTCCAGTCCAGTCTATTTTTGAGGAAAGTATAGTTTGTGTTAGTTTTACAGTTATTTTAATAATCGCTTTACTGCAAGTTTAAACCACGATGCAAATACGAAACTCTCCCTGAGAGTACTGACTGCAACTACTGTAACTGATTGGGGACTGGGGGAATAGAGTAATATTTATGACCACATCCAACTGTAACTTAGAACTGTATTAGCTTACCCCTCACACACACGGGGATAAGCCGAATCGTATCAATAGGATACAACTGTACATCCCAAGCCGGTCATATTCATTGCCTATTCAAATCACACTGTTTTACTGCTAGAAAACTGTTCATTTCTAAACTGTTTAAAAGTGCATGATTCTATTATTTATTTTAACTGTTTAAATTAGCATGAATTATACTTTGCTCCCTCCTGACTGGAGATACATTTTTAGGGGACATTGAGGATGCTGAGCTGTTATACAGCAGTTACTACGACCCTGTTCTGTACCCTGTAGTGCTGCCAGAGTCCCCATTGGAGGACGTTGGGACTGAGGCCGATGAGCCGGCTGATTAGATAGCTTTTCTTTTTTCCAGCTTTGTTGTCTATTTAAAACTCTGTTTATTTGAATTCAGTTTTATTTCAGTACATTTAAATTCCAGTTGTATTTGATTTCAAAGTTTAATAAAGTTTCATTTCCCGAATTTGAGTTATGACAAATATAGATGTTGTTGTATGGTTACCTGCTATTGGAACAGCTTACTGCCACCGTCTCAACAACGGTGCAGGCTGGGCATGATCCGGTTCGACCCAATTAGTTGGGATCGGGTCGTGACAGATTTCCTCATTTTAAGATGGAAATGGATCATGACTTCCTTTGGATAGAAAGAGATTTGATTAGAAACTCCATAAAGGAGATTAGTGGTATAAATAAATAAAAAAATAATAGGATTTTGGGGCATAAGTTGAAATAAGTGATAAGTGCTATTAGGTGGGATTGAGAAAGGTGTATGTTTACAAAGTGATATGATCAAAAGTAAGTATACTGGCGATTGACAAATTATTGTAGAATTTAACAGATGATTGAAGGTAGAAATTTTTTTATTATTATAAATGAGTATGAAATTCTTAATAGAAGGAATGGTTTTGTCTCGATGAAATTGATTAAAGGTAAATTAAAAGTTCAAGAAGGTTATAAAAGACAAATTTTGAATTAAGGAAGATACTTATATCTATATATGTGTGTTGGAGAAGTAAATTTCGAGGATCAGTAAATTAAAACTTTTGGGACTTAATGAATTTCTATCTTTGAGATATTAGATTGGATATAAGAATATAGATAGGATTCCAAATTACGTGAGAAAATTTTGGAGGTTAACCATCAAATTGAAGGGAAGAAAAGAAATATAGATTTCAAGAAATTAAAGAAATTATGGAAAAAAAATTTGGAAAAATTTAAATCCTTGTGGATTATCAAATTTGAAGAGGCTGTATAAAGTATTATTGATAAGATGATTCGAGATATGCCGAGGAAATTTTGAATCAAGAATATCGAGCTAGTAAATTTTTGAGATTTGAAGATTGTTGCATTTTGTGAGTTTGCACGTCTTGGATAAATGAGTCATTTTTTAGACATTTATTGGGATGCCATGAGATATCTCCTGAACTATACCAAATTCTTTTTATCTAGGTTATTGTTGTTCAAATTACTTGCTGGATTCAGTTTCCAAATCATTGATTAAGCTTCTTATCGATAAACTCTCGTGCCTATAATTTTACCATCTTGACTAATACTGCTAACTATAAACTAGTTTTGCAAGCTTATCCATCTATCGAGCTTGTTCATGACTTATGCTATTGAGCGCACGCTCACTAACATATTGTCTAATTAGAACCGGTGCATGATGGTCTGATCAACCGAGTGCACTTTGGTTCACTTTTTACATATCGTTCTAACATGGATAGAGACATAGTTAAACTTGGCCTCTAGAGTCTCATCCACGATTGCCTTGACAATTCTCTTTTGAACTATTCATGTCGCCTTTGGACCACGTATTCGTATTCGATAATAGCTTCTTCACACTCTTAATAGTCTTTGTCTTTCACTTATTTTGGAATGACAAAACTCTCTTACTTGATATCCCCTTAGTTGTCCCACCATCTATTGCCAAGATAGTTAGCCACCGACCAACCAATGGAACTATATTCCCATCTCGAGTTACTCGTCCTTTCCCTTGACCCTAGATTCATTATCGTGACCATCATTCACTCCCTAAATTAAATTCGTAATTTATTTCCATAGTTATCGAGATCACGATTTTCTAATGCATGTTTGTGTTGAACGTTGTGATTTGATCGATATAACTTTGTACCTTCTCGAACCCCCTACTTATTTTTAATTTCGAGGACGAAATTCCTGTAAGTTGGGTAGGATGTAAACCCCCTAAATTTTTACTATATTTTTTATTAATTTATTTTGGTATTAATTTTTATTTTGGTATCGTACCTCGAGTGTGAATGCGTAAAGATATAAATACGAGATATTTGTTCATTCATATACAAATATTTTATTATTGTTTTCTTATGAATATAGAATAAATATGTTGTTTCAATACATAGTATAAACAAATATTTTTATATCAGAAGAACATTTCACGATATTTGCCAAAACTTTTATCTTTTACTTTTATAAAAGATTATTTTATTTCAAATTAATTTAGAAAACTATATTTTATGTAAATACCTTATTTGCATGGATGTACAAATTTTTATTCATATATTTTTTTGGATTTTCGAAATTATTTATTATTATTATTTTTAGAAAAGATATTTTGAACTTATTGTGGTAATTTAAACTTTGATTAGATTTTATTGATTTAATTTAGATAAGTTTGATTTAAATATGGGAATCATCTATATTTAATTTGGATTTGAAATTATCTAGATTTAATTGAGTTGGATTTGGATTGGATTTGGATTGAATCGGTTTTAAAATAATTTAAATTAAAAGGAAGATTAATTAAAGGTGGTTTTAAATAAATACTAATCCTACTTCTACTAGGAAAATATCTCTATCTATATCCTATCCTAACAAAGCAAACTCCAATTTATTTAAATCAAATCCTATTTAATTTAGGAGATAAATCTGAAATAAATAACAATATAAATCCAATACATCCCCCTTCTATCAGCCATAATTCGAAATTATTTTTAGTCCAATAGAAACTCTAAAATTCGTCATTAGAATTCAGCCCCGCTTTTTAGTAGCAAGAGCAACTTGCAACGACGATATCTCCTAGCCCCGAACTCCGTTTTGCCTCCAGTTTTTTTTAAAAGAAGCGTATCAAGGTAAGCTTTCCAAAAACATATTTTAATAGACAAATTTTATTCTGTAGATTTCTACAAAATTGTTTGAGTATCTAGTGTCCCAAAAATAAACGGGTTTCAGTATTTTTGCGATTTCGGGAGATTCCGGAAACGAAAATGCGATCCGTTTAGTTTTTCGGAGAGCTAATACAAAAACCTATGCCATATCCTAACTTTTGAATTTATTAAATAAATGTAATAGGTTCAGTATTATTTATAATTAGATAATAGACTATTTTTAGCATCCGAAGTTGTACCTACACCTTCCTCTTTGTGCGCTGCTGTTGATTCGTCGCCAGGATATCATCTTACCTCACTCGGACATCAGGCAAGACACCTTGCCTTTACTGTTTAATTTTTTGCTCAATATCATACATGTTTTTTTTATGTTGTTCTTTCAAAATTATATATAGATGCAAATTATTATACTTTATGCAATTGGCTTAGAGTTAAGGGACCACCGTATGTTTAGTGCATCTCATAAACTGTCACGATGTGCCACGGATTGTGTGTGAGTTGTGAGTCGCATATAGATGCGGACTTGCGTGCTGACTGATCATTGGTGCGTACAGGCCATGCGTTAGGATATAACTGCTAATAGATTGTGTAGAAGACTTGGCAGTTATTAAGGATTAAACAGTGTCGTGGAGACGACGCATGTATAGTATCATTGGAGGGAGGGGCAGTTATTAGCGTAGGGGCTACATTTTATTTTTACACACATTTTTGGTCGAGGGTGACTCTTCTGAGCACTACCTTCTGTCCAGGCCGATAGTGTCTCGGATGAGCGCTACTTGACGGCCACTCTCTATTACTTGCTTACGTGAATCCGTTACAGCCCCTGCGTAGAACGTTGTCCTCACAGTGCATATCATATAGAATGGTTAGGAACCTTTACTCATGCATACTTTTCTGTTGAGCTTTATTATTCAGTTTATTGGCATGATATTATGTGTCTTGTTACATCCCTTTGAGGACCTGGTGATCTCTCCAGGTATGTGTTTCGTAATTTCTTGCAGGTGCTCTAGCTAAGGCCATTCCTTCCTTCGTGATGATTGCTCTTGGAATCGCCATTGCTCTCGCTTGCTAAATTATTTCCTTGTATATTTTTCCATATTTAATTTGGTTGGTAGTGGACTTTGTCTCCGCCCAACTATTGTGTACTTGACAAACTCAAAGTTGCTTTATATCATTATTTAACTTTGTGGATGAGATTTAGTTGTCTTGGATTACTACATTTACAGCTTATGTATACATACGAGCTCCATATATTTCGTATGTATACAGCTGGCATGTCTACGTACTTGGTCCTACATATTTTGGGACTGGGGCGTTACAACCATCATCGGATCGTCAACGGAGTAAAGGTACCAGAAATAGCATTTGATCTCCATCGCCGTATGTCCCTAGAAAAAATTATACTTGAAGGATCCCTTCGAGGATCGTAATTGTATTCTCTTTTATTTGTTAATATAAAAGTTTATTCCAACTTTTTTAATGGCAAACAAGCTGACGACTCTGCTGGGGATGACTTTCTCCTCCAACGAGAAAGTAGTGTCGCAATCTGATGACAACAAACTCGGGTCCTCCCAAAAGATGCTGGTTGTCCGCTTCGACCATCAAGCTTATGAGGAATTCCTCTCTGAAGGCAGCGCGAGCCCTTCAAAGCATCTACCAAAGTCGAAGAAGACTCGCCAAGTCTGGGTGCCCAAGGATGATCTGCCGTACACCAACACTAAGAGACTGCACCCGCACAGCCACTCCTTACTGCTGACTCCATCAACATTTAAGCAAGATGCTGCTTCTCAAGTGGCGCATCCGTATGGGAGGCACAGTGCTGACTGTCATTCCCAGTCTATCATGTTCCAGTCAAAGGCGATGCACCGGAAGAACAAGGGCGTAGCCGTCCTCTCGCGCATGGGTTCTGCTGTACAGGAAAAATCCTCTATGTTTTGACAGAATCACTTGCCCCATGGCAAGGAAAAATTGGACTTTGATTACTATGTGCCTTTGCGGACCAGTACGAAGAAATCTAAGGCAGCACGAGCCATGCGCTCTCAATGTGCTACGCCAACAGTAAGCCAAAAACGTGTATTAAAAGTCATGTGCGTAGCTGATGGCAAGCTATACAGAATTGACTCAGACGCTCTTGCGTCCTGAATGGGTCAGTTCTCAATGTCCTTCTGCCACTTTGGCGCATCCAATGCACTGGAATGAAGTCAGGGGCAAATCTTGTGTGGTCAAACCCATGCGCCCACGTGGGTTGGGCGCATGAGGTGGGTTCGACTCACAATATTAAGTGTTGTTCTTCCATCAATCATCTGGGCACATCTAATGAGCTGGAACCAGATCAGGAAGCTCATCACCCACATATAAACCCAAGCGCTCGTCCTAGCCATGCGCATGAAGTGGGTATAAATGTGGATCTCTCTTTGCACGATTTGCGGGACGTAATTAATCACAAACGCAAAGCAGAGGAGACGACTACTTTACACAATGCACCCCTTGTGGGGCATACTCGTGCTAGTGTAACCATCAACTGCTGCTGTTGCAAAATAATGACCCCGCCACTGAGGTAGTCCGTGTTCCAACGACTGCAAACTATTGTACCCGTCCGACGTTGTCTCGAAAAGAATGTGCCAATTGAAAACGAAGAAGAACTCCTAGTTGTCTCGTGCCACGCTACTTCAAATTCCCCTATTGTAAAGAGGAATTTCAAGACTATTAATACTCCGGCTTCGGTTAGTGCATCCAAAAGTTGGCCCCGTGGAAGCAAGTTAGTGGTGCCCAACGTCGGGGTATTCCAACACACCCGTTCCAAAATAAAGTCTTCCTTGGGGAAGATGACTTCATCATCCACCGGGGGTAGTGTCACGTCCCAATTTTCGAAGAATCGATAGTCATCCTCGGGACGTGGTACGAACCTAAGTTTCTCTCGCATAAGGCATAATTATAAGGTTATCCGAAATACAACATCTAATAGAGTATACAGAGAAATTGAACAACACATTGGAACAGAAGGACCTTTCTTTTCATTAATAATAGACATCATTTACAAGACTCTATTATAGTGATTGCCGCACTGTAACCCCACTTTTCCTAGAATTAGAAATTTGGTCATCTTTAGTCTATCATATATCTCTATAGTTGTCCATTTTTTACTTCATCTTTTGGGTGTATTAGTTTATCATCTATATCATCATTTTATGATTTATCTATCTACTAGTTTTGATATACTATGTTAGGATATTGCCTAGCTATAAAACCAATCATCAATGAGACTTGAAAACCAACTCCTTATTTTATCACCTATTTTCCTGGGCCAAGAGCCATCCGTTAAGCGTCCCTCATCTTCTAAAACCTTATACCTCAACTTTGAATTTTAACAATTTTAACACTTTTGTCAGCCCAGCCCAGCCCAGTATCCAAGCCCATAGACCTTTGAATCCAAATTACCTATCGGGTTGGGAACTAACAACCCATTTAGGAGGGGTTAACTGACCCAGTAAGCATTAATCCTTATCTTCACAAATTTTCCCCAGATCTGAACTTCTCTTCTCCAGCACCAGCAGAACGAAGCTCGTCGACCGGCTATGGCGAACCTCTGTTCGCAAGCGACCATCGTCGACCGTTCTAGAAGGTCCTAAGGAATTCTCCCTACCAACCTACTCGAGCCATCACAACCGTTGTTCTTCCACCGCTATGGATCGGTCGATCATCGCTGTCCAGTTCTAACGGCCGGCCAGCCTCGTACCCTTATAAATTAGACCCTGCCCCTCTCCTTCTTCATCATCTGCACATTGAGGGCAAAGCCCTACCGAAATCTTCCTTCTCCCTCCTTGTCGATCGGCTTGCGGCCATGACAATGGCGCTCTCGGTGACAGGGGTTCGCGCATGGGTGCCGCTCGATTTCTCTATAGCAGTATCGACAGGTCGACATCACTGGTTCTTTATCCTCGTCGGCCATGGCAATCGGTGAGATTCCTCATAGGCTACCAGTGATATGTTCGTTGGCAATAAGGAAGTAGATCAGCTTTCAAAACCTCGTTGATCTCGTCTCAATTCGAAGTGATGATCGATTCAGTTCTTAGCCGCAATTTTTCCTGAGCTGCTTGATCACAATTAGTACTCCTCAACTCCTGATCATCCTTGGTAAATTCCATAATTCTTTTATTTCTTGTTGAAATTTCTATTTTCTTGATGGATTGGTGATGTGATCGAACGATCAGAAATCGTGCTGGTTTGGAGTTGTTTCTTTTCCCTATTGCAAATGTGCAGTAGTTATCGATTGGGTCCGACTATACGCACCCCACCTATTTCTAAGTTGACCCCAACTTTTTTGAGTAACTTAAGTTGTATTGTTAAATGACTGATTTATCCTTTTTCTATTTCTAACTCTACACCCCAACCTATCTTCCTCAAACCTAAAAACCCTAGAAGACATTATTTGAAGCTTAAAGAAATTACAATGGAGGGCCAAAGTAATGATAGAAGATCTCCCTACTAACGTTTTTGTTTCGAGTAGTGATTGGGCTGTTTCGATTTTGAAAAAAAAATAAAATTCGCGAACTGTTCGACCTGAACGAGTCGGACAAATTCGTACTGTTCGACATACACAGGTCGAACATTTTAAAAGTGTTCGACATACACAGGTCGAACGTACAAATCCATACTGTTCGACCTGTGATGGTCGAACAAATACAAACTGTTCGGCAGGATGTTGTCGAACATAGTAGGAAAGTTCGACTGTCGTGAGCCGAACAGTTTGACATCCGTCCGACAAACCAGGGTCGAACAGTGCCGATGGAAACCCTAAAAAATTTTGCGTTTTCGTTCGAAATTTTAGGGTCGTACAAATGGGAGAGTTCGGTTCGAAAATGGGGTGGAGGAGGAGGAGGAGGAGGAGAGTTTTAGGGTTAGGTTGGGATGGATTTGAATGTGTGTTTGGGGTTTGGGGTAGACTTAGAAATAATTGAATGATATGGTGGATTGGGGTGGGATTATGTTTCATTTGGGTTAGGGGCATTTCTGTCCAAAATTGGGGTAGACTTAGAAATTTGTCCAGTCTAGTTTTCTATTAGTGGGGTAAACTTAGAAATTGGGGTCAATTTAGAAATAGGTGGGGTGCGTATAGTCGAACCCTATCGATTAGTTAACCTTGTGTTTTCTAGAATGGTTTAAGTGAGTATCGATCCATTTCTATTGTTTTTCATCCTGAAGGATTTTAGAACATAGCAATCTTAATCTCCCCCGAATCAAGGTTCTGAGATTGCTTGGGACACAGGAGATCATATCTGACTCAGAGGACGAGTGTCCTCACTTTTGGAACTTTACTCTTCAAACGCAGGTTTGAGTTCTTTCTGGGAATTTCTGTTGGGACACGGTGACACATTAACCATGGTGATCTAGTAAAGCAGACTGGCACGCGTATCAGGACGCAAGTATTTGGACACGGGGAGGACTCGTAGTTGTGTCCGTATGGCAGGAGAATATTGAGAGGTTCGTTGAATTAATGAAGAACAGTGCCGACATAGTTGGTGTATTCTCTGTACAATTTGGTTTGAATAAGTAACCGTTAGATTAGGGATTTGTTTAGAAGTGTGTTGAGTTTCGAATCAGTAATGTTTGTTAGTAGTATTGTGGTTTTGGGTTCTATGAGCTAATGACATTGGGCTAGGATTATTGGAATGACTACTATTGGGCCAAGCCTGGGCTTACATTGGAAGTTGTTATATTCTGGTTCGAGTGCTATTTAGGCCTCGTTTGGTTCGCGGAATCTTCGGGGTGGGAAAGGAAAGTGATTACTCTCCTATGTTTCGGTACCAAAGGAATTGAGGAGGAAAGGAAAGTGATTCCAAATGGAAGGAAAATTAGGGGGAAGTGATTCCATCCATCCAAGCAAGGAATCACTTTCTCACATTGAAGCATTCACTTTACTTTCCAAATTCCTTGGCATTCCCAAACATCGGAAAGAAAAATCAATGGAAATCTTAATTTTCCAAAGGAAAGGAAATACCAAGGAATTGATTTCTTTTCCCTTCGATTTCGCAAACCGAACGAGGCCTTAGTGTGATCTGTAGGAGTGGGCTAATGGTGAGTTAAATATTAAGTTGATGACTTGATACTAAAGCGGCACATGATGATCATGGGAAGGAGTATATGGGTTATTTTGTCTTAGCTATTTTAAATAGTTCGCAATATATGGTGATAAAGACTAGGAAAATCACATTAGCTAGCTAAGGAATATTTAGAATGTTTCTAATCCTATTTCCCTATTTTTATGTGACCAAGAAGATATTGCCAATTCTGAAAAAAAGGCAAGTACATGTACTCGGTTTTACTACCACTTGCATGCATATCGTACTGCACATGATTCTCGCTTGTTATTTCACTTGCTTGCTTGCATCGTGTCATGTCGTGTCGGGGTGGGAAGAACATTAGAGGACATGTAGTCACCTAAGCCTGAGCGTGTACATGATTGTTAGTATAGGCATGATATACCTTATACCCTTATACTATACTTGCATGCTAGTATATTGGCGCCCTATACTACATGCTTGTTTACTTGACTGCTAGTATATAGTACACAATATACCTTACTATAGACATGCCTGATAGCATATCGTTGCTATATACCTTATTCCTGATAGTGTAGCGTACATGGTATGCCTTATTATATACATGCATGCTAGGATACCATTACTCTATACTCTTGACTTGATTCTTGATAGTGTAGCGTATATGGTATGCCTTACTGTACACATGTCTGCTAGCATACCATTGCACTATACTCTTGACTTGATAGCCCTACATGCTTGACAGTGTTCTATTGCATATTCATCTAGCTAGTGCATATTCTGATTATCTTATATTTACATGTCTTTCAATTTCTCTCAATTTACCTATCTTCTTGATACTCTATTGGTAAGTATTATTGAGTTATACTATGCTTTGCCCATTTTCTGACCGGATCGTTGATTACAGGTGAAATTGATTTCTTATAGTATTATGGCCAGCAGGGAGACCTAGCAGCGGAGTTCACTCCAGATATTGAGTTGTAAATTCATGTATAGGAGATTGACTGGATGTATTGTATTTGAGTATATGTTGTTGGTTAGATAGTCTTCATATTCTTTATCGGTTTTATACCCGGATATTCATGTATAAGTCAGTAATAATTGTATTGTGATCTTTGATGATTAGTAGTGGTTAACTCGTGATAGATGCTGTGATGAGAATATAAGATTATACTAGATGATGACTAGATTAGACGGCTGACTACCGCTGTTAACGACAGTATAGGCTAGGTATGATTCGATTTGTACTCGATTATTTGGGAGTGGGTCGTGACATATTTTTGTGGTGGTCCATGCAGTTCTATCTAATGGTGCTTAGGACTAGAGTACCATTAAGGGCCTGCGGAATAGGAATCTCATCACAACATAGGCCGATTATGTGATTGTGTATATTATTTATAGTAATTTTTGATTGTTTTTATGCCTCATAGTTTCCCTACAAAAAAACGTGATTACAATTCCATGACTTTTGGGGATTATCTTCTTCCACAACATTATCGAATTCTAACACCTTTGAGCATCTGGGCTTCCTTGCTACTTAGAGATTAAAGTTAGAGTTTCCAAACTCCTCTTTAGCAAGCCTATTCATGGACTATTTCAATTTCTCAATTGGTTTAATCAGAGTCCTACTTCTCTACCTCTATTTAGAATCTAGAAACCATTAACTATTTAGAGTTTCAACTCCTTATTTAGCAAGTCTATTGAATCTCTTAATAGTCATTTCAAACTTCTCCATTGATTGGTTTAGAATCCTATTTGATTTTCTTTAACCATTTCAAACCCAAGTATTTCATTTAAGAGCACTAGAGCTCACATACTAGCCATTTGACCCAAATTTTTCCAAAACTATCCATTGACCGTAAGGAATTATTTTTAAATAATTCCAGTATCGGGCAATATCCCCTAAGCAATTTCCAAAAGCCCATGACAAATTCCATTCATTGGTTTCTTCCACGAGAAACTTTTCTACAGCCATAGTCGAATTTTTGATCACTTCGATGTTATAAGTTTCTGACCTCGATCCTTGCATATCAGAGGATAGTTGGAGAGCAGATGTCCTCGTGGCTTAATGTATCCTTATGATTCTTTTTCTTCCTATTGATAATCAAGAACAAATACTATGATTCCTTCCCTTTGTGATTGAATCTCCTTAGTAAATCAGAAAGTTTGTTTGAATTTGAATTATCAAGGTGCTCCTTTGAAATTCCATAGATAACTGTTGTGAGAATATTCGATAACCTACTATGGTGTGGCAGCCGCGCACTGCAGCCATTTATCTGAATCATGGAAATTATGGGTCCACTGCAGTCATCAGCGCACTGACGGGGCATGGGGTCTAAGTCGAAGTGATTTCGGATAAGTATAGGTTTTTGGATACTATTGAGACTGTTCTATATACATCATGTTTTGACCACTTGAGTCGCTTATCCCATATTATTTGAAATGGATAAAGTTGAGAGATTATTCGGTACCTATCTGTAACGCCCCAGTCCCAAAATACGTAGGACTAGAAATGTAGGCGTGCCAGCTGTATACATACGAAGTATACTTCAATATATGAAAACCTCGTATGAATACATAAGCTGTAAAATGCAGTAAACCACAACTAACTAATCTCATCCACACAAAATGAAAGAGTAAAAGATGTCATATAATCAACCATAAATTGTCATTGGTACATGTAGTTGGGCAGAGACAAATCCACTACCAACTATGAAAAGAAATACATAACAAAAGAAAGAGTTTGGCGAGCGAAGCGAAAACGATCAAAGTGCAATCATCCTCGAAGAAATAGAGATGACCATGGCCACGGCTAAAACACTTGCGAAAGACAAAAGCACACACCTGGAGAGATAACTAGGTCCTCAGAGGGACGTAACAAGATACAAGAAAATACCATGCCATATAGTCTATGATATATAAGAGAAAATAAAGGGATGCATGCAATAGGGTGCCTAACCGTACTATAGTGAATATGCAATAAAGAACGGTCCTTCACATATGGGCACTCGGGCTGTATAGCAGTGGCATCATCCCTCTCATCGGGAATCAGTACAATCCGTCCATAACGTTCGGCGAACGTCAGAGGGAATCAGTAAGAAAACGTCCATAACGTTCCATGAACGTCAGAGGGAATCAGTACAATAGGGTGAACCTGCGTCTCCAACGGAGCTTCAGGTACAATAGCAGTAGGTAAATGTGGCCCATACATCAAGGAACTGTTCTTTCCTCCCAATGCCTAATGGAGTCACATCCATGACTCATATGACCATCTAGTAACTGCCAAGTCCACTAGCATGCAATTCTATTGGCAGTTACTGTTAGGGTTATATACTAAAAGCATCACTTTTGCAGTAACCTTATTTTCTTAAATTTTGAATGAGAATCATATGGGCAAATATTTGCATATTGTATTTGTTGCAAGTGTTAATGCAAATGTCTGATATTCTATATTTTAGATAATATGGTGTGTGGTGTCACACAGAATATCACATTATTAGTTTCCTATGGAGTATATAAATATTTCACAACCTAGATGGACTTGGACAATCTATTGGAAAGGTTGTAGTGTAATCTGGTATTAGTCTATCTTGACTATAGGTTTACACTAGTATACTTTGTGTGTATTGAACATGAGCACTTGAGGTTGTTCTCTTTGTACTGACTACATAAGAGAACAAACACCTCTGTTATTATGGATGCTTGTGCTCTTAATCCGAATATAATAACGGACATGTATATGCAGTGTGTATTACTTTGACTCATAAAAGAGTGAGATTCATTATGGATCAACAACCTCTTTGAATTGGGTAATAATATTGTATGTATGATGGACTGTTGATTATAGATAGAATCCATGTCCCGATACATCGGGTTGATGATGTCCCCTTAAGGAGCTCATAAGGATTGTCATGTAAACCCTGCAGGTGGATTATATCCGACATAACAAATAAAGTTGAGCGGTACTACTTAAGGATAAAAGATGTCGAATCAATATAGTTGTCAGTAACTTAATTTGATCAATGGACATACGATATCTTAACATGGGGAGCCAAACGAGCATATAATAAAAGGAGCCCATAAACATAATTTGAGATTAGGGAGGTAGTGCAACAATAGCTCATTAGTGGACCGAGCTATTATTAATGGGCCTGGATTGTGTGTTCGGGCTGAACACGGGATATCCAGATCCGTTAGGAGGCCTAACCCTAATTTCTCCTCATGGTCCCTGCCGTAGCCTATATATATCCTCTATTCTCTGGCCGCCAGATTACTAATCAGAAAATCTGAAACTTTCTCTAAAATTCGTGATTCACGTAAGGAGAGAAAGAGAGGGCTACCAAGGAGAAGAAAAGGTTGGGAGATCGTCGCCCACACGACGTCCAACTCGAGGAAGGAATACGTGCAGAAGATCTTGGGTTCGTCCGCTCGAGATTGCCAGGAATTACTTGTCTCCTTTCCGTCGCAGCTATAATTCGTGAACCCTAGTTTCCGCCTTTGAAGGGTTAGAACACGTATTAGATTTGTTTAACTTTCTATCGATCAATATGTACACCAAAGGAAGGGTCCTGGGAATCCCCAGTTCCAGCAATTGGTATCAGAGCCACTTTGGATCTACGTATTGATTGATACGTCCATATTGTCCAATAAAACCTGCGCTGTGTAATAGTCGGTAGATGTAGATCTGTTCTAACTCGGTTTTGCAGGCATCTTAGATCCAACTATTATGGTCCAATGCATGTTTTTGATTGTATTGTTTAAACCACGGACATGTCGTGGATGTTGTTGTTGCTGTAGATGTAATTAAAATCACGAAGGTTGATCGTGCTTATTATTTTAATTTTTCAATCTAGATTATGTGTGAACTCCTTTGGGAGGCATATGATTGATGTAATTTTAATTATTTTTTATCAATCGTGATGGCGGTGGTGGCTGTTTCTGACGCCGGACGAGATGCTGGTTTTAAGCAGTCCAGAGGTAGACAGATGATTTTCGATGAGGTCGAACCCCGAATAGATCTGCACAGCGGTAGATTTTGGATTCGGATAGTTGAGGACGGAGCAGCAAAGATGACCATAATAGTTGGATATTTTCTCTTATTTTTGTCATTTTGCTTTTTCTGATTATGCATGTTTATTATTGTGTGGTTATTTTTTTTTGAAAAACCAAGCCTATATTAATAATGGACAACATGGACATAATATCAACTAGTAGAAAAATCCTCATTGTTAAATAACTAAGTGGGAGAGGATATTTATTTAGTATAAATCCTATGGTCTCCATTACTGGTTTGTAGGTGATGTAATTATACTTGCGTGTTGGCTTTAGTGCTTTCCTCCATATCGGATGAGTATAATTATGGATCACCAGTACAAACTTCCTTAGGAATAATTGTAGAAAGTTACCTAGTATGTGTTCACTTCTCCATTTGAAGGAACTCATTACAAGGTAATGGATTTAGTATTAAGTAATGGTATACACTTAGATACAAATAATGGTATCCTCCCCATCGGAGTCACTGCTATTATTTGATGACCAGAGCAAGACCAGTATATTAATTTTATTTGTCATAAAGTTATGTTGACATGATAGTAAAATTAATAAGAAAAACATACTTGAACAAAGTTGAATTTGTATACGTCCACACTACCGTGGCATGCTAAATTCGTGGTGTTCAAGGTGTTGGTGAATTTCTTATTATTATTTTGAGGGAATCAATATTTAGTTAATTCAAAAAGTATTTTTGCCCTACATAATTTTATTTATGTGATTATCAGGATTTCAAAAAAAATGGGTTCTTTCAGTCCACTTATGGTGATTCTTAAAGAAAACAAACTTACTGGACCTAATTATATTGACTGGAAACGTAATTTGGACATTGTTCTAACTGCGGAGGAGTACAAATATGTACTTGTTGAGGAATGCCCACCTAAGCTTGATGTTAACTCTAATGAAGAGGTCAAAAAGGCTTATAAGAAGTAGAAAAAGGCTGCTGAGATGGCGCGGTGTTACATTCTGGCATCTATGTCAAATGTACTGCAACATCAGCATCAGGCCATGGCCACTGCTTATGACATGATGTATAACCTCAAGGAACTCTTCGAACATCAGAGTAGAGCAGCTAGGCAGTTTGCTATAAAATGTTTGATGAATACAAAAATGGCTGAGGGTACACCAGTAAGGGATCATGTTCTCAAGATGATGGGTCATCTGAATGAGATAGAGATCCTTGGAGTTGAAATCGATGGGGAATCCCAGGTCTATATCATTCTCGGGACTCTGTCTAAAAGTTTTGACAATTTCTGTCTAAATTACAACATGAACAAAAGGTTGTATAGTTTGGCAGAACTTGTAAAAGAGCTACAGGATGCTGAATCTCTCTTTAGGCAGAGTGGTCATGTTTTTGTTTCTGAAAAGACTTCTACTTCTAAGCCAAAAGGCGATAAGAAGAAGAATAACATTCAGAAACAGGCAAACTCGACAAAGAAGGGCATGGGACCTCAAGGCGCGGTAAAAAAGCCGAAAGGCAAATGTTTCAAGTGCAAAGGGTCAGGACATTGGAAGACTGATTGTCCACTTCTCAAATAAGGAAACAAAGAAGGTATATCTCATTTACTAGTAGTTGAAACATGTTTAGCGGCGTTATCTACCGGTACCTGGTGTGTAGATACAAGAGCTACTAATCATGTCTGCAATACATTGCAGGGGTTCCAGGAAACCAGACGGCTCAGTGATGGAGAGATATGCTTGTTCATGGGTGATGCTACAAAAGTATCGGTCATTGTATTAGGAGATGTTACTTTATCTTTTGGTAGAAATAAGTCTTTGACATTGAGAGATTGTCTTTATGCACCTTCACTTAGAAGGAATTTAGTTTCTGTTTCTATGTTAGTTAAGGATGGATATTCAGTTTATTTTAATGACAATATTGTTATTAGAAAGAATAAACATTTTTTCTGTTCTGGTGCATTGGTTGATAATTTGTATGTCATTAATCCTATTTCGCCCACAATGCAACTTATGGAAATGAATAATATGTCATCTAACTTAAATAAGAGAAAAGAACCTTCTTGTATGAACCAAACATATCTTTGGCACTTGCGATTGTGGCATATTAACCTAAGAAGGATTCAAAGACTGGTTGAAGATGGACATTTGAGTTCATTGGAAGTGGAGGCACTACCAGTCTGTGAATCCTGCTTGGAAAGTAAAATGACCAAAAGGCCTTTTACGGCAAAGGGGTATAGGGCCAAAGATGTGTTGGAATTGGTTCATTTTGATTTGTGTGGACCCATGACTATCCAAGCTAGAGGTGGCTTTGAATATTTTGTCACATTTATTGACAATTATTCAAGGTATGGATACATTTCTTTGATGCGCCGTAAGTCTGAGTGCTTTAAGAAATTCAAAGAGTACAAGGCTGAAACGGAGAAACGTCATGGAAAATGTATCAAGTCATTACGATCAGATCGTGGTGGCGAGTACCCCTTTGGAGAGTTTAAGGATTATTTATCAGAGGCTGGGATTACATCCCAATTGACTGCACCTAGAACGCCCCAGCAGAATTGTGTAGCCGAAAGAAGGAATAGAACTCTTATGGAGATGGTTAGATCAATGATGAGTTATTCGGATTTACCAGATTCGTTTTGGGGATATGCCTTAGATACTATAGCTTATATTTTGAACTTTGTTCCTTCTAAGTCAGTACCTCTTACTCCCACAGAGTTGTGGATTGGGCGTAAGCCTAGTCTGAAACATGTTCGCATTTGGGATAGTCCAGCACATGTGCTGAATGGAAAAGCAGATAAGTTGGAATCTCGTACAGAAGTATGCTTGTTTGTAGGCTATCCAAGAGGAACGAAAGAAGGTTTATTTTATAGTCCTAAGGATCAGAAGGTCATTGTTAGCACTAATGTCCGATTCTTAGAGGAAGACTATGTGATGAACCATAAACCCACAAGTAGAGTTGTTCTAGAAGAACTGAGATATGAGACACCAAGTACTTCAGTACCAACAGTACAAGAGGATGAACCACAAATAACTGCACAACGTGTCACAAATGTTACACCACAACCGATAGTGCCTTGTCGTAGTGGTAGGGTTGTGATACAACCTGATAGATATATGTTCTTGGGAGAGTCGTTAGACTTCGTCCCTGAGGAACAAGATTATGATCCCTGTACCTACAATAAAGCACTCCAAGATAAAGATGCAGAGTCTTGGCAAAAAGCAATAATATCTGAAATAGAATCTATGGATCCTAATCAGGTCTGAAAGCTTGTAGAACCACCCGTTGGTGTAAAAGGCATTGGATGCAAGTGGGTCTATAAGAGAAAAAGAGGATCAGATGGTAAGGTTGAAACCTTTAAAGCTCGGCTTGTAGCAAAAGGTTTTAATCAAAGAGAGGGTATCGACTATGAGGAAACCTTTTCTCCTGTAGCCATGCTTAAGTCTATCCGGATTATTTTATCTATTGCAGCTCATCTCGATTATGAGATTTGGCAAATGGATGTCAAGAGAGTTTTCCTTAATGGAAGTCTTGAGGAAGACATCTATATGAAGCAACCAGATGGGTTCATTAAAAAGGGCCAGGAGCATCTTGTTTGTAAGCTCAAGAAGTCCATTTCTGGACTTAAGCAAGCTTCCAGATCTTGGAACATATATTTTGATCAGGTGATAAAATCCTATGGATTTGAACAATGTCAGGATGAATCATGTGTATACAGAAAGTATGACAGAAACTTGGTGGTGTTCCTAGTACTTTATGTGGATGACATCTTGCTCATTGGAAACTATGTGAAGGTGTTATCTGATGTAAGGGTATGGTTATCCAAACAGTTTGATTTGAAGGACTTAGGAGAAGTAGGTCACATCCTTGGGATCAAAGTTCTACGAGATCGCAAGAAAAGGATGTTGGGCTTATCCCAAGCTTCCGATATCGATACTGTACTAACTCGTTTTAGTATGCAAAATTCTAAGAAAGGTTTCTTACCTTTTAGGCATGGAATTGCTCTATCAAAGGAGCAGTGTCCGAGGACACCTAAAAAGATAGAGAACATGAAGGCAGTTCCTTATGCTTCAGCAGTAGGAAGCTTAATGTATGCAATGCTATGTACGAGACCAGACATCTACTTTGTCGTAGGCATGGTCAGCAGATATCAGTCTAACCCAGGACAAGAGCACTGGACTGCCGTAAAGCATATTTTGAAGTACCTGAAAAGGACTAAAGAGTATATGCTAGTTTACCAGGCAGATAGTTTAGTTCCCTTGGGGTATACAGACTCAGATTTTCAGTCAGATAGGGATTCCAGAAAATCTACCTCAGGTTATGTGTTTACTTTGGGAGGTGGAGCCATTGTGTGGAGGAGTATCAAGCAAAAATGTATTGCTGATTCCACCATAGAAGTCGAGTATGTGGCAGCCTCTGAGATAGCCAAAGAAGCGGTTTGGCTCAGAAACTTTCTGTTGGACTTGGATGTGCTACCTAGTTTGCCTAAGTCTATTACACTTTATTGTGATAATAGTGGTACAGTTGCAAACTCGAAGGAACCGCTAGCCCATAAGACAGGAAAACACATTGAACGCAAGTACCACCTGATACGAGATTTTGTAAAGAAAGGAAAAGTTGCTGTGATCAAGATAGCATCAGCCGACAACCTAGCTGATCCCTTTACAAAAAGCTTACCAGCTAAGGCTTTTGATAGTCATGTTGAGGGAATGGGAGTCAGATGTGTAGCAGCATGGCTTTAAGTATAAGTGGGAGATTTGTAACAGTATACTGAAAAGCAATGCTTTGAGTATAAGTGGGAGATTGTTAGGGTTATATACTAAAAGTATCACTTTTGCAGTAACCTTATTTTCTTAAATTTTGAATGATAATCATATGGGCAAATATTTGCATATTGTATTTATTGCAAGTGTTAATGTAAATATCTGATATTCTATATTATAGATAATATGGTGTGTGGTGTCACACAGAAGATCATATTATTAGTTTCCTATGGAGTATATAAATAGTTCACAACCTAGATGGACTTGGACAATCTATTGGAAAGGTTGTAGTGTAATATGGTATTAGTCTATCTTGACTATAGGTTTACACTAGTACACTTTGTGTGTATTGAACATGACCACTTGAGGTTGTTCTCTTTGTACTGACTACATAAGAGAATAAATACCTCTGTTATTATGGATACTTGTGCTCTTAATCCGGATATAATAACGGACATGTATATGCAGTGTGCATTACTTTGACTCATAAAAGAGTGAGATTCATTATGGATCAACAACCTCTATGAATTGGGTAATAACATTGTATGTATGATGGACTGTTGATTATAAATGGAATCCATGTCCCGATACATCGGGTTGATGATGTCCCCTTAAGGAGCTCATAAGGATTGTCATGTAAACCCTGCAGGTGGATTATATCCGACATGACAAATAAAGTTGAGCGGTACTACTTAAGGATAAAAGATGTCGAATCAATATAGTTGTCAGTAACTTAATTTGATCGACGGACATACGATATCTTAACATGGGAAGCCAAACGAGCATATAATAAAAGGAGCCCACAAATATAATTTGGGATTAGGGAGGTAGTGCAACAATAGCTCATTAGTGGACCGAGCTATTGTTAATGGACCTGGATTGTGTGTTCGGGCTGAACACGGGATATCCAGATCCGTTAGGAGGCCTAACCCTAGTTTCTCCTCATGGTCCCTGCGGTAGCCTATATATACCCTCTATTCTCTGGCCGCTAGATTACTAATCAGAAAATCTGAAACTTTCTCTAAAATTCGTGATTCACGTAAGGAAAGAAAGAGAGGGCTGCCAAGAAGAAGAAAAGGTTGGAAGATCGTTGCCCACACGACGTCCAACTCGAGGAAGGAATACGTGCAAAAGATCTTGGGATCGTCCGCACGAGATTGTCAGGAATTACTTGTCTCTTTTCCGCCGCAGGTATAATTCGTGAACCCTAGTTTCCGCCTATGAAGGGTTATAACACGTATTAGATCTGTTTAACTTTCTATCAATCAATACGCACACCAAAGGAAGGGTCCTGGGAATCCCCAGTTCCAGCAGTTACTCCTAACCGTCGCACGCCTCATACGTATCGGTGGCCGGCCGACTACGCGAGTACATGTCCTATATGTGACTCACAATATGTGGTAAGGTATATGTTAAGGCCGTATGAGATATACCAATACCTCATCAACAATGGGTGGTCACTAGGCTAAGTCAATACAAGAGAGGTAAATATAAGCAAGAAAACGACCGATAGAGTCGCTTGCACCCAAGTGTGACTTGGACGTACAGTTTTATAATTAAAAAAAAAGAAACGCTGAAAATAACAACTGAAAATAAGAATATGTAAATCACAGAGTAAGGTGGAAAGGTATCTTGCCTAAGGGTGGTGCGAGATGTAGCAAAATCCAACAGTCAGAATCGTCAACACGAAAGTCAAAATCCACAAAGTGCTCCGGATGCTGAAACAAACATCACGAACGAGTTTGGTATAAAAGATATGTCTAGAAAATGCCTGTCAAAAAGTCCAATTTTGGAACAAGGGCAAAATCGTAATTTTGGGTCAAAACGATGTCCGCGTTGGACCCGTTTTGTACCGAAACACGTGCCAGTACCTATGGTCTCTAAAGTCGTCAAACTACATGTCAACAGGTCTAGTTTGAGAAGACGAACCCAACCGCATGTCCAAAGGTGGATTTCGTTGAGCTGTGCACAATTTTGCCCGTTGGAGTGGGTCGCGTGCCGACCAAATAGGCGTTCCAGTCGACCTTCTCAAAATCAAACCAAATTTGGCATATAGGACCAGAAAAATGATACGGTCCTGCTGGCGTAAGTTTCTTCTCGATTTAACGAACGTGCACAAAGTAATTGGGGAATTTGCAAAGAGGCCAATACGGTAAATTTGGACGGATACGTATCAAATTCGTCGCGCACACGCAACAAATTTGAATTCCGTCAGAACCCACACGTCCATGAAATCGATACGCACCTTTCGATGCTTTCGGTTCGTGACTAAGTCGCCCAGTTTGGTGGGACGCACGTCGTATTGGGGAGATTTTTCTAAATTTTTAGTTTTCGAAAATAGGTTTTTCTTAAACTTCGAAACAGATTTAATCCCAATCTAATGAATGAAAGATGAATCTAAAAGTTGGGTTTCCAACTCATATAGGTTGTCATTAACTCTGTTTTAATAGAATTTCAAAAATGATGATAAATCGGCAAGAATTTGCCTTCTAAACTAGCCCCAAACAGTTTGTTTAGTATTCTGTTTCGGTGGGTTTTTCTCGATATTTGAGAATTTATACGATTTATCTAGGGTATACCATACAATATAACTGAAGGGGTTTGATAGGTGTTCAACTACGCTACAAGTAAAATTTTACAGATCGTCAATCGATCGAGTACGCGAAGAGAAAAGTGGACGGGAAGGTGAGTACCTTGTTGTGTCTACAGAACAGAGTGCTCTGTTCGGCGGAGCATTGCAGCGGCGATCACCGACGATCTGGGCATCGTGCGGGCGGTGCAGCAGGTCGGAGAGGTGCGCCCAAGGTCAGGAATCACTCCAGAGTCGAGAGGTTTGAATACGAGATTCGAAGGTGGAAAAGGATTTGGATTGATCCTTACCTACGTATTTATACTGTGGATTTTTAACACGAAATTGGATCGATGAATTTAAATAGGATTTGATCATATTGGAGGAGAATTAGATTTGGATTTCACAGAAATGATTTGGCGAAGTCTCGTTTGGATTTGTGTTGGTTTTCGGTTGCTTGCAATCGGCCAAAATCACAGAACGCAGTGGTGGCTGCGGGTGAATTAGGAGAGGAGTGACTCACGAGAAATTCAATAAATTTCTCATGAGCCATTCAAAAGTTGTCTCTTTTTTTTTTTACTAATAAGAAATCAACATTTTGAAAATTAGAAAATTTATAATATATATTAAAATAGAATAGTTCAGCTATATATACTCTTGGTATATTTACAAATATATTATTATTATAAAATGTATTGAGCATACACTACTAAATACCTATTTGATTTTTACATCATAAAACCTTAGTAGCTACCAAAGAAAAATCTGTAAACTAATTAAAATCAAGAAAATAACTAAAAATTTCTTGTGGCACTTGTATAATATGAGTCATCTACTAAAATAATGAACAATAATAATATTTTATAATAACAACAACAATAATAATAATAATAATAATAATAATAATAATAATAATAATAATAATAATAATAATAATAATAATAAACTTTAATACTACAAAAATGATAATACCATTAATAATATGACAATTTCAATCAACAAATTTGTAAGGTATCACCAATTGGGGAGGGTAAATATTACTACTAGTATATATATATATATATTTTAAAATATAATTTCTGAAAATTCTAGAAGTAATAAATAAATATCATAAATGTAAAATATAGTCATAACACGATTCAATAAATGAAACCACTGAATATTCAAATAAAGTAAATCAAGTTGCACCTACAACTAATATGCTAGTTGAGGCACTTACATGCACTAGCCGTGCCATATGGTATAGTCAGTGTGTATAACAAAGTTAAGCATGACTAAGACTATAATTTTTAAATAAACAAAATAATTCATAAAATGTATTTAAGAAACAATTAAATAAAAAAATCCTCCAAATATTTGGGGGATTTCATCCTACCCAACTTATAAAAATTTCGTCCTCGAAATTAAAATAAATTTAATCTATAAAATAAATGAAAGAACGAGGCTAATTATGAAGGGAGAGTAAGTACGTAATCGTACTTGGGTTTAAAAAGATGGAGAAGGTATTTGTAGCAGAAATCCAAACGGTTACAATATTCTACCAAAGAGGGCATTCTTAGTCTTGCATTGATCTTGGATATCTAGTCGTTTGAGAGAATGGGTTGAAATTGCATGGTTAAAAATCAATTGGAACCAAAAGGCATATATAGTTCGTTCTAAAGGAAGAATGCATCCTACATGTGGTAAAATTAAAATAGAGCACAAGAAGGTTTGTTTGTGCAGGACATGTATGTCATGTGTGTGGAGTGGCTTGTCCAGTTCATGAGGGTAAAATTTGCTGGAAGAAAATGGTTAATGTTGTGCTCCAAATATCAAAATCACGGTAGAGGTATCAAAAAATGATACGGATATAAATATACATTATAAAGCAAGGATTTATTAGTTCCCTTGGAACCAAACTTGATTAATTTAACCTTGGAATTTAATCTATACTAGCTGGACATGGTCCTAAAATCTCTCTGAACCATTCTTATTAGGTTAGGACAACATAGAATAGGTTTCAACTCAAGTGGTTGAGCTAATTTTCAGTCAGATGGGTTACTAGGTTCCTTAAGCCCAAAATGCACCTTTTGTGACTTTTGGGTTTAAGTAGCACAGGAGAACTCCATAAAGTGGCACACTAGTGGCATGTGTGTAGTGGACTTCGAGTAGATCACAACCATATATTGGATCAAAAGATTTGAGTCAAGATTGGATCTCTAACTACAGTCGGAAAGTACATCGGTGTTATGGTAAGGGTTATCGCTAGTCCCTTTTTGACTCGAAATTCGCATCATAAAAATAGAGTACAAGGGGACGTGTTTTAGTGGGACATGATATGTCTACATGAAGGTGGAGTCGTCTATGTCTTGTATGTGAAGTTTGGAAGGTAACAGCTGGTCTCGTGCTCCGAATATAAATGTCACGGTCGGGGATCCCAAATGATCTAAATGGAAAGTGGGAGTTCATGAGGCACTAATTATCACCCTAATAGAAACCACTTATTCTAATCAATCGGTAACACTAATAAATCCTACCATTTAGAAGGCTTACAATCTATAATCTATAGAACTAAGACAAGGGTTAAGGATTAATGAGGTTAGAGAAATTTAAAGTCGTGATATTGTACCTTGACTCTTGATTATTAGAGAATGTTAGATGACGTAATAGAAATTTTGATACGGTAGATGTGAATCAAGTTTTGAGTTAGTTCTCCGATTTCGAATAGATGGAAATGATTGTGTATGTATAGCCTTCATGGCCATAGAAGAGTACTTTATGTTTACGAGTGTTTGTTTTTTCGGAATAGGTAACGAAAAACAATAAGAGTTCGAGGGATATAGGAACGATTTGTAAATATGGTTTTTAAAGGCAATTGAATAGTTCAAGAGGGAGTTGCCAAGGCAGTCATGGATGAGACTCTAGAGGACAAGTTTTAACTATGTCTCCATCCATGTAGAATAATATATAAAAAGGGAACCAAAGTGCACTAGGTTGATCAGACCATCATGTACCGATTCTGATTAGACGATATGTTAGTGGACATGCCCAGATAACATATGTCTTGAACAAACTCAATAAAAGGATGAGCTTGCAAAGCTAGACTATCTTGCAGCAGTAGTCATGATAATTAAAATTTTGAATACGTGATAAGATGAAGAAAGTGTGAATAGTTCAAGTCCTTCAAATGAAATCTAAAACTCATCCGGTGTTTGTCTCTATACAGTCATCCTACTGCCTTATTGTCTAAGGCCTTGGTCGATAAAATGAGGTATGGTCCTCAAATGATTTTTAATCTAGGTAATCTAAGTAGTATCCTCTACCATGGGTCATAAGGACGAAGGGACTACTAGATCATGGGGCATTCTACCCAACTTATAAGAATTAACTAGTAGTGTAATTGAATCAATGAGGCAACAAGTCATTCCTCTAACTCCTATCAAGTTCGAAGGAAAGATAAGTTTTACGGTAGAAGGATTCAAGCAAGATGCAAATCAAAAGAGTTAAAATAGAATCGAGAAAGGAGGTCAAGTATGTGGATGAGATCCTAAACTCTAATTTTATACCCAGGCTTGCTTGGTACGGTAAAGTAACCAAATAATTTATCTCGACCTGCATGGGCCACCACAAAAACATGTAACGCCCTAGTCCCAAAATACGTAGGACTAGGAACGTAGGCATGTCAGCTGTATACATACGAAGTATACTTCAATATATGGAAACCTCGTATGAATACATAAGCTGTAAAATACAGTAAACCACAACTAACTAATCTCATCCACAGAAAATAAAAGAGTAAAAGATGTCATATAATCAACCATGAATTGTCATTGGTACATGTAGTTGGGCGGAGACAAATCCACTACCAACTATGCAAAGAAATACATAATAAAAGAAAGAGTTTGGCGAGCGAAGCGAAGAGGATTAAAGTGCAATCTTCCTCAAAGAAATAGAGATGATCATGGCTACGGCTAAAACACATGCGAAAGACAAAAGCACACACCTGGAGAGATAACTAGGTCCTTAGAGGGACGTAACAAGCTACAAGAAAATACCATGCCGTATAATCTGTGATATATAAGAGAAAATAAAAGGATGCATACAATAGGGTGCCTAACCGTACTATAGTGAATATAAAATAAAGAACGGTCCTTCACATATGGGCACTCGGGCTGTATAGCAGTGGCACCATCCCTCTCATCGGGAATCAGTACAATCCGTCCATAATGTTCGGCGAACATCAGAGGGAATTAGTAAGAAAACGTCCATAACGTTCCATGAACGTCAGAGGGAATCAGTACAATAGGGTGAACCTGCGTCTCCAATAGAGCTTCAGGTACAATAGCAGTATGTAAATATGGCCCATACATTAAGGAATTGTTCTTCCCTTCCAATTCCTAATGGAGTCAAATCCATGACTCATATGACCATCTAGTAACTGCCAAGTCCACTAGCATGCAATTCTATTGGTAGTTACTCCTAACCATCGCACGCCTCATACGTATCGGTGGCCGGCCGACTACGCGAGTACGTGTCCTATATGTGACTCACAATACGTGGTAAGGTACGTGTTAAGGCCGTATGAGATATACCAATACTTCATCAACAATGGGTGCTCACTAGGCTAAGTCAATGTAAGAGAGATAAATATAAGCAAGAAAACGACCGATAGAGTCGCTTGCACCCAAGTGTGACTTGGATGCACAGTTTTATAATAACAAATAAGAAATGCTGAAAATAACAACTGAAAATAAGAATATGTAAATCACAGAGTAAGGTGGCAAGGTATCTTGCCTGAGGGTGGTGCGAGATGTAGCAAAATCCAACAGTCAGAATCGTCAACACGAAAGTCAAAATCCACAAAGAGCTCCGGATGTTGAAATAAACATCACGAACGAGTTTGGTATAAAAGATACGTCTAGAAAATGCCTATCCAAAAGTCCAATTCTGGAACATGCACAAAATTGTAATTTCGGGTCAAAACGATGTCCGCTGTTGGACCCGTTTTGCACCGAAATACGTGCCAGTACCTAGGATCTCTAAAGTCGTCAAACTACATGTCTACATGTCCTGTTTGAGGATACGAATCCAACCGCATGTCCAAAGGCAGATTTCGATGGACTGTGCACAATTTCGCACGTTGGAGTGGGTCACAGGCCCGCCAAATAGGCATTCCAGTCGGCCTTCTCAGAAACGAACCAAACTTGGCATATAGGACCAGAAAAATAATATGGTCCTGCTGGCGTAAGTTTCGTCTCGATTTGACGAGCGTGCACAAAGTAATTGGAGAATTTACAAAAAGGCCGATACGGTGAATTTCGACGGATACACATCAAATTCGTCGTGCACACGCAACCAATTTGAATTCCGTCAAAGCTCACACGTCCGCGAAGTCGATACACACCTTTCGATGCTTTCGGTTCGTGACCACGTCACCCGGTTTGGCGGGACGCACGTCGTATCGGGGTGATTTTTCTAAATTTCCAGTTTTCGAAAACGGGTTTTTCTTGAACTTCGAAACAGATTTAATCCCAATCTAATGAATGAAAGATGAATCTAAAAGTTCGGTTTCCAACTCGTATAGGTTGTCATTAACTCTGTTTAAATAGAATTTCAAAAATGATGATAAATCGGCAAGAATTTGCCTTCTAAACTAGCCCCAAACAGTTTATTTAGTATTTTGTTTCGGAAGGTTTTTCTCAATATTTTGAGAATTTATACGATTTATCTAGGGTACACCATACAATATAACTGAAGGGGTATGATAGGTGGTCAACTACGCTACAAGTGAAATTTTATAGATCGTCAATCGATCGAGTACACGAAGAGAAAAGTGGACGGGAAGGTGAGTACCTTGCTGTGTCTACAGAACAGAGTGCTCTGTTCGGCGGAGCGTTGCAGCGGCGATCACCGGTGATCTGGGCATCGTGCGGGCGGTGCAGCAGGTCGGAGAGGTGCGCCCAAGGTCAGGAATCACTCCAGAGTCAAGAGGTTTAAATACGAGAAGGTTTTCGAAAATGGAAAAGGATTTGGATTGATCCTTACCTATGTATTTATACCGTGGATTTTTAACACGAAATTGGATCTATGAATTTAAATAGGATTTGATCATATTGGAGGAGAATTAGATTTGGATTTCACAGAAAAGATTTGGCGAAGTCTCGTTTGGATTTGAGTTGGTTTTTGGTTGCTTGCAATCGGCCAAAATCACAGAACGCAGTGGTGGCTGCGGGTGAATTGGGAGAGGAGTGACTCATGAGAAATTCAATGAATTTCTCGTGAGCCATTCAACAGTTTTGTATTTTTTTTTTTTTTTTTTACTAATAAGAAATCAACCATTTTCAAAAATTAGAAAATTTATAATATATACTAAAATAAAATAGTTCAGCTATATATACTCTTGGTATATTTACAAATATATTATTATTATAAAATATATTGAGCATACACTACTAAATACCTATTTGATTTTTACATCATAAAACCTTAGTTGCTACCAAAGAAAAATCTGTAAACTAATTAAAATCAAGAAAATAACTAAATTTTTTTATGGCACTTGTATATAATAAGAGTCATCTACTAGAATAATGAACAATAATAATATTTTATAATAACATTAATAATAATAATAATAATCAACTTTAATACTATAAAAATGATAATACCATTAATAATATGACAATTTCAATCAACAAATTTGTAAGGTATCACCAATTGGGGAGGGTAAATATTACTACTAGTATATATATATTTTTAAAATATAATTTCTAAAAATTCTAGAAGTAATAAATAAATATCATAAATGTAAAATATAGTCATAACACGATTCAATAAATGAAACCACTGAATATTCAAATAAAGTAAATCAAGTTGCACCTACAACTAATATGCTACTTGAGGCACTTGCATGCACTAGCCGTGCCATATGGTCTAGTCAGTGTGCATAACAAAGTTAAGCATGACTAAGACTATAATTTTTTAAATAAACAAAATAATTCATAAAATGTATTTAAGAAACAATTAAATAGAAAAAAAATCCTCCAAAAATTTGGGGGATTACACTATCGTTCTTGAGTCATAGAGCCAAGCGTTCACTGCAGCCAGATGTATACTGGCGGGACATGAATTCTAGGTAAAGTGATTTCGGATATGCATGAGTTCCGGATACTATTGAGTCTATATCTATGATTTACATTGTTTGGGCTCTTATCACCAATTGAAAACCCTACTAGAATTAGTTGATCTTTTTGATGTTGTCATAATCTGAAGGATCTATTCCTAGCATCTCTCACAGATCACTTCTAATATCATATCTATATAGTTGGAATAATATGATGATTTATTATTGATGAGAGATTACATATATATATGAGAGGCTAGCCCCTCTCTTATTATTCTAAGCAATGTAGGACTAAAGCCCATTAACTAATAACTCTAATATAACACTTAACACCCCCCCTCATGCTGGAGAATAGATGTCAATCATGCCCAGCTTGTTACATAGAAATTGAACCTGAGGACCAAAATAGGCTTTGTGAAGATATCGGTTATCTAGTCGCCGGTCCTCACATATTAAAACTTTATCACTCCCTTTGTATACTCATCACGAACAAAGTGGATATCAATTTTAATATGCTTCGTCCGTTCATGAAATACTGGCTTGGTGGCAATATGAATAACAGATTGGTTATCACACCATAGATCTGTCGCTTGAGTTCCTATGTCTTCTCCCAGTTCTTGTAAAAGATGCTTCGTATATAATACCTCTGATTTGAAATGAGCAATAGCTCGATATTCTGCTTCTGAGCTTGAGCGTGCTATTGCACTTTATTTCTTGTTCTTTCATGACACTAGATTTTTGCCAAAAAATACTAAGTAGCCAGATGTAGATCGTCTATATGTCAGACTTGCTCCCCAGTCAGCATCTGTAAAATACTCAATACGAGTGTGCCTATTATTTTCCATTCAAATTTCTTTTTCTATATTTTTGACTAGATAATACGGGATTCTGAGATCTGCCTGCTAGTGTGGAACTCTTGGAAAAGCCATAAATATACTTGTAACACTCACTACAAAAGAAATATTCGGACGAGTCATGACCGCCAAGTAGTTGAGATTTTCAACTACTCGACGGTACTGATCTGGATTGGTCATCAGGGCCCCTTCGTTTGAAAGTAGCTTTGCCCCTGGATCCATAGTTGAGGTTTCTCTCTTGGCTTGCATCATGCCTGTATTATTTAGTTTGTCTAGCACATACTTTCTTTGAGATATTACAATGTCCCGCTTACTCTATATGACCTCAATGTCCAAGAAATAGTTCAAGGATCCAATATCCTTGGTTTGAAATTGTTCTTCCAAAAACTTCTTGAGGTCTGCAATACCATGGCTGTCGTCTCCCGTGATTATAATACCATCAACGTAGATACCAAGGAGTATCCTTCCAGCAGATATGGGTCGATAGAAGATTGAATGGTCCTTCTTTGATTGACACATGCCAAACTAAGTAACAAAATGTGTAAACTGACCAAACTATGCATGAGGTGATTGTTTTAGACCATAGAAGGACTTTAGTAAATGATACACTTTACCCTCCCTTGCAACGAACTCGGAAGGTTGCAATACATATACTTGTTCATCAAGGTCCCCATGGAGAAAAGTATTCTTGATATCCAACTGACACAGTGGCCAGTCATAGCAAATAGCCAAGGCCATTAAGACATGAACATATGTTATTTTGGCAACATGAGAGAAGGTCTTAAAGTAATTCTCACCATATGTCTAAGAATATCCTTTGGCCACTAGACGAGCTTTTAGTCGATCAAGAGCGCCATCCGGTTTTACCTTAATCGTGAACACCCATTTACAACCTACTGCTTATTTACCAGTAGGTAAATCGACTAAGTCCAAGTATGATTCTCTTAGAGAGCTTTCATCTTCTCGTTCATAGCAGCATGCCAACCAGGATATTCGAGATTCTCCTCAGCATTTTTGGGGATCTGAATCCCATCAATAGTAGCCACCAGAGACTGAGTGTGACTTGTAAGCCCTTTATAGCTGTCAGCATACAAGGGATGATAACAATATGCACGACGAGGATGAACTGCCGATGGAGAAGGGGGGTCTGCTGGTGGAATAGGCTGAGCTGCTGGTGGAACAAGCGGTGTCGAATCAGTAGAGCTAGAGGAGGAGGCCTCTGTAGGTATCAGTGGCGATGTTTGTGCTGGTGACGTTGGAGCTGACTGAATCAGTATATGTGGACCATCAAACCGGTTGACTATCTCGGTAAGGGAGGGCACCCGTAAGGGGGTTGTTGTTGTTGATCAGGATACAGCAAACAATTCTTTTCTGGATAAACTTGGGGAACCACACCCGTAGATTGTGGAAGTGGAAAAAAATTTGAATTCGACAAAGGTAACATCTCGAGTAAAAAAATATCTTTTCAAGACAGGAAAAAAACATCGATACCCTTTCTGATCTTTAGGATATCCAAGAAAAATATATTGTATTGCCTTAGGATCTAATTTTGAAAGAGTCGGTCGAGTATCCCAAACATAGCATGAGCAACCAATGATTCTGAGAGGTAGAGGAAATGGCTCTCGTCCAGGAAAGAGCCTAGAAAAGGGAGTACTACCATTAAAAATTGATGATGGCATGTGGTTAATAAGGTAACAAGCAGTAAGGACCGCATTCGACCAAAATTTCTTGGCAGTACGTGCTTGAAACATAAGAGCATGCATTGTTTCCAAGATATAGCGATTCTTGCGCTCGACCATACCATTTTGTTATGGTGTGTACGCACAAGAAGTTACGGGCCAAATGACTATCGAGATCATGAGATAAATACTCACGGCCGTTGTCACTCAGAAATTTTTTGATTGGAACACCAAATTGTGTTTTTATTTCGGCATGAAAATTGTACCAAATGTTAAACAATTCAGAATGATTTTTCATCAGATAAACAAAAGTGACACATGGGTAATGATCAACAAAAGTAACAAAGTACTTAAAATCCATTATTGATTTAACCGGACAAGGTCCCTATACATCAGAATGCACCAATTCGAAAGGATAAAAAATAGACTCACATGATAGGGAACCCGGTGATTCCCCTTATCGATAGTCTTCCCATTTTTTAGGTCCTGAGAAACACAACCATCAAGAAAAATGTTACCGAACAATGTAGTTCACGAGTAAGTTGACTAATAGAAATTAAACTGAACGGGTTCCCAGGTGTAAGTAACACAAAATTGAGTGACAGTCCGAAAAAAAGACTGACAATTCTACGTCCTCGAACTGTCAGGGAACCTCCATTGGCAACAGTAATGCTAGAAACCCGACAGGCAGAAAAATAATCATGTATCATACTTTCATCACCAGTCATGTGAGAGGACACACCAGAGTCAATTACCCACTATTTGGACTTTACTATGCTCGCTGCTGAGTATCCGGCTGTGTATCTAAACGTGGAAGTCTCACCATGATAATGAGCCTAGAAATCAAAAAACTCTGTATATGAGTCTGAAGTCGTCTGAATAGATCGTACACCATCATCAGGAGCATCAGTTGTGATATTAGCAGTAGGTGATTTAGTGCATTTCCAGTAGAAATTACCAAGCTGACCATAATTAAAGCATGTGCACGGTCTTCCTTCATCACGACCACTATTGCCACATCCTCTATTTTGACTAGCACATCGGCCACCACGACCACCATGAAATACTGTACGAGCTGCACCAAGAGTAGAACGATCAGCAGGAGTATCATCCGGAGTGGTCTCAACGACTTTTGCTGTATAAAGGACACGATAGTGTGCTTCTAACAAAGATGGAACTTTAGATCCAGCAATAATCTGAGAGTGAGCAGAGTTCACATCAGGGTGAAGAGAGACAAGATAAGCCATGACATGAAGCTGCTCACGTTGATCCTTTATTTTATTAATACCGACGTAAGTGGTAACATGCGGTCGATCTCATCAGACATAGCCTTAAAGGCCCAAAAATGGTCCTTATGAGATTTGTCTTCCTGATTTGCTCGGTAAACACCAACAACCGAGTCATAGATACGAGACAAATCGTGTTTTCCATCAAACGCCACTACCAGTACTTCCTATAACTCTTTCATAGAGTTTATATTCTGAACCATGTCTTCCACCGATGGTTCCATTGAATTCATCAACTGTGTAAATAGTCGACTATCATATATCTCCTATTGCTAAAAAATAGGATCATCTTCTACTAGGGGGTTTTCAGTCAGATGTTTGGACAACTACATTCCGCGAAGCGTCTTCTCGACCTTCTTTCTCTATGTCGAGTAGCCATTTGGTCCTTCCAACTGTCGATCGACAAGTCGAATAGAGGAAATCATCATACTAGTATCTGGTTGTCCCGCTAGTGTGTTGCTAACACTAATGTCGGTGGCACTGCTATTCGTCGTAGTATCCGTCATCTTTTAGAATTCATGAATCGACTTATCGATTGGATCTTTCCTACTAGATAATCATATCAACTCTACCACTGCGTAAATACGAAGCTAGAATCGACACGTGCGCATAGGAAGCAGAGAGTGTGGATCACAAGCTAGGATAGAGAGAGAACCCATGTTAACCTCTGTTAGATCCTGGTGTGAAAATTAAGGAAAGAAACAAAGAATCATGCAAAATAAGCCATATGTTTGCTCTTTGTTAAATTTTTGAATTGATCATTGAGAGTCAAAGGTTCCAACAAATAATCATATATTTACCCTCTGAGAATTCCAATGATTGTTTTTGGGAACTAGGTTAGGGTTTAGAGTGGTTGGGCGACAGGTTAGGGTTTTGAGCCGTGAAAAGTAGGGGAGATGAAGGAGGGGGTGCGGACGACGGGGGCTGACGTGCCATAGAAGGGGAGGTGGGGTGCGACTATAGCAGCAACAGTAGTAGTAGGGTGTGGCGGGGTAGAGGTGGGGAGGAAAGGCAGTAGCATCAACACTAGGGTGCGACCGGGGGGTGGCTGCTAGAAGAGAGGGGAGGGGGGAGAAATAGTGGTAGATTAGGGTAAGAATTTTGTGGGAAGAGAGAGAGAGTGGTGGATGACGGTTAGAGTTTTTCTCTGATACCATGTAGAGTTGGAATAATAGGATAATTTATTATTGATGAGAGATTACATATATATAGGAGAGGCTAGCCTTTCTCCTATTATTCTAAGCAATGTGGGACTAAATGCGATTAACTAATAACTCTAATATAACACTTAACAATATCCAATAGGAATAAGGATTTCTCTAAAATTCTTACCTGATTTTTCCTAGAGTTCAATAAGATCATTTAAACACCGTTTGCTCGATCTTTGTCATGACTCGAACTTGGGTATATTACATATGTTGTTGACAACTATATATTTTGGTAACTATATAAATCCTTTGCTAATAGTTATGTATGCTAAATAGCTAATATGTTTTGTGAGTAACTATGGATATGTTTTATAGGGGAGCATAGATAATTATCTACTAACCCTATTAGTTTCTTTCTAGTAAGCGCATCCTGGGAACCGTAAGACAAGTAAATATAGAACGGTGGTAGAATAAGACCATGGGTAGACAAGTGTAGTAATAAGTTTTGAGAAGCTTTTGAGTTTATGGTTGATCAGGAGGAAGAGGACAGAACCGTTAGTAGTAATATTGGATGGAAAGTACGATGTTTGACTTTATGACCAAGGCAAGAGAAAAAGGAATTACGTGGAATAATACTCGAATGATGGTAAAGGAATACTAAGATTTGATAAGATTCTCTCATAGAGAAGGTGTAAATTGGAATTATAATATGGATAACCAGAGAACATGAGAATAAGGATCAAATGTAGAAACGCTCAAAGGAATTAATCACTACAACAGATATGGGATATAATAGCGTACGCTGAACGCTGTAGAATGCATATTATAGCATATTCCGTCCGCTATATATGCCCCCGCTATAATAACCCTATGTACAAGAACGCTATAAAGTTATATCGTTCACGAACGCTATTCATGGATTATAGCGTTCATTGACGCTATAGACAATGTATAGCATTTTGAAACGCTATATGATAGTTATAGCAATTAGGAACGCTATAGAACTTCAATAGCATTCATGAACGCTATTAATATATTGTAGCGTTCATGAACGCTATAGACATGTTATAGCACTTACAAACGCTATATAGTTTACATAGCCTTTACGAATGCTATAGTTCATTAATAACATTTGTTAACGCTATAAATGTGTTATGGCATTCCTGAACGTTGTTTATTTTTAATTGCGTTCCTGTATGTTATTGTTTGTTAATAGCGTTTCGATATATATCTGCTTTTTATAGCATTTCTTTCCTGCTATTATATGTGCAACAATAACATGTCAGAATGCTATTACAGAGTCAAAATTCTGTATTCGAAAATTTGCAGAATGCAGCACATCAGAATACTATTGTAGATAATGCCACAGTTACACAAAATACGGGTATTCAAAAATTTAAATGCGAATCAATCACAGAATGAATTTCTAACATAAGTAAATTCATTAATTTCACTGTCTAATATATGTAGAACAACAAAGTAGTACCAAACATTCAAAATCTTTAATTTCTCCATGTAGAACAACAAAGTAGTACCAAACATACGTCCAAAAATTAAATATTAATAGTGTAGTCAGCTACATATATCCTAAAATGTTGACTATCTAACATTTAGCTCCCTTCGAGCCTATCCACAACCAAAACTCCTCAGAAAGCATCCTCTTCCTTCATCCAACCTACACAAAAATAGGGGGTAAATCATTAGTGTAAAGAAAAAACCATCTCGAGCCGATCCAGACAATTGACGAAAAGTAAATTATTGGGATAGGAAAAGTGATGCCTTACCAGTGCACTAATTGAGTCCAGTAGTCATCAACTCCACTTTGGCCAACTTTGACAAAGCATCTTCTTCTGCAAAATAATTAGCAAAATTGATACAAGCATGTGTCTGCCTTCTGCTCTTTTGTGCAGCATTGATACAAGCTCCTCAACATCTCCAAAAAAATTTGAGCCTTGTTCCGTGATCCAATTTGATGTTGTATGAAAACGTCATCCAAAATAAGTAAAAGAAGTCGGTAATTAAATGACCCGACTTTAAAATTACATTGAACCAGATTCTTTGTTCCCTTCTGCAAATATAACTTCCTTACCTGAAGAGTTGAGTTCTTGTTAGGATCAGTCAAGAGGTTCAAGGCTAGTTGGGTGTCATTTTCTTTCAATCGAAGACCTTTAGTGGCACAAACCTGCAAATAGAAATATACAGTTACAACAGAAAATTTTCTAATTTGTTGAAAGAAAGCTTGTTCATGAAATAGAAGTACAACTATCAAAAAGAAAAAAAATAGAAGCTTGAAACCATAATTCAAATAGATATCAACAACCATTAGCATATAGCAAAGCAAAGCTACTAACTGATGGCTCGCAGAAGTACCTCACCCTTCCCGAGACAAGCTCCTGTGTTTGGATCAATAGCAACTGATCCAATTACTATAAGATCCACTGTAAGTCTTTCATCCAAGCCAATAGGCCTACCAAATTTGGCAACCCCAACTGAAGTGCATGCCTCATTTAAGCTACCAGGAGGTAATATTTGTGACTGTAACATCGAAAAGAATCCAGTCCTAAGCCGTGGCTGAAGAGTCAACAACTTATTCCCACCACAGTTTCAAAGATGTATTGACTTAATAAAAGTGCGAATTTGAAGTGAGGAGACATGCAATGACTTATAGACAAACATGTATATATAGTACCCAATTATTACCTTCTGCATTCACCTGATCTGCTCAGTGAAGCAACAAGAGGAAGCAGAGGAGAAAGAAATGGGCAAGATAAGTGAAGTTAGCACGGGCTTGGCCTTTACGTAGGGACAATAGTGCATAAAACATTGTTATACTAACAATAATGGAATGGGAACCCTGGCCTTTGAAGCCAGCCACACGTGTGACGCATTAGGGAAGAACTAACAAGTCAAGGATTTAAGATGGATGGCATTTTTATACCTGCCTACCACGGCCCTTTAAAGTCTCTCCTCACACTGATGCTGCACTGTGAATGAATTGCTAGAATCAACAAGGACATGACTTCAAGGTAAGCCTCAGCTTCCTCCTACAGTGCATGCACCACATGGTTCTGGAAATGCATACTAATCTGCACAAACATCATATATACAAGTAACTAGCTATATATAAAAAATGTTGCATGATTGAAATCACTCATTACTCATATCGGTATCGGATGTATCAGTTTGGTATCAACCGATCCTACAAACTATGATATAATGGTTATTCAGAACTTTTTGATTTTGCTAGGCTACGTAGATTTATGTAGGTAATAGCTATGACTAAAGAAAAACAAATTAGATGACATTAGATAGTAGCACAAAAGCAATAGTCTACTGCTGCAGCTATTCCTACACTTTTCTTGATGTAGCTATTCCTGCACTTTTCTTGCTGAAGCAACTTTAGATTGTTCTTTATCTATCCAACATAACTGATTGCCCCAAATAGAGCAGAACTGAAGAAAAAGGTTCATGTAGTAGACCTGAATTTTGGGTATAAAGGCTTGGTTCTTATTATAGTGGTGGTGGCACCTAGTTCTAATGTGCTAAAAAAATAATGCCTAATTTGACGATTTGTGCATGTGTGTTGTTAATCAACCAACACAGGACTACCAACTAGTATAGTAAAAAAACTAATCCATCTCGACCCTTGACTTCTAACTTTTCTTGACTCCTCGTATTTTTCACTTGATCAAGTTCCTCCAATGAATCTAATTAAAGGAGTTAGAAAAATAAAGCCTACTTTAACAATTTATGCATGTGTGCATAATGACAGTCAACCAACATAGAAACTACCAACTAGTGAAATGTAATAAGAAATTAATACATCCGAACCCTTGCTTTCAAGGACCAAAGTTGGTCCATGCATACAATATTATGAAGATTGGATAGAAAAAATTCCCTAAATGCAAGTGCAGATATGTGAATCAAAACACACACACACACACACACACACACACACACACACACACACACACACACACACACACATATATATATATATATATATATATATATATATATATATATATATATATATATATATATTAATATCACAGTTCACCCATGTAACAAGAAATGAGTCAAATGACATAACATGAGCATTTTAGTTCTCATATATATTTATACATAATAAAAGTTTAATTCCATCACACTCAAAATTAGAAATCTAGTCTCAATTGATTCGACCGACTGATCTCAGTCCCAAGTATACAAGGGAACACATTTCTCTATTGTTTTAACTGACTTTTACTGATTTATAATAAAGACAAGCATGACAAATTAATAGCACTAAATATTGATAAAAATGAAAATGGCATAATATCCAATACAATATCTGCTTTGCGCATGAGACAAATGATCCAAATTATAGTAAAGATCAAGAACAAAAATAGATAAATTAACTTGATTTAAGTAAATATTGGTATATACTAGTGTTATCAGTTATTGTTACAACACTGGCAAGGGAAAAATGGATTATTGTAGGATATATGTAACTACATAAAGTATATATAAGTTAACTAGAAGAAACGTTTAAGGGAAATACTAATTCCTTTACAGATTCCATAGGCGAATTGTTACCATATGCTACAACATCTCTCCAAGTCATTCCCTGGTAAACAAAATGATGCAATCAAACAAAAACGAGATAATCAGGAGGCATTACAATGCCAATATGTCATAATATCAACTTGAAATAAATTTCTCCAAAAAGCTATGACATGAAAGCAAGTGAACTTCCACTCTGGATATATGGTTCCTCAAGCATATATGATATTATAACATCTTGAATTATTTTCTATTAGGGTAACATACTAGCATTACCTTTGATAAAACAGGCAATCAGTGCAATAAAATTTTAGTTTCTTAAATTTTTAGAGAAATATTGTAAACATTGAAAACAACATAATGCATGTCCATGTCATCTCAAAGAATTCGAACTGACTCAATACATCTCATTTTAGAACTTATAAAGCTAGTACTTCTTTCACAAATAAAAAAACTACTAACCCCTATTTATAACCACTAGTACTTCCTGCACTAAGCTGAAGTTGCATCCAAGAGAGATCACATGTTTCCACCTGGGTCCATCAGATTTCATTAAAAAAAAAATTAGAACATAGTTAAGCATAACTGTAAACAAACAGAATTAAGCATAAGTGCAAATATAATCTCTATGAATTGACAAACGCAATAAAATAATTTGACACATACAAGATATGAATACTTCCACTTTTTTGAAATATCTTAGTAAATTAGCCAACAAAAGAAAACCAACTACTAAAGTCTACACTTATCATCAGAAGAGTCCTATGCCTACTAATAATGTTCTTCGCCAATCATAGAATCAAATATCTAACACTTCATAATTTGAAGTGAAAAATGCATCTAGATGACAACAATCATTTACTTTACAAATTTGCAAGCTCGAAATGTCTATAAAGCATATAGGCAATATATTTAATCACATAGTATAAGGTAAAGAAGTTGGCCAACTGATAGGTTAATTGCCCATTCCACCGGTTAGATTACTAACCGCAACGAGACACCTAAAAGCATATTTCAAAGCCAGATTCCTGCAAAGTTAACCATGCACGAAAATGACTAGTCAATGGTACAACTGCCATGCAATTAAAACATAAGTATTGCCAATAAAATAGTATTGGCAGCCCCTCAATGATGTCCAAGTTCCAAATAACAATAGATGGATGAAATAATAAGAAGAGTAAAGAAATAAAAAGAAACTAATTGGAAAGCAGCACCAACTTTATTAAAAAAATTCCTGATAATAGAGTTTCAGTCCGAAATAGAGCTAATTAGAATTTCAAGGACCACAATTTCTTCCAAAATCGATCTAAAGCATCATTAGCACGAAATCAGCAGCACATCATGATTAGGGTTAGGGTTACGGACCTGGAGAGGATCTGCTTGTCGAGATCCTTCCTGAGATTGAACGTCGATCCGTAGGTGACATTATTGATCATCCTCTTCTTCTCCTCCATGTTCCTCCGTGCCTAGACCACGAAGTACACCAAACGGAACCTCAAATTAGGACTTTTCATCCATGGTCCCAAAAAAACTACAACTAAAAGAATTAGGGTTTTCTCACCGATTCTCGACTCGATTCGAGCGGGTGAGAGCCGACTATGTCCCCTTTGACTCCGTCCAGCCCGAGCCGGAGGATGTCATGGCTGCCGGTGAGATTGTGAGCGATTGATTTCGGAATTGGTAGAAAGGGAAAAAATATTGGAATATTTTGAATGACTGCTGCTTTTCTCTTCTTAAGGAAGCTAGAAAAATGAAGACAATCACTTAGAGGTGTTTGATTTGGGAATTGGACCTAGTCCTTGGATGAGGATCCAAGGGACACAACTAAAAGTGAAAAATTTGTGCGGGAATAGGAAAAAAGTTAAGTGGGAAACTAAAAGTGAAAATTTGTGTAAGGACCTTTAAAAGGGAAATGAAAAGTTGTATGAAAATTTAAATTTTAAACTTTTTGTTATCATCTTTTCTTTTTGCACAAATTTAGGATAAACTTTTTATTTTTATATTTAATTTATGTTATAAAAATTTATTTTCAAAAATTGGATATATTTCAATAAATATTTTATACACAAAATATAATTATTATATCCCTTAAGAATATAATTTTCTATACTATTATTTTTTTAAAAAAAATCTTTCTTATTTGTTTATTATTTATTTAATGTTTTTTTTTTGCTTTTTTTTGGAAAAATGTTCAATAGTTTTTTTAAGAATGATTTTAAAAAAAAAAGATTTTTGTTGTTGTTTTTTCAGTTATTATTATTTTTATTTTTTATCATTTTTTACCTGAATATGGGTCTTCAATTACAATGCACAAAAATGCATGTCGTAAATGAGTCTTTAATTACAACATGCAAAAATGTATGTCGTAAATGAGTATTCATTTTCAAACATAATACATATCATTTTGCTATGGACGGTACCGGTTTAATTTCTAAAAATCCAACGGACGAGATCGTCCGCTATCGAGAACGCTATAAATTATACAGCAAAACTGAATCGCTCCTATAACTTATTTTTTAATATAAAATAGAAAACTGTGTTGCTTCTCCCATGACTGGAACAGTAAATAGTTCAATTGTGAGCATTTGATTAACTCGGTTAACCGAACCGAATTCGACCGAAAATCGAATTACAAAAATTGAAACCAACCGAAATATCCCGTACCGAACCAAACCAAACGGAATAAATTTGTTCGATTTTTAGTTTATTTGGTTTAACCAATATTTCAGTTTATTTAAAATTTTTTTGTCAATATATATAGTAACTAAATATACAAAGATATATTTCGTATATATATTACTAAATTTTCTTATTCGGTTTACCAGGGAGAGAAATTTTAGATAAAATTTCTGAAAGGTTAGTGGGATTAAACCGAAACCGAATTCCAAAACCGAAACCGAAACCGAATAATTTTTTTTAGTATTTTCGAAACAGAAACCAAATTTTTTTTCAAACCGAACCGAATCTTTTATTCGGTTAGGTTCGGTTCGAATTTCGGTCAAAAAACCGAATAATGCTCACTCTTAGACATACGGGCATAGCAACGTTCAGAAAAAACTATACCTTTAACAGCGTTCATAACACGCTATATAAAGTTCTGTTAACAGCACTGCATAATGAACGCTATTGATAATGACATTATAATAGCAGGGAGGCTTCAACGCTATAGATAAACTGCTATTATTTGAACGTTTAATAGCACTTCAATATGAACGCTATGGATGATTATATTATAATAGCAGGGAGGCTCGAACGCTATAGATAAATTGCTATTGTATTCTATTTTAATAGCACTGCGAATGGAACGCTATTGATGATGACATTCTATAGCAGGGAGGCTTGAACGCTATAGATAAACTGCTATTGTATGTCCTATTTGTTGTAGTGAATTTTTGAAAGATTTGATACATAAAGGATGGATATGACCGTAGCATGATTGGAAAGGGAATAGTTGTTGAAAAATTAAGACCAGAATATTGGCAACTCTTGGAATAGATGGATAGTGATTAAAAAAAAGAAGGATCGTTAAGTTGAAATATTGTTTGAAGACTAACAAACGTTTGGGGATACAAAATTTGGATCAGGCTCTTGCTACAGTAAGTGAGATTTTTGGAGATGTGACAAATAAGGAGATATTCAAATTTGACATGTGAGTTAATCACTAGCTTTCAAGGATTGAAATTTTTGAAAACACATAATCATGGATCGATTTAGTAGGAAAATTTTGAGATTGTAACCTTGATGAAGTTGAAAATGGGAGAAGTGGAAGTTGATAGAAGTGGTTTGATCAAGGAAAGTAAATTGGCAGATTATATGGAACGGTTTGATGAATTTAATTGGATGTATCCCTTGATCCCAAATATAATTAGTTCTAGGTGGTTACCCTAGATTCCTTGGTGCTAAAAGTTTAGGGAACTTAGAAGATTGGTCTACAAAGTGTTAATGAGATTAGTTTCTGCACATCATCGAATCGCCTTTTGATTTCTTAATCTTCTTTGTTGACCGTCATTGGTCATCAATGGAAACAAATTATCGAACTTCAATTCTACCTTGGTCTTCGTTATATTATTTATCATACCTAATTTTTGTATATTGATCATATCTAGACAATGACTCTTGAATCGTGCTTCTATGATTTTTGATCGTGACTAAGATTCCTTTCTATCGTAGATCGTGCTTTGAGGATTTTACTTTGGTAGTAACTTGACCTCTAATCATGCTTCAAAATTTTACCATAATTTGATCATGTATAAACTTGATCTGGCATATAGACTTTACTCCCAAATTATTTTAATTTTAATACAATCGTGCCTAAACCATTTCATTTAGATCATTGTGAATCTGATTCCTGATCATGCCAATTGGCATTATTTCCAAATTACTATTTTGATCACATCATTTCTATAATTGACTGTGCCTAGGCCATTTTTGGTTTTTCTTATAACTGTATTATCGTGCCTAATTGAATTTGGATTCATCATGATTTTTGACTTAATTGTGTCTAAACTATTTAGTCATTCTTCGATTCTAATTCTAGAATTTGATTTTTGCTCGTACCTAAATTGATTTCGGATAATGCAATTTATGCTATTTCCAAAATTTGATCTTGATCACATTATTTCTTTATTTACTAATGCTTAGGCAGTTTTAATCCTATCCTTGATCGTGCCTTAAACTTGGTCGTATCAAAACGATCCTTGATCATAATCGTATTTATATACTTATATTTTTATATATCCGTACCTGGAAGATTTTTGAATCTATTGGATATGATTAAATTTTGATCCTTGATCGTGCTTAATCATGCCAAATCCTTTCAAATCATTTCTCGATTATCGTGCCGGATCATGTCATTTCTTAAATTTTGAGGACAAAAATTTTCTAAGGTGGGTAGATTTGTAACCAACTTTTCCTACAATTAGAAATTTGGTCATTTTTAGTCTATCATATATCTCTATACTTGTCCAGTTTTTTTACTTCATCTTTTGGGTGTATTAGGTTATTATCTATATTATCATTTTATGATTTATCCATCTATTAGTTTTGATATACTATGTTAGGATATTGCCTAGCTATAAAACCAATCATCATTGAGACTTCAAAACCAACTCCTTATTTTATCACCTATTTTCCTTGGCCAAGACCCATATGTTAAGCAGCCCTCATCTTCTAAAACCTCACCTCAGACCTCAACTTTCAATTTTAACCATTTTAACAACAACCTTTGTCAGCCCAGCCCAGCCCAGTCCAGTATCCAAGCCCATAAACCTTTGAATCCAAATTACCTATCGGGTTGGAGACTAATAAGGGGGCACCGACCTAATAAGCATTAATCCTCATCTTCATAAATTTTCCCCAGATCTGAACTTCTCTTCTCCAGCAGAACGAGGCTCATCGACTGGCCATGGCGAACCTCTGTTTGCAAGCGATCGCGTCGACCGTTCTAGAAGGTCCTTGGGAATTCTCCCCACCGACCTACCCAAGCAATCACAACCGTTGTTCTTCCACCGCCATGGATCGATCGATCAGCGCCGTCCAGTTCTAACGGTCGGCCGGCCTCGTAGCCTTATAAATTAGACCTTACCCCTCTCCTTCTTCATCATCTCCACATTAAGGGCGAAGCCCTGCTGAAATCTTCCTTCTCCCTCCTTGCCGATCGGCTTGCGGCCATGGCAATGGCGCTCTCGGTGACAGGGGTTCGCATATGTGTGTCGCTCGATTTCTCTGTAGCAGCTTCGATAGGTCGACATCACTGGTTCCTTGTCCTCGTCGGCCATGGCAATCGATGAGATTCCTCATACGCTACCAGTGATCTGTTCGTTGGCAACAAGGAAGTAGATCAGCGTTCAAAACATCGTTGGTCTCGTCTCAATTCGAAGTGATGATCGATTCAGTTCTTAGCCGCGATTTTTCCTGAGCAGCTTGATCGCAATTGGTGTTGGTGTTTTTGCCTTTCGACTAGAAAAGATAGTCCCACATCGGCTACACCAAATGGTGAGTATCTCAATATAATGCATTGCTTGTGTTGAGGTGTGCACATGAGGTGTAGTGGGGCACAAGTTTGTGCCATGTGGAAGTATTTTCCTAGAAGGAAAAAAGATTAAATCCAACAAGGATGCAAGTTAATTTTTGTTGTGCGGACTCGGACTCGGACACGGACTCCAGGATGTCTCGTGCATGCATGGGAGTGTTCGGGGGGTAGGCGTGGACTGGCACACTTCTATGCTGATTGTGGGATGATCTAAAATATCAAACTCTATTTTTGAGTATTGGTATTTTAGTCCCACATCGGATATGAGAAGAGGTGCAGTCTCAACTCCACTCTATAAATAGAGCCCCTTGGCCTCCTTTGAAAAATGCACCAAGAAGAGAGTTGAGGGGGTCTGTTAAGTCCAGGAAGCCCGTTCAAGTCTCAAATATTGACTTACGAGCGTTCCAGAAGTTCTTCGTGAACTTGCTGGTTCCTGGAAGCTGTTCGTGCTCGTGTGGGGCGAATAAAGCTTTGAGCAACGATGGTTCATTCACCCCAGCATCTCATTCTCGCCTGTCATCGCTGCTGTTACCTTTTACAGTAACTTCTTTTTAGAAGCTCTACTGTCGATAGTTGCTTGCACAAAGTCTCTTTAGATTTTTTGTGTATTACGTAGAATCTTTTTAGATCCTCGTAATTCAGAATCCTCCAGGATTTTTGTTGCACATCTTCTTTAAGGTGTTGCATTTGAAACGTTGTGTGTACAATTGTTTCAGTTTCAGAATTTTCCATCAAAAATTGTGCCTCAGCACTAACAATCTCAAAGCTTTATTGAGAAGATGGATAATTCTCGTACTTCGCTCATCGATACCGGCTTTAACAAGTTGGAAAAATTCGATGGCGAACACTTCCAGATATGGAGACGAAAGGTCACTTTAAATTTTCAACTCGTGAATGTTGATCACGTGCTGACAGAAGAAGAACCGATCATTCCAACCACTGGATCTGCTGCGGCTGTGGCCGCTGCTACGACCAAGCAAGCGAAGTGGAAGAGAGAAAACAGTATATGCAAACTACTGATACTCATTTCCATGGAAGACTCTCTGGCAGAGTCCTACTCCAAGAAGACATCTGCCAAAGAGATATGAGACTCCTTGGGAAAGCTCTGTGAAGATGACGAGAACCGGTCCAAGATCTTTATGGTAGAAAAATACCACAAGTGGACCTTCGAAGATGAGAAGGCGATGCTGCCCCAAGTGAAGGAGTTTCTGAAGTTGCGTCAGAAACTAGAAGACGAGAACATGCCCCTCGTCGACAAGTTTGTCGTTGGAGGGATCGTCGCAAAACTTCCTACAGAATGGAGCAACTTCTATGCAAGGATGTATCGAAAGAAGATGGAAATTAGCTTGGAAGATTTCTTGCAAGAGATCCATGTTGAGGACGAGATGCGCTCTCAACAGAAGATGGATACTCTGTCCAAACAACTGGCGAAGGCAAATCTGGTCCAAACCAGAGAGTACCAGGGGAAGAAGGCTGCTTCTTATTGCAAAAAGAAGGACTTCACGAATCTGAAAGTGAAGGGTCCTGCTTTCAAGCAGCAGAAGTCCAAGTCACATGTGACTTGCTTCAATTGTGGCAAGAAGGGCCACTACAAATCCGAATGCAAGTCCAAGCCCAAAGAACAAGGTGAGCCTAGTAAGGTTTCTATGATTACTAATCTAGTTGCCATGATAGCACAGGTTGCAACTATGGGGGCTGACTTGGACTGGTGGATAGACACTGGTGCGACCTGCCATGTCTGTTCAGACAAAAACTGGTTCATCTCTTATGAGCCAACTTCAGAGAAGGTCATAATGGCAAACCAGGCACAAGCTGAAGTATTGGGGATCGGGATGGTAGAGCTAAAATTTACATCGGGGAACACTCTGATGCTTCAAGGTGTGAAGCATGTTCCAGTAATTGCTAAGAACCTGATCTCTGGAAGTCTACTCTGCAACGCAGGCTTGAGGATGGACATCAATGCTGGCCAGTTGATGATGTCCAAGAAGGGTACATTCTTCGAGAAAGCTTTCCAAACTGAAGGAATGTACAAGATTCAGCTTGTTGTAATCCAGCATGATAATATAAATACAATCACTTTTTTTGATTATTCTCTTGAGTTGTGGCATAATAGGCTAGGACATGTTCATTGTAAAAGGATTAACAGAATGTCTAGTCTAGGACTTATCTCCAAGTATGGGGGTAAGGTAGAGAAATACGAAGTATGTGCTCAGACGAAGATCACAAGGAAACCCTTTCACAGGGTCCATCGAAGCACAGATCTTCTGGAGTTGGTTCACTCAGACATCTGTGACTTCAAACAATTCTCTACAAAGGTCGGGATGAAGTATTTCATTACTTTCATCGATGACTTCTCAAAGTATGCTTTCGTCTACTTGCTCAAGTCTAAAGACGAAGCATTTGAGAAGTTCAAGGAGTTCAGGGCCGAGGCTGAGCGACAAACTGGACAACAACTCAAGAGGTTAAGGAGTGATCGAGGCGGGGAGTATCGGTCTCATGAATTCTTATCATTCTGCAAAGAACATAGAATCATCAATAAGACAACGGCTCCGTACTCTCCTCAATCCAACGGAGTAGCAGAAAGGAAGAACAGAACGTTGACAGAGATGATGAACTCCATGCTGTTGACTGCGGGTCTTCCAAAGTGTTACTGGAAAGAAGCTGTACTAACTGCAATGTTCATTCTGAACAGAGTGCCATATGCAACTTCCGACATAACTCCACATGAACTCTGGTTCAAAGTCAGACCTAACTTGAATGTCATTCGAGTGTGGGGGTGTCTGGCTTATATGAAGCTCCCGGATCTGAAGATTCAGAAGCTGGAGACAAGGACTACGAAGGCGATCTTCTTGGGGTATGCCGAGAAGAGTGATGCTCGGAGATTCCTTGATATCGAGTGAAACCATATCATCGAATCTCGCAATGTTGAATACTTGGAAGACAAGTTTGCAAAACACAAGAATATTGTTCTCGCGGATCTTTCGGAGAATGATGAGGGTACAAAGCAGACAGAAGTCTTTAATGAACTAGTAGTCCAAGATGAAGCTGTCGTCAAGGAGACACCGGCTGAACCAGAACTCGCTGAGCCGTCAAACTAAACAAACGAGGAGGCCGAAAGACTTCGGAGATGACATCGTTACCTATCACGTGGAAGCAGATCCGCTTACCTATGATGAGGCGATGAAGACCAGAGATGCTGTATTCTAGAAGGAGGCGATAGACAACGAGATTGACTCAATCACCTCCAACAACACATGGGTATTGGTTGACCTGCCAGAAGGAGCAAGACCCATCGGATGTAAATGGATCTTCAAGAAGAAGATGAAAGCAGATGGAACCATTGACAAGTTCAAGGCCAGGCTAGTGGCCAAGGGGTTTGCTCAGAAGCAGGGGATCGACTACTTTGACACTTATGCTCCAGTAGCTCGGATGACAACCATCAGATTGTTAATTGCTCTAGCAGTAATACACAAGCTGGTGATACATCAGATGGATGTGAAAACGGCATTCCTTAATGGCGAGCTGACCGAAGAGATCTACATGCAACAACCAGAAGGTTTTGTCGTCAGAGGTCTGGAAGACAAAGTCTGCAAGTTGATGAAGTCTCTGTATGGTTTGAAACAAGCTCCCAAAATGTGGCATAAGAAGTTTGACAAGGCAATAAGGTCAAATGGCTACAGGATCAGTGAAACAGACAAGTGTGTCTATACAAAGTTTGCTGACGGAAGAGGAGTAATCGTATGTCTTTACGTGGACGACATGCTAATCCTAGGTACGGATTTAAGCTGCATCACAAAGACAAAGAAATTCCTCTCGACCAAGTTCAGTATGAAGGACTTGGGGGATGCCGACGTAATCTTGGGGCTCAAGATCATCCAGACAGGTACTGGAATAGCGCTGTCACAATCTCATTATATTGAGAAGATGTTCACTCGCTACGGGTATCAAGATGTTCCTTTTATTGATACACCGTACCGAGTGATCAGAAGCTGGAGCCAAATTCGAGGGAAAGCGTCAGGCAGTTGGAGTACGCTAGCGTCATCGGAAGCTTGATGTACGCTACTACTGCCACAAGGACTGACATAGCTTTTGTAGTGGGAATGCTGAGTCGGTTCACTAGCAATCCAGGCGTTGAGCACTGGAAAGCTGAAGCGTGTTATGAGATATCTCAAGAAAACTCAGACATATGCACTTTTCTACAGTGGAGATCCGTCAGTAGTGGAAGGCTTCAGTAATGCTAGCTGGTGTTCAGATATGGAGAGCGAGTATTCCACATGTGGATTCGTATTCGCCATGGGCGGAGCTACTATATCGTGGAAGTCGAAGAAGCAGACTATGTTATCTCGCTCCTCCATGGAATCTGAATTCTTTGCATTGGATGCTGCTACAGATGAAGCAGAGTGGCTTCGGGAGCTCATGTATGATCTTTCGGTGGTTGGGGCTCAGATACCGGCAATACCGATATACTGTGAAAACCAGGCGGCAACAGCAGTGGCATCAAATAAACTCTTCAACGGGAAGAAGAGAACGGTGTGGTTGAAGCACAGAGCAGTACACGATCTTATCAAAAGAGGTGTTATTGCAGTGATTGATGTTCAGAATCAGAAGAACCTGGCGGATCCGTTCACCAAGGGCCTCAAGCACCAGCTGGTCGATGACACAACCTATAAAATGGGCTTGAAGGCATTCTGATATTGTATTATTGTATTCCTACCATAAAGTTTTATGCTATTAGTTCAAAGATTTATCTACTAGGCATCTAGCTTTTGGTTCAAGGGAGGACCACTAATCGAAAGAATATCAGGAACGGTGGGTACATGTTCTATTGGACATGGAGAGGTTACGGACCTATAACCACTATTGTCTACTATTATTTTCTGCGGAAAATGGTTTCTGTAGGAAGGTTGGCTTAAATGCCTTAATGAGTTCTCAGGCAGAGTGAATGCCTGGAGTGCTTTACAGGAAGCACGGTAGCACAGTACTACAAGGAGTGTAACTCCATGCTATAGTGGGGTGACTCCACCATGAGGTTTCCAGGTAGTGGTAATGCCTCGGCTTTGTAAGCCAAGTCACAGCGGAGTAGCACCGCAAAAAGGCAGGTAGCCTAATGCTGTATGATAATCGTAATAAAGAGAAGTAGACAGCACTATAAAGAGGACGATGTCCTCATATTACAGTGGCATGACACCACAAAGAGGTACCAGGTAGGATAAAGCCTCGGCTTTGTGAGCCATGTCATAGCGGCGTAACATCGCACGAAAGCGCAAGGCTTCATGCTGGGTAGTTTGGCACTACAAAGAGGCCTGTGACCTCATGCTACAGTAGTATGACACTACGATGAGGTACCCAGGTGGGATAAAGCCTCGGCTTTAAGCCATGTCATAGCGGCGTAGCATCGCAAAAAATCACAATGCTTCATGCCATGACTCTTTATAAAGAACTCACCTCTAGTGTATGGACAGAGATATCAGGCCGTCTCTTGAAGGTAAACTTGTAGACGCCCAAAAATTATACACTGAAACCAGGCCGACACAAGGCCTTCAATGTGCAGCCAGAAGCACAGTTGATGTCATTATGTGAGTAGGAAGAATTGCAGTTATGGTGCAGAATTCAAGGCTTAGTCCATTCTTGTATCATGCTGTTATTTAACCTATGCGGAAAGATTCAAGTCGTAGCGACATCTCTCCTAATACATGATGGGCAGTAACTGTGGGGAACGCTCAACCCATATATTGAGATATGTGGGGGATTGTTGGTGTTTTTGCCTTTGGACTAGAAAAGATAGTCCCACATCGGCTACACCAAATGGTGAGTATCTCAATATAATGCATTGCTTGTGTTGAGGTGTGCACATGAGGTGTAGTGGGGCACAAGTTTGTGCCATGTGGAAGTATTTTCCTATAAGGAAAAAGGATTAAATCTAACAAGGATGCAAGTTAATTTTTGTTGTGCGGACTCGGACTCGGACATGGACTCCAGGATGTCTCGTGCATGCACGGGAGTGTTCGGGGGGTAGGCATGGACTGGCACACTTCTATGCTGATTATGGGATGATCTAAAATATCAAACTCTATTTTTGAGTATTGGTATTTTAGTCCCACATCGGATAGGAGAAGAGGTGAAGTCTCAACTCCACTCTATAAATAGAGCCCCTTGGCCTCCTTTGAAAGATGCACCAAGAAGAGAGTTGAGGGAGTCTGTTAAGTCCAGGAAGCCCGTTCAAGTCTCAAATATTGACTTACGAGCGTTCCAGAAGTTCTTCGTGAACTTGCTGGTTCCTGGAAGCTGTTCGTGCTCGTGTGGGGCGAATAAAGCTTTGAGCAACGGTGGTTCATTCACCCCGGCATCTCATTCTCGCCTGTCATCGCTACTGTTGCCTTTTACAGTAACTTCTTTTTAGAAGCTCTACTGCCGATAGTTGCTTGCACAAAGTCTCTTTAGATTTTTTTGTGTATTATATAGAATCTTTTTAGATCCTCGTAATTCAGAATCCTCCAGGATTTCTGTTGCACATCTTCTTTAAGGTGTTGCATTTGAAACGTTGTGTGTACAATTGTTTCAGTTTTAGAATTTTCCATCAAAAATTGTGCCTCGGCACTAACAATTGGTACTACTCAACTCCTGACCTTCCTTGGTAAATTCCATAATTTCTTTCTTTTTTGTCGAAATTTCCATTTTCTTGATGAATTGGTGCTGTGATCGAACGATCAGAAATCGTGCTGTTCTGGAGTTGTTCCCTTTCCCTGTTGCAAATGTGCCGTGGTAATCGATCAGTTAACCTTGTGCTTTCTAGAATGGTAAGTGAGTATTGATCCATTTCTGTTGTTTTGCATCTTGAAGGATTTTAGAACATAGCAATCTTAATCTCCCTCTGTTCTCGCACATAGGGTGTTCGATGTAACAACCGAATAGAGGTTCGGAGATTGCTTGGGACACATAAGATCATATCTGACTAAAAGGACGAGTGTCCTCACTTCTGGAACTTGACCCTTCAAATGCAGGTTTGAGTTATTTCTGGGAATTTAGGTTGGGACACGGTGACACAGTAACCATGGTGATATAGTCAAGCAGACTGACGTGCGCATCAGGACGCCTGTATTTGGTCACGAGGAGGACTCGTAGTTGTGTCCATATGGCAGAAGAATATTGAGAGGTTCGTTGAATTAATGAAGAATAGTGTCGACATAGTTGGTGTATGCTCTGTACAATTTGGTTTGAATAAGTAGCCGTTAGATTAGGGATTTGTTTAAAAGTCTGTTGAGTTTCAAATCAGTAATGTTTGTTAGTAGTATTATGGTTTGGGTTCTATGAGCTAATGACATTGGGCCAGGATTATTGAGTGACTATTATTGGGCCAAGCCTGGGCTTATATTGGACGTTGTTATGTTCTGTTTCGAGTGCTACTTAGTGTGATCAGTAGGAGCAAGCTAAGGGTGAGTTAAATATTAAGTTGATGACTTGATACTAAAGTTGCCCATGTTGATTATGGGAAGGAGTATATGGGTTATTTTGTCTTAGCTATTTTAAATAGTTACCAATAGATGGTGATAAAGACTAGAAAAATCACATTAGCTAGCTATGGAATATTTAGAAGGTTTCTAGTCCTTTTTCCCTATTTTTAGGTGACTAAGAAGATATTTCAAATTCTAGAAAAAGGCAAGTACATGTACTCAGTTTTACTGCCACTTGCATGCATATCATATTGTACATGATTCTCGCTTGTTATTTCACTTGTTTGCCTGTATTTTGTCATGTCGTGTCGGGGTGGGAAGAACATCAGAGGGCATGTAGTCACCTATGCATGAGCGTCTACCTGATTGTTAGCATAGGCACGATATACCTTATACTATACTTGCATGCTAGTATATCGACGCCCTATACTACACGTTTGTTTACTTGACTGGTAGTATATAGTACATGATATGCCTTACTATAACATGCCTGGTAGCATATTGTTGTTATATACCTTATTTTTGATTGTATAGCGTACATGGTATGCCTTACTACATACATACATGCTATCATACCATTACTTTATACTCTTGACTTGATTTCTGATAGTGTAGCGTATATGGTATGCCTTACTATACATATGCCTGCTAGCATACCATTGTACTATACTCTTGACTTGATAGTCCTACATGCTTGATGGTGTTCTATTACGTATTCATGTAGCTAATACATATTCTGATTATATTATATTTACCTGTCTTTCAGTTTCTCTCGATTTACCTATCTTCTTTATACTCTATTGGTAAGTATTATTGAGTTACACTGTGCTTTGTTATTTTCCTGACTGAATCGTTGATTACAGGTGAAATTGATTTCTTAGAGTATCATGGCCAGCAGGGAGACCTAGCAGTGGACTTCACTCCGGATATTGAGTTGTAGATCCATGTATAGGAGATTGACTGGATGTATTGTATTTGAGTATATGTTGTTGGTTAGATAGCTTAATATTCTTTACCGACTTTGTACCCGGATATTCATGTATAAGTCTGTAATAATTGTATAGTGATGTTTGTTGATTAGTAGTGGTTAACTCGTAATAGATGATGTGATGAGAATATAAGATTATACTAGATGATAACTAGACTAGACGGCTGATCGCTGTTAATGATAGTGTAGGCCGAGCATGATTCGATTCGTACTCGATTATTCGGGAGAAGGTCGTGACACGCACGGGCTTACAACTTGACTCGATTACAAAATTAACGCTGATGAGATAGTCATTCCATACATTACATTCCCTTTCAACCAAAATACTTGAAAACACTTGCTAATGTGGGGAGTCGAGCCATCTTTCTTTGGACTAAAATATGGAGTCTTCAAAAGGATTGAAACAAGCCTTCGACACACGGACGAGGCTTCAGAACACACTAGCGTCGCCTTCAGCTAAGAGGCACTTCCTTCTTGGTTTAGAGTACCTGTTGTGAGCGAGGATCAATACGTTTACGTGTACTGGTGTGTGACTAATTAAAATTCACGCTCTTATTTGGTTTAAGAAATTATATGAATCATGCTATATATTTTCAACGATCTTTCTAGCCATCCTAGTAGTTTTCATGCAAGCATTTGATAGGCATAAAGACATAAGTTAGGATGAAACTTACCTACAACATAGTGTGCCGTAAAATGTGAGACTTACCATATTTTTTCCTGTCAATTGTTATTATTTGCTTGCATAGTGTGTATGATTTGTATATGTGGAGTGTAGAAGCATGAAAAATACAAGACTATGTATCCCACATGAAGAAGACAAAAGAATCTATGCGCCCACATAACCAAAATAGGGCTATGCGCCCACATGATCGAAGAAGGGGTATGCGTCCACATGATCAATGAGGAGCTATGCGCCCACATGATCAAAGAGGGTCTATGCGCCCACATTATTTTCGTACAGATCAAACATGCACCCAAGTGTGGGCGCATAAAATCACTCCCTCTCTATTCGTCCAAGATAGCAGATCCCTATGACTCAGTCAAACTCTACGATCAATCGTACACCGAAGCATGCGGCCATATCAATCTCCATGAGCAATCGTGCGCCGAAGCATGCGACCACGTCAACTCCACGTCAATCCCACGATCTACCCACGATCATCCAGTATCCATGTGCCTACACCCTATGCGTCCAAAGGAGTGTTATGCGTCCATAGTAAAATCAGTATATTTTCCACTCGTGGATGCATAACAGTCATTTCAGTGCCAAACGACTATAAATAGAGGGTGTCCCCTTCTACAACGACAGACAGAACAGAGAGCATTTCAAGAGCCAAATTGATGCCCTTCTTGCCAGTGAGCCGAGAGTTAGAAATTTTCTTAGGTTTTCTTCCACTTTTGTAATAAGAGTGTCAACGGAGTAAAAGGAGCGACTGTCGCTCGATCTCCATCGTCCCATTCCTCAAAATTCTTTTTTGTACTCTGGGATCCTCAGCACAGGATCTCTCAGGCGTACTCGATTTGTAGTGCCTTGTGCCAATAAGAAAAGACAATATTTTTTCTTCTTTTTTGTGTGTGTCCACAAAAATGGCGACTCTGTCGGGGACTACCTTTTCCTCTGACGAGAAGCTGGTGACGCAATTTGATACCGATAAAGTGGGGAGCACTCAAAAGATGTTGATTGTGAAGTTCGATCAGCAGGCGTTCGAAGAGATGCTCTCGAGGGACGACTCTACTCCCTCAAAATCAGCGAAGCCAAACAAGTCTTGCAAGACTTGGCTTACGAAGGCTCGTGGTGCATATCCTGCCAGTGTCATAGAAGATATGCAACCGAAGAACTCTACACATGGGCACATAGGCCTTCCACGTGGGTGCATGGAGATCCTTTGTGGGTGCACGGCTCTGCCATAGAGGCTTCTGACACGAAGAAGGCACATATCGCTCCGGGCTCTACTAGCCCAACAATTTCCCTCTTGTGCAACCAATAACAGATTGTTAAACACTCGAAACTTGGCAAAGGAAAGCACTACGATGCCAAGAATCAAAGTGTTCGATGCTCTGGACAAACTCAGCGAGGCTCACAAACGAAGAAGGCAAAACTAGAAGAAAACAACGTTGCTTTCCAAAGCATGCGCCCAGAGTCATGCGCCCAAGGCAGTATGTGGGTGCATAACTCTAACCAGAGGACTTCTGTCTTCGATAGGCTATGCGCCCAGGGCCATGTGCCCAAGGCTATGCGTCCAGGCTCTGATGACCCATTCTATGTGCCCACATCCAGGAGGGCCAGGCATGCTGCCAGGACTTCAGGAAAGCATACGCCCAAGGGCATGCTCCAGGCTCTATGTGCCTACAGCAAAAAGACAGACCCCACCGCATATAATACGGGGCTGTCTTTAAGGTCATTATGGAACTTAGGTAAGGGGGTTGCCCCTACACGTGAACTAAGTCCTGATGCGCCAACTCCCCTTATAAACCCATATGCAAAGCTCGCCGATGCATATGACATGGGTTTTAAGGCAAAACTCCCTTCCGCTGATTTATGCGACATGATAAATCATAAACGTAAAGCGAGGGAGGATATGATAATTCATGGCGTACATCTGTGCACCAGTATTGTCATCAACTGTTGCTGCTCCAAAGCAACGAGAGTGCCTCAAAGGCAGTTTGTGTTTCGACGACTGCATCGCTCTGATGATGAAAAGCCGTTATGTGTTTCATCTAACATGGCTTCATGGGGTCCTCCTTACGGAAGCCCCAATCAAAGAAGGTGGACCACAAACCCAACTTTTTCTCTCAGTTCTGCGAACCGAAGAAGAAGAAGTCTGCCAATAGATAGCCAGCAAGCTGTTACATCTAAAAGAGTCTATATGGATACTCGGTCAAGGACGAGATTCTGTATAGATGACGAGGACTGCCAAGTTGGAGGTGATGATCCTTCAGCTGGGGGTAGTATTCTCTCAGAATCTGAAGCAGATGACCTTCACACCGGGGGTAGCGTTCTAGATGACGATGATCTCTTCGAGTCCGACGGTGACTATCTACCTCCCTTGCCTGAAGACGAGGGACTTTTAACTCAGAGACGGACAGTATCAGCACCAGTTGTACTGTCTCCTCTATTCATCCTCGCATGTTATCTATATACATGATGGATGGAGAGAGACCTGAAGAAGCCAGTGATCATACCAACAAGCGGCTAGGGAGTCTTGAAACAACATTTGCCAAGATAACTGATATGCTTACCAGTATCATGGCAGTCCAAACTGTTGGGGCTGTTCCTCCACCTCAACCAAATGTCTCAGCACATGTTAGTCCGACTCATAGCAAAACCCTCCTTAACTACAGAAAGAGTATCATTCCGTTGCGCCTCCTCCAAATCTTGTAAATGCTGGGGGTGGTCCTTCACCAACGATGCCTGATAACCATACAGCAGCTATTTCTCAACATCTGCTCAATCAGCAGGATGCAATTGATTCTCTTGTTGCCCGTCTCGATAGCATCTCACACAACGACGAGCTTCATAAGATGGGGATATCTCAACCTTATCCTCCTGAATGGAAGAATGCTACTTGCCCTCCTAACTGCAAGCCACTGACGCTAAATTTATTTAACGAGATGACTTCTTCCCGCCAACATATGACATACTTCAACATGCAGACTCTACACTTACCCAGGGATGATTCGTTCTTGTCAAAGCTATTTATTAGCACCTTGCAGTGGGTAGCTTTCGAATGGTTCTGCAGTCTGCCTGACGGTTGTATTAATTCTTTTAAAGATTTGGAGAGGTTATTCCTCAACATGTTTTATGGGAGTGGCATGCATGTTAGTATGTCCACCCTCATCGAGACCAAGCAAAGGAGGACTGAGTCTGTTATTGCTTTTATCGAACGCTTCAGACGACTAGCATTGAAGATGCCCTTCGGTATACCAGACTCAGAACTTATGGATACTTGTCGACATAACTTCCTTCCTACAGTAAAGTTCTGTCTGGGTATACATAAGTATGATACATGGCCTGCTTTCATTGGGGCCGCTGATGCTGCTGAAAATGACGTCCCTAATCTAGAATTACTGAGGTTGAAGATACCCAAATCTGAAGACAAATTCAAGCACCCTCAAACTATCCCTGTCCGTGGAGGTAAAGGAAAAGAAGTCTTAAAGGTCGACACTTCCAATGGAGCTTCCAATTCTCAGGGCGCTCCTGGCAAACCTAAGGAGACTTTTTCCTTTGACGAAGATAATTTTATTACCATTTTTCGTACATTGATGAAGGATAATAAACTAACATTGCCTCCACCACGACGTCCTACGGAGGCGAACCAACTCAACGATCCCAATTACTGTCTTTATCATCAGTACGTGCACCACTCTACCAAGGATTGCATCATCCTAAAGAAGAAGATACAACAGCTTATCGACAGCCAAGTGATCAACCTTGAAGTTGAAGACAATATCGTATCTTCTAACATGATCTCTCTTTAATTTGGTGACTTTTCTCCCACAGAAGTCTCAGACGGCGTAGTCCCAATCCCCACGGCAATAATGGAAGTCGTCAACCTGCCGCCAGCTCGTAACTTAACCTTGGTGCCACTCACGACAGAACGTGGTGAGATCATGTGGGTCCATCCAGACCTTGTATAAGAAATGACGCAGGGGGTAGTATCTTCCAAAGTAAAGAGGGTCAAGAAATACAAATCATGCCATATGATGTCTTCTCCCATTTATGAAGTTTAATCTGGCGAGACGCAATCTGGGAACGCTTACCTATGGACTTATGATCCCGCACAAGAAGATACAGTACCTTCTCAAGCTCCTGCTGTCCCCACAAATTCAGAAGCCGGTCCATCTAGGCCCTCAACTACCGACAAAGCCAAGGAGAAGGAGACACGATTTGATAAGTCTCTGATGGCACCAACTCCCGAAGGCATGGATCGACCTTACAACTTTGACATACTGGCACAACTGGCCAATACACCTGCCAGGTTGTCTTTGTTCGATCTATTGCGACTCTCCAAAGAGATGCGGAAGGCCTTAAGTGAGGCATTACTACATGCCGACTCTTATCTCGATGAAGTCAAAGCCCCCACTGAAGATCCCGTCTCCTGTCTTCACTGTCACAACACTATGGAAGTGGTGCCCAACATTACCTTTTCACATGAGGACATGCTACTAAAAAACAATCGTCATGATAGACCTCTGTACTATACAGGATATATCAGGACGATTAAGGTGGATCGGATGCATATCGATCCAGGTTCCTCCCTCAGCATCATTCCTAGAAGTTTACTCCAAATCCTAGGGATCCCTCTGCACAATCTATCTGCAACCAATACAACTATCATGGCTTTCAATGCTGGAAGAAGCCACCCGCTGGGCAAGATCCGTCTCAAGTGCCAGATTGGTGATCTCTGAACGGAGGTTTCTTGCTATGTAATCGACGCCAACGTGTCCTAGAATGTCTTGTTAGGACGTCCATGGATACACAAGAACATGATCGTTCCTTCTATCCTTCACCAGTGCTTCAAGTATATCAATATCGATGGCATTGTGAAGACGAAGTTTGTCGATGTCGATCCTTTCAAGGGTATTGAAGCCTACTATGGAGATTCAGTACTTTACCAATTTTAGCCCTCCAAGGATGACAGCAACAAAGCTGACGATGAAGCTGAAGTGAGTTCATCCGCCAGTGATGGTCCCCTGATTATCCGAGTCAAAGGACGTACTACACCAAAAGTACTCCAAAGCCTCTCATAATCTGGGTTAAAAAGAAGAATCCTGATAAGGATAAACCATTGACCATCACTCTATGCAAAATACCTCGGGTAGAACCTACTGAATTCAATCCTCTCAGAATACTCATGACTAAATCGGGTTCTCTTAATTTCTATTTAGCTATATGGGCAATGTTGTTGACTCCATACGATATGTTGTTCGTCCCTCAGAAGGCAGTAAAAGGCCAAGCGTTAGCTGATTTCCTAGCAGCTCATCCAATGCCAGAATCTTCACAATTCTTTGATGAAATCTCGGATGAAGTAGTGGAGTCTAACACCGCAACTGAGAAAATCCCCATTTGGCGAATGTTCTTTGATGGTGCATCAAGAACATGACCTAAAAAATATATCGTGGCCGGAGTAGGCATTGTGCTTGTGTCATCCGACCATCTGGTTATACACCGTATATATTCTCTCGTGGAACCCTATACTAACAACGTGGCCGAATATAATGCCCTACTGATCGGTCTTCAACTGGCAAAACTACTGGGAGTTGACTATTTAGAAGCTTATGGCGATTCTAAGCTAATAGTTAGTCAGGTCCGAGGGAATTATGAAGTTTGTCACGAAGACCTCATCCCATATCACAAAGCGACAATCGAATTGGCTTCGATTACAGAAGCAGATGCTTTAGCCGGTCTTGCTGCTTCCTTGACCGTCCCTACCAATACTCAACATTTGATCACAGTGTCTGGGCGAGAGCTATTCTGTGTGAAAGATGCCTTGCATATTCATCACAGTTACACAAAAAAACAAACGTCAACGTTAAAGACTGGAGATTTTCTTTCATAGACTACGCCATCTACAGAATCCTCCCTGAGGATCCAAAGGAAGCTATGTCTATCCAAAGGCGATCCCTCAGATTTTACTATGATACAGCTACCAAAATACTGTACCGACGCTGTTACGATGGGCTACTGCTACGATGTTTATCAGACACATAAGCCAAACATGCACTTCGTGAGGCTCATGAAAAAATTTGTGGTACACATCAACTAGGCCCCAAATTACAAGATCGCCTCAGACAAATGATTTATTATTGGCCCACGATGATAGCAGATGCTATTGAATATGTAAAGAAGTATAGGGCTTGTCAGTTCCACGCTGACTTCATTCATCAACCTTTGGAGTTTCTACACTCGACGGAGGCATCTTGGCCTTTTGAAGCCTGGGGTATGGACGTCATAAGCCTAATCAGCCCGCCATTCTCTAGAGGACTTCGGTTCATCCTAGCTATAACCGATTACTTTTCCAAATGGGCGGAAGCTATACCGCTCACCGAAGTAAAGACGTCGAACGTGATCAGTTTCATCAAACATCACATGATCTATCGCTTCGGCCTACCTCGCAGGATCATCCATGATAATGGTCCACAATTCGCGAGCCATGCATTCTATCTGTTCTGTAATAAGAGTCGAATCCAGAATGTAGCCTTTACTGCTTACAGTCCAGCAGCTAGTGGGTTAGCAGAAGCCTTCAATAAGACTATCATCAAACTTCTCAAGAAGTTCGTGTCTTCAAACAAGCACGATTAGAATGAGAAGCTCGACAAATATCTCTGGGCCTATCGTACAACGGTCCGGACTCCAACAGGCAGTACGCCATTCTCTCTGGTTTATAGGAGCCAAGCAGTTCTTCCTCTAGAAATCTAGATTTTCTCTCTTCGAGTAGCCTTAGCCAGTGAGTTGACTGCCAAAGAAAGTTACTGTCTGCGACTACAAGAGCTGGAAGCGCTAGACAAAAAATGCTTATTAGCTCAACAGCGTATTGAGTTATACCAAGCACGCCTTTCCAGAGCCTTTAATAAAAAGGTGAAGGAAAGAATCTTTCAAGTTGGTGATCTGGTCTTAGCAGTGAGAAGACCAATGGTCATGACGCACAAGACAAAAGGAAATTTTTAGCTTAAATGGGAAGGTCCTTTCGTTATAGAATCAATGTATTCTAATGGTGCATATCGACTAACCAAGCCTGATGGTGACTTGCTTATGATGCCGATCAATGACAAGTTCCTGAAGAAATATTACGTGTAACCTTCATGACCAGCATTCACATATACACTGTTTCAGTCATGTAAATGTACAGTACAATATTTATGTGATTCAAAAAAAATTATTTAACTTTTATCCGTATTTTAAGAGTCTTGAATATGCCATGGATAATAGGTCCTCTAAAAAGATTCCCAGTAGAATTATTTCCGTTTTGGACTCTGTCCAAACTTGGTCTGACGAAAACAAGTCACGTCCATATTACCTCTGAACTATTTTTCGATAATTATTTTCCCAGTGGGATGATTAAGAAATGTTTTACCCTATCCATATAACCTCTGAGCAAAGCATTCGTCAAGGATAATCACGTCCGTATTGTCTCTGAATTATCCACTCCTACCTAATATTATATATCCTTCCATGTCCATATTACCTATGGTCAGATATAAAACATCCTCTGCTATTACGTCCATATTACCTCTATTAGCAGCTTCTTTCAACTTATTATCTATATTTAAGAACCTTGAATATAAAACAGATAATAAGTCGACATCAAATTCCCTAACGGAATACCCACCAGAAATATGCTTACTACATCTACATCACCTCTAGTTCTGATATTTCACAAGCTTTATTCATGAGTTTTGAAAGCCAAAAGATTATTTATTAAAAATGTCTATCAGAAGACGGAGAAATAAAAAAGATATAAGAGTCTTGACGGCTAAAACAGACAGTTACAAACAAAAGACTTAAGGGATACACAATCGATTGATGTTATCCCTCAGAGCCTTGATTTCAGCTTGAGATTTGACGGTGGCATGACGACGTGCTTCTTCCTGCCGAGCAGCTTCATCCGCGAAAGGAATCGGTTTCATATGCTCCTCTTCCAAGTTCATCAACTGAGCCTTCAATTGGTCGAAAGTTGTAGCAGTCGCAGCAGCCTGAACCACGTAGTCTTCCTACTCAAATACGACTGTTCGTAAGTCAGCCTCAAGCTGAGCAATCTCTTCGTGAAGCTGTATAATCTGATTGTGTTTTTTAGCGATCTGGATGGCCAGTTTATTCTTTGAGGCAATACGAGCCCTACCGGCAGCATCAAACTGTTCATACTGATCAGCCAACTCATTGATCTCTTTAGCCAACGCCTCCTTCCTCGCATGGAAAGTAGCTTTCTCCTCCTTAATAGCCGTAATTAGAGCCACGTCCTCCTCAAGAAACGATGATTTTGGGCTTCGCTGATTGACCTCTCAGAGTTTGGCCACTTGATTTTCCAGGTCAGCCATGACCTTCCTTAACGCATTAGCTCACTCTTCATAGCCAGTAATGCTTTCAAGAGCTGTCATCTGGCATTCAGCGACAGCCTTTATAGGCCCGAAGGCGGCATTTCGGTTCAAAAGTCCAGGAAGATTTACTTTCAAAACAGAGTAGAAAGCTCTTATGACTTCCTGAGCCATCTTATCATCTTCAGAAGAGGTCGTTGGAGATGAAGCATGATGGGGATCTTCTTTCCCAGGAAAAGCTACTTGGGAGGAAGCTGAACCTGATAAATAAAGTAATATACATATCAGTAACAAAAAAAACTTACGTAAAGAAGGAGTTGTAAGTTTATACCTCCTGCCGGCTCAGCATTAACTAGAACCGAGGAAATAAGAGCAGACCCAGGTCACTCACTGTCAACATCTGCCAAAGTAGCATCAGGCTGCTCGCCTTCCATGGTCCCAGCTAGACCCGAAGCATATTTGATAATGGCCGGCTCAACAGGCCGATCAAGAACTTCTTCAGTAACCGATGCCGGTTTACTGGAAGAACCAAGGGCAGCTTCCTGTCTAGCCCTGGTATCTGGAACAACCTCCGTTCTTTGTTCCCTTTCCTTGTCTACAAGGGAATATACGATGGAAGTCAGCCTCACAAGTTGCACAAAAAATTAAAGTCGAAAAATCTCATCCGAAAAAAAGTGCAAGAATGACATACCCAGAGGAGGGTGAGCTGATTGGACTTGATTTTCATCCAAGTCTTTTATCATAGCTCCTATCGCAGACATATCCCCCAAAGAAATATCATAGGAGGGACTGGATTTCTGATCGCTGTCATGGTCTGGGCCTTCACCCTGGTCATCCTTTTGCTAGCCTTATAGCTGAAGAAGACCCGCCTTCATCCATCAGTTGAGGACGAGCTGGGGACACTGTTGTTATGTCTACTTTTTCAAATGAAGAAGCACCTGCCATGGTCGTGACTTCAACATCCTGTGCAAAGGATAAACGCAATGGTGAGAAAGCTTCTAACGGTTTGACCAAAATGGCTATGGAGTCTAGGAAGGGATCTACCTCCCGAATGGTAACGGCCCGTGACGCCATTCTACCCCTCCCGGTCTGCCGAAAAGATCTTCTGGGAGGAAGCAAGCCGGCGCTCACGTCCGTGACCATCTTTCTCCCTCGGGGAACAACAACCTTCTTCCTTTTGGACCGTGGAACCAGCTTGGTAGAAGTGTTCCTCTTATGAGGAATGTCAGAAAGAGGTTCTTCAGTATCCTCTCTCTGAGGTACTGCAACAACAGGCTCCTCAAGAACAACTCTCTGCTGTGGCACTACAGCCAGCTCAGCTGAGGGTACAGAGGCTTCCTTTCTGTGACCCCCTATTACGCGCACTCGTCCTATATCAGCAAGAGTGGAGGAAAGCCTAGTCCCTAATATTAAACTCTTCTTACGGTTATACAGAGAATGAAGAGTATTGACTTGAATATAGAACTTGGAAGCAGCAAAGAAAATATGGGTTTCAGGCTTATCTTCTGGCAAGGTAAAAACTGTCCCCGTATATCCAGCGTTATAGTTGCCCCATGCATGTACCCCATCGATCAGGCTTCCTATCGATTGTAGATGAGGGATGGGATTGCCCAAGAGAAGCTGGCTGTAGCCGAACTACCGTACAAAGCGACTCGACAGATAAGGTTCCAAGAAAGTGTAGTTCTCATTCCTGAGCACCATATGGGAAGGCCTGACGGACTGAAGCCAACGAAATACCTCAATATGAAGGCTAGTAGTGAGTGGTCCCTTATTTACTAGGATATCTCCTGCATGGCCACTATTAGACGGAGGTGACACTCTGAAGAATTCATAATTCTGCAGGAAACTCGAAGCCTTCCTGCAAATAGGCACCCCTGTAACGGTCCAATCTATATCTTTAAATCTCCGAAGAAAGGCATCTTCCGCCAAAGAGTCTGCCATCAGCCCGACATTCATTAATCTGGGACAATACAGCACCAGCCATCCCATCAGATAATGAAAGGAAAATTTAGTCCTAACAAAATCCTTTCTGCCATCGGGCGTCACCTCGTTCACAATGAAGTATCGCAAGCCTCGTTGGATGGCACAGACCATCGTAGGAAGTAGGGTAAGCTGGCATCCAAAGGCCAGCTTTACAGCCGAAAGTATCTTACCTTGACTTATTCTTTCAATAGACCCTAAAACACCAGTGACTACACAATCACGAAGCCATGTCATCAGGAAAGAGGCTAGCACCGCCTTTTCCGACAGCTTGAACTCGATCAGCCTGAAGAAATGATAAGCCGAGAAGTTCTTCTCGGGATCATCACTATCTTTAGTGTCTACAGCCCCATGATCTGCCATCAACTGCTCTATCTCTGATTTCGTCGAGGGCTTGCGAGTCGAGAAAGAGACTGGGCCGTCTCCTTCTTCTCTGATGAAGATGTAGTTGGTCCAGGCCCTCGTATGGGGAAGTAACCCCTCAGTCTTACCCTTCTTTGTAACCTGGTGACAAATAACAAGGTGACAAAGTAACTCTTTGTACACCTCCATCATCTCGGAGTTTTCTCTCTCCAAATCCAGGAGCTCCTCATCACAGGGGACGTATTCTTCGTATGGCTCAGTTACCCAGGGAAGTTTTGATATCGCCTGCATCTCGTGAAGAGCCAGACCCATCTCCCTACCTGGAGTGAAGAAGGTACACGTGTGATAGTTGTACAACTCCATCAATGAGATAAACATAGGCCATTTAACCTTTATGCCATATTGGGTGGCTCTAACGGCATAAAAAGGCCGATAGCTTTTAGGGTGGCCTCGTAAGTCGAGAGCACCCATCCAGTAAGGTCGTTCCAGAATGGGACATAGTATTTCCAATCTTCCATCCGCAGCTTCCCTCCCGGATACGACTCCTTCTTTGACAACATCAAGTTGGAGAGAGTCTTAGCAGCGTAAGGGTAAAGATCAGTCGGGACATCGTTTATTATGGCCCCAGGATACAGCCCCCTCGTGGAGTAGAACGTGGAGCCCTTGACACACTTGAAAGTGTCCTTCTTTCGGTCACTAGAGTTGAATTGGATCCTGCCAGAAATAACCCTATGCAGTTCAGGGGCCAGGTCCCATTTCATTTGCCTCCGTACAGCCATATCAGTAAACGCTGACAGAGGGTATTGGCGCTTCATCGATGGCAACCATATCATTTGGTTATTTAACCTAACTACCAAAGGGTCTTCTAATCATATCACCTCATCGTCCTCGAATCCCAAGCTGTCACTAAACAGGAAGTACGGTCTCTTAAAGCTCCGCGCCCCTCCGAGTGTGAACTTCTCATCATTCATCATCTACTTCAAGAATATTTTGTCCTGCTCAAGCAAATCAATCACCCATACCGAAGGCTGGTCATGGCTGATCTTCACCTGAGCTTTTATGACTATTGCGGTAACAAGGATTGAATCCAGATCATGGCGGGCAGAGCCAAGAGGAATCCCATCAAGAGCCGAGACAACCATGTCAATTGCGAAGACATAAGGAAAAGTCAGAATTAGAATCTACAGAAAAAAGCTAAGTACTGAGAAATTCTATGCGCCCTGATGTTATGCACCCAAAGGGCCTATAGGCGCATAAGCACAAATTCTGCATGGGCGTATAAGCACATTTCTGTGTGGGCGCATAAGCACATTTCTGTGTGGGCGCATAACACAACCAAGTGCCTAGGCGCATAACACAACAGAATGCGTGGGTGCATGCATCTGTGAGCGCATAAGTCCACTCACAAAGAAGTGTTTGCTTTGGGCACATATCGATAGTTATGCGCCCAAGCAGAGAAAAGTTCGAGCGTCACAAATTACGCTTGAGACTTCGTTTTTTGAGACATTGCCTCACCCAGGATGGGGTCCTGAACCAGATGAGACGCTGCCAAAGGAGGAGTACTAGCTACTGCAACCTTCTTGCCATTCGCAGACTTCTTAGGAGTCGAAGCAGCCTTGAGAGACATGATTGCTCGAAAGAGAGTAAAGAAAAAAATCTTTGAAAATTATGAGAAAAAATAAGAGAGAATGAGCTTTCTCTCTCTTCAAGGCCTATTTATAAGCATGAACGAAGAGCTATGCGCCCACATGGCCTATGTGCCCACATGGTCTATGCGTCTACACGTTCTATGTGCCTGTGCAGAGACAGTCTTCTGCAGATTATGCGCCTGCTATCTGCTGATGCAGACTACGCATAGAGAACGAACCTTTTCAAATTCAGTTCTAAAACGAGCCTACTACTTCAGATTTCCAAGGAAGATCTCAACAGCCATATTTTGATAGCCTGGCAGACACATATACGCCCAAAGGGGTCATTTCTATCATGCGTCCATGAAGATGGTGGAGACAGTTTTGTCCATGCTTCTTTCAAAGTATTCCGACACTCGTTCAAGTCTCAGAAACTTTGAAAGGGGTCTTGTAGAAGCATAAAAAAAATACAAGACTATGTATCCCACATGAAAAAGACAAAAGAAGCTGTGCGCCCATACAACCAAAAGGGGGCTATGCGCCCACATGGTCGAAGAGGGGGTATGTGCCCACATGATCAATGAGGAGCTATGCATCCACATGATCAAAGGGGGTCTATGTGCCTACATTATTTTCGTGCAGATCAAATATGCACCCAAGTATGGGCGCATAAGCTCACGCCCGCTCTATGCGCCCAATACAGTAGATCCCTACGACTCAATCAAACTCCACGATCAATCGTGTACAGAAGTATGCGGCCACATCAGTCTCCACGAGCAATCGTGCACAGAAGCATGCGGCCACGTCAACTCCATGTCAACCGCACGATCTACCTACATTCGTCTAGTATCCATGCTCCTACACCCTATGTGCCCAAATGAGTGTTATGCGCCCACAGTGAAATCAGTGTATTTTCTACCTGTAGTCGAATAACAGTCATTTCAGTGCCAAACGACTATAAATAGAGGGCGTCCCCTTCTACAAAGACAGACAGAACATAGAGCATTTCAAGAGCCAAATTGCTGCCCTTCTTGCCAGTGAGCCGAGAGTTAGCAATTTTCTTAGGTTTTCTTTCACTTTTGTAATCGGAGTGTCAACGGAGTAAAGGAGCAACTGCCGCTCGATCTCCATCGTCCCATTCCTCAGAATTCTTTTTTGTACTCGGGGATCCTCAACACAGGATCTCTCAGGCGTACTCGATTTATTGTGCCTTGCGCCAATAAAAAAAATAGCATTTCTTCTTATTTTTTGTGTGTGTTCACATATAGGTGACTAGCATCACTAGCCATCTTGGACTATAGCTGGGTTTAGACGGTCCCTTTCAGCGCGAGTAGCGAGCTCCGCTGAAAGTTTACCGAATAACCATGTTTTTGCTTCTATCTAGCGTAGCTATCTTTTGCTTTCTCCTAGGCCGAATCAATCCCGTGTCTCTGTGTATCGTTCGAGGAAGTCATTTCTTGTGCACAAGTTATCCATGATCATCCTAGGTTAGACTAGTTATTTAAGCATGATATTTAGTTCATGAGCAACCTAATCACTTTCATCATTTTGGCCACAATTATTCAATAATTCAAACTTTGTTTTCTCAGTTCTATAACATGCGTAACATATTAAGCATGTAGCAGTTTATGACATGGCAGTTCTATAGCAGATGTATGTAAGAAAGCATGTAGCATTTTCATGACATAACAGTTCTACCATGAACGTACATGAGAAATTATGCAACAACTCATTGTAATCTAAGCATTTGTGTCCTTTGCATAACCAACTACCATTTTATCAGTTGATTTAGGGATCAAGAGGGTCAAAGGAAAGAAGGATCCATCCACTCACCTCGATTGTTTGAGGCGAGAGGGATGAAGGTTTTGTTACGCTAGACGGCACCTACACGATCACATGAAATCTCATAAGCAATGCATCAGCACTCTACCCTTCTATTCCGAGTTCGATATGAAATGCGAAGTTCGAAGAACGCAACAATAAAATTCATCCAAAACATTCATGAAATGCATTCATAAAACCAAAGCCAAATCCAAAGCCAAAGAAGCAAGTACGACATAAAAAAGCAGAGCAACGGAGGACTCTTTCGAATCAGTCGTAGAGTCCATCCTCGAGGTACAACCTGCTGAATATGGTACTTGATTCCGAAGAAGCCACTCCATAACAAGAAAAGGATCTTAATTCAACCGGTCCCGACCAATCGATAACAATAGTGAATCTTCATCGTGATGAGGAATGAGCACGATGTTGGGACGAGCACTACATTATAACCAACTAAGATAATATTTTGTCCTCAAAACTTAAGGATAGAACCTGCCTCTAAGAAAACAATGAACAAAACTTTTTCTTCATCTCTCTAGTTCACAAGTCGACTCTTCGACTGAATGATTCCTTCAAAGTACGTAAACAAAATGGATCACACAATTTCGAAGCAATTTATCTTTATATTCCAAGACTTGGACCAGTTCCTCCATATACGACAAATTCGTATTTAGATTCAGCTGACCAAGATCTATCATATGGCTCGGATCATACACATACTTTCGTAACTAGAGACGTAGAAGACATCGTGTACATTCGATAATATCGGTAGTAATGCAATCTGATAAGCTACCAGGGCGAATCACTTGAGTATCTCGAAAGGATTCATAAATCTTGGACTCAACTTGCCTTTAGCTCTAAACCTTTGGACTCCTCGCATGGGCGTTACCTTCAGAAATATGTGGTCGCCTTTCAGGACCTCGAAGGTCGTCGATGGGTGTCGGCATAGCTTTTTTTGTCAACTCTGTGCAATCTTTAGTCTTTTTCGAATGAGCCTAACCTTTTGTACGGTCTGTTCCACCAGTTCTGGTCCAAGAATAAGTCGCTCCCCTACTTCATCCCAATAAATGGGTGATCTGCACTTATGTTCGTAGAAGACTTCGTACGGTAGCATCTAGATAACGGACTGGTAATTATTATTGTATGCAAACTCCGCTAGCGGTAGATGAACGTCCCAACTTGACTTCAAGTCAATTGCGTAGAGCCGTAGCATATCTTCTAGAATTTGATTCACACGCTCTGTTTGGCCGTCGGTTTGAGGATGGTAAGAACTGCTAACGTTTAACTTATTCCCCATAGCTAATTAAAGCCTACTCTAGAAACACGTTAGAAATCATCCATCCCGATCTGAGATGATGGATACTGGAACTTCGTGCATTCGCATAATTTCTTCAAGGTAAATCTGGGCCAGGCAATCGACGCTCCAAGTAACTTTGATGGCAATAAAATACACTAACTTGGTTAGTCGGTCGACGATGTCCTAGACGGTGTCGTTCCCCCGTGGCATCTTTGGCAACCCAACAATAAAGTCCATGTAGATGTGCTCCCATTTCTACTATGGAATAACAAGGTTATGCATCTCTCAATCCGATCTCTAGTGCTCAGCTTTTACTTGCTAATAGCCTATGCATTGTGATAAGAAGAGTGTCATATCTCTCTTCATCTCATGCCGCCAGAATGTTGTACGGAGGTCCTTGTACATCTCGGTACTGCCTAGATGCAAAGAATATTTTGCGTAGTATGCCTCCGACAATATCTCCTTTCGTAGTGATGAGTCATTCAGAACATATAGTCGGCCCTCCAATCGCAACATACCGATCTCATCTTCCACAAAGTCGGTCGACTTTCCCATTGAAATTAGCTCTTGTATTTTATTCAGGTATGGATAGTCCTTCTGAGCGATCTTGATCTTTTCTCACAAGCTCGGCTCTAACTGTAGTTGTGCCAACTATACTCCTACAAATCAAATTCGGAGGTCGATTCCCATCTCTTCTAGGTCCCATAGTATCCTACTGTTGATGGCTAGCGAGGCAAGATATTTTTGACACAGAGTGGCTGCCACAATATTTTCTTCGCCTATCGTATAGTTAATCATCAAGTCATAGTCTTTAATTAGTTCTAGCCAACGCCTTTGCTGTAAGTTTAGCTCCTTTTGAGTGAAGAGATACTTGAGACTTTTGTGATCTGTGAAGATATTGCATGCACGCCATGCCATAAAGGTAGTGTATCGCTATAATTTCAATGCGAACATAATCGCCGCTAACTCCAAGTCATGAGTGGGATAGTTTTTCTCTTGCGACTTCAACTATCTGGATGCAAAGGAGATCACCTAATTTTGCTGCATGAGCACACATACCAAGCCCGGGCTTAAAGCATTGCTGAAGATTTAGAAACCCTCTATCCCATCTGAGTGCGGGTATAGGGGCCAAAACGAGCCGACAGAAGCTTCACACTCGTTCGACCACTCATATGCGACTCCCTTTTGAGTGAGGCGAGTCAAGGGCGACATATTCTTTGCGAAGTCCTTCATGAACCGTCTATAGTATCCTGCCAAACCAAGAAAGCTTTGAATCTCACTAGCTAACCCGGCCGCTTCCAATCAACAACGGCTTCAACTTTTCTCGGATTGACTGTAATGCCTTCAGCAAAAATGATGTATCCAAGGAACGAGATGCTGCTAAGCCAGAACTTACACTTGCTCTGCTTCACATACAAATGATTATCTCGAAGGGTCTGGAGTATGGTCTGCAGATGCTCTGTGTGTTGTGCTTTGTCCTTCGAGTAGACAATCATACCTCAAGGATAGACAATCATACCTCAAGGTCCAAAAAGATATGGGTATCGCTCGCGCATCTCATCCTCCCTCTCCCAGGTAGACTCTCCTGGAGAATGATGCCTCCATACGACGCGAACCAAGGGTATCATCTGTTTTTTTAATACCTTCTCTCGGCGATCCAGAATCTCCACTGGCTGCTCTGGATAACTAAGAGTAGGCCCCACCTCAATCTCTGATTGGTCGAGTACATGGCTAAGATTAGCCACATACCATCTCAACTGTGATACGTGGAATACGTTGTAGACACCCACTAGTATAGGTAGCAAGTCTAGCCTATATGCCACGTCACCGACTCTCCCGCTGATCACGAAAGGTCCGATAAAGTGCGGGCTAAGCTTCCCACCTCCACCAAAACGAATGGTACCATGAGCCGGAGATATCCTCAAAAAAACTAGGTCTCCGACCTAAACACAAACAAGGTCTCAAGTTACAAAATAATCAAACATGATCAAACAAAAACAAACAAACAACCTACTTCTAATCCTATCTCTAAGTTGTACCTCAAACTCTAAAGGCCTCCGGTGGCTATCGGCCCAATGCCGATGTCTGTCCTGCGCCATACGAAGTCTGTCCCTGATGAGCTTCACCTTTTCGGCGGTGTTAACAACCATCTCAGGTCCCAATAAAGCTCGCTCTCCAACATCATCCCAAAATAAGGGTGTAGGACATCTACGCCCGTACAGTGCCTCGAAAGGTGACATCTCAATGCTGGCCTGAAAACTGTTATTGTAAGCAAACTCTACCAAGTGCAGGTGATCCTCCCAGGATCCTCAAAAATCCAAGATGCACGTTCGCAGCATGCCCTCGAGCGTCTGAATAGTCCTCTCTGACAGTCCGTCCGTCTGAGGGTGGTATGTAGTACTAAACTTGAGTTGACTGCCCAAGCTAGTTTGCAGACTCCACCAGAAATGGTAAGTAAACGACTATCTCAATCCGAGACAATGCTAACCGGAACTCCATGAATCCTGATAATCTGCCGCATATACATCTCTACAAGCCTCTCAGTAGACGTACCGACATTAAATAGCAAAAAGTGGGCCGATTTGGTCAACCTGTCTACGATAACCCAAATTGGGTCTTTCCTTCCTGGTGTACGCGGCAATCCAGAAACAAAATTCATCGTGATATGCTTCCACTTCCACTCTGGAATGGACAATAGCTGTAACAAACCTCCTGGCCTCTGTCTCTCTGCCTTGACCTGCTGACAGACCAAACATTTGGCTATGAAGCGAGCTACCTCCCGCTTCATCCCATACCACCAGACGTGCTCCCTCAGGTCCCTATACATCTTGTTGGCACCTGGATGTATAGAGTACTGAGATCAGTGGGCCTCCTGCATGACTTGCTCCCTGAGCTCTCCACTGGGCACATACCGCCTGGAACCGTGCCTTAAAGCGCCATCCTTTGAAAGAGTAAACTCATCATCCACCAGCCCTGTTCGAACCTTCTCTTGGATATACCGTAGAGTAACATCCTCGAACTACGTTGACTTGATCCTCTCTATCAAGTCCGACTGAATCTAAAGGCCCCACATCTGCATCTGAACTCCTCGCACAATCACCTCAATCCCTAGGCTCTCTAAATCTGCTAGCAAGTGACGATCCATAGTCAAGCACATGGTTGTCGGATGCCTACTCAAGGCATCGACAACCACGTTGGCCTTCCCTGGATGATACTATAGTGAAATGTCGAAGTCCTTCATCAACTCCAACCGCCTGCGCTGCCTCATATTGAGCTCCTTCTGTGTAAACACATACTTCAAGCTCTTATGATCTGTGAAGATCTCTACCCTCTCTCCGTATAAGTAGTGTTTCTACAACTTTAAAGCAAATATCATTGCTGCCAACTCCAAGTCGCGGGTAGGGTAGTTCTTCTCATAGGGACGTAACTGCCTGGAAGCATAGGCAATAACCTTCCCATGCTGCTGCAAGACACAACCCAAACCCTTCCCTGAGACGTCACTATAGATAGTGAACCCTCCTGATCCTGATAGCAATGTCAGAATCGGAGCTGTCGTCAGCCACTTCTTCAACTTATCAAAAGTGATCTGACACTCCTCTGACCAAACAAACTCTGCATCCTTCTGGGTCAACCTAGTCAATGGCTTTGCAATCTGGAAGAAATCCTGCACGAACCTCCTGTAATAGCCTGCTAATCCCAAGAAGCTCCTGATCTCTACTACTGAACTCGGTGCTGACCAAGCCTCAACTGCCGTGTTCTTCTTCGGGTCCACTGAGATCCCATCTCCAGTCACTACATGACCCAAGAAGTCAACTCTGTCCAGAAAGAACTCACACTTCGAGAGCTTACCATAAATCTCCTCCCTCCTGAGTGTCTCCAGAACTACTCTCAAGTGCTTCTCCTCAGTCTTCGAGTACACCAGGATATCATCGATGAACACTACCACGAACTTATCCAAGTACTGGTGGAACACCTTGTTCATCAAGTTTATGAATACCACCGGGGCGTTGGTCAGCCCAAATGGCATAACCAAGAACTCAAACTGACCATACCGCGTCCTGAATGAGGTCTTTGGAATATCCTCCTTCTTCACCTTTACCTGATGATAACCTGACCTCAGATCAATCTTCGAGAAAACCTGAGCTCCGCTCAACTGATCAAAGAGATCATCAAACCGCGGCAGTGGATATCTGTTCTTGATTGTGAGGTTGTTAAGTGCCCTGTAGTCGATACACATCCGTACTGACACATCCTTTTTGGGTACAAAGAGTACCGGTGCACCCCAAGGAGAAGAACTCGATCGGATGAAGCCCTTGTCCTGCAACTCATCCACCTGCTTCTTCAATTCCACCAACTCACTGATGTTCACTCGATAGACATGCTGAGAAATTGGTTCCACGCCGGAAACCAAGTCTATCGGGAACTCAACGTCTTTGTCCGGTGGAAGTCCTGGCAAATCCTTCGGAAAGACTTCCATGAACTCCACAATCAAAGGATATGGAACCGCCTACTCCTCGACTGAAACTCCGCAGAAAAGTTCACTGCCCTTCTTTGCTTGCCGTCGGATGAACTCGACCTCTGGCTCTTCTGGCGCTTCGAACATAACTCTACCCCTACGGCAATCTATGCTGGCATGATGCCTGCCCATCCAATCCATACCTAATACAATATCGTAGTTCGATAGTGGCATTACGAGAAGACTCACCTCCAACTTCTGGCCTCCTAAAATAATACCCTGTCCTCTGCAAACATCACTCACGAGGATAATACCACCCCCGATCATGATCTTGTAGGTCCTAGGCAGTGATTCAGATACAAGGCAGTGTCTAACAACAAATGATACTGACACAAAACTGTCGGAAGCCCCGAAATCAAATAAGGCATAAGCTGGAATGGAGTCGAGAAGAACAGAACCTGTGATCAGCTCCCAAATAGCCTCTGCATCCTCGGCCGCCATGGCAAAAGCTTGCCCCTGCTGGCCTCCCCTGGCTTGCTGCTGATGCTGTACGAACTGCTGCTGCTGAGTCGGCAGCGGTCCCTTCTGCGGTCCTACTGGAGCCTTGGCTCCTGCTTCCTGTACTGCTCTGTCTGTGAAGAGGGAACATTCCCTCAGCTGATGCTCCGAAGAACCGCAGAGAAGGCACTTTCCCAGCCTCTTTCTACACTCAGTCCATTCATGCCCTTATTTTTTATAGAAGGTACAACTAGTAGACTGCTGCCTTGGGGCCTGCTGTTGCTGCCTCGGCTGCTGATGCTGAGCTGGCTGAAGTCTCGACTGCTGGAACTGCTGTGGCTGAAACTGTCTCTGCTGATGCTGCTGCTGAAAGTACGGCCTCTTGGCCGGTCCTCCGCTGCTGCTACCACCGAGAGTGTCTTGTCCCCTCTTGAGCCTCAGCTCAAGGTCATCCTCTCCTGCTAAGGCTCATACCAGGATCTCCTTAAAAGTGGCTCTCCGGGCACTTTTGGTATAGGACTTCACCTCCTTGACAAGCCCCTTCCTGAACCTTCGGGCCTTCGTCGCCTCAAAAAGCCCCTCAACAAATCTGCCCAGACGACAGAACTCTCCGACGTACTCCTCGACAGTCTGACTGCCCTGCACCAAAGCCTCGAACTGCATCTCGAGGGCTCCAAGCACTGCATCGGGGAAAAACTTCTCCTTGAACAACTTTTTGAAAGCTGCCCAAGTCTGCCCAACGGTACCAACCCTCGGGTCTGTCTGGTACCATGTGCGAGCCAACTCTTACATCATACTAGCCGCCACCTTAATCTGCAGTCTCACTGGAATATCTGCTAGCATGAAGATCTTTTCCATGTGTTCGATCCACTCATCTGCGTACAAGATGCCCTCTATACCCCTGAAGTCCCACGGGTGCATCTTCTAAAAATCCTGTATGCCCTTCTCCTTCGGCTGATGCTGCTGCTGAACTGCAGGAGGCTGAGCTGTAGCCCTCTTAACTATCGTCAGGGCCTGCTGGGCCTCCTTGAACTGCTGGAAGAAAGTGACAGCTGGACTGCGTCGACGGATCCTGAAGGCGGCTGCTGCTGCTGGAGCATCTCTGGAATAACTGGACTCTACCTGCGATATAATGGAGGGGCTCCTCCAAATGCAGCTAAAACAGCCACCCCAGCTGGCATAACTGGTGCTGCGATACCGGGGGCTAGCTGCACAGGATGAGAGGTGGCAGACCTCTCATCAGTGTCCCCCTGTCCTGGGCGATGAGATCTAGTCTCGACCATCCTAGAGACAGATCAAACAAGAAAATAATTTCTGAGAATGAATCGAAATAGCAAAGGAGGACAGTTTATATTGAAAGGAGGACAATAAGTAGCAAATTTAGATAAAAGAAATCTGATTAAGAGTTTTTTCTAATGTGATTGAGTACCTTCAAAAATATCCTAATCCTAATGCATGCTGCAGTGATACTCTAGTTCGAATACCAACGCAAATCTAGGACCTGCATGGGCCATCACTAAAAATGTGTCACGATCCGCACCCAGTGTAAGGGTACGAGAAGTGGGTACGTCCAGCCTACGCCGCAGTATCGGCGATAGAACGCTGTCCTAGGTCACATACATCTAACAACTATAAGATACATTGCACAGTTATACTCTCTGAATGGAGGAATAACATAAAGTACAAACTCAATCACAGCTAAGGAAGATGTACGATAAGATAGATAAGAATATCAATAGAATCCACAGATGAAATATGATAAAAAAGATAATCCAAAGTGTCTAAGATAAACATCTAATAAGATCCACAAATCCACAATCTCTAGTACAAATATCCAGATAAGATACAACTGAAATAAAATTACTAAACTATGGGAGTGTCGTCAACAGGTAAAGGATCCTGCAGGAAGTCCAAGTCACAGGTGCCCTCTAGTGCTGTCCCGTAGTAAGTGGTGCAACATGCCTCATCCTCGTCCTCTGTAATATTTTCAGTAGGTATAGTCAGGATAGGAGCGAGCACAGTACATCTCACGCAGTTCATATCACGACAGGAATATAAAGCATGCAATAGAGTAAAATACATAAATCACTGAAAGAAAGGACATAAAATAAAGAGAAGACTGTAACGAAAATATCTACAATAAGTAAAGAGCTTCAGTGAACTAGTAATTTAGAGTACAAGATAGACATATGAACATCTTGATAATAAACATGAGAGGTTGTACATGGCTACACTACTTTAGAAATATTCACATGACTATTTCTACTCGCCCATCCCCAATCAATACACAAGGATCCATTCAAGTTATGTTATTGTACATGATTTCACATAGGGGCCCATAAATGGGTGCACATGAATATAAACATAGTGGCTTCGTGAACATGAGAGTACATGAATCACGAGAGTGCACATGAATGATGAAAGCACAGGTATACATGATGAAAGTGAAACACACGTGACATGATGTATTCGATGCTCCCAATGGGGATAACATCGTATAAAAAGATCCATATAGTACTAATCCGTATTTCTATCATGACAGCATCAACTAATCTAGAACCAGAATATATTCCTAGCAAGTATAAAACGGTCAGAGAATATACTCGCCTGATATCCTGAGTATCCGAAGTAAAAATACTGTCTGAGGAGAGGTGTCTGGCTCCTATTTAGAACGGCACAAGTCATAACATATCCAAAATGGTAAAATAGAATACGACAATGCATTCTACATGATATTTGGGTAAATCTAGGCTAAAGTCAACCTTGGTCAACTTTTGTCAACTACACTAGTCAAACTAGGTCAAGTCCTAACCCAGACAAGTCTCACTAAGCCTAACCATGTCTATCCTAGCATTCACACACCATCACAATGCTATACAAGATATCAACACACAATCTCATGTATATACATACCCATATACACATAATGTATACATAGGCTTACATATAGGAAACTATATAGGCTATATGCCTATATACAAATCTATATTGACATACACTTATATATGTATTCACTATATTTACATATACAAATATATATATAGGCAAACATACATATATATTTATATTATCTAGCAAGAATATAGATATTTATATATATACATATATAGAGAGAGAGGGATAGGGTGACAGTGGTATACATGTGTGTGTACCATGTGTGTGTGGGTTTACAATAGAATGTGTGTGTTTGTGTATACAATGGTGTGTGTGTGTGGTTGCAGTAATGTGGGGTGTTCTCAGTTTCCTGTGTGTGTGAGTGTCTCAATGTGTGTGTGAGTATAGCAGTAGTAGAAATAGGGTGTTCTTAGCTTGTGACAATTCAATGTGTGTGTATTAGATTCTCAAGTTTTGTGAATGTAGGTAGGTAGCAGTAGAGTGTGGTGTCTCAGGTTAGTGTACATGTGTGTGTGTGTGTGTTATATTAGAATCAGTGTAGCAGTTTTCCAGGTTTTTACAGTCCATTAGCATTTCAAAAACCCATAATCCAAGCTAACATAAATCCCAAACATGTAGACTAAACTCAGACATATATATGTGATCTAACATGACAATTTAATCATCTAAAAATCAGTTTTAACATAAATAAACTCAGAAAATCAGTTTTCAGAACCTAGTATCAGAAAATTGGGGAAAACACAAATTCGAGTTTAAAACACAGTTAAACATTCAATTTAATAGTTGGTAAATAATGTGACATATGTGTATGTATCATGCAGTTGATTTGGTGTCCATAAAATTAAGACACGACGTGTCCACACAAATCTAACACACGAGCTATACTAGAACAGTGCACTGTCTCGTGTACAGGTTTATCACATTCGTGGACACGACACACGACACGTATATCCACGTGGTCACGTCCACGTGTAGCCCAGCACTAGGGATACACACTGAACACATCACGAGGTGTCTACGTCGTATCCTGTGCGGACACGAGATGTATGTCAGTGAGCAAAATACACAGTATAGTGTACGGTGTAAAATACATGTGGGCCGAATATCGTGTTCGACATGACACGAGGAGTCGTAGGACTGGGCGAGTGGCTTTTCAGTCACTTCCCTGACCTCCACACCAAGTTTGGTGGGTCCATGTGGCCTGTGCAGTGAGCACGACACGTATGGCAGCAGGACACTCGAGACACGGTCTTGTGCTGCGTGTCCGTGTCAGTTTTTAACACAAAAACGACACAGGGATCGACTAAGACAAGAGGGATTGTGATCTACACATATAGGGCTACAAGTTCATTCAAAAACATTTTAAAAGTATCAAAATAAATTCTATTGTGGCATTCTAACAAACACTTACAAATAAAAAATGATACGTGTCCGATACGGACACAAAACTAATGCAAAACTTTACCAAACACACACCACAGCTAGGGGATACCTAGATCTAGGCTATCATGCAAAGAAATCAAGATTAAATGATAGTTTAAGGTGTTTACCTATAGAGTATCAATTACAAGGAAAAAGCCCCAAATAGGAAGATCCTTTTTGCAAGCCAAAAGCTCCAAATTGTACCAAATCTGAGATTTCTGTCCATAAACAAAAAATAGAGTGAGATTAGGTTCTAATGCAAGAGAATAGAGGCAAAAAATAAATTAAAATGAAAGAGTTATGGATTAGGGAAGAAGGACTAATACCTCTTTTTTTTTCCAAAAGTTGTTGAGAAGCAAAAGAGACAAGAACTAAGAAGAGAGATTAAATAGGGGGATTCCCTATGTAGCCGACCATGAAAGAAGAAATTAGGGTTAGGGTTATGACTAATGGGCTTGGGCCAAGTTTCAATGATAAATGAAATCAATCCTTAAGTCAAAAGTCCATGCACTAAATCATTTATTCTCTATATGAAACTTGGTTCAAAATAACTTAACTTGGGTTGACTTAAGTTAGACTAGGGTCCCACCATGCTAATCAAGTCACCATAGCCAAAGTCAACATCTAGGGTAGTCTCCAAAGTCTCAATTAGCAAAGGTCAAAAATAACAACCATCACTCCATAATTTAAAATAAATCCAAAATTCTCAAAATGACCAAAATATCCTCAAGCTAAAATGTGGTAGCGACAACTATAGCATTATATTACCTTTATTTTATTTTGTACTGCATGTATCTTCAAATATTTTTTTTACTGTTACATATTTATATTTTATGTCGTCATTGTTCTTGATTGATCATGATTACCGCTTGTACACGAGAGTTAGAGTCGCTAAAGTATATGTACATATTCATGCCTTACTTCTAGTTTATCGTGATCGTCGTTTATCGTCTTGTTAATATTTATTGTGTTAGACATGTACTTGTGAGGTAGTCGAGTGGTAGAATATGACTAGTAGACATGTGGTACCCCAGTGTAGCCCAGAGTTTATTCGATCAGGGAACCGTCTGACAGTGTTTGTTCAGTCAATACACCTCACGTATTGACTGTCTAATTCCTAACCCAACCACATGTTGAACGTTGGTATTCTAAAACATATAATACCCATGATTTTGTTGCTATATTGTTCATTCATTTCTTTTCCATCGAGTCGACTGTCATATTGTTCGTATGTTATAACTTTACTCTTTTATGTCATACATCTAGTTCATTTTCCTTATTAGTGTTTCCTTCATGCATGTGTATTATATTATGTAGTGTGGTGCTATAGTGAACTTGTTCCAATCTTGACTGGATAACCATTTTTCAGCTTTAGACGACGCGGTTTGCCTCGAGGTTTATAGTGCATATCTTGGTGACACTGATGTTACGAATGTGCCGGTTGCTTCTAATGATGTGGATTAGCATATTTTATCCTTATGCTCTTTTGTATTATTCTTAGCTAGTGAACTTAGAGGACTTTATTTCTAGTTGTTTTATATTTAATTTTAGTGGATTTGTTTTCGAGACTATTTTGAGTTGTAGTGGATCTTTCCTTAAATAAATTGAGACTTTAAAGTTTAATCTCTTTGTCATGACTTAGTTGTGGATGATATATGTGAACTATATACATGATATGGACCGTTGTTATCATAGACAGCGTACTACCGCAGATGCTGCATTATAGGATGGACTTGAACACGTACTCGTATTTCAACAAGGTCGGTGCTGGTCATGATATGTTTTTATGGTGGCCCATACAGGTCCGTTTTTGTAAAATTGTGCGAACTCGTGATAGTACTTAAGTTATTCATACTATTGCGAGCCTGCGACTAGAAAATGCTTTTTACAATTAGGATTGATTTGATTTTTAGGAGGATGACTAGGAATAGGTGTCCCTTATTCAATTTGACTGTTGGGTAGTTATGGTTGCTAAATAGGCCATATGATTTAGCCAAGGATTCATTGAATTCTCAACCCAATTAGATGACTTTCATAGAAGAATGTACTATTGTATTTTAATACGATGGTATAACCAAAGGTGGATAGACTATTCGCTTGATAAATTAGGACTTCCTAGGATTTAATTCTTAATCTTGATCATTTGTGCAATTTTATTTTCTGCCTTCTCTAAACATTGTCATATCGTACGACCCGTATTGCTTATTTATTTCCCATTGACCATAAGAATTTATTTTTTTAAGAGTCAATATCTTAGTTCTGTCGATTGACTTTGAGCCTAACATGATTATACATATATATTAATTTTGCGCCAATTTTTGTTGAAATTCAAGGTATATAAGTTTTCCTCTTGAAAATCTATACTTCTATTGACTTTGGCCATTCTCTTCCTAATCGATCGTTTTATCTTCAAACTAATACTTTTATTCAAGGACAAATACTTATATTTTTTTCTATCATGACCAACATGTTTAAATTTTTGAAAACTTCTTCGAAAATTCTTATGTATAGATCTTGAAAGAATATTCGGTATCTTACAATGGCAAGGCAGATGCGCACTGTCACCATTTATTTGAATTATGGAGACTGCGGGTTCAGTGCAGCTAGCAGCACATTGGCAAGGCACGACCCCTAAGTTAAAATAATTTCAAGTAAGTGTAGATTATCGAATGTTATTAAAACTATGTCATAGTTGCATTATTTGATCCTTTGATTTATTATGTCAATATTGGATAGAGTTGATAGAATATTCGATACTGTACTCTTATTTGAGTCATAAAACCAAAAAGTTTACTGTAGCCAGATATACACTGATGAGGTATAAATTCTCGGTAAAATGACTTTGGATATGCTTACGGTTTTTGAATACCATAGAGGTTATATCTTTTATTGGCATACGACTATTAATTTTTCAAATTGATTGATGCCTTATTTCTTATTACTGTCTTCTCAATAAATTGGTAATTCTTTCTTTCTTTCTTTCTTATCTTTTATTTTCATATCGTTATTAGATTTTGTAGTAATCTTTTAACCATGTTTCCTTCCACTAGATATATAATCGTATCTAGATTTGATAATCATGCCAAAAAGATTTGGGTTAAATAAGTTGAACGTATCGAAACAATTTCGACTTTTGATCGTGTTCTTAAATATATTTGGTCATGACTAGACCATTTGACAATAATTCATCGTGCCCACCAAATCTTATTTTAGGTTTCAGTTCTCTCACGATTATACCATGCTTATTTTGATCAATCGTATCATCTTCTTGATTATATTCTTAGTCGTGCCTAGTCATATCCTTTGAAATTTCTAGGGCAAAACTTTTCTAAGGTGGATAAATTTGTAAGCCCATTTCCTAAATTTTTAATTTTTTTATTATGATTAATTTTATGATCATTGGGAGTCATGTCAAAGCTTGTAGGTGAGCTACGACCATATTACGTTCATATGACCTATAGATTTTATTTTTGAAGGTTTTTGGAATTTACTGTGGGGTCACATGATGATATTTTGTGTTAAAATATTTTTATTTAGGTTCTATGCACTTAGAAATGTTTCCTAGAATTTTTTAGAAAATTTTTGGATTTTTCTGTAATTTATTTGGAGTTTAAATAGTTTTTAAATAATTTTCTTTAATTAAATAAGTAATTACACAGTCATCCAGCCGGGGCAGCACACCTGTCGGCGCTCAACCGCCTCTTTCCCTCATATATATATATATATATATATACTCATATATATATATATATATTTTTTTTTTCATATATATATATATATATATATATATATATATATAAAAAAAAAAAAAATATATATATATATATATATATATATATATATATATATCCAAAAACCCTAGTTTATTTCCTTTGCCAATTTTGGAGTTTTGATCTTGGTGATTTCCAGACTTCCCGAAGCGATTGCCGTCAACCCCGACGTGCTTTTCATGTGCCATTTTTTATTGGAAGCATATTAAGGTATAGTTTTGAATATATAATTTATCTTCACAATTTTAGAACCTAAATTTTTGGAAAATTTGTAGAGTGTCGGTTGTCCAAAATTTGACACATTTTGGTGTTTCGAGATTTCGGGAGAACGAGGAATCAAAATCACGAACCGTTTGAAGTTTAGAAAATATAACATCGAGGTCTACGACATATATTTTTTTTTCCAGAAATTAATAACTTCATCTAGTATTTTAATTAATCTGTAGAACTCAGTTTTGGCTGTTGAATCATCGATTTGGTTACGGTTAGCCATAATGACGATATCTTTTGGCCAAAGCATGATTTTGTGGCATGGTTGACTCTAGTGCACTCGTTACACTGAAATCTATTGGGGGTGCACATTCAAGTCATAGAATTTGTTTCTTTTGGCTATTTAGTCAACGAGGTATCTCGATTTGCGTGTTACGGTTCCCGAATTGGAAGCCGTAACTTTCTTGGGCCAAACTTGTGTTTAATTTTTATTTCAAAATTATATTAGATTAAATTACAATTTTATGTAATTTATTCCAAAATTAAATAGAATTAGTTATGATAAACTATTAGCCACTTTGTAGGGTTCTTAGAGTGGGATTTTCATATCTAACTTATGATCATTTATGTTACGGGGTAGATCAGGCTACGACGTCTTGAGTCGCAATTTTATCCTTTTTTGGAGCATGGCAAGTTTTACTATAGCATTATATTACTTTTATTTTGTAATGCATGTATCTTCATATTTTTTTCATTGTTACATTTTTATATTTTATGTCGTCATTGTTCTTGATTGAACATGATTACTGCTTGTACACGAGAGTTAGAGTCGCTAGCGTATATGTACATGTTTATGCCTTACTTCTAGTTTATCGTGATCATCGTTTATCAACTTGTTAATGTTATCGTGTTGGACATGTACTTGTGAGATAGTCGGGTGGGAGAATACGACTAGTAGACATGTGGTACCCAAGTGTAGCCCAGAGTTTATTCGGTCAGGGAACCATCTGACAGTATTTGTTCAGTCAATACACCTCACGTATTGACTGTCCGATTCCTAACCCAACCACATATTGAACGTAGGTACTCTAAAACACACAGTACACGTCATCTTGTTACTATATCGTTCATTCATTTCTTTTCCATCGAGTCGACTGTCATGTTGTTCTTATGTTATAACTTTACTCTTTTATGTTATGCATCTAGTTCATTTTCCTTATTATTGTTTCCTTCATGCATGTATATTATATTGTGTAGTGTGGTGTTATTGTTAACTTGTTGCAATCCTGACTGGATAACCATTTTTCAGCTTTAGACGACTCGGTTTGCCTCGAGGTTTATGGTGTATATTTTGGTGACACTAACGTTACCAATGTGTCGGTTGTCTCTACTGATGCGGATTAGCATATTACTTCCTCATGCTCATTCATATTATTCTTAGCAAGTGAACTTAGAGGACTTTAGTGTAGTGTCCCGCTCCTAGCGGTTCACTATGTAAGGCTTGTGGCTTGGCTAACTCGGTCGGAACCGAGTATTGGGGAAACTTACCGTCGGCATCGAATCGATCACGGACAAGTGCATAAGAACCTTTCCAATTGATGGATCGGTTTCTCTTGAAATGCGTCCAAGAGTTTTCTCTGGATGTTTTGCTGCTGGTTTTGCTGCTTGGTTTTGATGGATGCTTTTCTGAATGATTTTCGATGATTTGATTCTTGCCCTTTTTTATCGATTTACATAGCATTCATTCTTGAGAATTCTGAGAGAAGAGAACACAACGAGACGGATTATTAATCAATCTTTTGGTGCCAATGCAGACTGACGCGTGACTGAAGGCTAAGCGTGCAAGTGTTCCTCTCTCTCTCGACGATTCTCTAACTTGGTGAGTGTGGATCTCTGTGGTGGTATTGTCCCTCTCGCTATTCCTTCATGCCAACTAAATAATTGTCTTGCAACATCCGTTGATCGATATCAAGATGCTAATGCCACAAGTCAATACCACTAAGATGCTAGAGATAGAACATTGAAATGAATTGATTACACTGCAATGAACAGAACATGGAAATGATTGAATTGATGCCTAGAATGATGGTTATGAAATGCTAAGAATGATCATGTTGCCTATTACTTCAAATATTCTATGCACACTGTGTATATCGAGTCGGACACACATTCGCCTGACCATGGACAACTTGTATACAAGGATTGAGCAATAATTTCCTCGAACGGTACAGGGGCGCCTGTACCGATTCGGCCTAGGAGGAAATAATGAAGTGCTTTGGGGAACATGAGTAATGCGAGGCATCATAGAGGCTAGCTCCCTACTGTGCTGTCATCTCATTATCTTGAAGTCCCAAATGCAAATGAATGAATGAAAGGAGTCCATATGGTTTAACAACACCAGTGGTCACATCGTGGGAATGTATGCTAATCAATGTCTTATGCAGGGGCGGTAAGTATATTATTATTGTCCTGTATCTTATGCAGTAAAGCTGGATTCGGCCAATGGTAAAGTAAACATGGTGTTATGAACTACCATGTCATTTGAATTGTGATTTACTCTAAATGTTGCCTGTCCCTTATAAGTTCATATCTTTAAAATGCTTGTCATTAATAAAATGTTGGTTTAGCTGAGTGGGCCAACGGGGCTCACCAGCGCATTATTATAATGTGCTGACCCCTCCTCCACAGGTACTGGAGAAGGCTCGGGCGCACATCGCAATTAAAGCTTTCTGAACTGCTGTTTCCTTTCAAGTTGTTTTCCCTAAAGACGCACAAAGTATTGCGGAGATTTCAAAGATAGCTGCTTATATTTCAAAGTACTAAAGGGGCGTGATGTATGGAACGGGAAATTATTTCATGGCAGCCTATCAGTTGTACTTCTTTTCATGAATCAATGTAGCCGAAATGGCATTTCAAATATTATCGAGAAAAGTTGTATTCTGACTACAATTATGAATAAAATGAGTATTTCTTCTTCCTATATTGTGTATCAATGTTTCCGCAACTGTGGCTTACTTCAAATGTTTCAAAATGATATAAATGTGCAATGTTCTAGCCTTGTATAAGTGCAACTCCAGACTTGTACGGCATCACGCCTTAGCGAGGACGATCGATTCGGCGTGAATCGAAGCAAAGCGAGCGATTCCCCGAATCGGGGCGTGACAAGTTGGTATCAAAGCCTGGCTTCACTTCCTCGGATTTCAAAAATAAATGTTTCAAAAAGGAAGTCTTGATACAAATTTTCTCGATTGATGGTGTCGATGGCGCTGGCATAAAATAATGTTCCATACAATAAGCCCATAAATATTTTATGAGTGCTAATGGAATTATTTCTTTGTTGTAGAATGACCAAGGGTGATAGCTCAAAGACGAATTCATCGTCTGACCCGATTGAGAAACTGATTAAGCAAATGGAGGCTCAGAGGAAGCAAAGCGAAGCTCAACATCGCGCGCTTCAGGAGCAGCTTCAGTATCAGTTTCAGGAGCAGCTGGATGCTCAACAAAAGCAAGTTGATAGTCTAACTCAGATTGTCATCAAGCTGTCGGCCGATTCTAATGTTTCTGCAAAGGCCGCAGCAACCGAGACCGTGGAGGTGCCGGCAGAGAAACCTGAGACGCCGACACGGAAGAGGACGAGCTTCAAGTTCTCTGAATTTAAAAGTTGCGACCCGCCTGAGTTTGATGGGAAAGAGGAGCCAGATGAGGTGATGGGCTTCTTGAACACACTAGAGGGCTATTTCCGAATGTTAGAGATTCAGGGCAGTAAGAGAGTGGAGTGTACTGCTGTACAACTTCGCCTCAAGGCCCAGGAATGGTGGATTTCGCAGAGACAGGCACTTTGCGGAAATAGTCAGGATATAAAGATGTCTTGGGAGGCCTTTAAGCAGGCTTTCATTACTCACTTCATTCCACCCGCTGTCCGACAACAAAAAGAGAATGAGTTCATTGCACTTCGACAAGGCAGTATGTCAGTGCATGACTATGAGACAGAGTTTTTGAAGAGAGTCGCATTCGCTGGGTACATGGTACCGAATGACGATGCCAAGCGAGGAAGATTTGTGCAAGGCTTGAATGAGGGCCTAGAGAAGGATGTGCTAAATCGGAAATGTACGTCTTACCGGGAGGCGTACGAGACAGCTCTCGAGATGGAGAGATTTCATAAACCGGCTAGTCGTGAGACAATGAAGAGCAACCAAGGACTCAATAATCAGAAACGACCTTGGTCTGCTGGCAGGAATGACGCACCTAAGCGTCACAATACTGGAGACAATAGAGGGCCTCAACATACAGAACGTTGTAAATTTTGCAACCGTTGGGGACATCGATCTGAGGATTGTCGGGTGAAGTGTTTCAAATGTGGCGGACAGGGCCATAAGGAAGCTGACTGCAGAAATAGAGGAGGGAATCAGTATCCTCCTCGTGGGCATAACAATAATCAGTATCGTGGGCATAACAACAACCACAACCGGGGACCATATAACAACCAGCATCGTGGCGAAGCGCCACCAGCCTTACCGGCTCCAGCTAGGAATGCACCGAATCAACAAGGTGGGCAAGCAAGGGTTTATGCCTTGACTCAGGCAGAGGCCCAGACCGCGGAGAATGTTATAACAGGTATGTTGCTATATAAAGGCACACCTGCAAGAGTACTTTTTGATTCTGGCGCTACTCATTGCTTTATCTCTTCTGATTTTGCAACGGAAAATAAATTTTGTATGACTCAACTAAAGACAGCTTTGTGTGTTAGCACTCCTTCGGGAGTAGATATGCCTGCAACTTTGATTTGCAGGGACGGCTACATAAAAATTGGAGGCAAGACTTTATCTCTGGATGCAATTGTACTCGACATCAAAGAGTACGATATCATCTTGGGAATGGACTGGCTCAGCGCCTGTCATGCAACGATTGACTGTGCGGATAAGAGAGTTGTGTTTCGCCTAACCGGAGAAACAGAGTTCTCTTACTCGTGCGGCTCGGCGTTCCAAGGACCTATGGTAATATCGGCAGTTACAGCAAGGCATATGTTGTACTCAGGGTGTGAAGGGTTCCTTGCTTCTGTTTTTGACACTCAAATGAAGGGTGTAGATTCGAATCAGACCGAGATTGTGGCAGAGTTCCCCGATGTGTTTCCGGACGAGATACCTGGGATGCCGCCGGATAAAGAAATTGAATTCATAATTGATACATTTCCGGATACTCGTCCGATATCTAAAGCGCCGTACAGGATGGCTCCGGCAGAATTGAAGGAACTAAAGGTGCAGCTACAAGAATTATTAGACCGGGGATACATTCGTCCAAGTGTATCTCCATGGGGAGCTCCAGTGTTGTTTGTAAAGAAGAAGGATGGAACGATGCGGCTATGCATCGATTACAGAGAACTGAATAAGGCAACCATCCGTAACAAGTATCCTTTGCCAAGGATAGATGATCTATTCGATCAGCTACAAGGGGCGACCGTGTTTTCAAAAATCGATCTTCGTTCAGGATATCATCAGTTGAAGATCAGACCTGAAGATGTTCCTAAGTCAGCATTCCGTACGAGATACGGACACTATGAGTTTTTGGTCATGCCATTCGGCTTGACTAATGCTCCAGCAGCCTTCATGGATTTAATGAATAGAGTGTTTCGACCATTCTTAGACAAGTTTGTTGTTGTGTTCATCGATGACATCTTGATCTACTCAAAGGATAGGGAGACTCATGTCGAGCACTTGAGAGAAGTACTTCAGACGCTGCGGGACAACCAGCTCTATGTAAAACTAAGCAAGTGCGAATTTTGGATGAACAGCGTGTCGTTCCTTGGACATGTTGTTTCGGCGGAAGGTATTGCCGTCGACCCAAAGAAGATTGAGGCAGTGGTGGACTGGAAGCAGCCTGCATCAGCTAGTGAAATACGGAGTTTCCTTGGTTTAGCCGGGTACTACCGTAGATTTGTGAAGGACTTCTCGAGAATCGCCTCGCCTTTGACTCGCCTGACTCAGAAGGGAGTCGTATTTAAGTGGACGAACGACTGTGAGAGTAGCTTCCAAGAACTCAAGCAGCGGCTCGTCACGGCCCCAATTTTAGCACTTCCGGAAGGCTCTGAGGGATTTCAGATCTACAGTGACGCGTCGGGACTTGGTTTGGGATGTGTTCTTATGCAACATGGGAAGACCATATCTTATGCTTCGAGACAACTCAAACAGCATGAGAAGAATTACCCAACACATGATTTGGAACTGGCGGCGATTGTGTTCGCGTTGAAATTGTGGCGACACTATCTCTATGGTGTGTCCTGCGAGATCTTCACGGATCACAAAAGCCTAAAATATATATTCACACAAAAGGAATTGAATTTGAGGCAGCGGCGCTGGTTAGAATTGATCAAGGACTATGACTTGACAATCTCTTACACGCCGGGTAAAGGGAATGTGGTAGCTGATGCCTTGAGTCGGAAATTTGTTGGGTCCCTAACAATAGCAAAAGAGGTACTACGGGATCTTGAAGAGATGGGCATCGAGTTCAGGATCCGTCCGCAGAATGTGCAGTTGGCTCAGTTACAACTTGAGCCGAGTCTCCAGGGAAGGATTAAGATTGCTCAGAAGGATGACCCATTTCTGCAGAAGATACGCGAGTTGATTCTAGCAGGAAAGGCGTCAGACTTTACCGTTGAAGATGACACTATTCGTGTCAAGGGAAGATTGTGCGTCCCTAAGGACGAGAATATCAGGAAGGAAATACTGACCGAGGCTCATTTCGCGAAGTATTCCTTGCATCCGGGAGGCACGAAAATGTATAAGGATCTACGTTCAACCTTTTGGTGGCATGGTATGAAGAAGGATGTGGCGCTATTCGTGTCACCGTGCATGGATTGTCAGCGTGTAAAGGCCGAACATCAACGGCCAGGCGGAGAACTACAAAATTTGGCTATTCCACTGTGGAAGTGGGATAATATCTGTATGGATTTTATAGTTGGCTTGCCAAGAACTCAGAAGGGAAATGATGCGATTTGGGTTATCGTGGATAGATTAACCAAGTCGGCACATTTCATTCCAATAAAAGTTACATGGGGAGTAGAACGGTTGGCTCAGATCTACATAAATGAAATTGTCAGATTGCATGGGGTGCCAGCTTCTATAGTGTCGGATAGAGATGGAAGATTCTTGTCGCGATTTTGGATAAGTCTACACTCGGCAATGGGCACAAAGTTGAACTTCGGTACGGCTTACCATCCGCAGACTGATGGTCAGACAGAGAGAGTAAATCAGATCCTTGAGGATATGTTGAGATTGTGCGTGCTCGACTCGAAGACAAGTTGGGACGCGCATCTCGCACTAGCAGAATTTGCCTATAACAACAGTTATCAGGCAAGTATCCAAATGGCCCCGTACGAAGCCTTATATGGACGGAAATGTCGATCACCAATATGCTGGGATGAAGTCGGTGAACGGCAAGTGCTCGGACCAGAACTTGTAGAACAGGCCGTCGAGAGGATTCGCTTAATTCGAGAAAGACTTAGAGTTGCTCAAAGTCGACAAAAGAGTTATGCGGATGTTCATCGATGACCTTTGGAATTCACAGCAGGCGATCATGTTTTCTTGAAGGTCACACCCATGCGAGGTGTGATGCGGTTTGGGATGAAAGGAAAGTTAAGCCCGAGATTCGTCGGACCATTCGAGATTTTGGAGAAGGTAGCCTCAGTGGCTTATCGACTTGCACTACCTCCGGCTCTGGCTGATGTGCACGATATCTTCCATGTATCTCAACTTCGAAAGTACGTGCATGATCCAAGTCACGTAGTGAATTTCGACCAGCTGCAGCTGAGCGCTGACCTATCCTACACTGAAGAGCCTGTCCAGATTTTGGACAGGAAAGAGAAAGTTTTGCGGAATCGGGCAGTGTCTCTAGTCAACGTGCTATGGCGGAACCATGCTGTCGAGGAGTCGACATGGGAATTAGAGGAAGAGATGCGAGTGAAGTACCCCTCGCTGTTTGATAATTTTGAGGTAGGACCTTTGCTTTAAGTTTCGAGGACGAAACTTTTTCTTAGTGGTATATTATGTAGTGTCCCGCTCCTAGCGGTTCACTATGTAAGGCTTGTGGCTTGGCTAACTCGGTCGGAACCGAGTATTGGGGAAACTTACCGTCGGCATCGAATCGATCACGGACAAGTGCATAAGAACCTTTCCAATTGATGGATCGGTTTCTCTTGAAATGCGTCCAAGAGTTTTTTCTGGATGTTTTGCTGCTGGTTTTGCTGCTTGGTTTTGATGGATGCTTTTCTGAATGATTTTCGATGATTTGATTCTTGCCCTTTTTCATCGATTTACATAGCATTCATTCTTAAGAATTCTGAGAGAAGAGAACACAACGAGACGGATTATTAATCAATCTTTTGGTGCCAATGCAGACTGACGCGTGACTGAAGGCTAAGCGTGCAAGTGTTCCTCTCTCTCTCGACGATTCTCTAACTTGGTGAGTATGGATCTCTGTGGTGGTATTGTCCCTCTCGCTATTCCTTCATGCCAACTAAATAATTGTCTTGCAACATCCGTTGATCGATATCAAGATGCTAATGCCACAAGTCAATACCACTAAGATGCTAGAGATAGAACATTGAAATGAATTGATTACACTGCAATGAACAGAACATGGAAATGATTGAATTGATGCCTAGAATGATGGTTATGAAATGCTAAGAATGATCATGTTGCCTATTACTTCAAATATTCTATGCACACTGTGTATATCGAGTCGGACACACATTCGCCTGACCATGGACAACTTGTATACAAGGATTGAGCAATAATTTTCTCGAACGGTACAGGGGCGCCTGTACCGATTCGGCCTAGGAGGAAATAATGAAGTGCTTTGGAGAACATGAGTAATGTGAGGCATCATAGAGGCTAGCTCCCTACTGTGCTGTCATCTCATTATCTTGAAGTCCCAAATGCAAATGAATGAATGAAAGGAGTCCATATGGTTTAACAACACCAGTGGTCACATCGTGGGAATGTATGCTAATCAATGTCTTATGCAGGGGCGGTAAGTATATTATTATTATCCTGTATCTTATGCAGGAAAGCTGGATTCGGCCAATGGTAAAGTAAACATGGTGTTATGAACTACCATGTCATTTGAATTGTGATTTACTCTAAATGTTGCCTGTCCCTTATAAGTTCATATCTTTAAAATGCTTGTCATTAATAAAATATTGGTTTAGCTGAGTGGGCCAACGGGGCTCACCAGCGCATTGTTATAATGTGCTGACCCCTCCTCCACAGGTACTGGAGAAGGCTCGGGCACACATCGCAATTAAAGCTTTCTGAACTGCTGTTTCCTTTCAAGTTGTTTTCCCTAAAGACGCACAAAGTATTGCGGAGATTTCAAAGATAGCTGCTTATATTTCAAAGTACTAAAGGGGCGTGATGTATGGAACGGGAAATTATTTCATGGCAGCCTATCAGTTGTACTTCTTTTCATGAATCAATGTAGCCGAAATGGCATTTCAAATATTATCGAGAAAAGTTGTATTCTGACTACAATTATGAATAAAATGAGTATTTCTTCTTCCTATATTGTGTATCAATGTTTCCGCAACTGTGGCTTACTTCAAATGTTTCAAAATGATATAAATGTGCAATGTTCTAGCCTTGTACAAGTGCAACTCCAGACTTGTACGGCATCACGCCTTAGCGAGGACGATCGATTCGGCGTGAATCGAAGCAAAGCGAGCGATTCCCCGAATCGGGGCGTGACATTTAGTTCTAGTTATTTTATATTTATTTTTAGCTGGTTTGTTCCCGAGACTATTTTGAGTTGAAGTAGATCTTTATTTAAATAAATTATTGAGACTTTAAAGTTTAATCTCTTTGTCATGACTTGTTGTGGATGATATATGCGAACTATGTACTTGATATGGATCATTGTTATCATAGACAGCATACTACTGTTAATGTTGTGTTGTAGGCTGGGCTCGGGCACGTACTCATACCTGTATAAGCATGGAATTTCAGGCACATCTACAGGCCAGAATTCCTATGCGCCTAACATTACATGCGCCAGGGATCTCAGATGAAGTACTTGGCACATTAGACAGCAAAAGTATAGACATCAAAAAAAGATTTTTATTTCATATAAAAGTCTATTACATGTCTAAAAAAGGGCTTTACAAGGGAGAATTTCTACAAAAAGAAAGATCCTAAGACTACAGCCAGGCGCAGCAAACTGCCATGCGCCTCCCGCAGATGCATCATCTTCCTGGCGCATCACTTCAGCGTCTCAGTTAGGCGCGTCTCTTCAGCGTGTCAGTTAGGCGCGTCTCTTCAGCGTCTCAGTTATGCGCATCATGAAGTCTCAGCATATGCGCTCCACTTCAAGTGCTTCGGCTAAAGGAGCAGCTTTCAGCACAACCAGAGTGGGCAACACCCCACTCTAGATGGAGGAAGAGCTCTCCAAAGCCCAAGAAAGATGGGGGCATGACAATTCCGATCTGCGACTCTTTCGGAATAACGGAGACAGGGCTCGAGCATCCCGATCTTTGGATGCAACATGCACCTTCCGCCTGCTTCAGAAGCCCGCAACCCCGACTTTTGGATGTAACAGTCACCTTCACGAGTGCATACGAAGACAACTCGTCGCATCTTCACCCTCGGGAGCATCTCATCAACAGAATGAACTCGAGCAAGTAAGTTCATTCGGGAAGACGTGAGAGAACGAGAAGCAAACTCTCTCCTTGCTGCTATTTATAGGCCGGACAAATCAAACCTATACACCAAGTGGCGGGCTCTCCGAATCCCGTTCAATGAATTTACATTTATGGTGATGAACCTGAAGCTTCGAATTCAGCCAAGTTAAAACGGTTATTTAAAGCACTTGAAGAACTTAAAAGTCGGACCAATAAAGACGCATCATGCAAACAGATGTGCCGGTCAGATACCGCGTATCGTACAGACGCGCCCGTCAGTACCTAGTGCCCCGTATGGATGCGCCCAAACAAAGCACAGATCCATGCGTCCTAATCAACATGGACCCGTGCGCCCAATCGACGTATCACCCCATCAAGCAATTAATGCCAAAGTGATAGAGTTGGCAGCACGTCCCCCGAGGACTGAACAGTTGGCAGCTTTTTTAGAAGACGAAGTGTCGTCGATATTAGCATGATCATTACTTTCCTCCGACGGCTACAAACCCACGTGGCCGACCAATCACTCGCATGCGCCTTAGCAGCCATGCGCCCGAAGACTCGCATGCGCCTCAAAAGCCGTACGCCCAGACCGGTTCATGACTCCTGAAGGTTGTGAGCCAAAGTCTTCTTGTGCGCCCAATCCCAGGCGCATCTTGTCAGATCACACTCCACCAAATTTGAGATATTTGAGCAACGGGTATGTGCCACGTGTCCTTTGACTCAATTCAGCCTATGAAGGGGTGCTAATCATCCAAGATCTCAGCAACTGAAAGATCCTTTCCCCTGCTACATGCCAGCCCACAAATGTAGTTTGAAGGATTAAACCTACAAATGATGGAGCATCATTCATGCGTCTCCCGCAGCTTCAACCAGGTGGCATCCCCACGTACAGGCGCATCCTACATATGTGTGCATGAGCAGCCAGCTTGCAAGCTATAAATAGAGGGATTATTTCCTTCTTTCGGACATATACACACGCACATATAGAGGAACAGAAATAGTTAGACACTCAACGTCTTCTTTCTCTCCTCAAGCTCCAAAACCCAGATCAACTCAGACCTTCAGAGAACCAAAAACCGTCATCAGATCATCAACGGAGTCAACACATTACCACTCGCTCCATCGACACAGGGATCCAGATAAACAAAAGTGTACTCCTAGGACTACATCCAAGTCCTACATTGTAACATTGTTCTATTTGTAATTGAAATTGCAATCAAATAATTTTAATTTCAAACAAGCTGGCGACTCTGCTAGGGACCTCTTTCTCCTCTGCTGAGAAAGCTATGTTACAATTTGACGACGTGAAGGTGGGCTCCTCCCACAAGACACTGGTCGTACACCTCAATCAACAGGTGTATGAGGAGTTCATCTCTGAAGGCAGTACAAGTCCTTCGAAGCGGCTTCCGAAGCCGAAGAAGACTCGCCAAGTCTGGGTGCACAAGGTCGAGGCCCCTGGCACCACCACTGAAGGGGATGCGCTAATGCAGCCTACCCTTCCTGATGACAACCTCAGCAGCTAGAATGTGCCCGCGGGTACAAAACATCTCTCGGGGAAGCGTGGGGCCGATCACATTCCCCAACATTCTTCTTCTCAGACAAAGAAGATGCGTCAACGGAGCAGGGGCACAACTAATGCCCTGCGTATTAACTCTGATGCGCCACAGAAGGCATCTGTCTTTGACAGACTCACTCGCTGTGGTGGAGAAGAGAATTTGGACTCTGAGTACTATGTGCCCAGCGGGCTGGTACGAAAAAGTTCAAGGCAGCACGGACCATCCGCCTCGAACGTGCTATGCCAGCAGTGAGCCAGAGGCATGCGCTCACAATCATGCACGGTGCCAATGGTAAACTATACAAGGTTGACTCGGGTGCTTCTGCGCCAGAAATGAGCCGACCTTCAAAGTCCTTGTCACACTTGGGCGCATCTGCTGTGTTCGCAACCAAGTCGTACAAGGCAAACTCAGTAGTCTTGAACCACCGCGCCTACATTGGTTGTGCGTCTGAGGCTAGTTCTCGTCACTATAAATGTTGCTCTTCCACTATTGATGTCACGACCCACACCCACTGTGAGGGTACGAGTACGTAACGATGCCCAGCCTACGCCGCAGTGTCGGCGGTAGAGCGCTGTCCTAGTTTACTATCTAACCAGCAACTCAAGCAATTATAATGTACTCATCATGATCAACTCCGAACGGAGGACAAGTATAAGATATTGTAACTCAATCACAGTCTAAGCACGATAAGATAATCACAGAAGAATTAACTAAGAATAGAAAGACAACTACTAAAACAATAATAACTCTCAACAAATCTCAAATACTACAGAAGTCTCAAATCTTCTATAACAAATTCAACATGAAAACATATGCTAGTCTACTAAACTAAATCCCGATCATTCCTGAGGTCGGGGCCAAAGGTAGTCATCCCGCCTCCGGGTCCATAATATGTAGGGCATGTATCCTCAGGACAATCATCTGTAAAATTTCAACAGGTCCAGTCAGGACAGAAACAAGTACAACTCATCAAGAAATCCTATTAAATGACATAGAACTATAAAGCAATTATAAGCAGTTATATTGATGAAACATGGCAGTTGTATACAGGTAATGATATAGAGAACAGTTAAGGTACAAGGAAGGGAAAGTACTAAACAAGAAGAGAAACATGGCAATAAAGACTGAAAAATAATATCTAGCTGAACTAGAGTAGCATGATATAAGTCCAGACCGTAATATGGACAAGTGTAACTCCAATATAAGTCCAGTACAAGACGAATCTAATACAAGATGAATCCAGTACGAGACAGTTCCAGTCAATGTGATCAATGATTCCAGGGCGAGTCCAGCCTATACTCTAACAGTGTGTTTTAAAATATCGGGATCGACATGTGAACGACTGTAGGTAATACGGCACACCGCACACTCGGCCAAGTGTGGGATGGCTATCGTTCCTGTATAATTCCGAGGGAGTGGTTCCAGTATTTGGGTATGTTCACATGCCAATTCCAATATTTTCCCGCCCAACAAGTACAAGTGAATCCATAACCCGACACGAAAATAGGTATAAGTCCAGCCAGAACACGAATGGTTCCAGTAAATGATTCTAGGGTGGTTCCAGTAGGTGTTTCCAGAAATAGAGGCCAGACATGAATAAGTGAGTGTCGCATGAAATGGATCCAGTAATATCAATTGTGTTTGGAATATAGAATCAAATAAAACTAGCTACAACTGAAGTACAGTAAACGACAAGTAAATGGAAGAACTATCAGAGAATGTACTCGCCTGCTATTCTAAAAAGAGTAGTGTAATATCAGATGTTTGCACCGGAGTCACAATGTCCTAAACAGAGTAATATGGGTTATAATATGTTTAAAATAATACATATGATGTTTATAATGCAATCTACATGATTTCTAGGTCAATCTAGGTCAAAGTCAAACCTGGTCAACTGTCTAGGTCAAACTAGGCCCAAGTCAAACTTGGTCAACTCTGGGTCAGCACAAGTCAATACTTTAGTCAAACTAGGTCAATCCTAGTCCAGTCAGTCTAACTAGGCCTAACCAAGCCTAGACAAGCAACCAAGCAACATCACAAGTCACAATCATCACATATTATATACTATATATGTTTACATACATGCTTAGATAAATACATACACAGGTTCATATTCCTATACATTCATACACAAATTATATTCATAGCCTACACTACATTTCTCATGCATACATGTATCCATGTTCATTTACCTACATTTACAATTACCCCACATACTCACATGCATTTACCTATACTATGTGATTACCCTTACCTATACGAGATGTTCACATTACCCAAAATATATAGGTGAACCTATAGGTAATCCTCTACCCAACCATGTTGTTTCCTATTTTCTAACTCCATGCATCAACCCATATATATACCTACATACCTATACATATGCACACAGCAATACAAGCATATAACATGCTGCCTACTACAACAACAAGCTACTAGTTGCTGCCCTGATCTAGACATCATTCCTAACTGTCCCCATCCATTCACAATATCATTTCCTGTGACACACATCCATTCACTCACTGCTATGACACTAAATACTAACCTCACTAACACATGGGACCACTTGTCACTGGCCTATGGCCATGACCATACTGCTACTGCAACATATTGCCAAGCACTACTGCTGCCTGCAGGACTTGCTGCCAACAGCATTGCAGTCCCCTCATACTACTCTCTTGCTGCTGCCACAAGAGGGCAGCCCACTGCCTTGCAATGCAGGGCCATGCCTACTGCCTTGCAATGCAGGGCCATGCCCACTGTTAATACGGCTGCTACTGCTACTAATCCTTACTCAACACCGTCACCAGCATGTATCCTAACTGATATTCCTTAAAACTCACTCACACCAACACACACACTCACTCTAAACTCACACCTACATATATACAAATATATATATAGACTCACACATCAGGTGACTGATACTCTAGGGGGTTAGGACATATAAGAATATGTGTGTGTGTGTAATAGGTGTTGTGTCAAGGTGAAACCAGTGAGTGCAAGTGTCAAGAGTGAGTGTCAATGTGTGTGTGTGTGAAAAACTGAAATCAGTGAGCAATGAGTGTACCATGTGAGTGTCAACTCAGGAAAAGTGTTGTGCCAATATGTAACAGCCATGTGTGTGTGTATATGTGATATGTATGTGTGTGGGTTACAGTGTCCAAATTTTGTGTCTCAGGTATTCAGGGCAATGTGGGTTCAATGTGTGTGTAACCAGTGAAGGGTGTCACTAGCTAGGAGAGTGATAACAGTGTAGCAGTGTATAGTGTCACATAACTCAGTGAGTTAAGAAATTAGAGAAATATACATAATCTCAGGAATCACAGTCCAATGACAGTTTTCATATCAATTCAACAATCCAATATCTAATTCGAACTCTAAAAATCCTACACAGCCAACAATCAACATTATAATAGTATAATACACATGTGTAAGAATCAATATGGAAATTTAACATTGAGAAATCAGTTTACACAGGGATTAATTTCAGAATTTACAAAACAGTACACTACGTATCAGTTGAAATAGGGAAGACCTAATTTGAAATCAAAATCATGTTAAAACACCAATTAAGTGGTTGGTAATACATTTCATACATGTGCACGTGTCAAACAATGCATTCGTGTCCAACCAAGTGGACACGAGCGTGTCTATAACACACAAACACTCATAGACACGCATACGTGCACTGGACTGCACACAGCGTCGTACACGCATGCACGCGTGTCCCGCACGTGACACTGGCCACGTGGTGACACATGGCCTTGTATACACGTGCGCCAGGGGTAGGGCTACCCCTAGGATAGCCTGCACCGTATCCTAGACACGTGTGTCAGCGTGTCCGACCCCGTATCAGGGGAGTTCCTGCGCGCGCAACTGCAGGCCGTGTGGCCAGTGCGGGGAGGATTTCTCCTCGCACACGCCACTGCAAGCTCCCATATTTTGGGAGGATGCTGGCAGATAATACCCCAATCCTCTCGCCAAAAATGGCGTGTCCACGTGTCCTGTGTCGGAATTTATTGACCCCGTAAAGCAGGACACAGTGCACACCGCACGGTCAGCGTGTTCGTGTCCCCGTGTGGACACGACACGATCTAAAATTAGGAAGAAAACACAAAAATCAATAAGCAAACCCTAGATCTAGGATTCTATTCAAAAACATTTCAAAAATTAGAATAAAATGTTGGTTGAGGCATTACATCAAATACGTAGCCTATCAAATGGATACGTGTCCGATACGGACACGAAACTGACACGAATTTAGCCCAAACTTCAGAGAAAGCTAGGGGACTCCTAGATCTAGCCCTAAATGCAAAGAAAATAGAAATTTAAATTAATTTGAGGAGTTTTACCTATAGGTGCAAATTGCAAGGAAAAACTTCAAATGGGGGATTCTTTCTTGCTATCCAAATGCTCCCAAATTGTCCCACAGCTGGGATTAAACCCCAAAATCAGAAAATAGGAGAGTATTAGGTTCTAATGCAAGAAACTAGGATTAAAAAGGAATTAAAATGGATTTATGGAGATTTTTGGAAGGGGGATAATACCTCTCTTTTCCAATGTGTTTAAATAATAAAAAAGAGGCAAGCCCTAATGAACAAGTGTTTATATAGAGTGGGGATCCCTATGTGGCTGGTCACTTAGGGTTTGGTTAGGGTTAGGGCTTCTAGTTATGGGCCATGGGCCAAGTCATGATCAATAAAATCATTAAGCCATAAGTCATTTCATGAAACCACAAGCCATGACTTAAATTCACTAAACCAAATCCCCTCATTCTAAAACTATTCTCTAATGACTAAAATAGGTTAACTCAAGCTAGACTAGGGTTACCATAGCTAAGGTTTGGTTTTAGACTAGACCACTAGGTCTCAACAAGTCAAAGTCAAACTAGAATTCACCAATTCATTAAATTAATTAAAAATTCAAATAAGCCAAAATGACCAAATTACCCCTAGGCTAAAAATGATAATTAAATAATCCTAATGACATGGTTAGGCTCTAGGTCATGCAGTCTCTAGGGTTTCACTGGCAGCACATCAAAATCACAAGTCATGACTTAAAGCAGTTTTTAAATAGTTTAAAAATTATTAAAAATCACCAAAAATCATAATATGAAATAATTATAAATAAATAATAATTATAATTACAAAATTTCAAAAATATCCTCATTCCAGAAACTGGGTGTTACAAGTCTACCCCCCTTAGAAAAATTTCGTCATCGAGATTAAGATGATCGCACCCTTCCTAGGTCAAACCCAAACAATCAAGGTCAAGAGATAATCATGCAAACAAAATCTTACTGGTCGTGATTCCACAGTCTCGAACAGGGTAGCTACACTATCTAGCAATCACAAACAATATCCTGGCAGGTACTAAGGGAAATCACGCAAGAAAGTGGGGAGGAAGAATGAGAAGGACAAACCTGCTAACCCATCACCTGCAGCGTCGGTCTCTTCGACCGCCATCACAAAAGCTCCACCCCTCTGGTGCTGAGCTACAGGTGGCCTAGCTCCCCCATAATGAGGTGCAGCAGGACAATCTATCATCTTGTGAGCACCAGACCCACAAAATAGACAAACCTTCAGCCTCCTCCTACAAGACTCCCAAACATGCCCTGCCTTCCTGCAGTAGGCACAAGTCGGCACCCCACGGTCCTTTCTTCTATGCTGATGTTGTGCCTGCTGCACTCTCACTGGTGTCTGTGCCTGCTGAATCTGTACATGAGGCCTCTTGGCCTGACCTCCGCTGCTGCTGCCACCCTGGAAGTCCCGACCCCTCTTTAACTTCAATCCCAGGTCGTCCTCCGCTGCCATAGCCCTAGAAAATATCTCCGCGTAGGTAGCGTTTCGGTCGCTCTTAGTCAGCGACCGAACCTCCCTAATCAAGCCTCGGCAGAACTTTCTCGCCTTCGTCTTCTCAGTCAAGTCATCTATGAACCGGGCCAACCTACAGAACTCTCCAGCATACTCAGCTACCGTCTGGTTCCCCTGAACCAGACCCTCAAACTGTGCCTCGATACCTCCCAAGGCCACATCAGGAAAGAACTGCTCCTTAAACCGCTCCTTGAACTGGGCCCAAGTCTGGCCCTCAACTCCCACCCTGGGATCGGTCTGATACCACGCACGGGCTAAGTCCTGTATCTGACTACCCGTCGCCTCGATCTGGAGTCGATCTGGTATCTCCGCTAGTCAGAATATCTCTTCGATATGCTCGATCCAATCATCTGCATAATGGATGCCCTCTGTGCCCAGGAACTCTCTAGGATGCATCTTCTGAAAGTCCTAGATATCCTTTTCCTTCCGGTAAGGCTGCTGCTGCTCCTACTGAGCAGTCACCATCTCTACTGTAGTACGAAGCAGCTGGTGGGCCTCGTCAATCCCCTGACAAAAATCGGCAGTCTGCCACTGTTGCTGCTGCTGGTAAGGCGCCAAAATCCTCTCCACAAAAGAAAATAGGTGGGCAGCATCAACCATTCATGCATGTGGCTGCAGGTGCTGCTGCTGAAATGCCTCCGGAATGACTGGGGTCGGCCTCTGGACAGGTGGAGGCACTCCCCCATAGGTTACAGTAGCTCCTGTCTGATCAGGAACAAAAGGTACTACAGCCTCAGCAGGCTGCTACAATGGATAAGAGGTGGCAGACCCCTCTCCAATGGCTGCTGTACCAGAGCGATATGATTGTGTCTCCACCATCCTGAAGACAGATCGAAAAGGAAGTCAATACTGAGGAGGAATCGATAAAATCAAAGGAGGACAGTTTATTGCAAAGAAGACAAATCAGTAAGATATATAGATAGCATGAATTGAAGCAGAATCTTTCCTAACTATGATTGAGTACCTCTCCGTTAAAGCCTATCTCTCAATCCTATCGAAGGCTCGCAGCAGTACAACTAAGTCGTCGTACTACCGCGATATCGTACTAATGCGACTCTCAACCTGCATGGGCCACCACTAAAAACGTGTCATGACCCGTACCCACTGTGAGGGTACGAGTACGTAACGACGCCCAGCCTACGCTGCAGTGTCGGCGGTAGAGCGCTGTCCTAGGTTACTATCTAACTAGCAACTCACACAATTATAATGTACTCATCCTGATCAACTTCGAACGGAGGACAAGTATAAGATATTGTAACTCAATCACAGTCTAAGCACGATAAGATAATCACAGAAGAATTAACGAAGAATAGAAAGACAACTACTAAAATAATAACAACTCTCAACAAATCTCAAATACTACACAAGTCTCAAATCTTCTATAACAAATTCAACATGAAAACATATGCTAGTCTACTAAACTAAATCCCGATCACTCCTGAGTGTCGGGGCCAAAGGTAGTCATCCCGTCTCTGGGTCCATAATATATAGGGCATGTATCCTCAGGGCAATCATCTATAAAATTTCAACAGGTCCAGTCAGGACCGGAACGAGTACAACTCATCAAGAAATCCAAATTAAATGACAGAGAACTATAAAGCAGTTATAAGCAGTTATATTGATGAAACATGGCAGTTGTATACAGGTAATGATATAGAGAACAGTTAAGGTAAAAGGAAGGAAAAGTACTAAACAAGAAGAGAAACATGGCAATAAAGACTGAAAAATAATATCTAGCTGAACTAGAGTAGCATGATATAAGTCCAGACCGTAATATGGACAAGCGTAACTCCAATATATGTCCAGTACAAGACAAATCTAATACAAGATGAATCCAGTACGAGACGGTTCCAGTTAATGTGATCAATGATTCTAGGGTGAGTCCAGCCTATACTCTAATAGTGTGTTTTAAAATATCGGGATCGACATGTGAACGGCTGTAGGTAATACGGCACACCGCACACTCGGCCAAGTGTGGGATGGCTATCGTTCCAGTATAATTCCAAGGGAGTGGTTCCAGTATTTCTGTATGTTCATATGCCTATTCCAATATTTTCCCGCCCAGCAAGTACAAGTGAATCCATAACTCGACACGAAAATAGGTATAAGTCCAGCCAGTACACGAATGGTTCCAGTAAATGATTCCAGGGTGGTTCCAGTAGGTGTTTCCAGAAATAGAGGCCAGACATGAATAAGTGAGTGTCGCATGAAATGTATCCAGTAATATCAATCATGTTTGGAATATAGAATCAAATAGAACTAGCTACAACTGAAGTACAGTAAACGACAAGTAAATGGAAGAACTATCAGAGAATGTACTCGCCTGCTACTCTGAAAAGAGTAGTGTAATATCAGATGTCTGCACCGGAGTCACAATGTCCTAAACAGAGTAATATGGATTATAATATGCTTAAAATAAGATAGATGATGTTTATGATGCAATCTACAAAATTTCTAGGTCAATCTAGGTCAAAGTCAACTTTAAGTCAAACCTGGTCAACTGTCTAGGTCAAACTAGGCCCAAGTCAAACTTGGTCAACTCTGGGTCAACACAAGTCAATACTCCAGTCAAACTAGGTCAATCCTAGTCTAGTCAGTCTAACTAGGCCTAACCAAGCCTAGACAAGCAACCAAGCAACATCACAAGTCACAATCATCACATATTATATACTATATATATGTTTACATACATGCTTAGATAAATACATACACAGGTTCATATTCCTATACATTCATACACAAATTATATTCATAGCCTACACTGCATTTCTCATGCATACATGTATCCATGTTCATTTACCTACATTTACAATTACCCCACATACTCACATGCATTTACCTATACTATGTGATTACCCTTACCTATACGAGATGTTCACATTACCCAAAATATATAGGTGAACCTATAGGTAATCCTCTACCCAACCATGTTGTTCCCTATTTCCTAACTCCATGCATCAACCCATATATATACCTACATACCTATACATATGCACACAGCAATACAAGTATATAACATGCTGCCTACTACAACGTCAAGCTACTAGTTGCTGCCCTGCTCTAGACATCATTCCCAACTGTCCCCATCCATTCACAATATTATTTCCTGTGACACACATACATTCACTCACTGCCATGACACTAAATACTAACCTCACTAACACATGGGACCACTTGTCACTGGCCTATGGCCATGATCATGCTGCTACTGCAACATATTGCCAAGCACTACTGCTGCCTGCAGGCCTTGCTGCCAACAGCATTGCAGTCCCCTCATGCTACTCTCTTGCTGCTGCCACAAGAGGGCAGCCCACTGCCTTGCAAAGCAGGGCCATACCCACTGCTAATGCGGCTACTACTGCTACTAATCCTCACTCAACACTGTCATCAGCATGTATCCTGACTGATATTCCTTAAAACTCACTCACACCAACACACACACTCACTCTAAACTCACACCTACATATATAAATATATATATATATATATATATATATATAGACTCACACATCGGGTGACTGATACTCTAGGGGGTTAGGACATATAAGAATATGTGTGTGTGTAATAGGTATTATGTCAAGGTGAAACCAGTGAGTGCAAGTGTCAAGAGTGAGTGTCAATATGTGTGTCAATACTGTGTGTGTATGTGAAAAACTGAAATCAGTGAGCAATGAGTGTACCATGTGAGTGTCAACTCAGGAAAAGTGTTGTGCCAATATGTAACAGCCATGTGTGTGTGCATATGTGATATGTATGTGTGTGGGTTACAGTGTCCAAATTTTGTGTCTCAGGTATTCAGGGCAATGTGGGTTCAATGTGTGTGTAACAGCCATCTGGAAGCTTACGGCGACTCAGAACTCGTTGTTAATCAAATCTGAGGGCAGTACGAAGTTCGCCATGAAGATCTGGTTCCTTACCATGAAGTTGCGTTGAATATTATTTCAACCTTCACCAAATTCTTCATAGAACACGTTCCTCGGTTACAAAACTTAAAGGCTGACGCTTTGGTCGGCCTCGCAGCTTCATTAGCAGCACCCCCTCGTAACTCAACACTACGCCACGGTAGTTGGACGAGACTTGGTCTGTCCTAAAAATAACCTATGCTCACAAATGGCCCATGCCATTACGACAAGTGCTGTTGTTATTGTCCGAGACTGGAGGTTCCCATTCATTGACTTCGCTGTCTATGGAATCCTTCCAGAAGACCCGAAAGAAGCCGTCTCGGTCAGGAGGCGTTCCCTTCGATTTTACTGTGATACAGCTACTAAAATGCTGTACCGACGTTCCTTTGATGGGCTTCTCCTTCGATGTCTATCCCACGAAGAAGCAGCCGAAGCCCTTCAGGAAGCTCATGATGGGACTTGCAGGGCTCATCAAGCTGGCCCTAAGTTGCAAGATCGACTGCGACGTATGGGTTACTACTGGCCAAACATGGCAGCCGACGCTGTCGACTATGCTAAAAAGTGCCATGCTTGCCAACTTTACGCCGACTTTATTCATACACCGTCGGAACCACTACATCCTACGGTTGCCTCCAGGCCCTTCGAAGCTTGGGGCATGGACATTGTAGGACCTATCACCCCTCCATCATCGAGGGGACACCGCTTTATCCTAGCCATCACCGACTACTTCTCCAAATAGGCAGAAGCAGTTCCACTGACGAAAGTAAAAGGCTCCAGGGTGATCAGCTTCATCAAGCACCATGTCATCTACCGTTTTGGGGTACCTCAAAGGATTATCCATGATAATGGTCCACAGTTCATCAGCCATGTTTTCAGCAGATTCTGTGACAAGAATCGCATTCAGAACGTGGTATCAACCGCCTACAATCCGACAGCCAACGGATTGGCCGAAGCCTTTAACAAGACTATCGTTAAGCCACTCAAAAATGTTGTGTTATCCAACAAACGTGACTGGGACGAAAAGCTCGGCGAATATCTCTGGGCCGAAGGTACAATGGTACGGACTCCGACGGATAACACCCCGTTCTCCTTAGTCTACGGGAGTGAAGTGGTACTTCCTCTCGAGATTCAGATACCCTCACTTCGTGTAGCAATCACAAACCAATTGACAGAATAAGACAATCAATGTCGCCGACAGCGAGAATTGGAGGCACTTGACGAAAAACGTCTCCTAGCTCAGCAACGCATTGAACTCTATCAAGCCCGTATATCACAGGCTTTCAACAAAATGGTCAAGCAGAGGACTTTCCAAGTTGGCAACCTGGTCCTGGCAGTCAGGAGGCCGATGCTGTTGACTCACAAAACATCAGGAAAGTTTGAACCCAAGTGGGAGGGACCTTTCATCATAGAGACGGTTTACTCAAACGGTGCTTACCACCTCGCTCGACCGAACGGGGACTTGTTCATGATGTCCATCAACGGCAAGTTCCTCAAGAAGTACTACTTATGACATCTTTCAGACATGTACTTCCATCTCTACCAAACAAGGGAGTCAGTGAACCTGATCATCAGAGCTCACGTACACCTCCTCTTCACAAAATCCTATGCTTTCGGAACCTAGTTGTTTCGTGGTATTCTATCCTCAGTAAAAGAACAACCACGTCCACATTACCTCTGAGTTGCTCCTCTATGCCCTGCAGAGCCGAATCTTACACTCCGTAAGACTATGCTATTTATCATGTTTACCACGTCCACATTACCTCTGAGTAAACATCCCGTACAAACAACCTTCGCGTTGCCGTACATCGATCGAAGAACTTCCATGTATATATTACCTCTGAGTAGTTCAGCGTATCCCCCCAGAGTCACTCCTACCATGTCCATAACACCTATGAGTTGGAAGACTTCACCATTTGAACCCCATATTTGCCATGTCCATATTGCCTCAGAGGAAACATGTCGGTTCTTTCAAACTCATTATCTGTACCTAAAAACTAAGGTGCAAAAAAGATAATGTGTCCATACAAATCACCAGTTCATGACAGCAAAAAAATGAACACACCACAAAATTCTTTATTTTCTATTTAAGAGTAAAGAATTACATCCCCAGCAGAAGTTACAAACTACAAAATAACAAAAAAAAGGAAAGAGACTGCAATCCCTAAGCATCACTGGGATTGACAGAAAGCTCTTCAATTCGATGCTTCAAGTCTTCGCCCGAGTCTCTACGGTCGCCAAGACCCGGCATTCGGCTTCTTGACGCATCACCTCTACAGCTTTAGGGGCAGTATCATTCTCGTACTTCTCGTCTAGCTGTTGCCGCTGGTGGGCCAGGGAAAGAATCTGGCGGGTAAAAGATGCCTCCTCCTTCTTAGATGCTACATGATCAGCCAGAACTCGCTCAACATCTAACAAGAGTTGAACCTGCTGGTCTTCAAGAAGGCGGATCTTGGCAGTGACCTTCGCTATGCTAGCTTCCAACGAGGCCCCCAACTCTATCTTCTTTTGTGTGGATTGAGATGGCCTCTCCACTGCAGCCTCAGCTTCGGCCACCTCGCGGTCCCAGACAACCATCGTGGCCTGATACGAGGACTCGACTTCAGCAATCAGTTTCTTCTTTTCTGCTTCTATCAGAGCAGAAAAATCATTTCGCCAGATACTCTGAAGCTCGAAAAGAAGCTGGTCCAGCTCGGCCACCGATGCCTCCATAATCTCAGCCATATGGTCGTGGACATGGTGTGAACGTATCAAGCCAATGGAAGGGAACGCCATGGATTTTTCCATCGCAAACTCCCGTTCGTATTCAGCACCGTTGATACGCCCTTCTGCAGCATCTTGTACACTGCTTCAACAACGAACTGTACATACTCATTCACGTCTGCCAACACCTGAAGCGTCATAGCAGGAGTTGTAGGAGCTGCGGTGAGGGACGGCGGACCTGAAGAATATCCACCAACTTCAATCTGCGAGGCTGAAACCTCGACATCAGCGGACTCTTCCTCGACGGGGACTTGAACTTCGCTGCTCGCCAGCGGAGCCAAGAGAGCGGAAGGAGCCGAGTGGGGTGTCGATATAGTCCCCCAAGTAGAAGGTATGACAGAGGGTTCAACCAGCAAACCCTTACCCTTTTTAATCTTGGAGGGACCACTGGCGTCTGGGGCGGTCTCCTTCGTCTCCAAAATACTATCAGCAAGCCGCTTAGGACCTTTCTCCTCCGGCGAAACATCAAGATCAGCACTTGTTTCCTGACTTGGCTTTCCTGGAGTCAGGCTCGACAGACGAGTCTTGCCTCCCTCATCGAATCTCCCTGCGAGAATAGAATCTGTCGGTACCTCCCGATCGACAGCCAGCTCGGCGTCCGCTACTGGATCTTGGATAGGGCTCGGCAATGGTGTGGCCGACCTCCCTTCATCATGACGAGGAGGGGAATTAGCCCTCTCCTCTGTTACAACCATGCCTGTGGCTCCTACTACAGGCTCAAAGACCTCTGGAGGAACGTCATCCGAAGAAGATGAACTCTATTCCTCTTCATCATCTGGAAGAACAGCTTCTGCTGGGACCTCGATACCAGAAGTCCCCACGACAGCTTGTATCTCCAAAGAAGTCATATCATCCGGGTTCTCCTCCACGGGAGATAACACAATCGGCAGAATGCGCTCGTCAGATGAGCCCGCCACCCACTTTGGTTTGCTAGCACCCGATTTCGGAGTTCAGGGTTTACTTTTCAGTGGCTCCTACAAAAAGTAAGCATATTTCACAAAAAATGACAGAACTAACCATATTATGGGGGACGTCCTTACCTCCACAGGAGCCGATTCTGTTGACACCTCTGGTGACATCGCTTTCCTCCACCTCTTCGGTGCAGAAGAACCGGCCTCGGTACCGGCACGTCTCTTCGGGCGATCAACCGAGGGCTCTGCCTGAGTACCTTCCGAGGATATGGCAGGGGTGTCTCGATAACCAACCTCTGGTGGGCGGTACGATCGAGCCTTCGCCAATATATTCCCAGTTGCCACCAATTGGTGGCCAACAATAAAACTGGTCTTTCTATCATATCCAAGGGATATAGTGTTCATCGCACAATAAAATTTGGCGGCCGAGAAAAGAATCGGTGGTTGCGGATTCAGAACTGGCATGGTAAAGCGAGCTCCGGTACATCCGTCATTGTAGTAATGCCAAGCTTGTCCCCAGTCCAGCATACTCCAGATATACCCCAGGCTGGTACTGGGGTTCTCCAACATCAACTGGGCATAGCCGAATTGACGTGCAAAACGGCTTGGCAAGTATGGTTCCAAGTAACAATGGTTCTTATTCCTGTACACCAAATATGATGGCTGGATGCTTTGCAACCAAAGGAATCCCCACGGAGACAGAGTTGTTGCATATTCACCCGAATCATCTAAATCCTCATTTGCTTCGAAATCGGTAAAAATGGGACCAACTTTTGTGATCTCCCATCCCTGAAGGTAGGACAAAACCCTCATACAAACAGGAACACCCGTATATAGCTACTTCCTCTGGTAGAAGCGGCGAAGGAATGCGTCTCCGGCTACGTGGTCTTCTTCTTGGCCCGGACTTATCACATTGGGATGGTGCAAAATCAACCACCCCATCAGATAGTGAAACGGCAGTTCGGCACGAGAAAAGTTACCGTTTTTACCTCGTTCATGGACAATGTCACCTGCAAATTCTCGTAGACCTCGCAGCAGGTTGCATACCATCACAGGGAGTAGAGCCAAGGGATGGCCAAAAACTAACTTCACAGATGGCAGGATCAGGTTCCGGATCACCCTCTCTACAGGGCCTGACCCGCTTGAAAATATGTAGTCCCGGAGCCAGATCATCAGATAAGCAGCCAATACTGCTTTCGACGACATCCGATGGGTGAAGTGCCAGAAACAGCTATAGGAGCGCTCGTCCGATTCCTGGTCTGCATTTTTCTGGGGACTTTTCTCATTGAGTCTGCTCATTTCCGAGAGCACCTTGGTACTGGAAAGAGCTGGCGAAGTCGTGAACTGAGAGGGATCCTCCTTGTCTTACTCAAAGACATAATCCCTCCAAGCAGTCACGTGGGGCTGCGTCCCGCCCTTATCCTTCTTCTGCATATAATAATGGTGGCTTGCCACTTCTTTGAAGACAACCATCATCTCCTCCTCTTTGTCCCCCAGGACTTGGAACTTCTCGTTAGTCGAGAAATACTCTTCATAGGGTTCTGATCCCCAAGGAAGCCTCGACACCTCATACATTTCATGAAGTGCAAGACCTAGTTCCTCCACCGGAGTGAAGAAGGTCCCGGTCTGGGTGTTAAACATCTCCAGAAGCGCAAGAAACATATGCCTGTTGATGTCGATGTCCGCCTGGGTGGCACGGATAGCGGCAGTCAACCCAATCTCTCTGAGTTCGGTTCAAAACTTCGTCAGAACCCAGAGTGTCAGCTTGTCCCACTTGGATACATAATGACACCAGCCCTCTACCCGAAAATCACCCTTCGGGTATGATCGTTTTGATGACAGCATACGATTAACAAAAGTCGAAGCACCAAAGGCAAAGGTGTCGGCATGGACGTCGCTATAAATACTCCCAAGACGCAGGGTTCGCCAGGTGAAAGAAGGCCCAGCCCGCGTGGCGACCAAAATATCCCTCTGGTTCGAGGTAGCATCGATCCTGATGGTGTCCGCCACCGCTCCCCCTGAGATGGGGTTAACTCCCATGACATCCTCCTCTTGGAGGAAAGACGGCAGAAAGCCGTCAAAGGCCAGTACCGCTCGAGCTGCTTCATGAACATGTGCACCCCTTTGGCTGAAAAGAACCAATCTTCCTTGATCCTCAGCACCTTCGCTTCAGTAGAAGTGAAGCGATCCCCGAACAGGAACTCAGGCTTCAGGAAAGTCTCATTACCAGGAACGACAGATTGCAAACTGCCACGCTCCATCATCCGCTGGAGAAACGCATACTGTTGCTCCTTGATTTGGGTCATTCTCTCGAGAAACTGATCCAACATGATGGCAGCTTGGGCAGGATTTATTACCTTTTTGTTATAATCAACTCCTATCTGACAGAGCGTCGCGTCCAAAAGTACTTCATTCAAAAGTGGGACGGTCATCGAAACAGGCGGTCAGAAAAAGATAATAAAAACTCAGATATGTTAAAACAACAAAGTAATATATATCTGAGCCGAGTTCTCATCAGAAGCACACACACACTGAACCTAAGCTCAGGCGCGTCTGAAAGGAAGCTTCAGCGCATCATCAAGACTCAAAGTCCATGCGTGTCAGCGAGAGGCTTCAGCGCATTATCAGGACTCGAAGTCCATGTGCGTTAGCGAGTGACTTTAGCGCATCATCAGGACTCAAAGTCCATGTGCGTTGGCAAAAAGCTTCAGCGCATCATCAGGACTCGAAGTCCATGCGCGTCAGCGAGAGGCTTCAGTGCATCATCAGGACTCAAAGTCCATGCGCGTCGGCAAGAAGCTTCGGCGCATCATCAGGACTCGAAGTCCATGCACGTCAGCGATAAGCTTCAGCGCATCATCAGGAGTCGAAGTCTATGCGCGTCAGCGAGAAGCTTCAGCGCATCATCAGGACTCGAAGTCCATGCGCGTCAGCAAAAAGCTTCAGCACATCATCAGGACTCGAGGTCCATGCGCGTCAGCGTATACGAGTTCTAAAAGAAGATTTGTGTTTGTTCAGAAAGCAACGATAAAACAATGACAAAAACCCACCAATCACCGTCGGCCGGACGTCGACGGGCATCCTGGGGACAGTATCAACAGAAGCCTCTGTAGGCTCTTTTCTTTTGCTTCATCCTCTGTCAGCAGCACCGTGAGGAGTTTTGGGAGCCATCTCGATAAAAAGAAGTTAGGGTTTTTGAAAACAAGAATACTAAAGAAGAAGAAAGCTTTGGCAGAAAGTAGAAGACTATCTCTTTCTACCAGATGCCTATTTATAGGCTTGGGTGATGTCAGCCGCCGCTTAGGGTTCTGCGAAGTAATAATTGCGGATAAACCAAAAGATCATCATTAATCTTTTTGTTTATTACGAAGCGTTATCATTTGAAATTGAGAGGAGCATGCACCTCATCACGGATGTGCGGAGCAATCATGCGCCCCGAACAGGCATGCGCCCCATTGAAGACACTACCATGCTTCCTATTCAAAGTATTCTAAAACTTGACAAAAAGTTTTGAAAACTTTGAAGGGGGTCTTGTAAAAGCATGGAATTTGAGGCACATCTACAGGCCAGAATTCCTATGCGCCTAACATTACATGCGCCAGGGGGCTCAGATGAAGTACTTGGCACAGCAGACAGCAAAAGTATAGACATAAAAAGAAGATTTTTATTTCATATAAAAGTTTATTACATGTCTAAAAAAGGGCTTTACAAGGGAGAATTTCTACAAAAAGAAAGATCCTACGACTACAGCCAGGCACAGCAAACTGCCATGCTCCTTCCGCCAGGCGCATCATCTTCCAGGCGCATCACTTCAGTATCTCAGTTAGACGCGTCTCTTCAGCATCTCAGTTAGGCGCATCTCTTCAGCATCTCAGTTATGCGCATCATGAAGTCTCAGCATATGCGCTCCACTTCAAGTGCTTTGGCTAAAGGAGCAGCTTTCAGCACAACCAGAGTGGGCAACACCACACTCTAGCTGGAGAAAGAGCTCTCTAAAGCCTAAGGAAGATGGGGGCACCACAATTCTGATCTACGCCTCTTCTGGAATAACGAAGACAGGGCTCGAGCATCCCTATCTTTGGATGTAACAGGCACGTTCCGCCTACCTCAGAAGACCGTAACCCCGACATTTGGATGTAACAGTCACCTTCACGAGTGCATACGAAGACAACTCGTCGCATCTTCACCCTCGGGAGCATCTCATCAATAGAATATACTCGAGAAAGTAAGTTCATTCGGGAAGACGTGAGAGAACGAGAAGCAAACTCTCTCCTTGCAGCTATTTATAGGCCGGACAAATCAAATCCATGCGCCAAGTGGCGGGCTCTTCGAATCCCATGCAATGAATTTGTATTTATGGTGATGAACCAGACGCTTCAAATTCGGCCAAGTCAAAACGGCTATTTAAAGCACTTGAAGAACTCAAAAGTCGGACCAATAAAGATGCGTCATACAAACGGATGCGCCGGTCAGATACCGCACATCGTACAGACGCGCCCGTCAGTACCAAGTGCCCCGTATGGATGCACCCAAACAAAGCATAGATCTATGCGTCCTAATCAACATGGACCTGTGCGCCCAATCGACGCATCACCCCATCAAGCAATTAATGCCAAAGTGACAGAGTTGGCAGCACGTCCCCCGAGGACTGAACAGTTGGCAGCTTTTTCAGAAGATGAAGTGTCGCCGATGTCAGCATCATCATTACTTTCCTCCGACTGTTATAAACCCATGTGGCCGACCAACCACTCGCATGCGCCTCAGCAGCCATGCACCCGAAGACTCCCATGCGCCTCAAAAGCCGTACACCCAGACCGGTTCATGACTCATGAAGGTTGTGAGCCAAAGTCTTCTTATGCGCCTAATCCCAGGCGCATCCTGTCAGATCACTCTCCACCAAATTCGAGATCTTTGAGCAACGGACATGCGCCATATGTCCTTTGACTCAATTCAGCCTATGAAGGGGTGTTAATCACCTAAGATCTCAGCAACTGAAAGATCCTCTCCCCTGCTACGTGCCAGCCCACAAATACAATATAAAGGATTCAACCCATAAGTGATGGTGCATCATCCATGCGCCTCCCGCAGCTTCAACCACATGGCGTCCCCACGTACAGGCGCATCCTACTTATGTGCGCATGTGGAGCTAGCCTGCAAGCTATAAATAGAGGGATCATTTCCTTCTTCTGGACATATACACACGCACATACAGAGGAACAGAAATAGATAGACACTCAACGTCTTCTTTCTCTCCTTAATCTCCAGCACCTAGAGCAACTCAGACCTTCAGAGAACTGAAAACCGTCGTCAGATCGTCAACGGAGTCAACGCATTACCACTCGCTCCATCGATCCAAGATAAATAAAAGTGTACTCCTAGGACTACATCCAAGTCCTACTTTGTAATACTGTTCCGTTTGTAATTGAAATTGCAATCAAAAGATTTTAATGGCAAACAGTATCCCAACAAGGTGGATGCGGGTTGTGACAGGCACTCCCAATGATGAAACACTAGGCCGAATAAATACCTTATCGAGCAACTCTTGCAACTGAATCTTGAGTTCCTTCAGCTTTGTTGGGGCCATTATGTACGAAGCCTTGGAAATCGATCGGGTGTCGGAAAAGGTATCAATAGTAAATTCGATTTCTTGATTGGGTGTCATATCGGGTAACTCATTCGGGAACACATCAGGGAATTCTTCCATAATGTCAGTTTGACTTTCGTTTGCACTATTTTGTTTCATGTCTTAAACGGACGCCAAGTATCCTTCGCAGACGGAATGTAGCATCCTCTAAGCAAAAATTGCTAAAATTACCATGCAAGTTGTCGATGCTTCACCACACGAGTAGCAGAATTCGGTCACTCTGGGTATGCGGAATGTGACTTTCTTTGTTGTGTAGTTGATGGTGGCATTGCAGGCGTCGAGCCAATCCATTCCCACTATGATGTCATAGTCCTTAATATCTAATACTATTGCATCAAGATACACATGTTTAACTAAATGTGTAAGTAGAGACATGCCCGACGATATGTTAACGCTAAGATTAAGTCCTAACTGTGACATAATAATTTCGTATTCGGCAGCAAAATCTGCCGATATGAAGCTTTATATGTGTGGCATCCGAATCAAATAGTATGCAAACAGGCTTATTATTGTAGAGTAGTATACCTATCATGACTATATCTGAGGCAAATGCCTCATCTCGAGTCAGGGAGTAGACGCATCCTTGGGTATTGGGATGACGGTCTTGGACATTTTGTTGTGCCGACTGGAGAGCTCAATGTATGGGGCTTCGATTCTGATGATTGGGTTGCGGTAAGGCATCTTGACTTCGCTTTCAGGCAAAACAATCTCTAGTGATGTGCCATTTTTCCCGCAAAAGTGGCAAACTATGTTCATGGTACGACATTTGTTGGCTTGGTGTTTAGTATTGTTACATTTGGTGCAAAGAAGCCTTGGGTTTTTCCCTTGATAGCCACCATTCTTTGTACGTTTTGGAGCATTGTTGCCTCCAGCAAAGCAAGGGCGTTTGTGATTGGAGTATTGCATAATGTCGGCAGCGATTGGAGAATATTGGCGCTCAAGATGGAGAGCATGATTAAGAGACTTGCCCATGTTCTTGTATTTCGGCACTGACACGTGGTCATAGATGGAGGGCCGCAGACCTACGTCGAATATTCTAATGTGAATCTTCTCTGTATGTAGAAATACACCAGTAAATTTGAAAAATTTATTGAATTTTGTCGCATACTGTTGCACTATGATATTCTCTGTGACAACTGTATGAATTCATTCTCCTTCTTTCGACGAACAGCTGAAGGAAGATACTCGACTTTGAAGGCTTTACAAACATGGCCTAAGAGATCGACGCAGAGTTCTTGTCACGTCGGATCGCTCGCTTGTGTATGACATCGTGTGCATTCAACCGATGTTGACGTTGTACGCAGGTGAGTTGCTTAGATTCTTCAATCTCGAGGAGCTCGAAGTGGTCCTCCAGCTCTTCTAACCAGTCAATCGCCATATAAGGGCCTTCGGTAACGCTGAAGAATGTACGACACACTTTTTTGAATTCTGGCACCTCAAAGTTGTAGCTTTTCTATGTTGTGGGTTGGGGCACGAACTCTTCCTGATCGAATTCAATGGGTCAGGTTGTAGGTTCGATGGCAGCATGTGTCATGACAGAGTTTCTAATGGCCATAGCTGTCTGTACACTCTGTTGAAGAGTATCAAGCTACTTCTAAGGCACCTTGAATTATACTTCGAACCTGGCTTCGAATTGGGCCTGTCGTGCCTCCAATTGTGGATGCTGGTTTTTGGTTTGTTTCTGCAGTGCCTCTATCATGCGTAGCATCCTTTCCATAGCTTTGGCAGAAGGTTCGACCATTGAACTACTCGAGCCACTTGAAGTGATCGCCTCATTCTCGGCCGCGACTTCTCCAACTTCTAAAAATAGAAGACAACTCATATTAGTCTCAAAAAATATTACGGCTCATTGTATGGGAACAACACATCTCATTGACATAAAGTAAAGGGTTTGAGACTCATGACGGAAGGCCAAGGACATAAAGCGGAGCTCTGATACCATTATGTCATGCCCCAATTTCCAAAGAACGATAGTCATCCCCCGGGCGTGATGTCGTGCGAACCTGAGTTGCACTCTCATAAGGCATTGTCATAAGATTGTCCAAAACACAACATCTAATAGAGTATACAGAGAAATTAAACAACACAATGAAATGGAAGGAGCTTTCTTTTTATTGCAATAAACATCATTTACAAGACTATATTATAGTAATTGTCGCGTGGGCTTACCACTTGACTCGATTACAAAATGAACGTTGATGGGATAGTCGTTCCATATATTACATCCCCTTTCAACCAGAATACTTCAAAACACCTGCTATGGTGGGGAGTCGAGCCATCTTTCTTTGGACTAAAATACGGAGTCTTCAAAAGAATTGAGACAAGCCTTCGACACGCGGACGAGGTTTCAAAACACACTAGTGTCGCCTTCAGCTAATAGGCACTTCCTTATTAGTTTGGAGTACCTGTGGAGAGCGAGGATCGGTACGTTCCCGTACTGGTGCATGACTAATTAAATTCTATGCTCTCATTTGGTTTAAGAAATTATGTGAAGTGTGCTATATATTTGATCTTTCTAGTCATCCTAGTAGTTTTCATGCAAGAATTTGTCACGACCCACACCCACTGTGAGAGAACGAGCACGTAACAACGCCCAGCCTATGCCGCAGTGTCGGCGGTAGAACGCTGTCCTAGGTTACTATCTAATCAACAACTCACGCAATTATATAATGTACTTGTCAAATATCAACTCCGAACGGAGGACAAGTATAGATATAATGAATCTCAATCACAGTCTAAGAACGATAAGATATCACAGAAGATAAAATCTAAGACTAATAAGAGAGATAAAACCAACAACTAATAATATAAACTCAGAAAATCTCAACTACAAATCTCAACTACAATCTCAAACACAATCTCAACTACATACAGCTCCAGTTCTAAACATAAAAGCTAAACAACAACTAGATAATCTCCCAATCACTCCTGAGTGTCGGGGCCATAGGTAGCTAAACCATCTCCACAGTAATATGTAGGGCATGTGTCCTCAGGGCAGTCATCTGTAAAATTTTCAAAAGGTCCAGTCAGGACTGGAACGAGTACAACTCCTCAAGAAAACCCAAGTAAAAGACAGGAAACTATAATGCAGTTATAGACAGTTTTATTGATGAATATGGCAGTTTATATACAGGTGATGGTATAGAGAAACAGTAAGATACAAGAAAAGTAAAGTAACTAAACAAGAGAAGAATGATGGCAATGACGACTGTAAATAAATCCAGCTGAACTAAAGTAACATGATGAGTCCAGGCAGTAAATGTAAAACAAGTATAAACTGCTATAATCCAGTACGAGATGAATCTAATACAAGATGAATCCAGTACAAGATGATTCTAGGTAGTCATCAAGAATCCAGGTGAGTCCAACTAATCTAATAGTGTGTTTTAAAATACCGAGATCGACATGTAAACGGCTGTGGGTAATCTGGCACACCTCTCACTGATCAGACGAGAGATGGCTATGCTTCTAGTAGATTCCAGTTGGAGATTCCAGATTTGGGGTATGTCTACATGTCTTACTCAATATTTTCCCGCCCTGTAATACAAATGAATCCAGAATTCGACACAAGAATCGAGATGAGTCCAGCCAAAATATGATCATTCCAGAAATAGATTTCGGAATGATTCCAGTGATTCCAGTAATAGAGGCCAGATAATATGGTGAGTGTGTCGCATACATGAATCCAGAAATATCCATACGTGTGGTATCAGAGAATCACATAAAACTAAATAGAACTGAAATACAGTAACTGGCAAATAAATAAGAGAACTATCATAGAATGTACTCGCCTGATACTCTGAAAAGAGTAGTATAATGTCATATGTCTGCACCAGAGTCACAATGTCCTAAATAGAACAGTACAGGTTATAATGTGTTTAAAATAAGGTAAATGATGTTTATGATGCAATCTACATGACTTCTAGGTCAATCTAGGTCAAAGTCAACTCTAAGTCAAACCTGGTCAACTGTCTAGGTCAAACTAGGTCCAAGTCAAACTTGGTCAACTCTGGGTCAACCCAAGTCAAACTAGACTGGTCAAACTAAGTCAACTAGGTCAAACTTAGTCTAGTCAAGTCTCACTAGGCCTAACCAAGCCTAGACTAGCAAGCACACCCAAATTTCTAGGCTATACAAGCCAAACTCACTCCTGACTGGCAATCAAGCCATAAACACAGGTTTATGAGCCATAGGCTATATCACACATATTCACCACATTATTATCAAGCATAAAGATATATATACATATCAATACATATATATATATATACCTATGTATAGAGAATAGGAAAACACATATATGTGTCCAAGTGTGTGTGTGTGTCATGAGTGAGAGTGTGGAAGAATACAAGAGAGTGGGATATGGGATGTGTGTGTGTGTATGAGCATGATACAGTGCAATGTGTGTAGGCTAGGTGTATATATCAATGTGTGTGTGTGTATATAGAGAGTGGGCAAGTGACAGGAAAAACCATGTGTGTGAGGGTCCATTTCAGATTGTGTGTGTTAGGCTAGTTCATGGGTGAGAGTGTCATTAGAGTTTTCATGTGTGTGTAGTGTCTAATGGTGTGTGTACATGTAATTCTAGAAAACAGTGTCAAATGAGGGTGTGTGTATACAGGGTGTACATGGCTATGTGTGTGTGTGTAGTGTAACAGGGAACAAATCAGCCCATGTGTAAACCTGAAAAGAAAAACAGTGTGTTATAGAGCAATACAGTGGTGTGTCAAGCCATGGTGAGTGTGTGTGTGTGTTTAAACCAATCTCAGGAAATTGAGACCAAGTCTCAGGCAATTCAGTTCCTGTGCAATGTGTGGCAAGTGTGTGTGTGTAGTGTAGAAACATAGGAAATCAGTGTGTTGATAGGAATTAAACCCAGTGTTGTGTCATCCTAATGTGTGTGTAATAGTTAACAGGAAATGACAGTTTTTTATGATATCAATTCAGTTTTAAAAGAGAAAAATCAAAGGACAGTTAGGTTAGTGTGTTTGCATTAGAGTTTCCTTAATCAACCAAAATCGAACTCATAACATTTCCAATACCAAATTGAATCTAAATTAGGGTGTGGTAATCAAAACATAACCAATTCAGTTGAACAAGGTTTAAATAACAGAAATAAAATGGTAAACTATGTATCAGTCCACTCGACAGTTCAATAAGCAACCAAAAACCTAATTGAACTCCAAAAACCCACACCATTCAGTAAACAATCTAATCCAACAAGAAAAACCTATCTATCTGTAGCTAATACGTATGTAGGAATCAATTTGTGGCGATTAAACATCAATTAAAATGGGTTAACTGGGAATCAAATCTCAGAAATTTAAAACTGAAGTGCGTATCAGAGCAAAAGAGAAATATCGAAATTCGAATACTAAAACAAGTTAATACACCAAGGTGAGGGTTGGTAAATTATGTTACATATGTGCAGGTATCCCTCGAGTCCTCTCGTGTCACCCAGGGCCGAATACGGCGTGTCCACACATCAAGAACCACTCTCGTGCACACACAGACATGCTGTCTCGTGCACGCGTGCACTCGTGTCTAGGATACGACACACGATACGACACAACACGTGGGTGTGCACCTAGGTTCGCCTACGGTAGAGCCACCTCATAGACACCCTGCACTGTGTCCACGAGACTCCAGGATGCGACACAGAGCCCGTGACAGCGTGCAGATTGCCGCTGTGCGCGCGCAGCGCGTGCCCAGTGCGGGCACGATTGCTCCACGTGTACACAACCATCTGCTCCCAAATTTTAGGAGCACGATGTCAGATGTTGCCCCTCACTCCACACAAAAATTGACGTATCCACGTGTCCTGTGTCGGGAGTTCTCAGCCCCGTGATGCAGGACACAGTGTACGTGTGTGCACAGCGTGTCCAACACAAATTTTCGACACAATAGGACACTAAAATACCAGAAACCCTTCACAGAAAATAACCTACAGACCTAGATCTAGGACTCTATTCAAATAGATTTGCAAAATTTGCAAATCGAAATGGTTCGGACATTTCGTCGAACACCTAGCTATTAGGTTCGATACGTGTCCGATACGGACACGTAACCTAATGCAAATGACACGAATTTCCTTCCGAAATTAGGGGACACCTATTCCTAAACCATCATGCAAAGAAATCACAAAAATAATGCAATTTAAAGGGTTTTACCTATAGGTGCAATTTGTATGGAAAAGCTCCAAATGGGGGGTGTTCCTCTTGATGGCCAAATGCTCCAAATGAGCCCAAAACTGAAATAGCTCTCCACCAACAGTTCATAAACTCAATTTAGAACCCAATGCAAAAGACTAGGATGAAAAAGGAGATCAAATGAATAAAATGGAAATTTTTGGAAGGGGAAAACTTACCTTTCTTTTCTCCAAGTGTAGGAATGATAAAAAGAGGCAAGCCCTAATGAATAAGTATTTAAATAGGGTGGGGATCCCTATGTGGCTGTTCATAGTTTTAATAATTAGGGTTAGGGTTCACTAAATGGCCCATGGGCTTAAGTCATAAGTCATTAAGTCATGAAATCATAAGTCATTTCATTAAACCATAAATCATGAAATGATTTCACTCAAACTAATCCTCCTATTCCAAAATTAGTCTCTAATGACTAAAAGTAGGTTAACCTAAGTTAAGCTATGGTCACCATGGCTAGGGTTAGGTTCTAGGCTAGTCCACTAGGTCTCAACAAGTCAAAGTCAAACTAGAATTCACCAATTCAACAATTCACAAAATAATTCAAATAAGTCAAAATGACCAAATTACCCCTAGGCTAAAAATGATAATTAAGTCATCATAATGACATGGTTAGGCTCTAGGTCATGCAGTCTCTCAGGTTTCACTAGCAGCACCTCAAAATCATAAGTCATGACTTAACCAGTTTTTAAATAGTTGAAAAATTATTAAAAATCACTAAAAATCATAATATGAATTAAATATCAATAATTAATAATTAAAATTACAAAATTTTAAAATTATCCTTATCTGGAAAATTAGGTGTTACAATCCTATCCACCTTAGAAAAATTTTGTCCTCGAAATTAAGATGATCGTACCATTCCTAGGTCAAACCCCCAGCAAATCAAGGTCGAAGCAACATAATCCTACTGGTTGTGAATTCACAGTCTCGATCGGGGTAGCTACACTATCTAGCAATCAAAATAATATCCTGGCAGGTACTATTGGAATCACACATGAAAGTGGAAAAGAAGAATGAGAAGGACAAACCTGCTAACCCATCACCTGCAGCGTCGGTCTCCTCGACCGCCATCGCAAAAGCTCCACCCCTCTGGTGCTGAGCTACAGGTGGCCTAGCTCCCTCAAAAGGAGGTGCAAAGGGACAGTCTATCTTCTGGTGGGCTTCAGACCCACAGGAATAGCAAACCTTCAGCCTCTTCCTACACTGCTCTCTGGTGTGTCCCAACTTCCTGCAGTAGGAACAACTGATCGTCTCCGGGTCCTGACCCCGATACTGATACTGTACCTGCTGAACCATCACTGGTGCCCGGGTCTGCTGAATCTGAATGTGAGGCCTCTTGGCCTGGCCTCCGCTGCTGCTACCACTCTAGAAGTCACGACCCTTCTTCAACTTCAACTCCAGGTCGTCCTCTGCTGCCATCGCCCCAGAAAATATCTCCACAAAGGTAGCGTTTCGGTCGCTCTTAGTCAGCGACCGAACCTCTCGAATCAGGCCTCGGCGGAACTTCCTCGCCTTCGTCTTCTCAGCCAAGTCATCTATGAACCGGGCCAATCGACAAAACTCCCCGGCATGCTCAGCTACCGTCTGGGTTCCCTGAACCAGACCCTCAAACTGTGCCTCTATGCCTCCCAAGGCCACATCAGGAAAGAACTGCTCCTTGAACAGTTTCTTGAACTGGGCCCAAGTCTGGCCCTCAACTCCCACCCTGGGATCTGTCTGGTACCACGCACGGGCTAAGTCCTGCATCTGACTGCCTGCCGCCTCGATATGGAGTCGATCTGGTATCTCTGCCAGTCTGAATATCTCCTCGATATGCTCTATCCAGTCGTCTGCATAATGAATGCCCTCAGTGCCCAGGAACTCTCTGGGGTACATCTTCTTGAAGTCCTGTAATCCTTCTCCTTTCGACGAGGCTGCTGCTGCTCCCCCTGAGCAGTCACCATCTCTACTGTAGCACGAACCAGCTGGTGGGCCTCGTCAATCCCCTGACGATAATCGACAGTCTGTCGCTGCTGCTGCTGCTGATAAGACGCCAGAATCCTCTCCACGAAAGAGAATAGATGAGCAGCATCTACCATCCCTGCAGGTGGAGGCTGCTGCGGTAGAAGGATCTCGGGAAGCACCGGACTCTGCCTCCCAGCTGATAGAACACCCACCCCAGCTGATGGATCTCCGAAAGCTGCTGAAACACCCACCCCAGCTGGCATGACTGGGGCTGCGGTACCAGGGGCTGGCTGCTGAAGGTGAGAGGTGGCAGACCCCTCTGCAGCGGCTACTGTACCAGAGGGATGTGATCGTGTCTCCACCATCTTGAAGACAGATCGAAAAGGAAGTCAATACTGAACAGGAATCGATAAAATCAAAGGAGGACAGTTTATTTCAAAGAAGACAATTAGTAAGATATGTAGATGGCATGAATTGAAGCAAATTTTTTTCTAACTGTGATTGAGTACCTCTCCGTTAAAGCCTATCTCTCAATCCTATCGCAGGCTCGTGGCAGTACAACTAAGTCGCCGTACTACCACGATATCGCACTAATGCGACTCTCGACCTGCATGGGCCACCACTAAAAACGTGTCACGACCCGCACCCACTGTGAGGGTACGAGCACGTAACAACGCCCAGCCTATGCCGCAGTGTCGGCGGTAGAATGCTGTCCTAGGTTACTATCTAATCAACAACTCACGCAATTATATAATGTACTTGTTAAATCTCAACTTCGAACGGAGGACAAGTATAGATATAATGAATCTCAATCACAGTCTAAGAACGATAAGATATCACAGAAGATAAAAGCTAAGACTAATAACAGAGATAAAACCAACAACTAATAATATAAACTCAGAAATTCTCAACTACAAATCTCAACTACAATCTCAAACACAATCTCAACTACATACAGCTCCAGTTCTAAACATAAAAGCTAAACAACAACTAGATAATCTTCCAATCACTCCTGAGTGTCGGGGCCATAGGTAGCTAAACCATCTCCACAGTAATATGTAGGGCATGTGTCATCAGGGCAGTCATCTGTAAAATTTTCAACAGGTCCAGTCAGGACAGGAACGAGTACAACTCCTCAAGAAAACCCAAGTAAAAGACAGGGAACTATAAAGAAGTTATAGATAGTTTTATTGATGAATATGGCAGTTTATATACAGGTGATGGTATAGAGAAACAGTAAGATACAAGGAAAGTAAAGTAACTAAACAAGAGAAGAATGATGGCAATGACGACTGTAAATAAATCTAGCTGAACTAAAGTAACATGATGAGTCCAAGCAGTAAATGTAAAACAAGTGTAAACTGCTATAATCCAGTACGAGATGAATCTAATACAAGATGAATCCAGTACAAGATGATTCTAGGTAGTGATCAAGAATCCAGGTGAGTCCAGCTAATCTAATAGTGTGTTTTAAAATACTGAGATCGACATGTAAACGGCTGTGGGTAATCAGACACACCTCTCACTGATCAGGCGAGAGATGGCTATGCTTCCAGTAGATTTCAGTTGGAAATTCCAGATTTGGGGTATGTCTACATGTCTTACTCAATATTTCCCTGCCCCACAATACAAATGAATCCAGAATTCGACACGAGAATCGAGATGAGTCCAGCCAAAATATGATGATTTCAGAAATAGATTCCGGAATGATTCCAGTGATTCCAGTAATAGAGGCCAGATAATATGGTGAGTATGTCGCATACATGAATCCAGAAACATCCATACGTGTGGTATCAAAGAATCACATAAAACTAAATAGAACTGAAATACAGTAACTGGCAAATAAATGAGAGAACTATCAGAGAATGTACTCGCCTGATACTCTGAAAAGAGTAGTATAATGTCAGATGTATGCACCGGAGTCACAATGTCCTAAATAGAACAGTATAGGTTATAATATGTTTAAAATAAGGTAAATGATGTTTATGATGCAATCTACATGACTTCTAGGTCAATCTAGGTCAAAGTCAACTCTAAGTCAAACCTGGTCAACTGTCTAGGTCAAACTAGGTCCAAGTCAAACTTGGTCAACTCTAGGTCAACCCAAGTCAAACTAGACTGGTCAAACTAAGTCAACTAGGTCAAACTTAGTCTAGTCAAGTCTCACTAGGCCTAACCAAGCATAGACTAGCAAGCACACCCAATTTCTAGGCTATACAAGCCAAACTCACTCCTGACTGGCATTCAAGCCATAAACACAGGTTTATGAGCCATAGGCTATATCACACATATTCACCACATTATTATCAAGCATAAAGATATATATACATATCAATACATATATATATACCTATGTATAGAGAATAGGAAAACACATATATGTGTCCAAGTGTGTGTGTGTGTCATGAGTGAGAGTGTGGGAGAATACAAGAGAGTGGGATATAGGATGTGTGTGTGTGTATGAGCATGATACAGTGCAATGTGTGCAGGCTAGGTGTATATATCAATGTGTGTGTGTATATAGAGAGTGGGCAAGTGACAGGAAAAACCATGTGTGTGAGGGTCCATTTCAGATTGTGTGTGTTAGGCTAGTTCATGGGTAAGAGTGTCATTAGAGTTTTCATGTGTGTGTAGTATCTAATGGTGTGTGTACATGTAATTCTAGAAAACAGTGTCAAGTGAGGGTGTGTGTGTAGAGGGTGTACAGGGCTATGTGTGTGTGTGTAGTGTAACAGGGAACAAATCAGCCCATGTGTAAACTTGAAAAGAAAAACAGTGTGTTATAGAGCAACGCAGTGGTGTGTCAAGCCATGGTGAGTGTGTGTGTTTAAACCAATCTCAGGAAATTGAGATTAAGTCTCAGGCAATTCAGTTCCTGTACAATGTGTGACAAGTGTGTGTGTGTAGTGTAGAAACATAGGAAATCAGTGTGTTGACAGGAATTAAACCCAGTTGTGTCATCCTAATGTGTGTGTAATAGTTAACAGGAAATGACAGTTTTTTATGATATCAATTCAGTTTTAAAAGGGAAAAATCAAAGGACAGTTAGGTTAGTGTGTTTGTATTAGAGTTTCCTTAATCAACCAAAATCGAACTCATAACATTTCCAATACCAAATTGAATCTAAATTAGGGTGTGGTAATCAAAACATAACCAATCAGTTGAACAAGGTTTAAATAACAGAAATAAAATGGTGAACTGTGTATCAGTCCACTCGACAGTTCAATAAGCAACCAAAAACCTAATTGAACTCCAAAAACCCACACCATTCATTAAACAATCTAATCCAACAAGAAAAACCTATCTATCTGTAGCTAATACGTATGTAGGAATCAATTTATGGTGATTAAACATCAATTAAAATGGGTTAAACTGGGAATCAAATCTCAGAAATTTAAAACTGAAGATTGTATCAGAGGAAAAGGGAAATGTCGAAATTCGAATACTAAAACAAGTTAATACACCAAGGTGAGGGTTGATAAATCATGTTACATATGTGCATGTGTCCCTCGAGTCCTCTCGTGTCACCCAGGGCCGGATATGGCGTGTCCACACGTCAAGAACCACTCTCGTGCACACACAGACACGCTGTCTCGTGCACGCGTGCACTCGTGTCTAGGACACGACACACGACATGACACAACACGTGGGTGTGCACCTAGGTTCGCCTAGGATAGGGCCACCTCACAGACACCCTGTACTGTGTCCAAGAGACTCCAGGATGCGACACAGAGCCCGTGTCAGCGTGCGGATTGTCGCTGTGCGCACGCAGCGCGTGCCCAGTGCGGGCACGATTGCTCCACGTGTACACAACCATCTGCTCCCAAATATTGGGAGCACGATGTCAGACGTTGCCCCTCACTCCACACAAAAATTGACGTGTCCACGTGTCCTGTGTCTGGAGTTCTTAGCCCCGTGATGCAGGACACAGTGTACGTGTGTGCACAGCGTGTCCAACACGAATTTCTGACACAATAGGACACTAAAATACCAGACACCCTTCACAGAAAATAACCTACACACCTAGATCTAGGACTCTATTCAAATAGATTTGCAAAATTTGCAAATCGAAATGGTTCGGGCATTTCGTCGAACACCTAGCTATTAGGTTCGATACGTGTCCGATACGGACACGTAACCTAATGCAAATGACACGAAATTCCTCCAAAAATTAGGGGACACCTATTCCTAAACCATCATGCAAAGAAATCACAAAAATAATGCAATTTAAAGGGTTTTACCTATAGGTGCAATTTGTATGGAAAAGCTCCAAATGGGGGGTGTTCCTCTTGATAGCCAAATGCTCCAAATGAGCCCAAAACTGAAATAGCTCTCCACCAACAGTCCATAAACTCAATTTAGAACCCAATGCAAAAGACTAGGATGAAAAAGGAGATCAAATGAATAAAATAGGAATTTTTAGAAGGGGAAAACTTACCTTTCTTTTCTCCAAGTGTAGGAATGATAAAAAGAGGCAAGCCCTAATGAATAAGTGTTTAAATAGGGTAGGGATCCCTATGTGGCTGTTCATAGCTTTAATAATTAGGGTTAGGGTTCACTAAATGGCCCATGGGCTTAAGTCATAAGTCATTAAGTCATGAAATCATAAGTCATTTCATTAAACCATAAATCATGAAAGATTTCACTCAAACTAATCCTCCTACTCCAAAATTAGTCTCTAATGACTAAAAGTAGGTTAATCTAAGTTAGGCTAGGGTCACCATGGCTAGGGTTAGGTTCTAGGCTAGTCCACTAGGTCTCAACAAGTCAAAGTCAAACTAGAATTCACGAATTCAACAATTCACCAAATAATTCAAATAAGTCAAAATGACCAAATTACCCCTAGGCTAAAAATAAGAATTAAGTCATCATAATGACATGGTTAGGCTCTAGGTCATGTAGTCTCTCAGGTTTCACTAGCAGCACCTCAAAATCATAAGTCATGACTTAACCAGTTTTTAAATATTTTAAAAATTATTAAAAATCACTAAAAATTATAATATGAATTAAATATCAATAATTAATAATTAAAATTACAAAATTTCAAAATTATCCTCATCTGGAAAACTGGGTGTTACAGAATTTGATAGGAATAAAGACATAAGTTACGCTAGAATTTACCAACAGCATATTGTGCCGTGCAATGTGAGGCTTACTGTAACCCCTCTTCCCAAAATTTTGATAATATATTTTTATTTATTTATTTGAATTAAATGGTAATTTTATAAATAATTACTTAGTTAATTATTACGGTAGATGACTTTAGCCATGGTTGAGTTTTGGAATATAAGGTAATTAAAAATCATGGTACGGATAGTGCAATGGCGTGCTTTGAATAGTGTTCTAGCTCTGGTTAGGAAGGCCAAGCCATAGTGATGACCTAACTAGAAAAACCAGGCCAAGTTGCGACTTAACCCTTACCGAAGATTTATTTATTTATTAATTATATTATTGAGTTTAGGAAACCGATTATACCATTTTAGTTCGGACTGGACCCGAACGGAGCCCAAGCCCATGTAGTCATGCGGTACGTCCAATGACATTCGTGTCGATGGATATTGGGATGAGGGTGTTGTATTTTATTTTAATAATTTAATGAATATTTTCTAGTATTCGTAATTAAATATTATAATTATCATTATTAGTTGATATTCAGTGACAATTGTAGAAAATAGGTCCTTGTACATTTTGGGATTTTTAGACTGTACATAAATGGTATATACACCATTATTGATTTATTAAATTTTGTTATTAATATTAATATTATTATTATTATTAAGGTTATTATTATATAATAATAATATTATTATTATTAGTTATATTATATTTGTCAAATAAATGTTATATATATTCATATTTATATAGATAAGGCCCTAGACTGAAAATAGATAATATTAAATATATGGGATTTTAGAGTACTATATCTATATATGATACATGTGCATATTTGGGTGTATATATATCTATACAGAAATATTTTCATATATATATATGAATATATATATATATATATATTCATATATATATACATATATATATATATATATATATATATATATATATATATATATATATATATATATATATATTTAAGTCTAATACAAGAAAAAAAAGAAAGAAAAAAAGAGAGGAAAAGCCACAGCAATACTCACGAGGTATTGGGGGTCCAATATCTCGTGAGTCATACAAAGCCCCAAACCCGCGAGTGTCCCCAGCCCAAACCGAGAGCATCACATATATGCGGATATATATATATATATATATATATATATATATATATATATATATATATATATATATATATATATATATATATAGAGAGAGAGAGGAGATGGGATTTCGACCAAAACTCAAACCCTAATCCAACTTCACCCTGTCGTGCGCACCCCAGCAACCAGGGTGGCCACCGGCGATCCCGCGCCACCGTACGACCGTCGGACGGCGGCTGAAACCGAGAGCAATGACAACAATACAGTAACATCGAGCGTAGGAATAGGCCAACTTCGAGGCAATGGTTTGTCGCCTCCTGTGGATCGTTTTATGAACCGATCGATCTGGAACATTCACAACATGAACCCCTCCTAACCCCTTCAATTATGTCGATTTAAGTTCCACAGTACGTGCCATAAATCGAGGTAAAAGTTGCCGAAAAACCTGTTTAAAACATGACAGGAACCCGTCCCAAAGACCCAACTTGGCAGGCGTTTTATGATCTGTATGTTAGGAATTTTAGAAAACTATTTAATGACAGTCCTAGACAACCTATAGGGCTTCGAATTCCTTTTTGTAGAATCAAATTTCGTCGATTGTGCGTCGAGAAATTAGATTCCCGATTTGGCGAAAAGCCTGTTTTTAAAGTTGTAGAAATTATGAAAAACCTCTCGATACGACGTGCGTCCCGGCAATCTGGGCGACGTGGTCATGAATTGAAAGCATCGAAAGAGGCATAACGACTTCGTGGATATGTGGGCTTTGATGAAATTCAAATTGGTCGCGTGTGCGCGACGAATTTGATATGTATCCGTCAAAATTTATCGTATCAACCTCTTTGTAAATTTCCCAATTACTTTGAGCACGCTCGTCAGATTGAGATGAAACTTATGCCAGCAGGACCGTATCATTTTTCTGCTCCTATATGACAAGTTTGGTCCAATTCTGAGACAGTTGATTGGATCGCCGTTTTGCGGGCCCTACGGTCCGACTCAATGGGCAATTTTGTGCACGACCCGCCGAAATCCAACTTTGGACATACGATTGGATTCGTATCATCAAAAAGAATTTGTAGACATGTAGTTCGATGAATTTAGAGATCATTGACTCTAGTACGCTTTTCGGTGCAAAGCGGGTCTAACTATGGACACCGTTTTGACCAGAAATTACCGTTTTGCTCCTATGTCCAGAATTGGACTTAAGAACAGGCAATTCTAGCTAATTTGACTATTCTGAGAACATTGGTAATGTCTATTTTAGCATCTGGAGACTGTTGTACAAGTTTTGACTATTGTGGCACATTGAGTGGTTTGGATTGTCGGTTTCACCAGCAAAGGACCACAGGTAAGTACAGTTTATTGTTTGTTTTCAGTATTGATCTTTACTATGCATCATTATTAGTTGATAGATATCTGATTTAAGTCTTTATGTTGTTTTTATTCTTTGTGGTGTCGGGGGAGGTGAAGTACCGAAGATATGTGATTTGACCTTAGACAGTGTAGACAGTGTAGACAGTGATTTCTATTACATTGTTTAGTATAGACAGTATAACTTTATGCAGTATAGACAGTGTAACTTTTTGCAGTATAGACAGTGTAACTTTATGCAGCATAGACAGTGTAACTTTATATAGTGTAGACAGTGTAACTTTAGACAATGTAGACAGTGTCGTGTAATTGTCCCGAGACCGATCACATATCAAAAGTATTTCAGTCTGTCAGTCGGTGAGTATTTTTTGTTTTTTATTTTACTGCTTTCGGTATGTAGTTTATTCTATTTTTGTCTTCATTTGTTTTTATGAATCATATGTTTAAAGGCTAACCTCTGTCATATAGTCATTTTTATATATTGAAACTGCATTCAATGAATTGTACTCGTTCCATTCCTGACTGGAAACCAATATTTTTTAGGTTAGCCGTGGATTCACTTAGCATGGGGAGTTACGGGTGTACTTACAGACGAAAAGCCTAGAGACTAGCTAGATAGATGAGTTTTAGTTATTCCAATAGTTGTACGAGTTTATATTTTCTATAAATATAAAACTTGTGAATATTGTAAGATAAATTAGTTTTATGAATAAGCATTGTTTTATTTATTTTGATCATCATGGCCGTGTCAGCGTTCTACCACCGACTCTGCGTCATAGGCTAGCTTGGACACGTCTCGTATCCGAAAAAAATTAGGTGCGGGTCGTGACAAGTTTTATTGGTGGCCCATGCAGGTCTGGTTTCTCAAATCATGCGAACTCGTAAAAGTACTTAAGTTAGTCATACTATTACGAGCCTGTGACTAGGAAATGCTCATTCACGAATTAGGGATTAATTTAATTTAAGAGAATGGACTAGGACTAGGAGTCCCTTATACTAATTTACCGATGGGTAGTCTAGGCCATGCAATTTAGATAAGGATTTACTAATTTTAATAGATTGTCAGATCACTATAGGTACACTATTACCTCTTGATATGACGATATGATCCAATGTAGATAGATTATTCACTTGGTGAGGCAGGACTTCATAGAATTAATGATCTAACCTTGATAAATTGTCCAATTCCTTCTCTTTGCCCTTTAGATTATCATCCTCACATCTTAGTCCGAATTGCCTATTTAGTTCCTATTTCGCCCTAAGAATTATTATTTTATGATTATGTTATCCATATGTGAACCCCGAGTTAGTTTCGATTCAAAGTTTTTCCTCCATGGTTTGAATACACATGAAATAGATACTAGAATATTTGTATTTCTTTTGTCTTTAGTTATTTCCTCCCCGATCAATCTTTTACTTTAAAGATTGGGACTTATAGGCAGATGTTTACACTTTCTATCGTAGTCAACTTGTTTGAATCTCTAGAAGCTCATGAATTTTACGGATATAGTTAAATAAATGTTAGTTCACTCAAATGGCAGGACAACAGCGCACTGTCGCAAATTATTTGAATTTTAGAGACTATAGATTCACTGCAGCCAGCAGCGCACTGGCGAGGCACGACCCCTAGAGTTGAATTAGTTTAAAAAAATATAGATTATAGAATGTTGCTAAAATTATGGCTAGTGGTCCTCTTTTGATCATAGTTACCCTTGAGTCAAATATTGGATAGAGTTAAGAAATGTTCGATTTTGTAAGTTTGGGTAACATTTCTCCCAACCTAGCATTAGGTGGTCCCTATAATCTATTGACGAAAAAATTGACTGACACTAATAGGTTTACCCCGAATATAAAATTTAGAGGTCCATAACCCATTAGTCGACCAAGGCTTTATGGATAAGAAGGTAGTAGAAAGACTGTATAAGCAAGAACACCGGGTAAGGTTTTGATTCTCGCAAAACTCAAACTACTTGTGACTCCTTTCAAAAATCTCGCATACTTTTATTTTGCATATCTTGGCCAATGCTTCTATTACAGCCTAGTTTTGCAAGCATACTCCTTTAATCGAGCTTGATTCAAGATATATATTTATTGGGGACGCCCACTAACATATTGTCTAATTAGAATCGATGTATTACGGTTTGATCCACCGTACTGCACTCGGTTCGCTCTTTCTCTGATTAACCTACGTGGATTGAGATGTAGATGTCTCTAGGGTCTCATCCGCGATCGTATTGACAATTTGTCTTGAATTATACCTTCGTCTTTGAATCACGAAATTGTATTCAGTGACATCTCCCTTGCACTCTTTATTATTTTTGTCTTTCACTGATTTGGAAGGACGAAAGGTCGTGATTGGTAGATAGATACAGAGTATCCCCATAGCTATGATAGTTGTATACAGAAGTGTAGCTACCATCAGCCAGCCATGTGACTAAAACCTTGCTTTGAGTTACTCGTTCTCCTCTTGACCCCCAAACTGCTATTGTGACCTTATAGCCATCTGAATTTGAGAATGATTAGGGTTTTACCCTTAGTCAAAATGCTAACCTATGAGACTATCTATTCTTAAGAAACCAAATGTTGCGAGTCTCTAATTATTTGCTTGAGTCTGTTTTAACTAGCAACCCTTAAGCCTTAACCCAACCTTTTCTCGACCAAAGCCCACAGTTTAGACATGAGATGAATAAACAAGGGTAAGGACAATCATTTACCATGACTATGGTAGACACTCATCTAGAGATTTTATAACTAGTATTGGAACACCACAGTCACTAGTTTAGCCAATACCATAGCTTAAATACCCGGTCATATTATGAACAACCAGTTATCAACCGTAATACATGATCACTACAGCCCATATCACTAGAACTCTTGTGACAATAGTCCGACAGGCTTGACACAAATAAAAATTCATGGCTCAGTTGTTAGAATATTTTTATAAGATGTGCCTTAGAGTTGGTTACCCCGTTGATAACTCTTGTATACTGTGGACGAGTAGGTCATTCTATTTTATCGACCATGTGTCATTGTACACACTCGTTTTCCATTTATTGAGGAACATTCCTTGACTTGACTTATATCTACCGTATTCCGTTACGCCGTACCTTATTCTTTATTAACAAGAGTCGGGGTACAATACCCGGACTTTGGAATTTTTCTAACCTCATTATTCTTAAAACCATGTCCTAGCTTCTAAGGTGGGTAGACTGTAAGCCTTCTAAAAATTTTGGGATATACGAGAAATACCAATTTATTAGAATAATTTTCATTAGGATAATAATTAGTGCCCCATGGACTCCCACTATTCATTTCGATTATTTTGTGTCCCCGGCCGTGTCATTAATAATCGGAGCGCGAGACTAGCTATTACCATCCAACAAAGTTCATATGTAAAATCTAGACGAGTCTACCTTCATCTAAGTATATCATGTCCCACTCAAACACGTCCTCTTGTACTCTATTTTTATGGTACGACTTTCGGGTCAAAAAGGACTAGCTATAACCCTTACTATAGTACCGATGAACTTCCCGACTACAATTAGAGACTCAACTTCGACTCGAATCTTTCGACCCAATATATGGTTGTGATCGACTCAAAGCCCACTACGCACATGTCACCAGTGTGCCACTTGTCACGACCCACACCCTAGAGTTAGGGCACGAGACGTGGGTACGTCCAGTGTAGGCGGTAGAACGCCGTCCTAGGTCTCATGTATCTAACAGTATAAGGCTAAGCAGTTCATACTCCCCGAATGGGGGTGACATAGCAGAATGTAAACTCAATCACATCTAAGGTAGAGCATAATGGAAGATAGATAAAACATAAAATCCAAAAGAGATACATCAGATAGAAGTCTAAGTGTCTAAGATACATCAACCCAGAAATACATCTCAAAGCTCAAATACAGTAATCTATAAAATAAATACAACTCAAGACAACTGAAAATAAGCTATAAGCAAACCCTAGCTATCTATACAACCTCTACTGTGTCTCCTCTATGCTAGCAGGCAACCTCCAGACTATCTGTAAAATTTATCAACAGGTCCAGTCAGGACAGGAGCGAGTACGGTACATCTTAATAAATCATAACTGGCTAGGAAATATAAACATGCTAGAGAGTAAGATACAGGAAACTGAAGAACAATATGATGTAAAAGAGAGGGACTGTAAGTAAATAGCTACAATATATAGAGAACTATCAGTGACTAGTGATTTAGAGCACAAGATGGTTATGTAAACGGTACGATGTTGTACACGAGTAATCTACAGAGGTTGTACACGAGTAATCTACTGGATTGATTACATAACCACTTCTACTCCCCCGCCCCAATCAATACACAAGGATCTAGCTAAGTTATGTTATTGCACATGAAGTATAATCGCACACGAGATCATGTGAATACATGAATATACACGATTTCACACGATTTGTACACGAATGTCATGAATACAAGGAGTACACGATGCTCACGATAAAGTACACGTACACGAATACCCGATGTATTCGCTAAGGGGATAACATCGCACAACAAGATCCATATAGTACTAATTCGTGTTTCCAACGTGTCAACATCATGTAAAGTAATCTAAAGCAAAAAATATACTCCTAATGCAGGATATGAAATAATCAGAAAATGTACTCGCCTGGTATCTGAATGTCCAAAGTAAATATACTGTTGTAGAAGCATAAAAAATATTACTTTTAGTCCCACATCGGAAAGGAGAAGAAGAAAGGGCTTACTCCATTCTATAAATAGAGCCCCCTTACCTCCTTTGAAAAGGGCACCAACTTCTCTTCCCTCCTTCCAAACTTGGACTCTTCCTATTGCGCACCTTCGGGTGCTAAGTAGAAGAAGTCTAGGGCAGCGCGGGCTCTTCGGGCTCAGTCAGCTGTCCCAACCTCTGACCATCACGAGCGTTCCGCTAAGTGGGCCTCTGATGGAAAGTTGTACAAAGCCGCTCGTGTCCAGCCCCCGGCGGCAAACGGACAGAGTGGTTCTCAAGAGTCTCCCAACAAAGATCGAGGGCAAGTGTTTCTATTAGCCCCACATCAGGGAGCAAACATGATACCTACGCACTCGTGTGTTCGGGATACCCGAGCCCACAAAGCGAGTGCACGGGCTGATCAAGACATTCCTCATGCGAGTCATGAGACGTCCTTCATGCGGCTCGGTCATGAGATATTCCTCATGCAGCTCGGTCATGAGACGTCCTTCATGCGGCTCGGTCATGAGACGTCCTTCATGTGGCTCGGTCATGAGACGTCCTTCATGCGGCTCGGTCATGAAACATTCTTCATGCGGCACAGAACTCAGGAAGCTTCATGCGGCTCAAAATCAGACGAGCTTCATGCGGCTCAGGAGTCCCATGCAGCTCAAACACATAGGCAGCTCGAGTAAACTCCATGCGGCTCAGAGAGAGAGAGGCCACGTGGCATTCAAAACAGCTGTGCTCAACGTCTGGACGCATTTAATGTTCTGACGGCTGACAGCTGACAGATGACAGACCTGACATAAAGTTGTCATAATGACTGACACGAAAAGCAGAATTTTTCTAGGAAATAAAGAAAATCTTCACCAATACGGCACTGTCTACCAAGCTTCGAGGCAGGTCCATGCGGCCAGACTAGACGAGTTCATGCGGCCAGTGCAAAGAAATCTATGCGGTTCAAACCATGAAGGCCCCCATGCGGCTCAGCCATGAAGAAACCCATGCGGCTCGGCCATGAAGACTCTCGTGCGGCTCGGTCATGAACATATTCATGCGGCTCGGTCATGACAACCTTCATGCGGTTCGAGTGTAGAGACTATTCATACGGCTCGGTCATGAAATCTTCCATGCGGCTCGGTCATGACGACCTTCATGTGGCCCAAATATGAACACTCCTCATGCGGCTCAATAATGATGACAGGACACGTGTCCTAAATATAATCAAATTTCGGGTCAAATTCTAATAATTTGGGACACGTGGCAAGAGAATGAATTAAATTGATTCATTTAGATTTGCAGACATCAGCAAATCATCATGTGGAGATTTATTGCAATCGACATTTATTATTGATGGGATTTGGCATAATCCACATTAATGGTCCAGATCCTTCACACTCAAGACTAATGGTCCAGATTGATCAATCACCAGGCCGCCGCCACTTTGAGAACGGGTAATCAGCCAAACCCTAATGATGCTTCCCCACTATTATAAATAGCAGGGTGCCATTCCCTTGTAAAATACACAGAGTCAAAAAAAAAAGAGAAAAAAGAGAGAGAGAGGTCGGCAACAAAAGAATAAAAAAATAAGAAGAGAGAGATCTACACAGAGAGAGCTCCCCCTTTTCTTGATAATCACAGAGAAAGAGAAGTCAGGAGAGCAACCCGAGGAGAGTAAGGAGAACCTTTCTTCGTCAACGCCGAGCAGATCTTCCCCGAGCCAAGGCTGCATACCGATCGTCCAAGGAGTAAGGCAGAGCGGCCGTCGCTTTCCCGAGCCTCTATCGTCACCCCCCAGAATCCAAAATAAACAATCGTACTTAGTCTGCTGTACCTAGGTTTTCGTCCCTAGGCTTTCTTTGTACGAGCGAGTTTGTATTGTGAGTCTAAGTTCAGTCCTCCGATAATTGTTCTGTTCTTTTACAATCAATGGTAAACACGATGGCGACTCTGCTGGGGACTAACTTCTCCACGGCTGAGGAGTTGGTGACGCAATCAGATGCAGCCAAACTTGGCTCCACACAAAAAAAGATGGTCGTCCGCTTCGACCAACAGGCGTTCGAAGAGATGCTCTCTGAAGGCAGCGCTGGCCCGGCCCAGAAGCGCACCCGCACTACGAAGGCTCGCAAAGAATGGAGACCGAAGTCATTTGCTCCTCCTCAAGCCCTCGATGGGATGCCCTCTGCTGCTCAAGACGGCGAGAAGGATTCTCCTGCGGTCCCACTTCAGATCGTAGACAACTCTGCTGTCCCCAAGTCCGGCAGAAGAAAACATTATGATGCTGGACTTGCAGGGACAAAGAGGGACTCTACGGGGACCGAACCGCAGAAGAATATTAGCCGCAAGGAGAAAGCCCATACGGCTACATCCGCCAACCGCATGAAGAAAACTCATGCAGCTACTTCTATCAGCCGCATAACTTATGCGACTACAGTTCCCGACAGCATGGATGAGACTCATGCGGCCAGTAAAGTCAATCGTTTGTAGAAAACCCATGCGGCCACAGATGCCAACCGCATGCGGCCAGCCTGCACGGTCGTGACCCCTAGCCGCATAAGAACTCGTCCGACGACAGGAGACAACCGCATGCAGACAGCCTGCACGGTTTTCGCTCCCAGCCGCATAGCATCTGCTCCATGCTCCTCTCGATCAGTTTTCGACCGTCTCTCGTTCGGTCCGAACCCTGATGACTCTCTGGATGATAAGCCAGACTCTGTGATGTTCAACGTGGACTCTTCCTATTATGCACCCACGAGTGCTAGAAAGAAGAAGTCTAAGGCAGCGCGGGCTCATCAAGCCCAGATAGCTGCCCCAACCTCTGACTATCAGGGCGTCCTGCTGATTATCACACGGGCCTCTGATGGGAAGTTGTACAGAACTGCTCAAGTCCAATCCCCGGCGGCGAACAGACAGAGTGGTTCCTCTGACCTGCGTGAGACGATCCTCCACAAGCGCAAGGAAAGAGAAGGGGCCTCGGCGTGCAAAGAATTCTCACATAGACGTCACTGCACCCAGATCATCATCAACTGCTGCTGCAACAACGCGGCAGTGACGGAAGATCGTCCGTCCGTCTTCCACAGACTACAGCACCCAAACTCAGAAGATGAGGCACCTTCTGTTGTCTCCTGCAATTCCGCTCAGAAGGTCCCCGCCGAGGGGAGAGGGAAGAAGACAAGCATCTCCAGTCCAAAGATATCAGCCACTACAGCTAAGAAGTTGTCGGCTAAACGGTTACCCTCCACCGGAGTATACCAACACACCCGTTCGAAGACAAAATCTGCTGCAACAGGAGACTCATCGTCCCCGACCCTGGGGGTCGTAGGAGCTGGGGGTAGTACTCCTCCGAACGTCCACAACAATCCGACGTTTCAAGAAGACGAACCCCGAGAAACAACCCTCCCATCGGGTACAACAGATGCTGATGTCCCCGAGGACATCCATGATTCTCGAGACGAAGCAAGCTCCGAAGCTGCGGGTAGTGTTCCTTCCGAGTCCGAACCTGAAGAGAACATCCCCACATATCCAGATGATTTCTCGATGCATGGGTACGACTCGGAGGGTACATCCTCCACCACACCCTCCGTCACTCCTCATGTGAAGACGGTATTCATGACAGACAGCAATCAAGGCGGTTTCAGCGATCGCCAGCGCATCGACACGTTGGAGGCCATATTGCATGCCTTGGTCAAGTCTGTAGACGAGATCAAAGCGGCACTTCCTACTCTGCAGGGAGTGACACCTGGCCAGACAAGCACGGGTCCCGCAATCAACGTAGATTCAAATTCAGCGGCACCAAACCAGGGCAATAATCCTCCCGAGATAACGGCCCCTACCGCGACAGATCAGGCCCGAGAAGTAAGAAGAGAGGTTCAGGAGCTCCGAGCAATGTTCCACGCCCGAGAAAACTCTCAAGACCTCAGAATACGGCAACCATATCCTGCTGAATGGAGGGATGTTCCCTTTCCGCCAAGATATAAGCCGTTCAATATCAACCCATATGATGGCAAGACTTTAGCAAGTCGATACATCACTTACTTTGAGGTCGCTACTGACCATCTGCCCCATGATGATGCTATCCTCACGCGGTTATTCTTTGGGGCATTAGAAGGAGTTGCCTTCGATTGGTACCGCAACCTGCCAGACAATTGCATCCACTCCTTCGCTGGCTTCAAGCGCTTGTTCTTGGAGAGGTTCTATGAGGTAGGGCAGGACGTTACGATGTCTACCCTCATGGACGTCGTTCAAGGAGAGAAAGAACTGACGAGAAATTACGTTGAGCGGTTTCGTCAAACCGCAATGAAGTTACCATCTGGCAACCCGGACTCTTCTTTGATTGAAATTTGCCAAAAGAGACTACTTCCAACAATTAGTCTCTGGATGGGCGAAAGTCAGTTCAAGGACTGGAAGGCTTTTATCATCAGTGCTACAAGTGCTGAAGAACGATGGAAGAAGGCTCGCCAACTAGGGTTGCATATCTCGGAGGGAGAGAACAAGAGCAAGCGTCCCAACACCAGCAACGACAATGGGGGTAGCCTCTCCAACAACCGGGACAACAAAGGCAAGCAGGCTATGGTGACCGATACAGCCCAGAAGTCCGAGCCACAGCCGGCAGACAAACAATAGCCTCAAATCACTTACTCCTTTGAAGACGGTCACGTCAAGCCTATCTTGGACATGCTTATACAAGGAGACAGGATTCAGCTTCCTCCACCAAGACGGGAGCCTCGGCCGACTGATTTGGAGAACCCAAAGTTCTGCCATTACCATCGCTACGTCCACCATGCTACACACGACTGCTATCAACTGAAACGGTATATCCAAAACCTCATCGATTCGAACGCCCTAGCCATCGATTTCGAAGAGGTAACCGTGGCAGCCAACATGGTGTCCGTACAATTCGGCAGCTTCCCTCCAACAGAGACTCAGGACGGGGTTATACCCATCCCTCTGACAACAATAGAGATTGCTAATCTGCCACCTGCTCGCGATCAAGCCGCTGGTCTAGTACCCCTCACCACATCACGAGAAAAAATCATGTGGGTCCATCCGGACCTAGTCCACGAGGTAACTCAGCCCTCTCCACCTTCTAAAAGGAAAAGTGAAAAAGTCAGATCCTGCCGTACTGCCTCGACGGAAGAAGAGGAAGTCTCGGCCGTCACTACTCGATCTGGAACACAAGCCCAATCGATGACCGAAAGCGCGACTGATGATCATCCGCCCACTACCAATAATGCTCCGGGACCAGCTCAGCCTTCGACGACCGACAAGCCTAGGTTGAAGGAGACTCGCTTCGACAAGTCCCTCCGGAAGGAGACACCTCAGGGGCTGGAGAGGCCCTACAACTTTGACATCTTAGCGCAATTAGCTAACGCCCCGGCCAAATTGTCTTTATATGAACTCCTCAGGCTCTCAAAGGATGTCCGCACGGCTTTAAGTGAGGCGCTCCAAAATGCTGACGCATACTTGGCTCAGGTCAACCTCACGGGCGATAACCAACCTGCAGAGCTCCAAGATAGTGCGTGTACGGGAGCAATGCCCAACATCGTCTTCTCTCCGCAAGATATGCTCATCAAAACTAACCTGCATGATCGCCCGCTATACTACACTGGATACATCGACGATGTAAAGGTGGACCGAATGCACATTGATCCTGGGTCCTCTATAAGCATCATTCTGAAGGGTCTGCTACATCATCTTCGCATTCCGATGTATCGCCTGACACCTACAAGCACCGCCATTAGTGGTTTCAATTCGGGTAGGAGCTACCCAATAGGGAAGATCCGTTTGAAGTGTCAGATCGGCGATCTCCAATCAGAAGTCACCTGTTATGTCATAGATGCCGACACTTCTTACAATATCCTTCTGGGGCGGCCTTGGATACACGATTACATGATCGTGCCTTCCACGCTACACCAGTACTTCAAATATGTTGATAAGCACGGCTTCGTGAGGACAGAGTTTGCCGATATCGACCCCTTCAAGGGGGTCGAATCTTATTACTCAGACTCCTGTCTGTACGAAAAATCAAAGAAGCATCTGGCCGAAGAAGATGTGCAAGCTCACAACAAGACGGTTACAGGATCAGAAGAACCTCTAACGATCCACCTTCAGGCTCGTAAACCGGGCAATTCCGCACCCCTTACGGCTACTCTGCGTAAGGACGCAATCAGTCTCTCCGCACAAGAAGAACAGATGAGAATCCGGCTGCCAAGGTCCGGCCAGGTGCCGAGACCCACAACGGGGCCACTTACCATCAGACTGCCAAGAGTCCGTCAATCCCAAACAGAGAAGCTCAATCCCTCCGATAGACCTCTGACGATACGCCTGCCTAAGAAAGGTCGTCACCCCGATGCGAGGTCTGACACTTCAAGCGAACCAGCCACTCCTCGCTCCACGTCAAGTGCCAAACTGGGGGTCGCTAGTCCGCCAACAACTCCACGATCTACTCCATCAACTGAACCCCTGATGATCAAGTTGCCCAAATCATCCTCTCAGTCTGCATTTACACAGGGGGTGGCTGAAGAAGAGTTGGAGCTGGCCAAGTATGTGGCTGCTCACACTGAGACTTGCTCATGTTGCCCATCAATGGCAACTTCCTGAAGAAGTATTACGTCCGAAACGACATCCAAAAAAAAAAAAATCCCTGATGATTGAGTTATGTACCCCCCCGGTACCGCTGAACTCACATCCACTCTAGATTATCTAGTCATGTACCCGCTGGTACCACTGAACTCACATCCATATTCTCTCCAGATCACCGAGTCATGTACCTGCTGGTACCGCTGAACTCATATCCACAATATTCCAGATTTTTGAGTCATGTACCCTCTCGTACCGCTGAAATCACCTCCTCCTTCCACAAAAATCCCAAACTACCGAGTCGTGTACCCTCTCGTACCGCTGAACTCACCTCCTCCTTCCACAAAAATCCCAAACTACCAAGTCATGTACCTGCTGGTACCTTTGAACTTACACTTTGATCACAAAATTTATGGATTGTCGAGTTATGTACCCGCTGGTACCCCTGAACTTACATCCCGGTCACTCTTTTAGGTAGAACGTTATGTATAAACATACCTCTGAACTTTTTTCCTGGAAGGGATCCTCCCTCATGATCCACTACCCGTACTCCCAGTGCACAAAAAGGGTAACAGATCCACAAATTTCCAAAACGGCCATGTCCTCATTACCTCTGAGTCGTTCCATTTCCGCCAAAAACAAATCACCCCTTTACATAGAACTTCCATATCCTCATTACCTCTGAGTCGTTCAATGTACCCCTCTTCATTGAGCCCACTCCTGCCATGTCCTCATTACCTCTGAGTGGGAAGGCTCCGTCGAAGAAAACTTCATACTTGCCATGTCCTCATTACCTCTGAGTAAGTATGTCGATTCCCTTTCAACCTATTATTTGTACCCACAACCGGAGAACGCCAAAGATAATAGGTCCACAAATATCCTCCATTGAGTTTTCTCCTGCCATGTCCTCATTACCTCTGAGTAGGAAGATTCCGCGGTAAAACAAAAACCCTCATGCTTGCCATGTCCTCATTACCTCTGAGTAAGTATGTTGGTTCCTTTTTCATCCTATTATCCGTATCCTAAGCCAGGGTACGCCAAGGATAATAGGCCCACAAATGTCCTCAGTTGACCACAAATGTCCTCTGTTGACCACAAATGTCCTCTGTTGACCACATATGTCCGCTGTTGACCACGAATATCTTCCGTGAAGTCTCCCCTGCCATGTCCTCATTACCTCTGAGCAGGAAGATTCTACGGTAAAACCCTCATGCTTGCCATGTCCTCATAACCTCTGAGCAAATATGTTGGTTTCCTTTTATCCTATTATCCGTATCCTGAACCAGGGTACGCCAAGGATAATAGGTCCACAAATATCCCTTGCTAAGCTTCTTAGCATAAATCTACCATCTCACCATGCCCCGGGAGCCTAGCTGCTCTACGGCATTCTTTTTCCCAATACCGAGAGCACCCATGACCACTTTCCCATGGCTGTTCCGGATATCCTGACCAAACTTGTTATCCGTACCTAAAACCAAGGTACGCCCAGGGTAACAGGTCAACAAATAAACCCCCAGCAGGTCCAATTCCACAAACACCACAAGTACAAGAAAGAGAAGATGAGTTGAAACATGCTCATTTATTCAAAATTCAAAGTACTACATCATCTGGGATCACATCCCTTGACAAAAAGAAAAGAAAAACAGTGAAAGAAAACAAAAAACTGTTCACTGCTCCATGGTATTCTTTCGTCCGATACCAAGAACCTCCATATCCGCCTTACCGCGGAGTTGTCCTAGGTATCCCTATCAAACTTATTATCCGTACCTAAAACCAAGGTATGCCAAGGATAATAGGCCCACAAATGTCCTCTGCTGACCACAAATGCCGTACTAGGTCCCTTAGTACATCCACATCTTTTCTCATCATCACATGCTTTCGGAGTCCAGCTGTTCCATAGCATTCTTTCACCCAATGCATAGAACTCCCATGTTGATAGCACCTCTGAGTTGTTCTATGTATCCTCATTCAAGTTCGCTCCTACCATGTCCATATCACCTCTGAGTAGGAAAGCTCTACCATCAACCTTATATTTACCACGTCCATACCACCTCTGAGTAAATATGATGGTTCCCTCTCTCAACTTATTATCCGTACCTAAAACCAAGGTACGCCAAGGATGATAAGTCCACATAACATCCCCAGCGGAAGTACCCGAACCTATCACGTCCATGCTACCTCTGATTGGATTGCCACACCTAAACAAATTTACTTTCCATGCTTCTTATTCAAAGTGTTCCAAATTTGCAATTTGGAAACTTTGAAGGGGGTCCTGTAGAAGCATGGAAAATATTGCTTTTAGTCCCACATCGGAAAGGAGAAGAAGAAAGGGCTTACTCCATTCTATAAATAGAGCCCCCTTACCTCCTTTGAAAAGGGCACCAACTTCTCTTCCCTCCTTCCAAACTTGGACTCTTCCTATTGCGCACCTTCGGGTGCTAAGTAGAAGAAGTCTAGGGCAGCGCGGGCTCTTCGGGCTCAGTCAGCTGTCCCAACCTCTGACCATCACGAGCGTCCCGCTAAGTGGGCCTCTGATGGAAAGTTGTACAAAGCCGCTCGTGTCCAGCCCCCGACGGCAAACGGACAGAGTGGTTCTCAAGAGTCTCCCAACAAAGATCGAGGGCAAGTGTTTCTATTAGCCCCACATCAGGGAGCAAACATGATACCTACGCACTCGTGTGTTCGGGATACCCGGGCCCACAAAGCGAGTGCACGGGCTGATCAAGACATTCCTCATGCGAGTCATGAGACGTCCTTCATGCGGCTCGGTCATGAGACATTCCTCATGCAGCTCGGTCATGAGACGTCCTTCATGCGGCTCGGTCATGAGACGTCCTTCATGCGGCTCGGTCATGAGACGTCCTTCATGCGGCTCGGTCATGAAACGTTATTCATGCGGCACAGAACTCAGGAAGCTTCATGCGGCTCAAAATCAGACGAGCTTCATGCGGCTCAGGAGTCCCATGCGGCTCAAACACATAGGCAGCTCGAGTAAAATCCATGCGGCTCAGAGAGAGAGGCCACGTGGCATTCAAAATAGCTGTGCTCAACGTCTGGACGCATTTAATGTTCTGACGGCTGACAGCTGACAGATGACAGACCTGACATAAAGTTGTCATAATGACTGACACGAAAAGCAGAATTTTTCTAGGAAATAAAGAAAATCTTCACCAATACGGCGCTGTCTACCAAGCTTTGAGGCAGGTCCATGCGGCCAGACTAGACGAGTTCATGCGGCCAGTGCAAAGAAATCTATGCGGTTCAAACCATGAAGGCCCCCATACGGCTCAGCCATGAAGAAACCCATGCGGCTCGGCCATGAAGACTCTCGTGCGGCTCGGTCATGAACATATTCATACGGCTCGGTCATGACAACCTTCATGCGGTTCGAGTGTAGAGACTATTCATGCGGCTCGGTCATGAAATCTTCCATGCGGCTCGGTCATGACGACCTTCATGTGGCCCAAATATGAACACTCCTCATGCGGCTCAATAATGATGACAGGACACGTGTCCTAAACATAATCAAATTTCGGGTCAAATTCTAATAATTTGGGACACGTGGCAAGAGAATGAATTAAATTGATTCATTTAGATTTACAGACATCAGCAAATCATCATGATGGAGATTTATTGCAATCAACATTTATTATTGATGGGATTTGGCATAATCTATATTAATGGTCCAGATCCTTCACACTCAAGACTAATGGTCCAGATTGATCAATCACCAGGCCGCCGTCACTTTGAGAACGGGTAATCAGCCAAACCCTAATGATGCTTTCCCACTATTATAAATAGCAGGGTGCCATTCCCTTGCAAAATACACAGAGTCAAAAAAAAAAGGAGAAAGAAGAGAGAGAGAGAGGTCGGCAACAAAAGAATAAAAAAATAAGAAGAGAGAGATCTACACAGAGAGAGCTCCCCCTTTTCTTGATAATCACAGAGAAAGAGAAGTCAGGAGAGCAACCCGAGGAGAGTAAGGAGAGCCTTTCTCCGTCAACGCCGAGCATATCTTCCCCGAGCCAAGGCTGCATACCGATCGTCCAAGGAGTAAGGCAGAGCGACCGTCGCTTTCCCGAGCCTCTATCGTCACCCCCCAGAATCAAAAATAAACAATCGTACTTAGTCTGCTGTACCTAGGTTTTCATCCCTAGGCTTTCTTTGTACGAGCGAGTTTGTATTGTGAGTCTAAGTTCAGTCCTCCGATAATTATTCTGTTCTTTTACAATCAATGGTAAACAACTGTCCGAGGAGAGGTATCTGGCTCCTAATCAGAACAGCACAAGTCACAACAAGTCCAAAATGGCAATATAAAGTTCTACTATGCATTCTACATGATTCTAGGTCAATATAGACCAAAGTCAACTCTTGGTCAACTTGGTCAACCCTGAAAGTCAAACCTAGGTCAACTATGGTCAAACTAGGTCTAACAAGTCTAAATTAGGTCAAACAAGTTATTCTAGGTCTAAACAAACAAAGTATATGCAAATCAAGTATCCAAGATAGCTACTAACTCATAGCCTAAGTCACTTGCTAAACCAAGCACAAAACTAAACCATAAGCTAACAAGGCACACAAACTTAGTCATATAATGTATATATATTATTCACATTCATATATTCATATACATAGATATATATATAGGAAAGCTATATATATATAGGTACATACATATATATATATAGAGAGAAATATAGGTAAAAGAGTAAGTGAGTATGTGTGTGTTTGGCATGTGTGTGAAAGGATATGTGTTAATATTCTAAAATTTAGTGATAGGTAGGTGTATGTGACATGTGATACATGATGTCAAAGGGTGTATGAATGCATGTGTGTAAAAGGTTATAGGTTAACTCAGTTTATAGAAATACATACATATATACTTACCTTGTATACATGCATACATATCATGTATATTATATTTACATGATACATACATGTATATTTGTATTATATTATACTTACATTCATGCATATTAGATACTTGTATTTATATTAACATATTGCAAACATTCATTTCATTCATGTATCTATGCATTACCTACATGTTTTATACATATGCATATATTGTATATTCATATCATTTTATACATTAACATAGAGACATACAAACATGCACACATCATATGTTTCATACCTTGCATTATCTTACATATCATGTTATATATTATCATTCATTCCTTTCATATATTACATTATCTTTAAGTTGAATACATCATATATGAATACAATACATAATCTTGCATGCTTGCATTCATATATTACATTCTATATTACCTATATACATGTATTTCCTCTATTCATTCATGCTTGCATCATATACTATACATTACCATACATGTTATCATTATATATTGTATTACAATATTTATACAATATGCATTCATATCTATCATTACATATATATCTTGCATTCATATCTAGCATTCATTATATACTTTCATGCATACATTGTATATCATTCTTTCATTCATGCATTGCTCATATGCATTATATTAATTACATTCCTACATGCTTGCATTCAACCATATATATACATTAATGTAAAGAGAATATATTATATATATATATATATTATTTCATTCATCTAACATATCATGCATTACATACTCTATATTCATTTAATATCCATACTACATAGGCTCAAAGGTTACACAAAATGCATATATCGTATAGTCACTCTTCTACTTAAAATCAATACTGTATCAATTAGGTATTCACTAAATTCTAGGATTAAAGTATGTTGTAGCCCTTCGTGTTAGCTTTCTGAAACTTTAAACGGATCGCATTTTCGTGTCCGGAAGCTCCCGGAATAGCGAAAACACCGAAACGCGTTCGTCTTTCGTACAGCTGACACTTAAACAATTCTACAGAAAGTTCTAGAACGAATTTGGCTTGTTAAAATATATATTTGGAAAGCTAACTTCGATAAGCTTCTTTTAAAAAACCGAAGGTTAATTGGAGTTATGAGCTAAAAGTTATGACATTTCTAAGTTGCTATTGCTACTAAAAACGTGGATAAATATTATGACGAATTTAGGTAGTTTGAGACAAAAGAAACACAAGTATATAACATAATATATCAAGAACTCACTCTCTACACTAATATATATATATATGAGACACTGTAGAACACATCTCCAATATAAAATATGAGATTAAACATGTAATAATTCATTCATGCATAACAACAACACATAGTGTGTCCAAATTTGGGATTTTTCCACATGGACACAACCACAACACAAAGGACACTCGTATGACCTCCAAATGGACACGAAATGGACACAAATGGAGATACAACCATGGGGATCATTCCTATGGATTCAAAATATTCTTATATGCATGTAGGAATGGATTAGAGGAGAGATTATACCTTCCGGGAGAGAGATTCAAAGGAAAATCCTTCCGACACGACACCGACACGTAGAGATTCTAAAAGGACACGAACGAGCTCCGAATTCTCCCAACTTGGCTAGCATTCTCTAACCATGGAGTAGAGGAGAAATGAAAAAGATTTGGTGGAAGAAGGGGTTGATTTGGAGATGAAATCAATAGAGGTTCATCTCTAAATTAATTTGGGGAAGAACAAGAGAGAAAGTGGATGAAAACAAATGAATGAAAGAGTGACCCACTCCTTATCCCCCCCATAGGTGGCTGCCCAAAAAGGGTGAGGTGTCCCCTATTTGAATGTCTAAAATGCCCTCCACTAATCTATTTGATTTAAATTAGGAATGGGTTAAAGGTTGAGGTCAATTTAGTCTAGTTTTAAGTCTCTAATTAAACTAAACCTATCCATAAATAATTAGTCTAACTACTAACTAAAATTAATATCATGTGGACTAAAATTAATATCATGTGGGCCATGTCTAACTAGTATGTGGGTCCCACTAGAGTCAAACTACCCCCCGGGTCCTCGTTTCAAGTCGGATTGAGTTCGAACCCGACTCAAATAACCCCAAAACAATATCATAAATAATAAAATAAATTTCAACCCCAAAATAATATCATAAATAATAAAATAAATTTTAAAAATATTCAAAAATGTAAAATGACAAAAATACCCCTATTTCTGAAAACTGGGGGTGACAAATCTATCCACCTTAAAAAAATTTCTTCCTCGAAATTAAAACAAAGCAATCACAGGAAACACATGCAGAAAACAATCTCATTCAAATACTTTTCAAAAAAAATCAGCAATAAAAAAAATTCTTTGTGGCACATCAAACATTTGTAAATAAAAACTGATACGTGTCCGATACGGACACAAAACCATCACAAAATCACACCTATCAAAGGTCAAAATCAACAATCACCAACGCAATAAATATCAAAATAATTTAAGAGGTCAAATACAAAATATTCTTAGGCCAGAAATGACATTAAAATATCCTAATCACATGGTTAGGCTCTAGGTCAAACAATCTCTAGGGTTTCACTAGAAAAACATCAAAATCACAAGTCATGATTTTAAATAGTATTAAAATGATTTAAAAATTACCAAAAATCATATCATGATTTAAATGTAAAATCAATAAATGATTAAAATTACAAAATTTCAAAATTACCCTCACATTTTAGAAAATTGGGTGTTACAAGTCTACCCACCTTAGAAAAATTTTGTCCTCGAAATTAAAATGTTCAAACTCCTTCTAGGTCAAACCCCCACAATCAAAGTCCCAGAACTTAAAAAAATTATATGATTTAAAAGGACGACATACAGGATCATGGCATACGGTGGTAGTGAAGTCTCATCTAGGTATACTAGTCATGCTAACCAAAACGGTCATAGGGTATCAAAACACACAAGCAATCTAGGGTGCTAAACTAGAAAAGATACAGAAATAATAATCATCAAAACTGTAAGACAGTCTACCATCTTATATGAAACTGGTACTTATCAAAAATAAATAAAGATGACTACCAATTATCTATAAAGGGGTATTATTCAAAGAAAATCACAATCAAAAGTTAAAGAATGAAAGTCAATTGTATTGAAATCCAATCACAATATATATATATATATATATATATATATATATATATATATATATATATATATATATATATATATATATAGAGTGTTAGAGAAGAAAAAGCTAGCATTATGTAAGGTTATGTAGTTCGTGTGTGTATGGGTGTATATGGACATATTCATATGGTTAGATAGTAGGCATGTGTGTATGTGAAATATACATGAAAGTGCATAGGAGGATTTGGGTTTCAAACAATAACTATCAAGTTACACTAATCATGGCATATTGGTTAAACAATCTACAATACACAACTTATTTGCTCATAACATGCATGGCTAACCATGTACATATATATATATAAAGAGGTAGAGATTTAGTTATGTATCTATATACATTATAACATGTATGCATAAACTCTATATATATCTATATAGATATATAAACATAACATAGAGAGAAAGGGTTAGGTTTACATGACAGTATATACTAAGTTAGGGTGTGTGTGTCCTTGTACAGAGTTATAGCTTAGTATTGAAAGGTTAAATACAGTTTTAGTTCAGCATTTACATACAAAATCAGAAAATAATCTAACATTTAAACCAGTGTAATATTAACATAATACAGTTTTAGATTTTAGGGTTTGAAACATCACAACTAACTCAATGCTCCCAACACATCCTAACATGATAGCGATGAAACCCTAATATACTATCCATACATTTAGCTATGCATAAAGTTCAATATTATATATTAAATCTAAAATTGAACTAAATATTTAAAATCAATGTAAAAATGTTAACATGTATTCAGTTTTAGGGTTTAGAGAAATTCGAACATCAACCAACCCAATGTTTATCACAACATAACATGTAAGAATATGAAACCTAAATTTATATCCCTACATACCACAATGTATATAGCTCAAAATATTACATTTAAAACAACAAATTGAACTAACATTTAAAATCCAGTATTAAGGGTTAATATGCACACAGTCTTAGATTTGACAATTTTAAACACAAAACTCAACCAATTTTTTTGAATTGAAACCCTATGTATAACATACATGTGCAGTGATGTAAACATAACTAATAACATAAAATTTATATTTAATTTATGAATTTAAACTGGAAAAAGCAGAGAACCAGTCTATGATACTATAGTGTATCAGAAATATTAGGGTTTTGAGAATTTAAACGTCAATACCATATTAATATGTATTTAGATAGGTGGAAAATCAAAGTGTAGCATGCATACGTATCAGACAAAGAGTTTGTGTCCACTATATATATATTCTCATGTCCCAATATAAAAATCAAATTCTACATCAAAACCAACATTTAGATTCCTACCAAGATTGCAAAGTAGGTGATTGACGTAATCAAGACAATTTTATTATTATTATTTAATACAAGAATAATAGCAAGAAAGTAATAACGATAAAATCTGTTTTGCTTATCTGTTTAAAGAAGGAACCATTTTGAAACCCAGAACTATAATATCAATTATAAGATAAGGTCTAGCAAAATCATCGGTTCATTGTATTAAGAAGAAACTCATGGCAAGAAGTTACACAAGAGTTTATAAAAACAAGTAAACCTACTCCTAAGTTAAATAATGAGAAGCAAAACAAAACAAACAAATAATAATTTTTTTTGAAGGACTGGAACAAAAGTAGAGAAAACATGTTCAAAAATATTTAAGGTACAATCTAATAATCATATGCGTCTATCCAAAATCATGGTACTCTAAATCCTCGACATACTAGTAAGCAAGGCTAAGATAATCACAGAGTCCTCGACTTAGGCACATACCTCTAGAATCATGGTATTTAAAATTTTTGCGATGCCGCTAGCTTGGCTGCGAAAACCTTAAATTCCTACACCCGAGAAATATGTCCAAAATCAGACTATATGTTCTCACCATGCTGGCTAATATGACTGTAGAAGACTAGATTCCATAACATAGATGACCTAGCCTATATGATTTCATCTTGACAAAATTAAATTAAATCAACAATGGATACCCAAAAATCAAATTTATCAACGAACATCAAGATTCAAAATTGAACAATAATCCATCAAATCATATAAATACAAACTCGGATGCAACAGCTAACATCAAGATTCAAAACTCCACAATCATTATCAAAATCAAGTTCAACAACAGAAAGTAAAGATAAATCAAATCAAGGGAAGAAGAGTTTTTTCAAATCGAAGTTAAAATAAGATTCTCAAGGGTCGTCCCAGGAATCTCTCAAGAAATCCTAACTGTGATTGAGTACCTTCAAAAATATCCTAATCCTATTGCAGGATGTAGTGATACTCTAGTTCGAATACCACTACACAAACTCGACTTGCATGGGCCACCACTAAAAATGTGTCACGACCCGCACCCTAGAGTTAGGGCACGAGACGTAGGTACGTCCAGCCTACGCCGCAGTATCGGCGGTAGAACGCTGTCTTAGGTCTCATGTATCTAACAGTATAAGGCTAAGCAGTTTATACTCCCCGAATGGGGGTGACATAGCAGAATGTAAACTCAATCACATCTAAGGTAGAGCATAATGGAAGATAAATAAAACATAAAATCCAAAAGAGATACAGCAGATAGAAGTCTAAGTGTCTAAGATACACCAACCCAGAAATACATCTCAAAGCTCAAATACAGTAATCCATAAAATAAATACAACTCAAGACAACTGAAAATAAGCTATAAGTAAACCCTAGCTATCTATACAACCTCTTCTGTGTCTCCTCTAGGCTAGCAGACAACCAGCAGACTATCTGTAAAATTTATTAACAGGTCCAGTCAGGACAGGAGCGAGTACAGTACATCTCAACAAATCATAACAGGCTAGGAAATATAAACATGCTAGAGAGTAAGATACAGGAAATTGAAGAACAACATGATGTAAAAGAGAGAGACTGTAAGTAAATAGCTACAATATATAGAAAACTATCAGTGACTAGTGATTCAGAGCACAAGATGGTTATGTAAACGGTACGATGTTGTACACGAGTAATCTATAGAGGTTGTACACGAGTAATCTACTGGATTGATTACATAACCACTTCTACTTCCCCACCCCAATCAATACACAAGGATCTAGCTAAGTTATGTTATTGCACACGAAGTATAGTCGCACACGAGATCATGTAAATACATGAATATACACGATTTCACACGATTTGTACACGAATGTCACGAATACAAGGAGTACACGATGCTCATGATAAAGTACACAAACACGAATACCCGATGTATCCGCTAAGGGGATAACATCGTACAACAAGATCCATATAGTACTAATCCGTGTTTCCAACATGTCAGCATCATATAAAATAATCTAAAGCAGGAAATATACTCCTAATACAGGATATGAAATGATCAGAGAATGTACTCACCTGGTGTCTGAATGTCCAAAGTAAATATACTGTCCGAAGAGAGGTGTCTGGCTCCTAATCAGAACAGCACAAGTCACAACAAGTCCAAAATAGCAATATAAAGTTCTACTACGTATTCTACATGATTCTAGGTCAATCTAGACCAAAGTCAACTCTTGGTCAACTTGGTCAACCCCGAAAGTCAAACCTAGGTCAACTATGGTCAAACTAGGTCTAACAAGTCTAAATTAGGTCAAACAAGTTATTCTAGGTCTAAACAAACTAAGTATATGTAAATCAAGTATCCAAGATAGCTACTAACTCATAGCCTAAGTCACTTGCTAAACCAAGCACAAAACTAAACCATAAGCTAACAAGGCACACAAACTTAGTCATATAATGTATATATATTATTCACATTCACATATTCATATACATAGATATATATAGAAAAGCTATATATATAGGCACATACATATATATATATATATATATATAGAGAAATAGAGGTAAAAGAGTAAGTGAGTATGTGTGTGTTTGGCATGTGTGTGAAAGGATATGTGTTAATGTTCTAAAATTTAGTGATAGGTAGGTGTATGTGACAAGTGATACATAATGTTAAAGGGTGTATGAATACATGTGTGTAAAAGGTTATAGGTTAACTCAGTTTATAGAAATACATATATACATACTTACCTTGTATACATGCATACATATCATGTATATTATATTTACATGATACATACATGTATACTTGTATTATATTATACTTACATTCATGCATATTAGATACTTGTATTTATATTAACATATTGCAAACATTCATTTCATTCATGCATCTGTACATTACCTACATGTTTTATACATATGCATATATTATATATTCATATTATTTTATACATTAACATAGAGACATACAAACATGTACACATCATATGTTTCATACCTTGCATTACCTTACATATCATGTTATATATTATCATTCATTCCTTTCATATATTATATTATCTTTAAGTTGAATACATCATATATGGATACAATACATAATCTTGCATGCTTGCATTCATATATTACATTCTATATTATCTATATACATGTATTTCCTCTATTCATTCATGCTTGTATCATATACTCTATATTACCATACATGTTATCATTATATATTGCATTACAATATTTATATAATATGCATTCATATCTATTATTACATATATATCTTGCATTCATATCTAGCATTCATTATATACTTTCATGCATACATTGTATATCATTCTTTCATTCATGCATTGCTCATATGCATTATATTAATTGCATTCCTACATGCTTGCATTCAACCATATATATACATTAATGTAAAGAGAATATATATCATATATATATATATATATATATATATATTATTTCATTCATCTAACATATCATGCATTACATACTCTATATTCATTTAATATCCATACTACATAGGCTCATAGGTTACACAAAATGCATATATCGTATAGTCACTCTTCTACTTAAAACCAATACTGTACCAATTAGGCATTCACTAAATTCTAGGATTAAAGTATATTGTATCCCTTCGTGTTAGCTTTCCGAAACTTTAAACGGATCGCATTTTCGTGTCCGGAAGCTCCCGAAATCGCGAAAACACCGAAACACGTTCGTTTTTCGTACAGCTGACACTTAAACAATTTTACAGAAAGTTCTAGAACGAATTTGGTTTATTAAAATATATATTTGGAAAGCTAACTTCGATACGCTTCTTTTAAAAAAACCGGAGGTTAATTGGAGTTATGAGCTAAAAGTTATGACATTTCTAAGTTGCTATTGCTACTAAAAACGTGGATAAATATTATGACGAATTTAGGTAGTTTGAGACAAAAGAAACACAAGTATATAACATAATATATCAAGAACTCACTCTCTACACTTATATATATATATGAGACACTATAGAACACATCTCCAATACAAAAATATGAGATTAAACATGTAATAATTCATTCATACATAACAACAACACATAGTGTGTCCAAATTTGGGGTTTTTCCACATGGACACAACCACAACACAAAGGACACTCCTATGACCTCCAAATGGACACAAAATGGACACAAATGGAGATACAACCACAGGAATCATTCCTATGGGTACAAAATATTCCTATATGCATGTAGGAATGGATTAGAGGAGAGATTATACCTTCCGGGAGAGAGATTCAAAGAAAAATTCTTCCGACACGATACCGACACGTAGAGATTCTAAAAAGACACGAACGAGCTCCGAATCCTTCCAACTTGGCTAGCACCGTCTAACCATGGAGTAGAGGAGAAATGAAAAAGATTTGGTGGAAGAAGGGGTTGATTTGGAGATGAAATCAATGGAGGTTCATCTCTAAATTAATTTGGGGAAGAACAAGAGAGAGAAAGTGGATAAAAATAAATGAATGAAGGAGTGACCCACTCCTTATCCCCCCCATAGGTGGCTGCCCAAAAAGGGTAAGGTGTTCCCTATTTGAATGTCCAAAATGCCCTCCACTAATCTATTTGATTTAAATTAGGAATGGGTTAAAGGTTGAGGTCAATTTAGTCTAGTTTTAAGTCTCTAATTAAACTAAACCTATCCATAAATAATTAGTCTAACTACTAACTAAAATTAATATCATGTGGACTAAAATTAATATCATATAGGCCATCCCTAACTAGTGTGTGGGTCCCACTAGAGTCAAACTACCCCTCGGGTTCCTGTTTCAAGTCGGATTGAGTTCGAACTCGACTCAAATAACCCCAAAACAATATCATAAATAATAAAATAAATTTCAACCCCAAAATAATATCATAAATAATAAAATAAATTTCAAAAATATTCAAAAATATAAAATGACAAAAATACCCCTATTTCTGAAAACGGGGCGTGACACCACTCAATTGTGTCTTCTCGTGCTACTTAAACACAAAAGTCACGGAAGACGCATTTTGGACTTTAGGGACCTAGCTAACCAACCTGACTGGCAACTAGCTCAACCACTTGGGTGAAAACCTATTCTAGGTTACCCTAACCTAGTAGAAGTAGTTTTATCATTGGGATCTTGTCCAATCCATATAGATTGAAGTCCAAGGTTCATCCAACCGACGATTGATGTCCAATTAGGGATCCCATTAAGACCCAGTAATACCCATTCATGTATACCACCATAATTGGACTATAAATCCAAACTATTTGAAATGGGTCCCTATACCTATTATGTAGTCTCCACCTCTTGAAGGGAGGTCATTCGTAACCATATTCCATCTACCTGGAAGTCGCGATATGATCTTGTATTATATTTTATCCCTTGCTCGTGTATTTAAATAACTACGAAAAAGATCACGATCTTGACTTCTCAAATTCCGTTCTATTATGGAACCTTGTTTAGACAAATTTTGAGAACGGGACTTCTGTATTGCACGGATTATAGGCCCCTCTAAGGAACGAAGGGTTCTTCGATTTAGTAAGTGACTGGACTAGAGTAGCACAATCTAGCAAATAAGTTAAGGGTTTATAAACTTTCTTTCTGTCTACATCATTGGATACTCTCTACCGTTCTGGAAACTTCATATTCGCTCTCGATTATTTTTTCTTATCTTTCTGTCCTTTCTATTGTAGAGTGACGAATGGTCATGTTTATTAGAATTTACCAGTATTTCTTAACTACTTGTGTAAATTTGTTGCTTGTTAGATTTTGGGTTATTCGATAGATAGGAGAGGATTATAGAGGCCAAAAGCAGTAGATATCTATTTGTAGGAATTTTAGCAAGTAGTTGGAAGATTATAAGTTTTAGTGACATACCTTTGAGGGAGTAGTATGACCAAAGGTGGGTGGAAGTCCTCGGAGTTTCGTAGTTACAAAATGGCTAGGAGGAGGATATAAACTGTTTTTGAGGAATTAAAATTCGAGGAGATTAAGGTAATGGTAGATTTTCTTTTTGAATTTAAGGAATAGTTACGAATTAGAATTTCGAGGACAAAATTATTTTTAAGGTTGGTAGATTTGTAACCCCTATTCCCGAAATTTTGATAATATATTTATATTTATTTATTTGAATTAAATGGTGATTTTATAAACAATTACTTAGTTAATTATTACGGTAGATGACTTTAGCCATGGTTGAGTTTTGGAGTACAAGGTGACTAAAAATCGTGGCACAGATAGTGCAATGGCGTGCTTTGACTAGTGTACTAGCCCTGGTAGGGAAGGCCAAGCCATAGTGATGACCTAACTAGAAAAACTAGGCCAAGTTACGACTTAACCCTTACCGAAGATTTATTTATTTATTAATTATATTATTGAGTTTAGGAAAACCGATTATACCATTTTAGCCCGGACTGGACCCGAACTGAGTCCAAGCCCATGTAGTCATGCGGCACGTCCAATGACATTCGTGTCGATGGAAATTGGTATGAGGGTGTTGTATTTCGTTTTAATGATTTAATGAATATTTTCTAGTATTCGTAATTAAATATTATAATTATCATTATTAGTTGATATTCAATGACAATTGTAGAAAATAGATCCTTGCACATTTTGGGATTTTTAGACTGTACATAAATGGTATATACACCATTATTGATTTATTAAATTTCATTATTAATATTATTAATAATAATAATAATAATATTATTATTATTATTATTGAGGTTATTATTATATACTATTATTATTATTATTATTATTATTATTATTATTATTATTATTATTATTATTATTAGTTATATTATATTTGTCAAATAAATGTTATATATATTCATATTTATATAGATAAGGCCCTAGAATGAAAATAGATAATATTAAATGTATGGGATTTTAGGGTACTATATCTATATATGATACATGTGCATATTTGGGTATATATATAGAAATGTTTTCATATATATATATATATATATATATATATATATATATATTAGACTAATAAAAGAAAAAGAAAAAAAAAGAAAAAAAAAAGATGAAAAGCCACAGTAATACTCACGAGATATTAGGGGTCCAATATCTCGCGAGTCATACAAAGCCCCAAACCCGCGAGTGTCCCCAGCCCAAACTGAGAGCATCACATATATGCAAATATATATATATATATAAGTCAGCGAGAGAGAGGAGAAGGGATTTCGACCAAAACTCAAACCCTAATCCAACTTCCCCCTTTCGCGTGTACCCCAGCAATCAGGGCGGCCACTGGCGATCCCGCATCACCGCACAACCGCCATACGGCGGCTGAAACCGAGAGCAATGACAACAGCACAGTAACATCGAGCGCAGGAATATGCAAACTTTGAAGCGATGGTTCGTCGCCTCCTGTAGATCATTTCGTGAACCGATCGATCTGGTATGTTCATAACATGATCCCCTCCTATCCCCTTCAATAATTTCGATTTAAGTTCCACAGTACGCGCCGTAAATCGAGGCAAAAGTTGCCAAAAACCCTGTTTAAAACAGGACAGGAACCCGTCCCGAAGACCCAACTTGGCAGGCATTTTATGATCTGTATGTTAGGAATTTTAGAAAACTATTTAATGACAGTCCTAGAATCGGATTTCGTCGCCTATGCGTCGAGAAATCGGATTCCCGATTTGGCAAAAAACCTATTTTAAAGTTGTAGAAATTATGAAAAATCTCTCGATACGACGTGCGTCCCGCCAAGCCGGGTGTCACGACCCGCACCCGCTTTTCGAACGCGAGCTCGTGAGAAAGCCAGCTACATATCGAGCGGACTCCAACCCGTCTCGAGTACGTATAAGCTTTCCAGAGTAGGGTATCATGTCTAATCTAAACTATATCTCAATCCACATGAATCATATAAATAAGAATGAACAAGTATGGGTCATGGTCTGCAGCCCATTAGCATATTGTCCGATTAGACTCCAAGAATGATATGAGTCTATAAACTACGCAAAGTA